>CM042862.1:15654264-16254264 GCA_023658055.1 Thaleichthys pacificus | reverse complement strand
ATGATACATGTAGTTACATACTCTCTCAGACAAAAATGAGGGTGAGTTGGAGTCTCAGACACACACGGACATGCACACACACAGGGACAGAATGAGAGAAGAACACAGACCTAACATACCTCGATGATGTTGTAAGAATCTATGCATCTCTGCCATTGTGACTTTTTCTGTTCCCCAATCTGCGCGAATTCTGGCAGCTGTCTCCATCCTCTTCTCAACTTCTGCTATGAAATAACCAGCGATGACCTTGGGATTGTTGTTTGTTGAATAGGCATGTAGCCAAACCAAAAGTCTTGAAAAGCCATCAATTTGCTCCATTTATGCATATAACATATGGCTTTAGTTTGTCAACGTGCCACATAAAATTAGGCCCAGGGTTAACGTATACAGTGAAGGAAAAGATTATTTCATCCCCTGCTGATTTTGTACGTTTGCCCACCGGCAAAGAAAAGATCAGTCTATAATTTTAATGGTAGGTTTATTTGAACAGTGAGAGACAGAATAACAACAACAAAATCTAGAAAAACGCATGTCAAAATTGTTATAAATTGATTTGCATTTTAATGAGTGACATTAGCATTTGACCCCTCTCAATCAAAAAGATTTCTGGATCCCAGGTGTCTTTTATACAGGTAACAAACTGAGATTAGGAGCACTCCCTTTAAGAGTGTGCTCCTAATCTCAGCTCGTTCCCTGTATAAAAAACATTTGTCCACAGAAGCAATCAATCAGATTCCAATCTCTCCACCATGGCCAGGAACAAAGAGCTGTCCAAGGATGTCGGGGACAAGATTGTAGACCTACACAAGGAACATTAACAGAACATTTTCACCAAAATGTTCTGTTAAAACACATAATTTCAAAACTAGCTATTTTAGATATTTACTTTCATCCCATGGACAAATAACTTCTTAATAACATAATTTTTGGTTTAGACATAGGAACCTTGAATTGTGAACTGAGCTCGGGTAGTTGACGTCATGCAATCCCAGCATGCACCAGTCAATATCAAAGACTACAAAAGCCTGCAAAAGCCTTTTTGGGGCTATCTCGTTGTTTATGATCATTGACCAATGCACTTTTAGTAAAGCTCTCTCTTGGAAGTCGCTTTGGATAAGTGTCTGCTAAATGAATAAATGTAAAGACTCCAGAGTAGGACGAAGGAAAGTTCATTAGATAGTTGTGTAGCGGTAACACTCCTGTTACCCAGAATGCCCCACGGCAAGTTGTAAAGCTACAAAGTTAAAGGTTTAAGCTTAGTTAGCTAAGCATTTTTTGGAGTTTTGTTGTTGTGTTCGTTCTGTTTTGATATGTGTAATGTGATCTGTAGTTTGGATAAATTAAGTGTTCACCCTGAGTGTGACTGTTGTCCAGTTAGATTGCGTTCTAACCTGTCTTATAAGATAAAATCCATTTTATATGTTATAAATCAATTTATAAAAATGTTGACGTGTTTTTCTGGATTTTATTGTTGTTGTTCTGTCTCTCATTGTTCAAATAAACCAACCATTACAATTATAGACTGATCATTTCTTTGTCAGTGGGCAAATGTACAAAATCAGCAGGGGATCAAATAATTATTTCCCTCACTGTATACCCCTCCGGGGATTTCTCCGTCTTTGCTCAACACCACGGGGTTCTAGAAACTTAAACAAATTCCTCACTGTACTTTGGGTCACAACATACCCAGCTCACATTATAACGTGATATTGATCAGTTTTTTTCTTTTCTGGTGTGGCAGCAATACGCTGCCGTAGTCTTTCTCTCAGTTATTGCCTGTCAATAAAAAAATCCAGCAATCCAAAAAATACGTTCTGCTCCTGTGTACACAGAATTCTAACCGCATCATCTGCTCGGCGGTGTTCGGCTTCGATGACAAACTGACTGTACGCTCCAGTCTTCGCTTCAGCCAGAACGGTCTGGTGATCAGCAGTGTGGACATTCAGTCAGTAGAGCCTGTGGACCAGCGGACCCGTGATGCCCTGCAGAAGAGTGTCCAGCTGGCCATTGAGATCACTACCAACTCTCAGGAGGCAGCTGCACGGTCAGAGAGTCATTTATCTTTAGCTTTGATGGTTTGCTCTGTCGGATCTGTATTATTTTACTGTATTTGTCTCCACTGTGCACTAGAGATTAGTTTTGATGCAACTAGGCTATGTGAGGCTCCTACATAGAGTACCCAAAATAACTGTTTCATTCGACACTTTCACGCTTTGTATTTTGAAGAGTAAATATGTTGTATGCTTTTTAATCTATGCAATCTTCGATAGTAAGTATGTATACTTTATTTGTATTTTTATATATATACAGACATGTAAGTACACTTATGAAAACTCTTGTCCTTCTCCAAATGTTTGGATGTTTGATATTAGTTTAATTAATAGGTTTGGAGGTGATATAGTAAAATAAATTGTCCCACTGCAGCGGCCGCAAGCACAACCTCGCAATTTCTGGGGAAATGGTATCCTCTCTAGTTCTCCCTATTATTTTCAAACATTTGTCATTCTATCTTAATAGTTATTTGATATTCTCTATAAATTATAATTCCTCAGATTTACAATGTAAGAGCTACAACAGAGCTGTGTAATCAAGTAATTTTGACAAATAAATCAGTCACTGGAGGTGTTTTCATGGACTGCAGCCACGAGGCGGAGCGTTTGGAGCAGGAGGCACGGGGCCGCCTGGAGAGACAGAAGATCACGGACCAGGCCGAGGCTGAGAAAGCCAGGAAGGAGTTGCTAGAGTTGGAAGCCCTCAGGTGACCAAGAACAGGAGGATAGGCTTACTAATGTCATGGCCTGCAAGCGATGATCTTATAGACATGCTACTGCACAACTGGAACTATGACTGTCAGCATAGATTAGCGTCAAAACATGACAGCTTGTCATACAGTACCTATGTCAGGTTAGTATAACACAGTATGTGCGTTCGGTTAGTATAAACATCATATATTATACGTATGTTATGTATGTTAGTGCTACCAAAACGATCCAGGCTGACAAGATGTTCCTGTACTATTTGTACTACTTGACATTGACTTGTGGTTCTCTAATATGTAGTGCGGCGGTGGAGAGCACTGGGGCAGCGAAGGCCGAGGCCCAGTCGAGAGCCGAGGCCGCTCGTATCCAGGGAGAGGCAGCCGTCAGCGAAGCCAAACTGAAGGCAGAAGCTCAACGTATTGAGGCTGTACGTAATATACCCCTCCTGAGTGTGTGCGTGTGTGTTTAGCTATCTGTCTGGATGCTTCTGTTTGTGTGCTCTACAACACAGTGCTGTGTGTTGTAAAGGTGTGTAGCGTTTTCACATCCACTGATGTGTGTATGTGTAGGAGGCGGAGCTGCTGCGGCTGGCTAAGGCGCGTGAGCAGGAGCTGCAGTATAAGAAGGAGACAGACCGCCTGGATGTGGAACGCCAGCAGAAGATGGCAGAGATTGAAAGCCTCCGTTTCAAACAGCTGGTGGAGAGCATAGGAAGCGACACACTCAAGGACATGGCCAGAGCAGGGCCAGAGCTACAGGTGACACATGTTAAACAACCATCAGTAAAGCACAATACCAATATATACAAATACAGCAGCAATGGCGGATTCCTCCTCCAGATTGTGGGCCATTTCAAAATAATTTTTTACAAATGATCATTGTACAGAACAATACATCACGCAGACATTGAGTTCTTGAGACTTTTTTGTTTCCCATGAGCAATGAGGCTAGCCTGGCTCTGCCCTCCTACGTACTTCCGCTCAATTTGGATTTTGCTTCTGTACTACGTCTGGCCATTCGGTACATAAGTCAGATTTTTCAGGTTGATTTTCAACCGGCCAATCAGCGAACAGAGGGAGTGGCTGAGAACGATGATGTTGATGTCGTGCACTAGTTTGAGTTGTAGTTCAGTAATGGCGGCAGAGAAAGATGCGAGCAAAGCTATTCTGCGGTTGTGGCAACTCTGCCGAATATCCATAAGTTAAAGCCGGAGCAATAACAATCCTTGCTGAGTTTTGTTGGTGGTCATGATGTTGTGGCCCTCCTCCCCACGGGGTTCGGGAAAAGTTTGATTTTCCGGCAGCTAGCTCCGTGGTGAAGGAGTTGGCTAAGGCGAACGCTAGCGATTGGTTATGGCAGATCAGAGTGGCTCTGGGCAGATCCAATAGTTTTAAAATTCAACAGAGTACCCGCCTTCAAGGAAGTTAACGCTTGTCAATGGAGCGATCCCAGACCCTCTGTACAAATGAAATGTACGGGGGTCTGGTTAGGACCAGGCTACAATGAGGCATGCATACCAACTTTATTTATTTTTTGGCCTGATGGGGTCAAAATGCCATCATTTAGAAAATGACAACTTTGAGGCGTGGTCTGTAGCGCCACCTATGCTCTTATCAGGCCCATGCTTTCTTATAAGTGTAAGTCTAACGTTTAGTATCTGTGTGCCAAAGCTGAAGAAAAAAAGACCAAGCTGTGTTTGGTTGATTCAACTTCATGGTTCTGGAGAAGAATACTTGTTTCAGCAGTGGCATTAACAGAATGTCTTCAGACAGACAGACAGGACACTCTTGCCAGAAAGCCTCAAGCTCACGCAAGTCAATTGTGTTTGAGAGTGAATATGTAAAGCGTTATTTAAGTGTGGAATCCTAATAATAATAATACAACTAACAATAACAATAGGTATCCTCCTGACTGAGGAATCCTAATAAAACTAATAATAACAATAGCTTTCTCCCTGATGGAGGAATCCTAAATATTGTGGTAACCTTGATGTTATTACTTAAACCAAAATAATGAAACTGAACCACAACATTGCTAGACTGTCATGGCTGAAGAGAACACTCTCCTCTTTCCCTTCTCTCCTTCCACAAGGTCAAACTCCTGCAATCACTGGGACTCCAGTCCACGCTGATCACAGATGGCTCCTCCCCCATCAACCTCTTCACCACAGCCAATGGCTTGCTGGGAGCTCTGCAGGGCCAAGGCAAGTAAGGGGAGAAGAACAAGAAAAGGAGGAGAAGAAGAAAAGCCGGATGAATAGATTCAAAGGATTCAAAAGCAACTCCCACATCATCTCCTAAAGTTTTGTTTTTGTGTTTTCTCATGTGAACAGACATGATAAGTATGATAATTAATAAAGGGGTTCATGCTTCTTCAATTTACCCTAAATATCTGATATTAACAGGCTAGATGTAGAACTTTAATACATGCAACTTTAATGTCCAATATAAACAGAATAAGTATGTAAGTGATCATTGCATCTGTGCTAGTTCAAGGATTAAAGGTTATCATATTTGGTCTCTAGAGGTTCAGGCCGATTAACTCCACATATAAGAGGCAAAAACACATGTATGTGTGTGTATATACAGTCACCTCCGGAACTATTGTCACCCCTAGGAAAGATGAGTAAAAAAATCACAGTGCCCGTTATACAGTCGGGGAATAAGATGCCAGATACAAGTTGCTTATAATAATGGTGCCATCAATTGTCTTCTTATGAATTACTTGTTTGTCACTGATGCAAAGTAGGCCCTTCTTTACCAAACACCAAGTAACTAAATTAGCATACAATTATGAGTCATTAGTAAACTTAGTTTTAAAGTTACCAACAATTTAATGTTTAACTAACCATCTGGGTGATCACAGGGATATGTGAATATTTGATACGGTATGTCAGATTTAAGTTTGGTGTGAATCCATCAAAGAAATGGATTCTTGGTTGAAATATATATATTTGTTTGGTTGAAATATATATATTTGTGTTCAGGAAATGCCATCATAAAAAAATAAAATATTTAAAAAAAAAGATTTGGCTGTAACCTGTAGCGCCACCTATGGTTGAATATGGGCCATTTGTGGTGTGGGAGTTACTTGTGTCCTGTAGTTACAACATGCAGTAACTTTATCAGCTTCTTAGTTTTGGCCAAATATATCATTCGATACACCAAAATGATTCTGCACATAGAAGTTCAGGCAGAAGCCATCTCTAGGTGTACCAGATATTTCTCTTTTACATGTTAAGTTGTAATGCAACCAGCAGAGCAGAGGCAAAGCTGCTCTTATGAATGTACTAACAGCATCAGCTTTTGTAGCCTGGTCCTAACCAGACTCTCGTACATTTCATTTGTACAGAGAGTCTGGCCTCGCTCCATTGACAAGCATTGACTTCCTTGTAGGCGGGTACTCTGTTGAAGTTTAAAACTATTGGATCTGCCCAGAGCCACTCTGATCTGCCATAACCAATCGCTAGCGTTCGCCTTAGCCAATTCCTTCACCACTACTGTAACAGAGCTAGCTGCCGTAGCTGGAAAATCAAACTTTTCCCGAACCCCGTGGGGAGGGGGGCCACAACATCATGGCCACCAACAAAACTCAGCAAAACTTGTTCTTGCTCCGGCTTTAGCTGTTGGATATTCGGCAGCGTTGCCACAACGGACCGAATGGCTTCGCTCGCATCTTTCTCCGCCGCCATTACGGAACTACAACACAAACTAGTGCACGACATCAACATCATCGTTCTCAGCCACTCCCTCTGTTCGCTTATTGGACAGGTAGAAAATCAACCTGCAGAATCTGACTTACGGACCTCATGGCCAGACCATAGAGTTAATATAACTAGAGTAAGCTACTTTTGTCTTCCAAGATGGCGTCCCCATTCATTTCTATGAAAAGTGCTCAGTGGCGCAGTGAGGCAAGCGAGAGCGCGAGACTGGACGCGGCCATCTTTCCACTTCCGTGTCTTCCGGTCTAGCTTTAAACAGTGGCTCTTTTTTTCCCTAGCTCCGAGACCTCGTGCACGCTTGCAACTAGCTGTACACGTCATACTTTGCGACAACCAGTCGCGAGCATAGATTTATATGGTTACGAGCGTGTGAGCTAAGGCATTGCAGTTGCAGAATCTATGGGCAGAATGGGGTACAAGTCCGATAAGAATCAGACGCATGATGCAAACTTATCGGAAATGTATTCTGTCACTGTATAGTATTCCTTTCACTTGTTTTTTAGAAATAGGCTATAGGGCTAAATATAGGGCTATTCTAGATGGAACTCATCACATATGTTGCTTTTTTTCTTCGTGATATGAGTATGATTTCCAACGCATTGTATCGGATGAAATAAACTGTTAACATGAACAGCTCCGTCGTTGTCCTCGCCAGGCAAAGAAAGCTTAATAGTTATTTTGGTAACCGAAATCTTCCATAATGCAGACTTACCATTGCTTACTGTCAACTTTATATTCAAACGAAATGCCACGAAATTCACACTGCCTTCAATTTCACATCAGTGTCCATGTGACCTGTGTTTTATATGTTCAACCTAGAAAACCAAACGTCTATTAATGGATATAACGTGATCTAACAAGACGTGTTAATAATGTAATAAATAAAAGCTCGAGAAGTGTGTCTAAAATATATTTTATTGAACGTCTTTGCTCCAGATAGACATGTCAACAATCTATGCTCACGCTTAACATAATATAATATTTGCCATCAAAAATCTGTTTATCTGTTTTAAAATAACGGGAATAAACTATATTAACCACATTTAATGTATGTGTGACAACCAATTGCTAAACTTGCTAGAACAGGGCAGGCAACTCAAGCCATTTCTCCCTGTGCTCATTCAATATAAGTCTATGGCTCATTCAGCTCCATGTAAATCGGCTATCGGCCAATGTGAACTTTTGTGCTCGTGCCCTGTTAGTATCCGCGAGCACATTTGCAGGCAACTTTTATTGACGTAAGCAAATAAATGGGGTGCTAGTTTACCCATTTCGGATTGGTTTCAAACTTAGCAAAAATCGGGAAAAATTATTCTATGAAAAAGCTAGTAGTATGAGCCAGGTTCGAGAATCGAACAAAAATTATACCACCTACATCCACCGGGGCCGACCAATTTTGTGGGTGGGGATAAATTCCTGCAGAGCCGGAGACCCGGAGAGCTGCAGTTTCAGGACCGCAGTTCTAGGACCCTCGTTTTATCTGACAGCGCCACCTAGCGAATTGGATGACGAAATATACTATTGAGTACGTGTCACTAGATCACAACAAGATAGGCTATTTGAATGGTTTGAGAGAGGCAAGAAACAAGGAAAACTGGGGAATTTGATTATTCAGATATGGATATATTTAAAATATATATACAATACAATATACAATAATAAACAATAACAATCACAGTATCACATCCATCCACCCCTCCACCAAATACACCTGCATCGCTCCATCCAACTCTTCATAATTCCCTCCACCCCATCAACCAGCAACATTTTGAAGGATTTCTAGATTTTTGCGACCACCAAAATACCAAAAAGAGTGTGACCAAAGCAGTATTCCCCACAAACAGTATTTTCTGTCTTCAAGTTGGTTGTTAACAGTTGTATGTTTGGCAATCAGTGTAGCTCATAGGTAAAAGTAGCTAATGTGAATCACGTGTGGTTATGTATAAAACCACTTCGGTGTCTTGAAATGATTTCGACAGCAAAGTTGAAGTTAGCTAGCTAACGTTAACTTTATTGTCCAATTCAAGACACCAGAATAGTTTTATACATAACCACACATGATTCAAATTAGCTACTTACACTCTGATTCTCATCCATCTTGTCATGAAACAAGCTACATCACTTCCTCTTCTTCTTGTTATAATTTAATGTCGAGCCGTAACCTGCATTCACTACTGCAGGAAAATATTGATTATCTTGTTCCGGTCCATGGTTATCCAATTCGCTAGGTGGCGCTGTCAGATTAAACGAGGGTCCTAGAACTGCGGTCCTGAAACTGCGGTCCTGAAACTGCAGCTCTCCGGCTCTGCAGGTACATGCTACTCATAAATTCGTCTGGCACCCAGGCTACTCTTTAGCCGGCTCGCAAGCCCAAACAAGTGTGTGCGGTGTGCCTGTTGTTTTGTTTCCGGTCTAGATCTAGATCCGGTGTGGTGTTGTAGTTTTTCTAACGTCAGTAGTTGTTGCAACAGCATGTGAAAAAAAACAAAGTTTGCCAGGCCAAAAAGAACGTTAATCTTGCGAGAAAAAAATTTCCGCTGTTAAAATGGGTTTGCGTTAACGCCGTTAATAACGCGTTTAACTGACAGCACTACTAATAACTGATGTCAATTTTGGTTTTCTAAACACATGATGCAATAAATCCGATACGCTGGCTAGATGTAGCAGCATCTTATCTTCAAGTTCCGATTTTTTGTGTAATAATCGCCCTCAGAATGAAACATTACCGTTATCATTATGATTATAGTGCTAGACAGCTACTGTGGTGTACCTGGCTTCCTGTTTCACTAAACAGATGATTAGTATCATGACAGACTCGACAGATGTGGCTGGATTTGAACCTGAGACCTTACACTTCGCAGGAGACCATCTTATCCCAGTGAGCTATTCTCAGAGCTGGCAATTGCAGCATTCAGTTACTGTATAAAACAATAAGCCGTTACTCCTGTGGCAAGAATTGTCAGATTTGGCTCAAGTTTAATAAGCTATAATTCTGTAATATTTTGACATATCAAGGTGATTAGGGTTGTGGTTTGAGGATAATCTGTGCCAAATTTGGTGAAGATTGGAAAAACTTTGTAGGAGGACAAGCGAAAAAAAAAATCCATCAATTTCAAATGGTGGCCGCATCAATTCGGCTGGTATCACAAGTTCACGTGTCAGACATGGGATCTCCCAAATTATCACGAGACAAAGGAGTCATTGTTTAAGGTAAACAAATCAACAGTTATTGGCCAAAATGCATTTCTGCTTCCTGTGGCCCCTCCCAGTGGTCACATGAAACCAAATAGTTTGGACCAAGTTTGATGTCAATGCAGCATAGATTCCCTGAGATATGACATCAGTTCCTTTTTGGTGGCTTTGTTGCCAACTTTGATTGGCTGTAACTGACAAACCTCACAGTCCAATCCCCATTCGAAATTCACCTATCCAGCAATGTAATGTGGTGTCAGCCTAATTATAAAATGTCACAGACTGGACTCACACTGGATAAGAGCGTCTGCTAAATGACTAAATGTACAGACTAGGAATATTGCTCAACACCAGTTTAAAGCCAATATAATGTGATCACACATATTTTGGACAGTACAAGTAGCCATTAAACTACACAACATGCACAATCAAGGTGACCAACAGAATTATCTTAAACAATAACTAGCTATATAATGATATTGTAGCGTCAGCGCCCTTGGGTACCCAGCATGCATTGCAGCATGCCAAAAAGGCAACCTAGTTGTGGGAAATAGTGTAGTGATACAAGTGGTGTGGGGGATATCTGTTGTTGTGATCGTTCAGCTAAATGTGTGTTATCAGTGTTTCCCACATAATTAGATTCTATTTGGGGTGGTGGTAGCCAGACGTTGTAAACAATAAGGGCTTAGCCCAAACCTAGGTCCTAGTATCTTTAGATGTGAGTGTAAATAGAGACCTCAACAAGTAATGCAAGCACGCAGGGCGTGCAATTTTTGCATTAATTTTTCTATTCATATTTATGTAGTATAAACATTACGTTGGGCTCATTGTTATATTTGCCGAATGTATTTAACTGTATGTATCAGTTTTGGACACATTTGTGCAGATACTTATGATACAAAGGCCCAATCCCAATGTCCCCCTTAAACCCTAAGCCATGAACCCTCAGATACTTTCTTGACGTCACCTAGTAAGTGATTGAGTGCAAAAGGCTGCAAGGGCTCAAAATGCTATCAATTAGAATGGGACAGCACTTTGCTGCATTATCTGCAAAATAGTAATGTTGGATGAAATCTGATTACATTACATTACATTTAATCATTTAGCAGACGCTCTTATCCAGAGCGACTTACAGTAAGTACAGGGACATTCCCCCCTGAGGCAAGTAGGGTGAAGTGCCTTGCCCAAGGACACAACGTCATTTAGCACGGCCGGGAATCGAACTGGCAACTTTCAGATTACTAGCCCGATTCCCTAACCGCTCAGCCATCTGACTCCCTGATGAAAGCATATTGGAAATATATCATCAAAGAACAACCTACACACAGTTCCGGCTATATTAACTATCAGTGAGTTTTGTGTTGAAACTTATGTTAAGTTTTATTTATAACTATGTATACGTCAGAGTTGGTTGCTCCTTCCATGCATGCTTGACCATACAGAGTCTGTCTTTATAGTTCTGGAGAAGAATAGCCTAATTAAAACCAAATTAGACTATCCAGACTAACCAGTATGATATTATTCACTGCCTATTATAGGCTGCACTGCCTATCTTGTCATTCCGAAAGTTAGTATCAACATGTAGGCTAACATCAAGTAAGCCTATTGCCTAGAATTTCCAAACTAATTACACACGGCTCCCATTTTAGCAATACTTGGGCCGTGTCCTGACAGTAAATGAAGAACATTGGGTTCTATATGTTTTGCCACTAATTAGACCCTTGAATGTTTATGATGTCCCTGTGTGTTTATACTTTTGACTGGGGACAACACGATTTTGTCAGCCGACTTTAAAATGTTGATAATGTCGGGCTACCATAGACCAAGTGCAGTCTACTATAGACCAACTGCAGTCTAACGCGCAACCTGCCAATAATCCTCAGAAGAGGTTTCCGAGTGCACGCAGCAAGTTTGGTGTGAATACATCAAAGATTTGCTGAGATATGACCCAACTTCCTGTTTGGCGGCTTAGCTGCGCATTTTGATTGGATGTACCGGGCAAACGATTTCGGAATTCTGAAAACCATGTGATAACTTTTGTGAGGCTTGGTCTGAAGATAATTTCTGCCAAATTTGGTGAAGATTGGACACACTTTGTAAGAGGAGTAGAGAGAAAAAAAAATTCAATCATTCAAAATGTCGGCCGTTAGCAATCGGCTGTTATCACAAGTTATCATGTGTCACACACGGGATGTCCCTAGATTTAATTTCATTTAGTCATTTATCAGACACTCTTATCCAGAGCGACTTACAGTAAGTACAGGGACATTCCCCCCAAGGCAAGTAGGGTGAAGTGCCTTGCCCACGGACACGTCATTTGGAATGGCCGGGAAACTAAGCGGCAACCTTCAGATTACTAGCCCGATTCCCTAACCGCTCAGCCACCTGACTCCATATCATGAGACAAAGGAATCACTTAATAAAAGTTATTTGTGTAAACACACGTCCAACTTTGACCCGTTGGTGGCACTAGAGTGCTCCAATGGGAGACATGAAACTTGGTGAAGATAAAGAGGGGACTGTCCTTAACAAGTGTGCCAAATTTCACAAATTTTTACGATACGGTTCTAGGGGCTGCCATAGACTCCAATGGCGGAAGAAGATGCGTAATAATAATAAGAAAAGGTAGAAACACATGAGTGGCTCCGCAGCTGGCCACCAATAATAATAAGAAAAGGTAGAAACACTTAAGCGCCATCTAGCAATCATTTCACAAGTTCAATAACGCACCAGCGATAGAATGAGTGATATCTTTTTTATTGAGGTGGGGCTGGTAGTCAAGCCAAGCCTGATTGAGTGGAGGAGACTGGTAGCAGAGCCAAGCCTGATGCGGTTGGTAGAGGCTGGTAGCAGAGCCGAGCCTGGTGCGGATGGAGGAGACCGGTAGCAGAGCCGGGCCTGGGGTCTGTCGTGGTTTAATAATCTAAGTTTTTATCCAATATCTAAGTTTTAAAACAGCACGGAAATGGCAGCAAAGTATGATGCAAAGTGTTTATTCGAATCTAACACAAAGGATTGATTCCAACAAATGTGAGAGTGGTCTCGAGATCAGACTGGAATTTTTCTCCGGACATTTGCTTATGTATTTACTCTCCATTATTTTATGATATTTTATCATTGGTACATTATATCTGGTCACAGATGCATTTATGTATTTCACACCCGGTTAGTCAATTGTCACAAAATGTACATTGCCAGTACTTTTCCTCTACCTTCCCCTTCCAGGGCCCTCGTGAGGCCTTGCTGCCCAGCTGCACAGGGATACTGAGTTTAAGGACATAAATCTGTCCCCTGATATCAGGCGCTTGTAGTTCTCAATATCTGGGCTTTGTAGTCCTTCATGGGAGAGGCCTACACACATACTTCTCTCTCTGGCACTCAAACCCTATGTATCTGGACTTCCACATTTGGTCTTTATTTCTTATATGTTTTAGTGGCAATTCTAATCCATCAACAGCTTTGCATCTGGTTTTCAATAATATAGCATATAAAAGTGAAAAGGGTGATTAAGTTGTTCTATATCAATCATATAAACCATGATCATTTCTCCATCTTCATAATTACAACAGTGTGTTGATAATTCTTCATCAGGTCCTAAGAGGACAAGAGTGTGATTACTGGGACGCACTGGAATGAATGATAATGTGAAGGGTGCATGCATAGTTACCAGGCATTCCTCCTCCAGGTCGCATTCCTCCGTGCTTTGGCTGGACTGATGCGTATGAGTTGATTGGAGTGAAGGAGGAGTCTTGGTGCGCTGTATTCCTCCCGAACTTCAGTTAAATCTAACTCCAATACGTGTCAGTAACAACGTCCCTGTCCGAAGACTCTAACTGCGCTATAAGTAGGGAAAGCTGCTTGGCGCTTCTAGTCTTAATAGTCAGCCCACCCTTCCCAGAAAGCCCTGGATGTGTGTGCATGTTCCCAAGCTTGTGCCTGGATGTGTCAGTGAGAATTTGTGCAATGAGTACAATAAGACAGATGGACTTTAAGATAGTGTTAGTGTCAGTTGGGAGTTCTGGGCCTTGTTGATGAGGCCAGCTGCAGACGGAAATAAACGCTTCTTATGGCATGTGGTTTTGGTCCTAATGGACCGTAGCCTCCTGCGGGAGGGGAGGGTCTGGAACATTGGGTGTCCAGGGTGGGAGGAGTCAGCCACAATCTTACTTGCTCGCCTCAGGGACTTTGAGGTGAGTAGGTCCTTGAGAGATGGCAGATTGCAGCCGATCACCTTCTCAGTAGTGCGGATGATACACTGCAGTCCGCTCTTGTCCTTGGCAGTGGCAGCAGTGTACCAGATGGTGATGGAGGAGGTGAGGATGGACTCAATGATGGCTTTGTAGAAGTGCACCATCATTGTCTTTGGCAGGTTGAACTTCTTCAGCTGCCACAGGAAGTACATCCTCTGTTCTTGGTGAAGGAGCTGATGTTTAGTTCCCACTTGAGGTTGTAGTGGTCAGCTTTTAGCTGATCAGGTTGCTTTCTCAAGAATGTCGAGAGGGGAGGCTGAGTCTGAGTTCAAATGCAGATTGTCTTTATTGTCACAAGAACAACGATTACATTCGGTTAGATCTCTTCGCCTGAGAAGATCTAACTAATACATGAATTCACAGTCATTATATACAGTCGATAGGCAGTCCCATAATTTGTACCTTGACCCTGTCTGTGAAGATGTATTGATCTTAATCAGCGTATGTCAGTTTGCCTCAGTCCCAAAAGACCCTTACTTATCCACAGTGAACGTACAAAGTCTATCTGTTGTTTAGTTAATCTTTCGCTATCTGGTGCTTGCGCAAGTCCCCGAAAGAGCCATTACTCAAATATGTAATATTCGTATTGTGATCTCTGATGACGATCACTTTGATTACCTGATTGCGTCATCACTGATGCTATCTTAGTGTTATGCTTTTAGTGGCCACCTATTTTAAGGTCAACTAGTTCGACCTCGTCTTACTGTCTAAATCTGCCACATAGGTTTAAATGGGTGTTTAATGCAGTTTTCGACACACGACATAGCCCCCTTACAAGGGTCCAAACAACCTTGTATCTTCTCAACAAAACTGTATTAGCCAAGAGAAACTTCCTCGGGTTTATATCCAAACCGTTTAAACATTAAAAGAAGCAAACTGAAACATTAAAAATAATAAACAGAAATTTCAAGTCTTGACTGCAATAAGACACATCATTTGTCATGTGATAAGGGCTAAATTGTTAGCTACAATTGTTAATATTGCTAGTGAGTAATAACTGAGCCTTTCGGTCCAAAATTGTGTAATGTGACAAAGATATCCATTTTGATGGTACCTTAGTGCAGTGCTACTTGCCCTTGCGGTTTATGTGGTTTATAAGCCATAGTCAAATAATACATGTGCAAACTGTTGACTCATTCCTTACTTCCATAAAGACCAATAAACAGCCTAAAATTCCTAAATGCCTTTATGAGGCTTATACAACCCAGCATCTTAAACCTGTTTTGTTAAAACAAGTTTTTAATGATAAACACATCCACTACCCCCACAAGGCTCCAATAACCTCATGTATGGCACAGATGTGTTTGTTCAATGTTACAACTTTCAACAGTTTTTAGTTCAAGATTCTGGATTAAAACTCCTCCTGGCTTTAGGCCATTTCTTTGGAGGAGAAACCATGAATCACAACACATAATTAATATATATGTAATTTGGGAGCAGTCCTTCCAAATTTTACAACATTCTCTTTTTGAAACCAATAAATCAAAATTTAAAATTTAAACAGAAACCAATAAATCAAAATTGAAACTTAAACAAAAACCAATAAATCAAAATTAAAAACGAAACAGAAACCAAAACCTTAATATAGCTTGACTCTATTCCGCGGCCTGGTATGGTTTGGCCTGGATCGGTCATTCGTCTTGACCCGCTCTCCTCATCCCGTCCTGGACCCATTTTGGCACTGGGTACAAGTCGGGACCGGAGGTCTCCTCTACGAGCAAAACAGAGTTTTTCAGATTAGCCACCTTATTTCTCTTAATGCTCACAGCCGCCATGGGGAGGGCGATGTGGGTCATAAACAGAGACCGGAAAATTGGGATGCAACAGCATACAATGACCGCTAAAATAACAAGTGTCAACAACACAGCTATTACTATTTTTGCAAAACTTGGCCCCAATTCCGCCATGTGTAAATTCAGAAAGCCAAACCAATCTGTTCCCCGTCCTGCATGGGCCTTCACCTCCTCCCTCAGGGATCCTAGGTCAGACATGGCTTGAGTAAAACTTCCTGTCGGGGCAGTATTATTTGGTATAAACGTACAACATAATTCGCCAGTTGTAACACATACGCCCCCCTGCTCGGCCAGGAGCCAGTCCAGCACCTGTCGGTTCTGCCCTGTCATGGCCGAGGTAGCAGATAGCTGTTCTCCCAGGGCTGTGAGTGCATTATCAGTGTAGTTTATGAACCGCTGCTGATTGTAGTAGAGGTAATTTATCCATTCTGTGTTTTTGTTTGCTGTGATCCAGGGCAAAATAGATTCAAACCCTGATGCAACTTCATTTCTAGCTTTAAAATCGTTGGGCACCCCCCTTTGCTGGCCAATTGCGTCAATAGTAACATTGCCAAGTAAAAGCCCGTTTGGCGCGAGAAGCCCCCTCGAGTCTACCTGACTCTGAAGCCAACCTAAAGTGAACCACGTGGGTGACCGCGTGGACCCTTACACATCTCCCCTTCCAGCCGATAGGCAGAGTGGACCTTAAATCTTTGGCATAATCACAGAGCCAGAATACATCAGCTATTATTTGATTTTGGAAATGGTAAGGACACGCTGGTGGAATGGGACGTCTTGGCTGTGTTCCCTTGATCTGTCTAGCTTGCCCGTCTAGGAGTTTGGCCCTTACGGAAGGAAAATATATGAAACATGAATATATAATATATGTTTCTTATATACTAGTGTAATAATTGGACCAATACGCTGTTCCTATTGGTCCAGAAGACGTTCTCAAAAGTTAATAATACCGTTTATATACCTCCCGAACGTTCGCAGAGGTAAATAAAAGTTTACGGACCTAGCAACGCAAAATGTTGTAAAATTTACATGATAGGTAGTTACACCGGGATTACCCAGAAGACTAGTAACTATTCTGTCAACAACAAAAAAATGCCTATGCCTGGAATTTAACCTGCAGCCCTTCGTTTACCAGCACAACTTCTCATCCAATTGAGCCATTCCCAAATCTGGGTTCTGCCATGTTCAGTAACTGAATAATAAAATAAGACGTTTCTCCTATGGCAAGCATGGCCAGACTTGGTCCAAGCTCAAACAGATGTAATTCATATCATATTTTCATGTCATATTTTCACATATCAAGGTGAAACTTTGCAGGGTACTTCAGGGGGGTGTCACCTTAAAGCCTATTCCTGACGGGGGAATCCTAATTATATGGAAAGATATACATGAAATATATGTACAGATATGTGTTCAATATATTGTGGAATATATTTTAAATATAGGTAACATTATATGGAAAAATATTGGAAATATATACTGACAATGATCGCTTCCAGCAAACTTCTTTTGAATTAGCCAATTCCCCCTAAATAAATGTCAATCTTAATTACGTTTTTGGGGGCACATTTTCAGTTAGCAGATCGTACTGTTTGAATCGGGATTCCATTTGAAATACTGCCGTTGACAACATTATTAGAATACCTTCTAGATGGCTGAGCGGTTAGGGAATCAGGCTATTAACCAGAAGGTTGCTGGTTCGATTCCCGGAAGCGCAAAATTGAAGCTGTGTCCTTGGGCAAGGCAATTCACCCTACTTGCCTCGGGGTATGTCCCTGTACTTATTGTAAGTCGCAATGGATAAGATCGTCTGCTAAATGACTAAATGTAAATGTCACCATATGTCTGTACATTGTATGGGCATGTTCTCATATATGTACACATGCATTGTACAATATATATGTACATATATTTCATGTATATCTTTCCATATAATTTTACATATATTTAAAATATATTCTACCATATATGAAGCATACATGTGACACTATATCTTTACATATATTACCCATACATTTTCCCATATACAGCGGCATACATTATGGTGGTTATTTATAAATCCTAATTGCATATATTTTGGGATATATAACCACATATATTATATATTCATGTTCCATATATTGCAATATATGGAAAACGGCAATCATTTGTATATTCTGCAATATATTGCAATGTATAGCAATATATTACATGCATATATACTATAGTGTATAATATATTTATCATCAATATATTATCCCATGTATTTCCATATATAATATATTGGAATATGTAATAGGAAATCATATATTACAATATATTTCAAGTCATATATTGGTGAATATATTTTCTTCCCGTAAGCTACTAGCTGCTAGCTGGTCAGCACAGCCCCTGAGGGCCCTACCTGATATACCATCTGGGCCAGGTGCCTTGCAAGGGTTGTTCTTTTGGAAGCAAAGCCTCACCTCAGCTACAGTTAATGTAGGCAAACCACTGGCTTGACCTTCAGGTAACTCCACTGCAGGGGGGTAAACGAGCGTAGAAGGCATTCAGCTCGTCTGGTAGCAGGACTGAGTCTCACTGTAGCCTCTCCCTCTGTAGTCGGTGATGGCTCTAAGTCCACTCAAGATGCGCCTGGGGTCAGGGCCATGGTAGCTGGACTTTAACCCCTTTACGCTGCTTTGATGGCCTTCAAAGGTTGTATCTGGCCTTCCTCTGCTGATCAGGGTCTCCAGAGTTAAAGGCGGCAGACCGGGCTCATCTTGGGCTAGTAACTAAGTGTTGCAAAGAGTGAAAGTTGACAGTCCTTATATGAGACAAGCCATAGTTGGAATATAACATTCTCTACCAGGGGCCTATTCGGTCGTATACAACGTGCAGCCGATGTGTGAAATGGCTAAACTCACTCCTCAAGTATATGTGACGGGCATGTAACAGACGTGGCCACGCTCCGTCACAGCAAGGTATCATTCGCCACTCGCAGGATTCGAACACTCGACCTCTGACTTGCCAAGCGCGACCCCTACCAACTGCGCCCACCAAGAAAAGCTAGGTCTTCCTTGACGCGGGTGGCCTGCTACATACCTGAGGAGTGAGTTTCACAGTTTTCACACCATTACACTCACCCCTCTGAAACTCACTCCGGCGGTTAGCTGACGCTAACCTAGTGAATCCGGGTCACGGCACCAATGTGACGGGTATGTAACAGACGTAGCCACGCTCCATCATAACAAGCAGGGATGTAGTGGGGGCTAAACGCACGTAAACGCCGTTTACGCACCTCCCGAAATTGGGAAATAGCGTTTATCCACCTCTAAATTGTGGAAATTGCGTTTATCCACCTCTAAGTTCCCTGCGCCTCGTATTCTGCCGTTGGAATAATACAAAATCAATTTATTTCATATTGTTGAACATATAAACGCTGTAGTCTGAATCATTTCATCTGCGCTGTATATGGTCTGTGACCCTCCAATCAATGCGTTGCGGCTGTGACACCAATCAGGATCCACGAAGTATGTAAACACATACACGTTGTGGATTAGACTACCTGTTCGGAATGAATGAATTAGCCATGGATATCAGGTGATTTTTGAAGAGACCATCGAGTGCTCCCACTCCCACAGATGTCCGCAAAAGGCCTTAAGACATGTTGTGCTTATCACAAACCGAAAGCACAAATTTCATAATTACCATTAAGAAAGGCTGGTGGGATCAGCCAATAGGAGACCGGCTATGCTTGTCTTTTTTTTTATTAACACAAAATTATTACATATCTTCAAATACACATATTACAAAGATACAACAACAAACGTACACTAGGGGGTGCTTGATGTAGAATTAAACAAAAATAATGAAAAGTTTACAGGTCCTCAAGGTTTTCACAGCTTTTTGCTTCATTGAGAATCTTATTGAAACAAAATAATGCTCAATTTCTTTCTTAAACGAAATAAAACAAGGCTTTTTACATGAAAACTTACATTTGTGAATAAAGAATTTTGCCATTAATATAATAAAAATTATAAAATAAACCTGATCACGATTGTCTCTACAGTCCTCTAAAAGGCCGAATACTAAGTGTTTCCACATCAAAAGAAATTGGTCATCAATATTTACTGAAATAAAATCACAAACATTCTGCCAAAATGT
Organism: Thaleichthys pacificus; assembly: GCA_023658055.1. Classification (NCBI taxonomy): domain Eukaryota; kingdom Metazoa; phylum Chordata; class Actinopteri; order Osmeriformes; family Osmeridae; genus Thaleichthys; species Thaleichthys pacificus. Next base: position 16,234,427 of record CM042862.1, on the reverse strand, counting down.
TTTCACAAACGGGCAGTGCCAAAACAAATGAACCACAGTTTCAGGGTGACTGTCACAAAAGGTACAACTATAATCAATGTCACTTTTAAATTTAAGAAAATAATTTTTCACTGGGTAAATCCTGTGTATAATTTTAAAAGATACCTCCTTAACTTTGTTCGTAATTAAATACTGATTAGATATAAGCCAAACCTTTTTCCAAATAATATTGTTTGTCAAACGATTCCAATACGAATAAATATAAGGCAAAGATACACTGTCCCTTTTAAGTAACTCTCTTATAGATTTATTACGTGAGTTAAAAGAGAAACAAATATTACCTACATAAGAGTTTACTATAGTAGGTGGGGACCAGTGTTGAATGTCTATTCTTTTCCCCTGTCTAAACAGCATACACATTTTCGAAGATATTGCACCAAAAACTCTAGCATAGTCCCCTGGTGTTACAGGAATCTTATAATGTGCCAGAAACTCTTCATAAGTGTAAAGTAAACCATCTTCATTAAATAACTGATCTACCAATACAATGCCATTATCAAATCAATGTTTCTGAAAAAAAGATTTGCATTTATATATGATGTCCTTATTGTACCAAATATAATATTTCTGAGGTGAAAAATTATGTTTGTAAATCATAGACCACGACAAAAAGGCTTGGTGATGAAATTCAGACAGTTTCACCGGTATTTTTCCAATGCTATAATTGCAACTGAGAAAAAAAGGTATACTACCAATGTTTGAACAAATATGGGAAGGGATAAAGTTCCAAATGGAAAGGGGATTTCTGATAATCTGACGAAGCCAATTAATTTTAAAAGTATTATTTAATGTTTCAAAATCCAAAACATCCAGGCCACCATTTTCATAAGAATTTGTGATAACTGACTTCGTAATGTAATGTATTTTGTTTTTCCATATAAAGTCAAACAATATTTTATCAGCTCTTTACATATGGTTTTATTTAAGGCCCCGTCACACCATAACGTTCTGGTCAAAGTTCTCTGAACGTTCTAATCGTTCAATTTCGAGCGTTCTAGGGCGAGGTGGACACATCTGGCGTGTGACTAACGCATGACTAGGGTGGGACTGACGCATAACTAGCGAGGGACTTACGCATGAGGAGCATCTAACAGCGACCAAGTAAGACACAAGTAGCGTTTTGCTATGCGCGACAAACTATTAGTCAACGTTAGACGAGCGTGTTGAGCGTGTGACTTACATGTGAATAACGACAGAGTAGCGTTTTGCTGGCGTGTGGGTTTTATGACCAAACGGGTATAAAACACTGGAAAATCAGTGGTTTCAGTTGTCCTGAACAGTAAACATCATGCCGCCTAGACGACATAAAGTGCGAGGGGGGCTTCTGCTACTAGCGAGTGAGTTGTTCACTTCAAAGCAAATGATGAATAACAACCAAGTAACGCTAGGGTAACGACTGACTAACGTGTGCAAAGTTAGTCAAACGATAGCCAAACGTGTGCAGCGTTAGTCAAACGTTCCACAAACGGTCTTCAGCGTTATCCAGCGTTTAAAATTAAACGTTGAAGAACGCTGGTCGCCAGGAGAACTTTTGTGCATGTTCAAAACTTTTTTTTTGGACCAGCGTTCTCCGCCGATCACCGCCGATTACCAGCGTCACCAGCATCCACACAACACTCTTCTGGCGCTATACCAGCGCTATACCAGCAACCATGGACGATTACCAACGTTTCCTCTAACGTCATAGAACGTCGACCAGAACGTTATGGTGTGACGGGGCCTTTAGATGCTAAGCCATAGCCGCATAAGTCAGTCTCGAAATACCCTCTGCCTTTGTAATTAAAACTCTGCCTCTTAAAGAAAGATCTCTCGTAAGCCACTGATTTTTTTTTTTTTTCAACAATAGGATTGAAATTAAGTAAACATCTTCTGTGTTGATCCTTTGTAATAACTATTCCCAAATATTGAACCTAATTTTAAGAGGAATACCATAGTAAGACATTTCAGAACAATCTTTGATCGCCATAAGCTCGCCATAAGCTCACATTTTGCCAAATTCAGGTATACACCAGATTCCCTTGAAAATATACTGATCAATTCAGTGGCCACAGAAATGTGGTTTTGTTTATGAATGAAAAGTGTAGTTTCATTGGCTAATTGGGTTATTTTTATCTCTCTATCAGCGATAGTAATACCTTTTAACGGGCTTGATTTGATATGAGAAGAAAGAAGCTGACTCACTAATAGAAAGAGGTATGGAGAGACTGGGCACCCCTGTCTAATTCCTCTTGTGATATCAAATCTAGGGGAAGTACCATTCAATAACTTAATAGAACAATTTCCATTTTTATATAGAGTTCGAATTGCTGCAGCAAAACAACTACCAAAATCAAATTTATTAAGCATTTCAAATATAAATTGATGCTCTACGGAGTCGAATGCTTTATAGAAATATAAAAATAATACGAGCGAATAGTGTCTTACTGAGTGTACTTCGTGACTGCCATCTTGACTGTAAGTAACCAGAGTTTGTTTCATTCATTTGTGTTGAGCTAAAAGTCTGTCTCAAGGATAGAGGTTAAGGGTATAGCAGCTAAATTGGTCAATAGGTAGCTAGCTAGAGGTCGAGTTTCAGGGTACTTGCCGCCGAGTGAGACCCTGGCTTTGTTTACATAATTAGGGCCATTGTAGAATTTGGTTAAATCAGCCCTGACTTCTGTAATCAGATTCAGAGCGAATAGTGTCTTACTGAGTGTACTTCGTGACTGCCATCTTGACTGTAAGTAACCAGAGTTTGTTTCATTCATTTGTGTTGAGCTAAAAGTCTGTCTCAAGGATAGAGGTTAAGGGTGTAGCAGCTAAATTGGTCAATAGGTAGCTAGCTAGAGGTCGAGTTTCAGGGTACTTGCCGCCGAGTGAGACCCTGGCTTTGTTTAAATAATTAGGGCCATTGTAGAATTTGGTTAAATCAGCCCTGACTTCTGTAATCAGATTCAGAGCGAATAGTGTCTTACTGAGTGTACTTCGTGACTGCCATCTTGACTGTAAGTAACCAGAGTTTGTTTCATTCATTTGTGTTGAGCTAAAAGTCTGTCTCAAGGATAGAGGTTAAGGGTGTAGCAGCTAAATTGGTCAATAGGTAGCTAGCTAGAGGTCGAGTTTCAGGGTACTTGCCGCCGAGTGAGACCCTGGCTTTGTTTACATAATTAGGGCCATTGTCAGCTGCCCTGTTTTCCATTCTACATAGAACATATTCATAGCTAGCATGTGTTTCTTCAGCATTCCCGCTCATTACACCACTCGCAGACGTAGACATGTCACTAAGTATATACGGTCCACTTCTAATCTTAGCTACCTATCCAGATCTTCTCCACCTGCCCTCTCTCTTTCTATTGGGCTCTGGAACTGCCAGTCTGCTGTGAACAAAGCAGACTTCATCCCGGCGTTTGCATCCCATGCTTCTCTTCACGCCCTTGCGCTGACAGAGACATGGATCCGCCCAGAGAACACTGCAACTCCAGCTGCTCTCTCCATCAACCACTCGTTCTCTCACTCACCCCGCTCAACCGGGCGAGGTGGTGGGACAGGTTTGCTTCTTTCCCCACATATTAAATACACATCCACCCCACTCTCTGTTACTGCCAAATCATTTGAACACCATTATGTGATGCTAACTAATCCTATCAAAGCATTTTTAGTTGTCCTCTACCGCCCACCAGGGCCGCTTGCCGACTTTGTGGAGGAGCTGGACATGCTCCTCAGCGTCCTCCCGGATGATGGAACACCGCTGATACTCCTTGGGGACTTCAACATCCACCTCGAAGGAACGCAGGCCGTCGACTTCAAGTCTCTTCTGACCTCCTTTGACCTGAAGCTGCTGAACACACCGGCGACCCACAAGGCAGGAAAACAGCTCGACCTCATCCTGACACGTAACTGTATCGCTGACTTACTCTCATCTTCCGAATAAACGTACCGGTACGTTTATTTTTTTAACCTGAAAAATCCACCCGGTACATTCTTATTTTGGATGGTACGTTTATTTTTTTGGGGGAAAATCGAGACATAATTTTAGAAATTCCATGCATTTTTTTTCGGAAGGGAAGATAAATTTGAACTCTTTGATGTGAAAACGTTAGCTACCTTAGCTAGCTAGCTACTGGCAAGTAGCTTACATTAGCTAACGACGTTAGCTACCAACTGAAGGTTGTCAGTGCAAGCTAGTAAATGTTAGCCAGAGCCTCATTATGGCTCTGATGTTAGCTCTAGCTACTGTACACTCACATAACGGTTCCCATTCAGCACACCAGCATGACAGTCACAACCTATAGACAACGAGCCTCTCATCGTCAAATAAAAATCCCAGGGTATTTCCGTGGTTACCAGTGCGTCTTTCAGGATTGCATGCCGCACAAGACGCGGAATATGAGGTGCACCGGCAGTCGTGTCTACTATAAGTTTGTTAAGGTATACCTGTAGTCATGGTTATTTGACAGATTTGTAACTATGTATTTCCAAGCTACAGGCATTGAAGTATTTTCCTAGCAATGCTTTATTTGGTAGTGGTTGTCATGTTGACTGTAAGCTGTTTTAGGAAAAGTGATAGTACTAGTACATTTACATTTACATTTATGCATTTAGCAGACGCTTTTATCCAAAGCGACTTCCAAGAGAGAGCATTACAAAAGAGCATAGGTCACTGATCATAACAACGAGATAGCCCCAAACATTGCAAGCAGCCAAAACATGAAGTATACATTGTGAAAAAACAAATAAGTGCCAAGGGGAAGAACCATAAGAGCATGCAGTTAAACAAGTTACAATTAAACAACATGAAACTCAAAAAAGTGCAAGAGTGTACCTGTAAAGGAGAAGACAAAAACAACAGTCAACAGTAAAATATTTCACAGCGAGTACAAGAATTTAAAACCGTCACAACTAACCAACAGGAGCAACAAGTCTCTCAATACGAGTCATTGTGATCCTGGAGGAAATTAACATCAGGTCCAGCCAAGCATTCCTAAGTGCCGTTGTACTCCCGGAACAAGTGCGTCTTGAGCCTTTTCTTGAAGGTGGGGAGACAGTCAGTGTCCCTGATGGAGGTGGGGAGTTGATTCCACCATTGGGGGGCCAGACAGGAGAAGAGCTTGTGTTGGGACCGGGCGCTCTTGAGCGGTGGGACCACCAGACGGTTGTCAGAAGAAGACCGTAGGTGGCGGGTGGGGGTGTACGGCTGCAGGAGAGACTTGATGTAGTCGGGTGCAGTCCCGTTCACCGCTCGGAAGGTCAGTACCAGAGTCTTGAATCTGATACGGGCCGTGACGGGAAGCCAGTGGAGGGAGATGAGGAGCGGGGTAACATGGGAGCGTCTGGGTAGATTGAAGACCAGACGGGCTGCCGCATTCTGAATCCTCTGGAGAGGGCGGGTTGGGCATGCTGGGAGACCGGCGAGCAGCGAGTTCCAGTAGTCCAGCTTTGAGAGGACAAGTGCTTGGACTAGCAGCTGGGTGGAATGCTCAGACAGGTATCTCCTGATCTTCCGGATGTTGTAGAGGGTGAATCTACACGACCGGGAGACCGCAGCAATGTGGGCTGTGAGGGAGAGCTCGTCATCCATGGTCACCCCGAGGTTCCTGGCAGAGGATGAAGGGGTCACCGTCGCCGATCCCAGGGTGATTGAGAGATCGTGGGAGATGGAGGGTTTGGCCGGGATGATGAGGAATTCTGTTTTGGCGAGGTTCAGCTGGAGGTGGTGCTCGGTCATCCAGGCGGAGATGTCTGTGAGGCAGGCCTCGATCCTAGCTGAGATCCCCGGATCAGTCGGGGGGAACGACAGGTACAGCTGCGTGTCGTCAGCATAGCAGTGGTAGGAGAAGCCATGGGAGGTGATGATTGGTCCAAGCGAGGTGGTGTAGAGGGAGAAGAGGAGCGGTCCAAGGACAGAGCCCTGTGGGACACCAGTGGAGAGCTGGCGGGGGCCTGACACTTTGCCTCCCCAGGAGACCTGGTAGGATCTTCCCGACAGGTAGGATGAGATCCACTGAAGTGCAGTGCCAGTGATGCCCATCTCAGAAAGTCTGGCCAGCAGGATCTGATGGTTAACCGTATCAAATGCTGCAGAAAGGTCCAGCAGAATGATGACGGATGACCTCGACGCCGCTCTGGCAGACTGAAGGGCAGAGGTGACTGACAGGAGGGCAGTTTCTGTGGAGTGACCAGTCTTGAAGCCCGATTGGTTGGGGTCAAGCAGGTTGTTCTGAGAGAGGAAGTTTGACAGTTGGTTAGATATGTATGTTTGTAACTAGACAGACTCTTTTTTTTACTTTGTAATAACTATGTATTTCCAGTGGTTTTCATGTTATGTTGCAGTCATGTTGACTGTAAGTTTTTGAGGAAAAGTACTACCATAGGCCTATATTTGTAACCAGACCAACCTCTTTTTTGAAATTTTCTAACAATGATTATGTATTTCCAAACTACAAGTGTTGCCTTTTTTTCCTAGCAATGGTATATTTGCTGTCCATTTCTATTCCTGATTGCAAGTGACAGTAAAAGATGCGCACTTACACTGGTAGGAACACATTTTGATAGCATATGGACACAGTTTGCGTGCTGATTTGGCAATTTTCCGGGGGGTACTTTTATTCCGGGGGGTACTTTAATTAGATTTTGAGGATTTGTCCGGGGGGTACTTTTATTCCGGGGGGTACTTTTATTCGGAAGATAAGAGTAACCTCTGTAACCCCACTACACATTTCTGATCACTCCTTCATCCAATTCTCTGTCTCTCTCCCTCCAACTCCTCCCACCTCCCCTCCCCTCGTAACTTTCCGCCGCAACCTCCGCTCCCTATCCCCCTCCCACTTCTCCTCCATTGTAACATCCTTCCTCCCATTGACGAGTTTATGTGCCACCCCACTGACACTGCCACCAACACCCTGTTATCCACACTAACTGCATCACTCGACACTCTCTGTCCCCTCTCAACCGGGCCTGCGCGATCTTCTCCCTCCTGCCCGTGGCTCATGGATGTGATTCGTGCAGTCCGGTCCATCCTTCGGGCAGCTGAGAGATGGCGCAAGTCCAAAGACGGTCTGGACCTCGATAAGTATCACTCCCTCCTCAAATCCTTCTCTGCCCGCATAATTGATGCTAAAACCCACTACTTCCTGAACAAAATTAACTCTGTCTCAAACCCTCACAAACTTTTCTCTACCTTCTCCACCCTTCTTAACCCACCTCCCCCACCCTCCCCCTCCACCCTGACAGCAGACGACTTCTCCTCCTTCTTTGAGAAAAAAGTTGCTGACATTAGCAGTCGGTTCCCTGAACCCACCTTTCCTACCCACTCACCCTCTATGACTGACCAAACTAAATGTCTAAACTCTTTCTCTCCCCTGTCCGAGGCAGAGATCTCTGACCTCATTCTTTCTCATCACCCCACCTCCTGTCCCCTTGATCCAGTCCCCTCCCCTCTCTTTCAAACCATCTCTCCCTCCATCATAACTTTTCTTCTCCATGTCCTTAACTCTTCTCTTACTTCCGGCACTTTCCCCCCTGCCTTCAAACAGGCCAGAGTTAGCCCTCTACTCAAAAAAACCCTCCCTTAACCCAGCCGTCCTCCAGAACTACAGACCGGTATCACTACTACCCTTCTTGAACGCCCTACAATTGAACACGCTGTATCTAACCAACTGTCAAACTTCCTCTCTCAGAACAGTCACTCCACAGAAACTGCCCTCCTGTCAGTCACCACTGCCCTTCAGTCTGCCAGAGCGGCTTCGAGGTCATCCGTCATCATTCTGCTGGACCTTTCTGCAGCGTTTGATACGGTTAACCATCAGATCCTGCTGGCCAGACTTTCTGAGATGGGCATCACTGGCACTGCACTTCAGTGGATCTCATCCTACCTGTCGGGAAGATCCTACCAGGTCTCCTGGGGAGGCAAAGTGTCAGGCCCCCGCCAGCTCTCCACTGGTGTCCCACAGGGCTCTGTCCTTGGACCGCTCCTCTTCTCCCTCTACACCACCTCGCTTGGACCAATCATCACCTCCCATGGCTTCTCCTACCACTGCTATGCTGACGACACGCAGCTGTACCTGTCGTTCCCCCCGACTGATCCGGGGATCTCAGCTAGGATCGAGGCCTGCCTCACAGACATCTCCGCCTGGATGACCGAGCACCACCTCCAGCTGAACCTCGCCAAAACAGAAATCCTCATCATCCCGGCCAAACCCTCCATCTCCCACGATCTCTCAATCACCCTGGGATCGGCGACGGTGACCCCTTCATCCTCTGCCAGGAACCTCGGGGTGACCATGAATGACGAGCTCTCCCTCACAGCCCACATTGCTGCGGTCTCCCGGTCGTGTAGATTCACCCTCTACAACATCCGGAAGATCAGGAGATACTCGTCTGAGTATTCCACCCAGCTGCTAGTCCAAGCACTTGTCCTCTCAAAGCAGGACTACTGCAACTCTCTGCTCGCCGGTCTCCCAGCATGCGCAACCCGCCCTCTCCAGAGGATTCAGAACGCGGCAGCCCGTCTGGTCTTCAATCTACCCAGACGCTCCCATGTTACCCCGCTCCTCATCTCCCTCCACTGGCTTCCCATCACGGCCCGTATCAGATTCAAGACTCTGGTACCGACCTTCCGAGCGGTGAATGGGACTGCACCCGACTACATCAAGTCTCTCCTGCAGCCTTACACCCCCACCCGCCACCTACGGTCTTCTTCTGACAACCGTCTGGTGGTCCCACCGCTCAAGAGCGCCCGGTCCCAACACAAGCTCTTCTCCTGTCTGGTCCGTGACTTGTATTGAGAGACTTGTTGCTCTTGTTGGTTAGTTGTAACGGTTTTAAATTATTGTACTCGCTGTGAAATATTTTACGGTTGATTGTTGTTTTGTCTTCTTTTCTACAGGTACACTCTTGCACTTTTCGAGCTTCATGTTGTTTAATTGTAACTTGTTTAACTGCATGCTCTTATGGTTCTTCCCTTTGGCACTTATTTGGTTTTTCACAATGTATGCTTCATGTTATGGCTGCTCACAATGTTTGGGGCTATCTCGTTGTTATGATCAGTGACCTATGCTCTTTTGTAAAGCTCTCTCTTGGAAGTTGCTTTGGATAAAAGCGTCTGCTAAATGCATAAATGTAAATGTAAACAGTAAATATCATTTGACAATATGTTGGACAAGAAGACCAGCTAGCTAAACAGCCATGTCATTGTCCCCAAATCAATATGAAGATTTTCACGAACAAGGTATCGGACATATAGCTACTACTAGTACTAAGCTACAGTACGGCCGCAGCCTGTGTACTGTAGCGAGTAGAATAACAAATGGATGTGAGATGATCATATCAAAGTTGACATATTCTCCAAACAGTAATTATAATTTGACCGTATGTTTAACAACAATACTAGCCAGCTATCCAGCCATGTCATTGTCACCAAATCAAATCAAGATTTCTACGAACAAAAGAATCGGCATGTCGTGTTGGCCGCAGCCTGTCTAAATTGACTAGCGAGGTGAATAGCGAATGGGATGTGAGATTAGCGGTTACATGACACTGACACAGTAAATTCAGAAAGGTAACATTTTCCAAATAGGTTAAAAGAAATATTAAAGTCACTCATTGTTGTAATTACATGTTAGCTTGTTAAAGTCTTTCAAAATTGTAAACGGAGGCTTTGACTGCGTCCCTGTTGTTATGGTTAGCTAGTTATTTCAGACACTTTTTACAGGCTCATACCAAAGGGTATAGTTCTTTGCTCATACTATGTAGCCAGCGCAATAATTTAGAATGGTGAAAAGACAGTTTTGCTGGAACTACTTAGTAGGTGTACATTATCATCTGATAATGGACACCCCTGCAGCCAATCAGAATCGAGTATTCACCCAGACATTCACCAGATATAACATATAGATATGTTGTCAGATACTTGACCTTTCCCAGGCGCTCAATCAACTCCTCCACCCTTGGCATCGGGTAGGCATCAAATGCCGAAACTGCATTCAGCTTAGAGAAATGTATATTGGTGGAATCAACTCCCCACCTCCATCAGGGACACTGACTGTCTCCCCACCTTCAAGAAAAGGCTCAAGACGAAACTGCATTCAGCTTAGAGAAATGTATATTGGTGGAATCAACTCCCCACCTCCATCAGGGACACTGACTGTCTCCCCACCTTCAAGAAAAGGCTCAAGACGCACTTGTTCCGGGAGTACAACGGCACTTAGGAATGCTTGGCTGGACCTGATGTTAATTTCCTCCAGGATCACAATGACTCGTATTGGAGACTTGTTGCTCCTGTTGGTTAGTTGTGACGGTTTTAAATTCTTGTACTCGCTGTGAAATATTTTACTGTTGACTGTTGTTTTTGTCTTCTCCTTTACAGGTACACTCTTGCACTTTTTTGAGTTTCATGTTGTTTAATTGTAACTTGTTTAACTGCTTGCTCTTATGGTTCTTCCCCTTGGCACTTATTTGGTTTTTCACAATGTATACTTCATGTTTTGGCTGCCTGCAATGTTTGGGGCTATCTCGTTGTTATGATCAGTGACCTATGCTCTTTTGTAATGCTCTCTCTTGGAAGTCGCTTTGGATAAATCGTCTGCTAAATGCATAAATGTAAATGTATACAAAATCTCTGTTTTGTGTCATCTTTCTTGGGAACCAGCACCACCGGACTACACCACTCCCCTCTAGATGGCTCAATGACCCCTATAGCAAGCATGTCCTCCACCTCTTGCTTCACAGCCGGCAACAGCTTAGCTGGGATCCTGGAGGTGGTGTCCCTAATAGGTGGTTGGTTGGGACAACGAAGGCGTATGTCATGTTGGATGACGTCCGTGCACCCCGGTTTGTCGCTAAAAAGTCCCCCAGTCATGATGCCCCTTAGTTCCTCCTCTTGGGCCACTGCCAGATGCCCCAGCTCTGGTAATGACTCCTCTCCACCTACAGAGGGGAAGAACTGTTCCAGTGGGTCTTCCGTCTCCGCCACCGCCCGAGCCCATAACTGTGTTGATGCGGCTGGCCTGCGAATCCATTCCTTTAACAAGTTAACATGAAACACCTGGTACTTCTTGCGGCGATCTGACATATACAGTTCGTAGGAAACAGGACCAACTTTCTTGTTGATCACATAGGGCCCCTGCCACTTTGCTAAGAGACTGCTGTCTGATGTTGGCAGAAGGAGTAAAACTTCCTGACCCTCTTGAAAGCATCTCCAGCGAGCCACTTCATCATAGCCCTTCTTCTGGCGCTGCTGCGCACTGACCAGATGAATGTTGGCCAGTTCCTGGAACTGTTCAAGTTTGTCTCTCATTTTCAAGACATATGCAAGGACACTGCATTGGTTTCCTGGTTCTGGTCCCTCCCATGCCTCCTTCAGCACATCCAGTGGACCCCGCACGGCATGACCATAAAGGAGCTGAAATGGTGAAAAAACTGAGTCTTCCACAAACTTCCTCAGCATTGACTTGAGAGTTTTGTTAAAACGTTCCACAAGGCCGTCCGTCTGTGGGTGATAGGGACTGGTCTTGATTCCTCTGATTCCCAGCATTTTGTAGATCTCCCTCAAGAAGGTAGAAGTGAAATTAGAACCCTGGTCCGTGATGATTTCCTTGGGGATCCCAACCCTTGAGAACATTTGTATCAAACAGTCTGCAATCTGGCGAGCCTTGACCTTTCTTAGGGGGAATGCCTCCGGATATCTTGTAGCATAATCACACACTACCAAGATATATCTATGACCTGCACTACTCCTCTCCAGTGGGCCCACAATATCCATGGCTATACGTGAGAAAGGGGTATCTATGACTGGCATGGGTATAAGTGGAGCCCTATCCCCCTTCCTACCCGGGGCTGTTAACTGGCACTGTGGACACGACCTGCCAAACCGAACTGTGTCAGCAAACTGCTGTGGCCAGTAGAAGCGAGTCAACATCCTGGAGAACGTTTTTTGTTGCCCTAAATGACCTGCCCAAGCCTCTGAATGCGCCAGTCGTAAAACCATGGGCCTCAAACTCTCAGGAACAACCAACTGGTCTCCCATCCTGCTACGACGATACAGTCGCTCACCCTTCACAAGAAACACCTCTCTGACTACGTCTGTGAGCTCCGTTGACTCAGGAACACACTTTGAAAACAGGACTGCTAGAGAGGGGTCCTGTTTTTGAAGCTCTCCTACATTCCCAGGTATGACCACCAAATCATCACATTCTGGCTCTGGGATCAGCTCCACTCGCTTCGTTCCCCTCACCTTATCCTGTCTCCTCTGAACTCTGCTCTTCCTAGCAACACCCTGTCTGGCTCCCTCCACATCAGGGATATCACACCTCTGCAAAAGGCAATACACTCCATTCTACCTCTGGCTCCAAGCACCGCTTCCTGTGTGTGGATCTGGTGACTGCAATCATCCCCTCACATGAAACACTGGGGTCCTTATCCTCTTCCTGAACCAACAACTCCCTAAGAATGGACAGATTCCTACCTAACACCACTTGATAGGGAAGCGTACCTATTACCCCCACTAACAGGCCGTACAGCTCGCCCTTAACTTGTATAGTGATATTGGCTAAGGGATAATCAACATTGTCACCATGAACACAACAGACTTCCACTTTACCACTGAAAATGACATCCCTGGGGAGACAGTCCTGTCTGACAAAAGTACGGTTACTCCCGGAATCTAATAGAGCAACACACGGTCTGTCTCCAATAAAAACACAAGTGGTGAGCTCCTGATCACTAGGTTTCACTATCTCCACTTCCCTCTGATGGACTTTCACAGACTCTGGTGGACAGCTCATATATGTCTTACTAACCTGATGACCTGGACATTCTGCCTTAAAGTGACCCATGCGCCCACAAGAGTGACACTGTGCCGACCCCCTGGACTTAAAGTCCCTAACCTGGCTCCCGGTTGCAGCTTGATAACCTTGTTGTGGGTTCCTGAATCTCTGTTTATTCCCACCCTCTGTTGTCGCTGACGATGAAGAGCCTGGACTGGACCTGTTAGTGCCATGCCCTTTCAGTGGCCGTCGGGCAGCGAGGAAAGCTTCTGCCAGTTCCGCAGCTTGCTCTTTTATCCAGGTGCAAAGGTCGGGGTTAAGGACTCTCAGAAACTGCTCCATCACGATCACATCCCCTATTTGTTCCTTCGTTCTCTCTTTTGGCAACATCCATTTGTCATACAATTCTCTCAAGCGCGTCTGCAATTCCTTGGGGGTCTCGTTTTCCCCGACCGTAGCCGAGCGGAACCTCATTTGGTAAGTCTCTGGGCTTATCTCGTACTTTTCCAACACAGCACCCTTCACCATGGCATAGTCCATTGTATCATCCATGTCCATTGCTACATAAGCAGCCCGTGCCTTACCATTGAGAAGTGGTGCCAAATGTACTGCCCACTCCCCTTGTGGCCACTGGCACGCCCTTGCAATTCGCTCAAAAGTTGTTAAATAATGTTCAATATCTTCTCCTTCATGATACGGCAGCATTTTTGGGCCTTTCCAACCTGGAAACCTAACCGGACCGGAAGACTGTGCCCCCCCCCGAAGTCTCCAAGGGGTCTAGTCCTAGCAGACCAGGCCCTGATTGTCCCTCCGTAGACCTTAGGACCATCCCGGGGTCAGCGGCTGCACCCTCCATCAGCTGCTGGCGCTCCCGGCGATCTGCTTGTACCTCCTGCTGGAGCTGGACAAATTGGTGCTGGACTCTCCTCCAGCGCTCCTCCTGAACCTGTCTGTCATGCTCCAAGTTTGCATCCCGGGAAGTTTGTTGCTGCATCAGGTCCTGTACCAGGGCAGAAAATTCACCCAAGTCGAGTGAACCTACGGGTTGGCCACCACCTGCACCTTGCTGGTCCAAATCCTCCAGGGCTTCCTCCCTTGCCCCATCCATCAGCTTATTTGCTCTCGCCGACTTCTGCATTGCTGCCTCCTACTGGCCTGGAGCCACCGCTGCCACCATTTGTGGGGAAGTGTAGCTCAAACGTCCAGGAAGGTGGTAGGCAAGCAGACTTGGTGGATTTGCAAAAGGTGAGGATTTTGATAAAGATAATCTTCACTCCAAGAACCAAAAAAACATAGCAAACTAAACAAAACTAATTAACAGAATTAAATCATAATAACTCAAACAAAGTTACCGGGTTGTGGCAGCACAACCTCCCCCCCCTAACAGCAAACCTTCACTGGCTTTATAGGGTGGGTCCCCTACTCCTAGCCCTCTTCAGACCGCACAAACCAACATGAGGGTGAGCTCCCCATCCATTCCTAAAGTGACATCCCGTAATACCCCCAGAACCCCCCTCCACTTGGTTCAGCCAGTGATGTCATCCCTGACATCACCTCATCCATAAAATCAGGAAGTGCTGGGCGGCCCCCTCCCAATCCTGAGTCCTGAATGGTGGATCAGACCTCATGGCCCTGACGTGACAAGTGGTGAGTACATGCGTGTTCTCACCCCCTTCGTCACAGGCCCCCACCCCCCTAAGTCCTGCCCTGCTTCTAAGGCGTCGCATCTGGTGTTAATGAAACTGGCTAGTTTATTAACAATTTTGTCAGACTTCAAGTTATCTGTATTTGTTTTGGTGAATGTAGGCTTTTTGGCTAACGGAGGTTTACTGGGTGTTATTGGAAGTAATGGAAAATTGGTATTCTTTTTGCCCCCCTAAAACTCAGTAAATATTTGGCCTACATAGACAACCTAGGTGTCAAACTAAGAGTTTCAAGTTCAAGTCTTTTAATGTCAGATGCGCAGACCAACACAGGGTCAGACTGTGCACTGAAATTCTTAGGACAAGACAACGCAAAGCAACCTGGCATAATATGACATATAAGTACTCAGAACAAGTTTACACCTATAACAAGCTAACATATAATAAACCTCCTAAATAAATACAAAATAAACACTAAACCTATTTCCCCAGGATCATGATGCCATATAAAACAACACATAACAGTAATTGGTGCCAGTGACAGGACAATATGTACATTGATTGGAGGTAGAAGTTATGAAGTGATAGGTTCTCGTGCCAATATATTGTGATGCCAATTTGTTGAGCGGTCATCTTCCTTGTATAGACCTAGAAAAGTGAAATACACAGCCAAGGTGACAGAAATAAAGGTTCATCGGCTGTCCTTCACATTCACACACTGTTGTCTTTATACTTAACAGATCATCTATGATGTCCCAAAGGCCCAACTCCTTCTCAGGTCACCTTCTGGCAGCAACCATGTAGCTGGATTTCACTGTGCAACCAGGCCTACCCAAGCTGCTGCTGCTGGGCCCAGGGTTGATTGTAATGGCACACTGGGACTTGCAGATGACCTGAAATACATATTTTTCTTTGTGCTGTGTAAGATGTAGGCCTACTGCTTTTAACTTGAGTTGAACGCTATTAAACACTAGCCATTGCTCTACATCAGAAAGGATACTGTTCACTGCTGTATGAGTCAATAGGACATTACCTGAATGACTTGTAGTGATCGGGAGGTTATGCCTGTTCTGATGATGGTATAAACCATGTTAGATTGTTGGCCCTGTGCATTGTTTGGGTCTCCTCTTTCTGTGTTCTGTTTCTGTGTCTTTGGTTCTGTTGCAGGATGGCAGGCAGGTAGAGGAGCTGTGATTGCTGCAAGGGAACACCTGTGACCTGTGCCTTGGTCCTTAATAAGCTGTGCCCTAACAAGCTGGGTCTCTCCATTACTAGCAGGAACATCAAATCTAATCTTCCTATGAACCCAGTTAACACAAAATATTGTACACTGCTAATCGTCAGCTAACTAAATGGTAGGTGAATAGACAATCAAGCTTGATATGGTATAGTCATGAACTAGCACTGTTCAAAGATGTCCAACCTAAGTTCTCAATGTCAGCAGAAAAACACGAAAGAGCAGAAACCTGCTCTCGCAATGCAGTGTTAGGCTACTAATAAAATAATTGTGATAATTTTTCAACTTTCATTTATCTTCATAGCGCCCGCTCACTAGGGATGATTTTCCATAACAAATTACACAATGCGCCCTCTACTTTTATGAGGTGACCTGACGCTCAGGTCGTTGACCCTTTAGTGACACCATCTATATGGGTAACACAATTTTCATTATCTGGGAAATCACACCATAATCTTTTGATACATTTCCTTCTCATGTAATACACTTTCCCCTACATTCAGCCTAATAACATACTCCAAACTAACACAATGTACCATCATTAGGCTACGGTGTCTTGGTAACGGGTGAAAAATACTAGATTTTAACTGAACTTCCATTCAGGGATAGGACTGCAGATGCATTGATTACAGAGAAGTTTAAAGAATTATAATAGACATTTTAATAGACAAGTCCAACGGTAATATCTGTAGGTTGCCACCTACACTCAGAAGCCAATGCTACTTAGAAACCATTTTAAAATCAAACACTCTAAAAGTAAGGTTATACAATTTAATTTGATGTCTTTAATTAATTCAAATATGCCTTATGTGTTACAGTGTGTGGTGGCGTAGGACCCAAATGCAGGAGAGTAGCCAGACATTGCCTCAAACAAAGGGTTTATTCTTTTAATTGGGAAACAGACAGGGTCAGTAGCGGTCCTAGCACATATGGCGCCCTAGCCAAGATTTATCAACAGCACCCCCTCTTCATGCTGCCCTAGGAGGCTGCCTATGTCGCCTATAGGAAGGACCGACACTGGACAGGGTACTCACGTTAACAAGGGTAAGGACAAGATAAAGACTGGACACAAAACAGGAACCTAAAATACACAGAACCAAACAAGACACAGGTGGACATGAAAATACAAACAAGAACTGAAACCACTGAATGAGACACAGGTGAATACAATGGCAGACACGGACACAGTAGGGCAGGGCAAAACCCAAAACAGGGGGTCACGTTTGTGGCTGTGACATTATGCCTGCCCAAAGGTGGGTGACTGTATTATCCTAGACTCCATGTACTGTTTGAACTGTACATGGGTTGTGTGTATGGGCAGTCTCAGGGTTATGTCACAGGTGTTGGCCTCTGGGCACACCCTTGGTGCTGGGGGAGGACCAGGGAGATGGAGAGAGGCAGAAGAATTGAATATCCAATACAGTGCCAATACACACATCTGTATAAGCCCGGCATGAGGTGTGTAGCCAACCAGGGCTTGTTTAATGCTGACACTCACTAGAACAAGCCGGGCCACAGTCTCTTAGAGAGTCTGATAGGTTTGTTGATAGGTATGTGGGACTCAAGTGGCTGAGCGGTGAGGGAGTCGGGCTAGTAATCTGAAGGTCGTCAGTTCGATTCCCCGGCCATGCCAAATGACGTTGTGTCCTTGGGCAAGGCACTTCACCCTGCTTGCCTCGGGGGGAATGTCCCTGTACTTACTGTAAGTCGCTCTGGATAAGAGCGTCTGCTAAATGACTAAATGTAATGTATGTTGTGAGCTGTTGGGTGCCCGATAGCCTAGCTTGTAGTGTAGCCAGTGAGGTTGCTGATGTCGTTCTTCCCATTGAGACGGTGTCGGTCCCCCGCCCTTTCTCCAAATTTCGGCCTTTAAGTATTCGGAATTATACCAATTTAATATGTATTCAGCCTTGCTCCCCCATTGCTCTTCCTACTAAGTTTTCTGACGACAGTGCCACCTTCTCAGAAGAATTACCTACGATTAAAGCTGCCAAAAACCCATACTGGAATGTTGGGCTCCTAAACGTCAGATCTCTATCCACAAAGGCCGTTTTGATTAATGATCTGATGTCTGAATGCAGCCTGGACCTGATTGGGCTCACCGAAACCTGGCTAAAACCTGACGAGTATTCCCCCCTGAATGAAGCATCGCCTCCGGATTTTGCATACTCACACATCCCTCGTGTATCAAAGAAAGGTGGTGGTGTTGCTATGATATATGAAGCTAGCTTCAACCTCAGCCTAAAATCTGTAAATACCTTTAAATCATTTGAAATAATTTGCATGAAACCACCAACTACTTTAAAAAGGAATAATGCTACTACTCCTGCCCCCCCTCCCTCATTTTGTATAGTTACTCTATACCGGCCCCCCGGCCCGTATTCCCTCTTCCTGGAGGAATTTGCAGATTTTAGTGCTGATCTTGTGACATATACTGATAACATCTTAATTATGGGTAATTTTAATATTCATGTGGATGACCCAAAAGATCCTTTAAGTAAGGCCTTTACTGCTCTAATGTATTCCACAGGTCTCACTCAGGTGGTTTCCAAACCTACCCATCTTCACTCGCATACATTGGATTTAGTTCTCACGCGGGGAATCAAGATTAGTGACGTCATTGTCCACCCCCACAATCCTATATTATCAGACCATTGCCTGGTCACCTTCAAAATGGACCTCTGCCAGAGCCTTGGAGGCACTCAGAATATTTCTACTAGCCGCTGCTTAACCCCAAACACAGCTCGGGAACTGGCTAATATTCTACCCGCTGCACTAGAAGCACTTGACGTCCCAAATAAATCATTAAATGCTAAAACAAGGGATCTGAATTTGGTTCTTCAGCTATCCCTAGATTCTGTTGCCCCGCTCAAACCAAGGAAAAGAAAAGACAAGAAACTGGCTCCATGGTATTCAGAGGAAACCCGCACTCTCAAGAGGTCCACTAGAAAGCTAGAACATAAGTGGCGTACCACTAAATTGGAGGTTTTCCGCCTGGCCTGGAAGGACAGCCAAATGGAGTACAAGCAAGTCCTCATCAGGTCCAGATCAGAATATTTCTCTAAGTTGATTAGTAAGAACAAACACAACACTAAGTTCCTATTTGATACTGTTGCAAAACTCACTAAGAAAAGTACACTCTGTGTTAGTTCAGATTTCTCTCCCAATGAGTTCTTAGATTTCTTTGACCAAAAAATCTATGCAATAAGGGACAAACTACAGACTAGTCCTGGAGGAGTGGCCATCAACACTGAATTTTCCTCTATACCAAGCATGCTGCATGTTGAGGCTCTCACTCACTTTAACCCTATTTCTATGGAAGCGTTCATCGAGCTGATAGACTCCTCGAAACCCACTAGCTGCCTTCTCGATCCCCTCCCTGCCAAACTCTGTAGGGAACTTCTCCCTATTATTGGACCGCCCATGCTTAGTATTATTAATGAATCTATTGTAACTGGCCAAGTCCCCAATGATTTCAAACAAGCTATTATTAAGCCCCTCCTTAAAAAAACAATCCTGGATCCAGGTTGTCTTAGCAACTACAGGCCAATTTCAAATTTGCCCTTTCTCTCCAAAATTTTAGAAAGGGCTGTGGCACAACAGCTCACTGAGCACTTCTCCACAAATCAGCTTTATGAACCTCTCCAGTCTGGATTTCGTCTCCACCACAGCACAGAAACTGCATTAGCCAAGGTAGTTAATGATCTACTGTTAGCCTCTGACGCGGGCTCTATCTCTGTCCTGGTTCTTCTAGACCTAAGTGCAGCTTTTGACACTGTGGATCATGAGATTCTCCTGGAACGTATTGAGAACTATGTTGGGATTTCTGGTACGTCACTTCAGTGGTTTAGATCGTATCTATCCGATAGATCACAATATGTCCACTATGATGGCTGCTCATCCAGGAGTACCACAGGGTTCAGTTCTAGGCCCTCTGTTATTCTCGCTCTATATGCTGCCTTTAGGAAACATAATTAGAAGTTCTGGGGTAAATTTTCACTGTTATGCAGATGATACTCAGCTATATATGTCTATAAAGTCTGGAGAATTTCCACATGCTATGGAAAAATGTGTTTCCAGGGTGAGAGATTGGATGACTGCAAATTTCCTTCTCCTTAATTCGGATAAAACCGAGGTTCAAATTTTCGGTCCTAAAAAATATAGAAATCATTTTTCCAATCTGACCTTAGACCTAGACGGCGTCAAAGTCTCTCAAAGCCAGCTGGTAAAAAATGTAGGAGTCACAATGGACCCAGACCTTTCGTTTGTGTCAGTGTATCGCTTGTTTTTTTGTGTTTTGGCCACTAGAGGTCCACATGCCCGGCTTGCTCAGCTCTGATTTTGTTATTAAGTTCACCTGGGCCTCGTTCTGTTAGGTGTATTTAGGGGACTCTGTCTCATGCCTACCTTGCTTGATGTTTAAGTGTTCTGATGCCGATTGCCTATGTAAGTTCCCAGAGTCATTGTGTTTTTTGTTGTTGCTTGTGGAACATTTTTGTGGAACTTCCTTTTGGGACCGGTTTTGTTTGGAATCCCACTTTTTGCTATTCTTTGCTATTCTATGGACGTTTGCTCGAATTGATTAAAAACATTCAGCACCCTCACACGGGAGATCCGAGTTCGAGTCCCGGCTCTGACAGTTTGAGTACCATATTAAGCAAATCACCAGAACTGCATTTTTCCATCTACGTAATATTGCCAAAATACGAAGGTTCCTCTCAAAGGATGATGCTGAAAAACTAATACATGCATTTGTTACGTCCCGATTGGACTACTGCAATGTTTTATTCTCTGGCCTCCCAATTACCTACCTAAAAAATTTACAGCGGGTGCAGAATGCTGCTGCTAGACTACTGACTAGAACAAGAAAGTTTGATCACATAACATCTACTCTTGTCTCTCTACACTGGCTCCCTATCCAAGCCAGAGCTGACTTCAAAGTTCTACTACTAACCTACAAATCTCTGCATGGATTGGCTCCACTGTACCTCTCCGGTCTCCTTGCACCCTATTGCCCCGCAAGGACACTTAGATCTCAAGATGCCGGCTATCTGGTGGTTCCCAAAATTAAGAAAAAAACAGCTGGAGGTAGGGCGTTCTCATATAGAGCACCTCTTCTCTGGAACAAATTACCTGTCTCAATCAAGGAGTCTGATACTGTTTCGACATTTAAAATGAGGTTAAAAACGTTCTTGTTTAGTCAATTCTACGATTGCTAAAGGTAAGTATGTTGGTTGGAGACAACGGGGGGCGGGTTGTTTTCATCCTTATTCGTATAACTTATTTTAGAGTTCTCTCTCCTGGAACAGATTTCATGTTCCAACCGAGGGGGGCTGTCGCTGTCTTGGTGTGTGGGGCTGCATCAAATATCCCTCTTTGCTCAGTGAAATTGCTGCACTAGTCCACACTTGACCGGTGGGGATCTCACCTCATTCTATTATGACTGTAACTGTTAGCTGCTCCTGGCATTCTCTAATCCCTGCTCTCCTCTCTCTGTGTGTGTGTGTCCCCCCCCCCCCCACCACACACATCCCTTGTGGTGTGGGGGGTTTGAGCTGTCAGCACCTGCCTGGTCGTCGGTCGGCCAACGCTGGACCTGGTCGCGAGTCTCCCGGTCCTGTCCTACATCTATAAAGTTGAACAATGGATTTTTGTGTTTCAAAACCCATTGACACTGTATGACTATGTTAAGCCTGTGTTCTGCTCCTCTCTCTCACCAACCGTCTCTGGAGGAGGGGATCCCTCTCTGAATTGCTCCTCCCAAGGTTTCTTCCATTTTTTCTCCTGCTGAGAGTTTTTCTGGGAGTTTTTCCTTGTCTTCCTTGAGGGTTTAGGTTGGTTGAGGGGCAGTTCTAGGGGCGTATGTGAAGCCCTCTGTGACATGCTTGCGTGTAAAAAGGGCTATACAAATTGATTTGATTTGCTAACTTGATTCATAGGAAGATTAGATAAGAACTTCAGGAAGTGACAAGCCACGGTAATAAGGATAACAATGTATTTATTTAATAAAAAGTGCTTACAAAGAAACGGTTGGTAAATTAGTAGTGTAGGGAATGGGTGTTGGATCAGTGCAAGTGTAGAGTGAAGAGAATCATTACAAACTAAAAAGCAAACAGTGATGATGTTCCTGCTAGTAATGGAGAGACCCAGCTTGTTAGGGCACAGCTTATTAAGGACCAAGGCACAGATCACAGATGTGCCCCTGCAGCAATCACAGCTCCTCTACCTGCTTGCCATCCTACAACAGAACCAAAGACAAAACAGAAGACAATGGAGAGGAGACCCAAACAATGCACATAGAGCCAACAATCTAACATGGTTTATGCCATCATCAGAACAGGCATAACCTCCCGATCACTACAAGTCATTCAGGTAATGGTAATGTCCTATTGACTCATACAGCTGTGAACAGTATCTTTTCTGAAGTAGACATGGCAAGTGTTTGCTGACCATGGCAGTGTTTAACAGCGTTCAACTCAAGTTAAAAGCAGTAGGCCTACATCTTACACAGCAGAAATACATATTTATTTCAGGTAATCTGCAAGTCCCAGTGTGCCATTACAATCAGCCCTTGGCCCAGCAGCAGCTTGGTAGGCTGGTTGCACAGTGAAACCCAGCTGCAAGGTTGTTGCCAGAAGGTGACCTGAGAAGGAGTTGGGCCTTTGGGACATCGTATGTTTACATTTACATTTAGCAGACGCTCTTCTCCAGAGCGACTTACAGTAAGTACAGGGATATTCTCCCCGAGGCAAGTAGGGTGAAGTGCCTTGATAATACCGATATGGCATAATGGTGAGCTAGCTGCTTATCTTCCTAGCTATCCACATAATGTCAGACGCTTGGCGTAGCGGCGTCCGTGATTGTCAGACGCTTGGCGTAGCGGCGTCCACAACGTCATTTGGCATGGCCGGGAATCGAACCAACAACCTGATTAATAGCCCGACTCCCTAACCGCTCAGCCATCTGACCCCCAGTTCAGTATATGATCTGTTAAGTATAAAGACAACAGTGTGTGAATGTGAAGGACAACCGATGAACCTTTATTTCTGTCACTTTGGCTGTGTATTTCACTTTTCTAGGTCTATACAAGGAAGATGACCGCTCAACAAATTGGCATCACAATATATTGGCACGAGAACCTATCACTTCATAACTGCTACCTCCAATCACTGTACATACTGTCCTGTCACTGTCGGCTACATACGTTTGCACTGGCACCAATTACTGTTATATGTTGTTTTATATGGCATCATGGTCCTGGGGAAATAGGTTTAGTCCTATAGGTTTAGTTAACTCTATTGTTTATTTTGTATTTATTTAGGAGGTTTATTACATTATATGTTTGCTTGTCATAGGTGTAAACTTGTTCTGAGTACTTATATGTCATGTTATTGCCTTCTGAGTAGCCTACCTATATGTCATGTTATGCCAGGTTGCTTTGCGTTATCTTGTCCTAAGAATTTCAGTGCCCAGTCTGACCCTGTGTTGGTCTGTGCATCTTGAACTTGAAACTCTGTTTCGTTTTTAGTATGTACAACCATATGTAATTGAAAATGACAATAAAATACACTTGACTTGAATAGTAGCCTAACAACAGTTGTATATTGCCACCAACTGAGTTTGCGCATTGCCTCTTACATTAAGGGATGTTGAAACCAAATTGCGCACAATACTGAGGCAACGCAAACGGGAGGGAGTCAGATGGCTGAGCGGTGAGGGAGTCGGGCTAGTAATCAGAAGGTTGCCGGATCGATTCCCCGCCGTGCAAAATGACGTTGTGTCCTTGGGCAAGGCACTTCACCCTACTTGCCCCTGTACTTACTGTAAGTCGCTCTGGATAAGAGCGTCTGCTAAATGACTAAATGTAAACGCAGCGCAAGGGAAGTTCACAAAGCTCCAAGCCAGACAGACAGACAGCCAGCCAGCCTGATATTACTGCATTTATTTGTCCCTGCACCCCTTGTTATATCATAGAGTATTGCAATTGTGACCACCAACTTCATACTAATAGCTAACTAGCTAACCAACATTGTATTTGATAGTAGCCTAGCTCGCACGAGCATCCTAAGACCTACTTTACTTACGTATTAGATGTTACAATTGTTGTCATAATTTCCCATCGGAGATTCAAGCAAGCAGACTTTAATTTTGGAAAACCAGACGCTGATTGAGCCAAACCAGGCGTTAATTTAGTGTGGTTTGCTAGACACGTCTCAAAAAAGCATGCGTTTATTTAGACGCGTGCTTTGAACGTGTCACGTGACACGGTTCAATTTGAGGCGAAAAAGACGCCGACTTTGTATGGAAGTCGGCGTAATGGACGCCGTCTTTGCATGCAAAGTCGGCGTTAATTACGCGTGGTTGACACACGGGGGCATCTTAATACTTGACCACTAGGCCTATGGCGTGCGGAAAGGGACATTCCTAGGCTTACCAGTATGGGGGGTGATTCGTGCCCTCACATACTCGGACATCATACACTGCGTAATAGATTTTCCCACAATGTGTGTGTCGTCTCAGCCTTTTTATCATTGGTTCTCAATGGGGGTGATAGCGGCGACGTAGTACGTGAGGGAACTTTGATAGCGGCGACGTCTATGGCGACGTTATCTTTGTAAACGTTACATTAGTGCGTGTGACGTGACGTGTAGCCCGTCTGACAATCATGGAGGCCGCTACGCCAAGCGTCTGCAATGATGGACGCCGCTACGCCAAGCGTCTGCAATGATGGACGCCGCTACGCCAAGCCTCTGACAATCATGGACGCCGCTACGCCAAGCGTCTGACAATCATGGACGCCGCTACGCCAAGGATCTGCAATCACGGACGCCGCTACGCCAAGCGTCTGACATTATGTGGTAAGTTAGCTATGCTATTATGTGGTAAATTAGCTATAACCGGTCTCAAGCTGGCAACTGTATGCTACATATGTTTACATATTCTCTTGTCTTGCAAAGGCATATTTGGCTTACTGCAGCTAAGTACCGGTGATGGACCATTTGAATTTGTATGTGTCAGGCAATTGATTCTTCATATAGTCGGCGTCGCTATTTTAGTATGCAGGATGGGTTTACAAAAGGAGAAGCTAAACCGATCACTCAGTTTGATTAGCCTCCTATACTTGCTCAGGTTAGGTGCGCTGTTTATTTGCATTTAAAATACCTTTGTTATTGTTTGCTCTGAAGGTAGCGTTTGTTTCTGTATGGATTTTGTTACATTGTCATAATGTAGGACTATTTTGATAATAAACTATGTTTTTGCATTTAAAGTTACTTGTCCTTGTGCCTGCTTTCAATGTTTGGACAATATTATTTGCTGGAGTCCTAATTCACTATCAAGAGAGAGCCTTTTTATGTGTCCCTGACAAAGAAGAGGTGAATATGAGTTGTATGTGACTAAATGACTAAATGTATGTGCTGGTTTTAAAATGTAATACCATTTCATGTATTTTAAGTTGTTTTGTATCCACAGGAGGATTGGTTTTCACCACTGTTCTACCATTTAGTCTGATTGTTAGCTGAGTTCCAGTTCAAGTCTTTTATTGTCAGATGCACAGAACAACACAAGGTCAGACTGGGCACTGAAATTCTTAGGACAAGACAACGCAAAGCAACCTGGCATAACATATAAGTACTCTGAACATAGATTACATCTATGATAATAAAATAAAAACTCCTAAATATACAAAATAATATACAATACAGTATACTAAACCTGTAATAATACACATATTAACCTACTACACTAACCGTATAAACCTATACTAACCTAAAGACAAATGGGGTAACAATTAGTGCGATATTGCTGATAGTACAACCAGTAGCTGAAAGTGACAGTGTGTAAAGTGGTTAGTGAGAAAGTGGTGAGAATGTGTCCATTCAGAAGCCTGATGGCCCTTGGAAAGAAACTATTCTCCAGTCTGCGTGTGCGAGACCGAATGCTTCAGTATTGCTCACCTGAAGGCAGCGGGGTAAAAAGACTGAAGGATGGGTGGTAACAGTGTCTTCGAATCCAGCCAGCTTTCCTGAGGCATCGTGTGTGGTAGGTGTCCTGTAGGGCTGGGAGCTTCCTGCCGATGATGAACTCAGCAGACCTGACCACACTACGTAGGACCTTGTGGTCCCTGTCTGTGCAGATCCCATACCACACTGTGATGCAACCAGTCAGTATGCTCTCTATTGTGCATCTATAGAAGTTAGTGAGGATGACTGCTCCTCCTCCTGCTGCATCCTATAGTCCACAATAATCTCCTTATCTTGCTGACATTGAGAGAGAGGTAATTGTCCTGGCACCATGATGTCAGGGTATCAACCTCTCTGTAGGCTGACTCGTCACTGTCAGAGATGAGGCCCACAATGGTTGTGTCGTCAGCACACTTAACAAGGAGGTTGGAACTGTGCGTTGTAGGAGAGGGCTGAGCACACAGCCCTGGGGGGTGCCTATTGATGAAGAAAATTCAAAGTACTAAGTCCTTGGTTTAATTTCTCTAAGTTTGAAACAACACATAAACTTTCACAAAGTTTGATGCAAAGTGTTTAATCAGAATCCAATACGAACAGGGTGATTCCTTTCAACGTGAGCCAAATTCTGCAGAATTAGACTGAGAAATATTCTCCGGACATAACCTTTTATATCAAAACCTTATCAGTCCTGTAATTTTTCTATTGGTACAATATTGTTTATCACAAATGCATAATTCATTTTACACTCTATTGGTCTCTCTCTCTAAAGGCTTCAAATTACAGGTGCATAGAGAATTCATCTTTTTTTTTTTGCTCTGACCTTGACGGCCAGACATACTGGGCTCTGGGCCGTGGGCAGTAAACTTTCCTTACTGCTGATACGTTTGTGTAATTTTTCTATGGTAGGAGCCCGAACACATAGCCTTCTTTCACACCCAGCCCCAATCATCCAGATTAACACTTTTGGCCTTAATTTTCCTTCTATATTTTAGGGGAAATACTAAACAGTCAATGGCTTTGCATCAGGCTTTTCCAGTAGTGTAACATATAAAGGTATAAAAGTATAAAGGTGATTAAAAGGCATTACTTCAATCATATAATCCATACTCATTCTCCATCTTTGAATAATTACACCAGTGTGATATTATTCCACTTCACTATGTTGGTGATCAGTGTGGATGAGGTGCGGTCACCGATTCTCACCACCTGTGGCCTCTCCGGATCTACACGATTCACATGGATGACCTTTTTTCCATTCAAAACGGCTATTTTCACCGAAAAGTGACAAGTTTGCAGGTATGTAGTTGGCACAGCAAGTAAACTAACAATTTAGTGTAATTGAGAAGGATATATCGATACACATTTGTATTTTTCTCTAAACTATCATATTCTTACTCAACATATCTATAACACAGGCAAACTGACAACTTCGATTGGGGACTGGGCTGTGAGGAAAGGCAAAAACCAATGACAGCAGAGCCTGCCTAGCCAGCCAGTTGCACAGTTTGCTGAAGGCTTTTAAAACTATAGTTACAAAGTAAAAACGAATGGGTGAACCTTCTTTGTTAGTTACAACTTTTAATTGACAAAATTGACAACAGAAAACAGAAACAGACAACAGACAACAGAAAAAATCTTTACTTTAATCGAAGGATCGCCTCATATGGTCACTTCCGGTCTCACGAGATGATAATACCGATATGGCATAATGGTGAGCTAGCTGCTTATCTTCCTAGCTATCCACATAATGTCAGACGCTTGGCGTAGCGGCGTCCATCATTGTCAGACGCTTGGCGTAGCGGCGTCCATCATTGCAGACGCTTGGCGTAGCGGCGTCCATCATTGCAGACGCTTGGCGTAGCGGCGTCCGTGATTGTCAGACGCTTGGCGTAGCGGCGTCCATGATTGTCAGACGCTTGGCGTAGCGGTCTCCATGATTGTCAGGCGTAGCGACGGTTGTATGTTGTTCAGGTGTGAGGGCACGAATCACCCCCCATACCTAGGCAGGTTCTCCATGTCCCTTTCCGCACGCCATATTGGCGTAGCGGCGTCCGTGATTGCAGACGCTTGGCGTAGCGGCGTCCGTGATTGTCAGGCGTAGCGACGGTTGTATGTTGTTCTGGTGTGTGAGGGCACTAATCACCCCCCATACTGGTAAGCTTAGGAATGTCCCTTTCCGCACCCCATAATCCGCCCCCCATATTCCGCACCCCATACTAGGCCTTCCATAGTGCGTCCGCATCCGACGCCTAGGGCGGTGACAAAGCGTCGGTATTTTACGCCTTGGGAATGAGAATGGGTTGGCTAACCACAGTCAGAGAATGTCTAATATAGAGAGAACTGCCACTCTCGGGAAACTTCCGGGTTCTGAACTGGTTGCAGTTCCACTCTAGTTCCATATGAGGGTGCTAACGGTCGAGTGCAGAATGAATGGAGGTCTATGGAGCTATACCCCTCAAAATCCACTTTTCTCAGGATATAATTTTTTGTCTAGTAATTTGAATTCTGAATTCGAAAGGGGAGGCAAAAAAAATACACACCGCTGGGTGATAGATTTTTTTAAAGTCGCCTTTTTGTTCTAAAAAGCCTTTTAAATTTTTATTGACGTCATACACATTGTACGGCCCGAGATACTGCTTGACGGCAAGCTCTGGTTACTTCCACTTTTCTCTCGAAGCATCGACAACACAGCTGACAGGTTAGGCTCTCCCTGTCAATACACATGCTAGAAAGAGTTTTGGTTTGCTAATGTTGTTGCTAATGTTGCTAATGTTCTGACATTCTGGTTCTGCTTCGGATGCCATCAAGCGGGATCTCTGGTCGTAGTCAGTCCTTCACTAACCAATCAGCATTCATTAGCAGAATACTAGCGTGTTATGGGCAACAACGACTTACCCTGTAAGAAATTGAAAGGACATAAGTACTTGTTTATTCAACTTTCGACCTGTAATGCATGTTGAACATGCAAAAACTACAATCAAATCTGAGATTTCTCAACGACAATCAGGTGAAAGAGACAAATTTAGCCGTTTAGCTCCATAGACTCCCATTCATTCTGCACTCGACCACGATCACTCCCAGTGGAACTCTGGTGGAACTGCAACAAAATTCGGTACAATGGGGCTTAATAGGGAGTGGCCAGGCTCTCCTTAAACAGGCTCTGCCACAGTCACTGACGTTACTAACGTCACTAGAACACGCGTGACTACCTGTAGCAGAACATTAGTTTCGCATCTGTTAACTTGGGGGATAGCTAGGCTAACTATAGCTTTACTGCAAGGCAGCTGCAGAAACGCCACAAGCAAAGAGGCCAGGGTGATAACTATTTACTCATTTTACTTTGTGATGTGAAACACAATTGTGAAATGTAATGTACAATATTAGATGATATTATTAAGGAAGTAGGCCCACATCTACTTTCGGAAACGGTAGTCTACTATTTCACTGAAGCATTAGCATCATGACATTAGCCTCTGTTGTCCAGGCAAGACATACTACAGTGGCCTATGATGCATCTGTTTTCAATCGTTAAAATAAACATTCCTCACAAATACATTTTCGTTGTAGGATTTATTATGACATTACATTACAAGTAAACGATTTGTTGGTCGTATTGCGACAACTTTACCGCATACAAAAACAAAGTGAAGCATTGTCTTTTAACCGTTGGGCTGTCTCAGACCCCCCACATTGCGAAGGTTAAAATATATATATATCTTTTTTTTTTTTATTGGGTAAAATTGGGTAAACACAACGATGGTTGGTTATGAACCGTTGGGTCATGTGACCTGAAGGCAGCCCAACGGTTAGGAAGTCAAACAGCGACAGAACATGTTCGGCACTCCCCTTACTTAAATCAAAAGTCTTTCAATAGGTGAAACTATCTGACTACTAACCTGAACTTCATTGCCACAGCCTAAACTTTGTCAATCTGTTCATGAAAATAATTAATTTCAGCCTAAACCGTACAACAGAACGTTTAATCAAATTCAACCAACGCAATCGCTACCAAGACGAACACAGCAGTAGTCTAGTACTGTACTGTAGTAGTACAATTTACCGGGGCAGCTTCTCCACACGGCTATATCGCATTTTACGTTGTTACTGACAATGATCGCTACCAGTGAGCTTTTTATGAATGAGCGATTTTCCACTAAATAAATGTCAAGCTTATTTACGTTTTTGGGGGCATATTTTCAGTTAGCAGATGGTACTGTTTGAATCGCGATTCCATCTTCTACTGCCGGTAACGTCGTTGAATAATCTTCAAAGGGGGTTCTTTATTAATGAATGAATGCAATATGAGTAGGCAAATGCCTGAAAATATCACAAGAATGGAAAAACTGGAAAAAAAGATGCTTTTAAATCTATGTAATCTTTATAAATAATAAGTAGGCCCTATCCATTTTTATATAAAATATACAGAAATATCAGTTGTAAAAATGTCATTAAAAAACGGACCACTGTGCTACCGACGCAAGCAAGCACACCCTACAATTTCCCCAGAAATTGTACCCTCTCTAGTTATTATTATCTATAACATTTTCCTTTTCTATTAAAGTGTAACAGTAAAACAAAGCTTATTATCTTAGCTAATGACTATGGAGCCTTAATGCAGTGGTTCCCAACCCTCTCCTGGAGTACCCCCGGCGTTGCCACACTTTAGCTGCAGCCCTGAACTAGTACATCAGATTAACTAATCAAGGACCTGTAAATTAGTTAACAAGTTTAATCAGGTGTGCTAGTTCAGGGGTAGTTCAAATACAAGGACTGTCTGGGGGTACTCCAGGAGAGGGTTGGTAACCACTGCCTTAATGCATCTATATATTCATACACACAATGTACCAATTTGGCATCTCTACCACTATGACCACTATGGCCACCTACGGTCTTCTTCTGACAACCGTCTGGTGGTCCCACTGCTCAAGAGCGCCCGGTCCCAACACAAGCTCTTCTCCTGTCTGGCCCCCCAATGGTGGAATCAACTCCCCACCTCCATCAGGGACACTGACTGTCTCCCCACCTTCAAGAAAAGGCTCAAGACACACTTGTTCCGGGAGTACAACGGCACTTAGGAATGCTTGGCTGGACCTGATGTTAATTTCCTCCAGGATCACAATGACTCGTATTGAGAGACTTGTTGCTCCTGTTGGTTAGTTGTGACGGTTTAAAATTATTGTACTCGCTGTGAAATATTTTACTGTTGACTGTTGTTTTTGTCTTCTTTTTACATGTACACTCTTGCACTTTTTGAGTTTCATGTTGTTTAATTGTAACTTGTTTAACTGCTTGCTCTTATGGTTCTTCCCCTTGGCACTTATTTGGTTTTTCACAGTGTATACTTCATGTTTTGGCTGCTCGCAATGTTTGGGGCTATCTCGTTGTTATGATCAGTGACCTATGCTCTTTTGTAAAGCTCTCTCTTGGAAGTCGCTTTGGATAAAAGCGTCTGCTAAATGCATAAATGTAAATGTAAATGACTTAACCCTTGTGCTGCCTTCAGGTCACATGACCCAAAGGTTCACAACGAACCATCGTTGTGTTTACCCAATTTTACCCAATACAAAATGCATTCTCATCCCTTTGGCTTAATGGCACTGAGTACTTCATGACATTACCCTAACAGTACTAGCTACTAACCTGTTGGTACCTTCTCCCACAACCTGGGCTGGGCAAACTCCAGCACCTCCATGCTTATCCTGCCTGTTTGCAAAGACATTTGACCACAGAAACTTCAGACCTGTTGCACATTATTCTACTACTAGCTGACCAAGTTGTCCAAACTTTGATTTGGTGATAAAGTTGATTATTGATTACCAATAGCCAATAAATCAATGAAAACACACATTTTTCTGTGTCTCCTCAATATCTTCGTCAAAAATGAACATACAAACTTCAAACTTGTTTCACATTCTTCTACTACTACCTGACCAAGTTGTCCAACCTTTGGTTTGGTGATAAAGTTGATTATTGATTAACCCATAGCCAATAAATCAATGAAAACACAACATGTTCAGTGTTTCCTCAATATCTTTGTCAAAAATGACAGGGGGGGGGGGGGGGGTGCGGCAGAAATCTGGGGGGGCGCAGCCCACCCCAGCCTCCCCCTGGATCCGGCCCTGGGGAAGATTCCAGGGGTGAGTTAGGGAAGGGCTTTGTTCTTGTAATACCTACAAATGGAAAATAAGGGGAAAAAAATTAACTTTCAAATGTAAGTAAATATATATAATTTTCTTCGAAGGATCCTAAAATTGTGTGACTTTGTACTGTGGGAAATATTCTAACCGAGGATTTTACCTAATTGTGGTATGTGGTAAACCTTATGTCAGGAATATTAATCTATCAAGCATTGCACAGTCAGTCGGTGAACAAGTTTAAGACAGCTTTATTGCTTGCGGCCGGCCCACAAGGAGACAAAAACATCACACGCCATTGTGCTACAAAGTTTGTCTGGTTCACAAGTCTTCAGGTAAGACCATTTATTAGTGAGAAGTCTCCTCACCTGCATATCAGCTGTCAATATGATCGATCCCAGAGACAGAGTGCGCGTGCACGTGGAAACTTACAGAGTTCTCCGACCCTAGGCTTGACCATATGATTCACTCAACACAGATAAGGTTTATTGCACCTCTAGTATAATAATGGTCAACCTAGGTCATTTTGTTTACGTAAGCCTAGTGTAATCTGTAGGTCATGTGGGGAGAGGACTCTCTACTGACAAAGGAATGCTAGCACCAGTATTTTCAGAATATAACCTTATATTCTAAATTTCTCCGACACATGGTCATCTCTAAAACCATCAAACATTCAGTAAACTGTCAGTCAAGTTTTTCTAAGATAGTACAGTGATAGTTGAACCCAGGCCCTGCCTGATGTCAAAGCTCCTCTCCAAGTCAGATGATAAGCATTTCTCTTCCAGGTCAGGGAGTCATAAACCTAATTTAACCAAACAAAAACCTGTTTAACCTTTAAGTCACCCAAGATTTTGTCTCCAGATGTACTCCCCTGCAACTTATCTCCATTTTATAGATGGCAAAAAAAGCTCCCCCTCCCCCGAAGGTGATCTCCTAGACTCCTACAGAGCGATTAGGACCTTAGGTCAACAGACATTTCTCTCCAGCCTGCTGCTAACTCTTTAACAACCTCTTCATAATAAGACATCACTTTGGCACACATCCTGATATGTCCTTACATGTTCTCAAGTTCTGTTTCTTTTCAAATTATTATCAACTTTCTGTAGTACAAACAGGTTTCTCAAAAACAAAACATTAACCTGATTAACGCTGCCCCTCCTCCCCCAGTTACTACGCACTAATTTTTGGTGGCCAAGCAGCGAAGCCACTTACGTGTTTCTACCTTTTCTTTACTATTATTATTATTACACATCTTCTTCTCCCATTGGAGTCTATGGCAGCCCCTAGAACCGTATGGTAAAAAGTTGTGAAATTTGGCACACTCATTAAGGACAGGCCCCTCTTTATTTTCACCAACTTTCATGTCTCCCATTGGAGCACTCTAGCGCCACGAATGGGTCAAAGTTGGACTTGTGTTTACATACGTAACTTTTTAACCGTATGACCGATTTTCAAAAGTGAGGTACCGTTGGATTCCCTGGATCAAGACGAGTTCAACACACCCTATGATGTCAATTTCCGGTTATATAGTTAAGGTAGAAACACTTAAGTGGCTTCGCCGCTTCGCGGCTTGGCCACCAATAATAAGAAAAGGTAGAAACACTTAAGTGGCTTCGCCGCTTCGCGGCTTGGCCACCTCATTGCTGCTTGCAGCTATATTTATTATTGGTGGCCAAGCCGCGAAGCGGCGAAGCCACTTAAGTGTTTCTACCTTTTCTTATTATTGGTGGCCAAGCCGCGAAGCGGCTCATAAAGCAGTCATATGACCCAGAAAACATTTTAAACATCCTTAGAACAGGGTTCCGAGTCCCTATACCAAGTTTGGTGTGAATCCATCAAAGATTTGCTGAGCTACGACCCAACTTCCTGTTTGATGGCTTAACTGCACATTTTGATTGGCTGTAATGGGCAAACGGTTTCGAAAATCAAAAAACAATGTGATGGGCTTTGTTAGGCTTGGTCTTCTCCAATCTTCCCCAGAATTGTCACACATCATCGTCAGAGCAACCCTCACTGTACTTATCAAAAGGTTTTTGATTTTCAAAACCGTTTGTCCGGTACAGCCAATCAAAATTGGCAACAAAGCAACTAAACAGGAAGTTTGGTCATATCTCAGCAAATCCTTGAGAAATCAACACCAAACTTGGTAGGATGACTCGGAACACTCTTCTGAGGATGTCCAATCAATTTGGTGTCATGTGATCATTGGGCGTGGCCGCAGGAACCAGAAATGTGTTTTGGCCAATAACTGTTGATTTGTTTGCCTTTATTAAGTGATTCCTTTGTCTCATGATATCTTGGGACATCCCGGGTGTGACACATGATCATTTGTGATAACAGCCAAATTGATGCGGCTGCCATTTTGAATTAAAGAAAAAACATGTTTTCTCTACTCCTCCTACAAATGTTGTCCAATCTTCACCAAATTCGGCAGATATTATCTTCAGACCAAGCCTCACAAAGCCCATTACATGTTTTTTTGATTTTCGAAACCGTTTGCCCGTTACAGCCAATCAAAATGTGCAGTTAAGCCTTCAAACAGGAAGTTGGGTCGTATCTCAGCAAATCTTTGATGGATTCACACCGAACTTTGTATAGGGACTCGGAACCCTGTTCTAAGGATGTCTATAATGTTTTCTGGGTCATATGACTGCTTGGCCACCTCATTGCTGCTTGCAGCTATATTATACAAACATATTTTTTAGACTGCTACACATGTTGTACATCATTGGAAAGCTAAGATTCTTGTGCTTCCATTGCAATAAACCATTTTAAGATCAAGTCGCAACAGCAAGTACAGTCTACGTCTTTGTCCGGTGACCACTATAAAAACTAAGCCAAAGAAAAAAGTTGTACTCACCCTAAAAGGTTCAGATTGGTCCTGGTATGCAAACAACCCATCAAAACCTGATCTGCGTTACATTCCCAAAGGTCCAAAGTATCTAACCATGTCGAGTAGTTGTTAAAGAATGTATTGTGCTTATTAAAGTCATGCATTGTGCTTATTAAAGTTATGTCTTATGAACTTATAAGTGTGCCCAGGCTTAAATATTATGTCTCACACAGGGCAGGGGGAGTCATGGGTGCTCGCGGAGAAAGAGGAACAACCCAGACGAGTTTCGACCACAGAGTGTGGGAAAAAGGCTGTATTTTGTGTCTCTCTCTTCATTTTCAGAAACAACCTTGAAACCGGGTGGAGACGGCACCCAAGAACAACTCCCTGCTGCACAGGAGAACAAGCTCATCCCTCTTCTTGTGTTTTTGTTTTACTGCACTGTATAATATATGCTGGGGCAGGGACAGATAAGCAGTTTGGACTTTGTGAACCAACCCAAACTCTGTTGCAGGTAGGGAAACGTAGACAACCCCAGAACTCTGTACTTGTTGATTTCCAACTGCTGTATTAAAGCTGATATTATCGGACCTCTGCGACTCCAGACCCGCTTTCTAGAACACAGACTTGTGTCATTGAATACCATCATTACATGTTGGAATAGACACAACGAATTAAAGTCCTTCATTGTCCAAACAATTGAATTGGCTATGTGGCTATGTGTGAATTATATTCACGATCTTGTTGCTTCATTCTGCATTCGCATTCTGCATTTTTTTTCAGTCTCTCACGCACTATCGCTCATAGGAATAGATGTGCTTCGAGTATGAATGAGTGGATAGTCTTAAAATGGCCGCTACACTGTGCCCTTTCGATTGACACCTTACTTGACCCAAAAGGAGCTTCCATGCCCGGTTGACAGCCCTCTACAGCCAACTAGGTCTGTGCGTCCTGCCCCCCCACCCCCCCACCGCCCACACACTCGTTCTAAACTAATTTCTCAAACTGGCTTTGACTGGCTCTGAAATGAGCTTGTTAGCCTTGTAGCTTAGGAGATGCTGAAAATGCTAATACCCAACATGCTAGGTATCTGTGGAGCCTTCAATATAAAAGTCCCGGGCGTAATATAGATAGACACAAGCTGTGTTTCTTGTGCGTCAATCCTGGGAATCAGATAAAGCACTCCAATGTGTTCATGCTTCAGTTTATGTAACTGGTAGAACGTATCATGATAGGAGTGTTTGTACTTAAATTTTATTCCACAGAAAAGTTTCTAACTTATATCAAGATTAAAACTTTACTTCTGAATCTATTTACCATTTGCATTGTTACCAATGAAACAGTTAAATCACTACATCCGTAGTCATAGCACCATTTAGTCCATACGTATTTCAACATATGAAACGTCATTCCCAAGACAATTCCCATTATTATCACAAAGTCCAATTTGCTGAAACGGATGCCATGATTATGTATGCATAGTGATTGTGTAATCTTCTCATAAAAAATGTAGTCTAGTTGATTGAAACGGCAACCTCAACGCACTGTTCCATAGGCACAGTGCAGAGTTTTCCTTGATTTGACGCAGAACGCGTTTCCTTTGTTTGACGCTGTCAAACAAAGTTCACGCTTGCAATGACTCAAGTGTACCATGCTATCTCCTTTGAAACTAGCCAGGAATTACCCCGTTCACCTCGGGTCATTTCCAGGACTTTACGTGTCAAATCTGTCACCACAATCCAGTCTCCTTAGATCAGCGGACCTCTCACTGGATTGAGATTTCTTCAGCTCAATAAAGTTCATGTATATTATGTTTCCTCTCAAATAGGGTATGCTAAAAACGTTTTTTCTTAAAGTTTTTCTTGAATAGTTTGTAAATCCATATGCTGTAAATACTCTTTTGTTATCTCCATCCCTCCTGTTTGAGACATGATTCATCCCATGGCTCAAATCAATACATAACGAAATAGATTCTAGAGAAACATAAGTTCCTCCTGTGAATGTACATAACCCATCATTTTGGTGACACTTCTTGCATATCTCATCCACATTTCCTAATGTTAAGACATCTCGAATGGCTGCCTCTTTTGCTGCCACATCTGCTGTAGCATTCCCAGAAAAATGAAATCAATGTTATCAGTATGAACTTCTAGAAGAGCAAACAAATTCTTCATAATCGACATCTTCCCTTGTAGGAAACATTGCATCTTCTGACCATAGGGAACAGTAATGAGAGGCTTTTGTCTCAGCGGTGTTGTCTCTACCTGTCCTATTGTTTCCACTAGGGGCAACATACAGGAGCAATTCCCTTTTCAAACCATAGTATAGGGAAGACTATTATGAATATTAGCAACAGTAAGCTACATATGGTACCACGGACGTCACAATACTACGGACGAGGAAATAAGTCGCCCATCTTTTCTACCTTTCCCTGCTTACTGTCTTCTATCTTTTTAGCCTATTTAGTCTACACCCTATGCCTCTTTCTTGGCCGGTCGGTTTCTTCACTGAGTTTGAGACGGGCCTTTCAATAAAAAAAAGACTCCCCTTTGTAGTCAGACTTGTGCCTCAAGAGACGGTGGTGAGTAACTTATCTGACCCTATCAATGTCCCTGACTTTCTTACAGTGTGACAAGCGTCTCCAAAATGTCCTCTCTGCTATTTTGACTACAGTGGGTGTGGTGATTAGTACCTGATATGGTCCTTCTCACCTTGGGCTGGACCAAGGTGAGAACTTTGATAACTTTAATCAATACCCAATCTCCTTGTTTGACTTCTCCACTCTTTGGTTTACTGCTTCACCTGGAACAGAATTTAGCAGAAGATATCTATTTTTTAGTTAGCATTTTTATAAAATCGGTTAACATTTTGAATCGCCTCTTCATCATGCTATGTGAAAGGTTTAAGTTGTGGTATTACATATGATCTTCCATAAATCATTTCAAATTAAGTTAATGCCTCTGGTATAGGACTGGGAAAGACTTCAATCCACTTAGTAAACATATCTATCATTACCAGGCAGTATTTTTCCCTTCACATTTCTTTTTGTTGAGCAAACACATGTAACAGTATATGATAAGACTATACATCATCATTTGATATTCAACTCCTATTAGTTATGCCTAGAAATGACTGAAATTAATCTGTTTCTTTGTTCCCTTCTTTAGAAAATCAACTGTCTCATTTATTTCACTCCAAAAAACCTTTTCTTTCTTTTAAAACAGTTAAGTTCAAGACCTATATTTGTTTTAGATTATTTTTTTATCAAATCACACCTCTTTTTGTCAAAGATATAATAAAACCATTGTCATTATCCCAAACCAGAATTTAATCTGCATGCTTCTTAAATGAAATATAGACCAAATAATGTTCTTAATGTAGCCATTAACCAAACATATTTCCCAACTATATTTTCCATAAAGGTCAGATAGGTAGAACTTCATAACTCGCTTTGCTGCAGTTCAAAACGAGCTAATTAGCTCAAACCATCACAACCACAATTTATCAAACTTGATGAGTCTTCCCAAAGTATTTCAGAACTGAATGTTATCATAACCCTTTTTATGCACCAATACCATTTATTAATACAACCTTATCACAGCCTTACTGTTTATCCCAAACATTGTGTCAGGCTCTGATAAAACTCTCAAACAAAACTTAAAATCTAAATGACAATCCAACTCCAAATAAAAGTATATTTGAGTTATTTTCTCTTTCTCATTTTTAACCAAATTGCATCTAATATCTTTAACAAAACTCTTAAAAACCCTAGATTTTACTATTTTAACTTCAAATGTTTGCCCATATACCTTCAGGTATATGCATAGTTCCCTTTTCAGAACATCAAAGTGTCAATCATCTCTGTTCTCGCATTATTTCATAAACTTTCATGATCCACTTTAAACCAATCTTTCATGTAACCTTCTAATAATTTCCTCATAATATTTCACATTTCCTTAAACCAAAATAAAACAACATATGCGAAAAACACAGCTTCAAAATAACCCAAACTGGAAAAATGCCATCAATTGATTCCATGTCAATGGATATTTGATGTGCACGTGGTTATTAAAATCAGATGTAGATAGTAATAAAGTTACAATTTCAACTGAAATCAAACCCTTAAACAAACCACATTCCTTCGCCAACTAAAAACAACCTTCCTGTCTGAACACAAACTTCCCATAAGTTCCCATAACACATAAGGTTGCAATTATCAAATAAATCTCGCCATTTGATTTCAAAATTAGCCTTTTACTAGTTATCTGACCACATTTGAATTTGCTTTAAACTATCGTTATCATAATTTTGTTTAATGAAATCCATATTTAGATAGGTCAAAACTGCTCCCAGACCTACGTCACTCATGCTAGTATTCATCTCCACGTAAATCAAACAATGCCCTTAAGACAAAATATTCCCTTTTTCTTTCTAAACCTTTAAATTCACAATTTAACAAGTGTATCATAAGCCCATAAAACACAAAACCTTACTCTTTTTTAACTTATCAAATTAACTTATTAACTGATCACTTATCAACTAGTCTTATCAAAGCATGTAATACAGAATACTCCTTTGAATATTCCTATATTATTCGCCAGCCATTACGCCCTCAGCATGCGTAATGCACAGACAATTCTTCAATTCTCAAATTTGCGGACCAAAAACCCCAAATGAAAATATGTAAGTTGAATAGTATTAGTATAATATAAGTTGAATTTGTAGTTTGTATATGATTTAATGTAACACTCTTCTCACTTTCTCAATTACTCTTAGTTTTTACTCAATGAATCAACTCAAATAAACAATGTCTATCAGCGCGCATTTCAAACTCGAATCAAACAAACAGCCTCTCAGCGTGTTGGAACTCAAGACAAACAGCAAAGCGCTCTGGGAAAAACCTTTTTTCTCTTTTTTCCTTTGACCAACACAGCTGGTTGCCTTTTAACTATGGAGGACTAAAAGTGCCAAAATGAATTAAATAAATACACCATTAAATAATTACTTAAATGTGTCATTAATTAATTAAAATAGAAATTAAATACATAAATGTGTTCTTAAATGTGTCATGAATTCATTAAAATACCAATACATTTTATGTAAAATACATAAAATGTATCAGTGAGAGACTGAATTATTTCACTATTTAAGTATTTCATGGTCCATTTACAAACGCTAAACAGCGCCCCCAGTCGATTGCATTTACATTTCACAACGTGTTGCATTTACATTTCACAACGTGTTGTGTTGCAGTGCTAGCCTGGTCCTAACCAGACTCTCGTACATTTCATTTGTACAGAGAGTCTGGCCTCGCTCCATTGACAAGCGTTGACTTCCTTGTAGGCGGGTACTCTGTTGAAGTTTAAAACTATTGGATCTGCCCAGAGCCACTCTGATCTGCCATAACCAATCGCTAGCGTTCGCCTTAGCCAATTCCTTCACCACTACTGTAACAGAGCTAGCTGCCGTAGCTGGAAAATCAAACAGTTCCCGAACCCCGTGGGGAGGAGGGCCACAACATCATGGCCACCAACAAAACTCAGCAAAACTTGTTCTTGCTC
Source organism: Thaleichthys pacificus (assembly GCA_023658055.1). Classification (NCBI taxonomy): domain Eukaryota; kingdom Metazoa; phylum Chordata; class Actinopteri; order Osmeriformes; family Osmeridae; genus Thaleichthys; species Thaleichthys pacificus. The sequence goes on along the minus strand of CM042862.1, from coordinate 16,194,278 downwards.
TGGCTTTAGCTTATGGATATTCTGCAGCGTTGCCACAACGGACCGAATGGCTTCGTTCGCATCTTTCTCCGCCGCCATTAGGGAACTACAACACAAACTAGCGCACGACATCAATGTAATCGTTCTCAGCCACTCCCTCTGTTCGCTGATTGGCCGGTAGAAAATTAACCGGAGACATCTGACTTGTGTACCTCATGGCCAGACCTAGTACAGAAGCAAAATCTAAATTGAGCGGAAGTACGTAGGAGGGCAGAGCCAGGCTATTGCAGTGCTTCATTAATTGTGTTATCTGTCAAACTCGCCCATTAAAGTCAGTGGGTGGGGCTAGCGCGAATCTAGTCTGATCCATTGCGTTGGTCTGAAGTAGAGTGCCTGGATAGAGATGATGGAGGATCTTCATGAACTTTCTAGGGAGTTGGTGAGAGACATTTTAGACTTAGCTGAGGATTTGGAAGCAGGACCTGCTGACCCAGAGCATGTAGCGAGTAAAGCAGAGGAACTTATTGATTGGAGTTATTTCCGCACTTTGCAATGCTACGGCTAATAATCAAGGGTGCATCAGCATCTTCCTCAATCAAATTCGCTGCTTCTCTCAGCAGCTCCGGGCAAGTTTTAGACATTTGGTCCTGCACCTCGCACACTGTCTCAACATTGGGGCTAGCAGGACCGAGTCTTCCCCTTGATTATTAGCCGTAGCATTGCAAAGTGCGGAAATAAATCCAAGAACTTCAATAAGTTCCTCTGCTTTACTCGCTACATGCTCTGGGTCAGCAGGTAGCCGCCGCCATTTGTTATCTTAAATGTGTTGCCATAGTTGCTAATTTAACTTCCTGGACTCTTCTTTGTCTCAGGACAGAGCAAAATGCACTTCCTCCACGTTTTCACCAGAGAGTAGTTAACCATTAGCTAACAAAGCCACAGCCTGGAGCTTTTACTCCCAGATCCCAAAGCTATCCTAGCAATTTGTAAAAGACTTTGTTCAACAGACAGCGGACTGGCAAATTCGCTAGAATCATGTCAGCCTTCTGATTTATTTCTAGAGACAATTATACCCTCTAAAGCAATTACACAAATGGTTATATATACACTCAATAGAACCGCTATTTTAACAATTATACAATTAGTCCTCATCGACTAATTTAGTACTATCTTTTACGTGCGCACGGAGTCATTTAATTCCTGTAGTCTTCTCACAACGACTGTGGCCCGGCCCATTTACTTCAACGGCTTTCTACAGAACTTAGCAAAATAGGCTACCAACGCTGCTTCCCGGTACCCCGGCGCCATATCTTAGTAAACGTGACCCTTGTGATTAGCCTGTACCATCTCACAACTTGGACCTGAATTAAGCAAATGCAAGAGATATAATTGCATGTCATTTATCTTTAACTCAAATCGAGAGTCCAAATTCTACATTGTACACTGAAAAGTCCTATCTTATGTTCATGCATATATTTGAGTCCAGGGTTTTTCCTGGGTCAAAATGGGTCTTTGGTGCTCCAAAAAAATGTATACAGTACTGTGCAAAAGTCTTGGGCACCCAAGATTTTTTACACAAATAATGTCTTATACTGTATTTCTTCAATTAAATGCTACAGCTTTTCTTGAATTACATGTTTCGATGAGGGCGGTGTGTACACGAGGGCAGCTTTTATTATTATTATTTAATTCGTAATTAAGAACAACACAGGAATTGCGCAAAGCAGTTTATTAATTAGTAGGCGACATCTCTGGTGTCTCATCGCTGAGGAGGCAGATGAGGATACTAATAGTGATGCAGAAAGTTTTGTACCGTACCTATTTGTAGTAAAAAATAAATTAGAATTATAGTAAATCTAAATTTAATGTTGCTGCATTTTTTCGTTTAAGTGTATCAGATTTGAATGCAACGTTTAATAGGAATCCTGTTAAATTTGCCTGAAAACGCCTAAAGGCCCCGTCACACCATAACGTTCTGGTCAAAGTTCTCTGAACGTTCTAATCGTTCAATTTCGAGCATTCTAGGGCGAGGTGGACACATCTGGCGTGGGACTAATGCATGGCTAGGGTGGGACTGACAAATAACTAGCGAGGGACTTACGCATGAGGAGCGTGTAACAGCGACAAAGTAAGACACCTCTGAAAACTATTAGCGTGTGATGACGTGTCACTGGCGTGTGAATAACGACAGAGTAGCGTTTTGCTACACGCGACAAATGATTAGTCAACGTTAGACGAGCGTGTTGAGCGTGTGACTTACATGTGATTAACGACAGAGTAGCGTTTTGCTGGTGTGTGGGTTTTTATGACCAAACGGGTATAAAACACTGGAAAATCAGTGGATTTAGTTGTCCTGAACAGTAAACATCATGCCGCCTAGACGACATAAGGGTGCGAGGGGGGCTTCTGCTACTAGCGAGTGAGTTGTTCACTTCAAAGCAAATGATGAATAACAACCAAGTAACGCTAGGGTAACAACTGACTAACGTGTGCAAAGTTAGTCAAACGATAGCCAAACGTGTGCAACGTTAGTCAAACGTTCCACAAACGGTCTTCAGCGTTATCCAGTGTTTAAAATTAAACGTTGAAGAACGCTGGTCGCCATGAGAACTTTTGTGCATGTTCAAAACTTTTTTTTGGACCAGCGTTCTCCGCCGATCACGACGATTACCAGCGTCACCAGCGTCCACACAACACTCTTCTGGCGCTATACCAGCAACCATGGACGATTACCAACGTTTCCTCTAACGTCATAGAACGTCGACCAGAACGTTATGATGTGACGGGGCCTTGAACAGCATACCCAAAGTAAATTGAAAGCTGTTCTTGAACCATTTGGAGTACATGCATGTAAATGGTCTCTTTTGAAAGGTGAAGTTATTTCCCCTGTTGTCAGTACCCCTGTCAGTCCTACTAGTGTTGAGTAATAGAAGCTTGAACACAAGGAAAGTGAAAGTTTCTATTTCCGCCTAGATTTTGTTTTGAAAACAGAGGCCTGAAGAGGCCTAGAGGTGGTAGGTATTAGCTGGAAGACAAAATTGGACCACAGGTTGAAGCCTTACCCAATCCAAATCCAAAAGTCAAACATAATACCACAATATATTCATATTTGACACATGTTTTTATAAGAGTACATCCAGGCGTTTTCTAAAAGGGCCTTTTGGAGACTCCAAAATGACCCTTTGTAACCAAGGTCAAATACTTAGGATAAAAAGGTATTATTTGTCATAATTGTTATCTCTAATGAAAGGTGGTACTTAGAACTATCATATACAATAGCTAAATCCCTAATTAGTATTACTGAAACACAAAAACTGAACAGGGAGGGGGCAGGACGCACAGACCTAGTTGGCTTCAGAGGGCTGTCAACGGGGCATGGAAGCTCCTATTGGGTCAAACAAGGTGTCAATCGAAAGGGTAGTGTGTAGCGGCCATTTTAAGACCATCCACTCGGAAGTACTCCAACCACATCTCCTCCTATCAGCGATAGTGCGTGAGAGACTGAAATAAAAATAATTGGAGAAGGAAGACTGAAGCAACAAGATCGTGGCTATGTGTGGATATAATTCATTGTTAGGACAACTACTCGACATGGTTATATACTTTGGACCTTTGGGAATGTAAGCAGATGAGGTTTTGATGGATTGTTTGCATACCTGGACCATTCCGAAGTAATGGTAGGTAAGTACAACTTTTTCCTCTGGCTTTGTTGAAATATTGGTCGCCGGACAAAGACGTTGACTGCACTTGCTGTTGCAACTTGATCTTGAAATGGTTTATTTCAATGGAAGCACAAGAATCGTAGCTTTCCAATGATGTACAACATGTGTAGCAGTCTAAAAAATATATTTATTAACATTTAGTGTGTAGTAACTGGGGGCGGAGGGGGCAGTGTTTCGGGCCCGCGGGCGGCCCTGGACTGAAAACAGGTTTCAAAGAAATATATGTAATATAATTTTTTTATTAGTGCAGCAGTATAAAAGTGCAATTTTGCAAAACGTTTTGTAATTTTTTTAAATTTCATTATTTCTTAAAGCATTTTTCCTTAACCTTTTTTATTTTTTATTGTGCCTAAGACTTTTGCACAGTACTGTATATATATGTATATACAGTACAGTACAGTATATATTGTTTTTTTTCTTCTTTTTCTAATCAATGTATTTATTCCAAGGTGTTTTGCATCTCTGCCCCAACCCCCCTACCCCCCCCCCCCCCCCCCCCCCCCCTGCCGAAACTAAACCTATATTCTGGAACAGGTTAATGTAATAGTCTAATAGCTAATGTAATATTGCACATATTTTCGTCCTATTTCCCCTAAAGCAATAAAGTTAGGCTACGTAAAGACACCTTACACTCATTAAGTATGTTCTAAATGGCATAAATGCTGCCAATTAATAATTGACGTAACAACTTATTGTAAATGGTCAGTAGCCTAGCCTATCGATTAAGGTAGGCCACTCTGAAGCATGTACACTGCCTGCTTCATTTGATCTTGATAGGCTAAGCATTCTGTAGCAAATATTAACAATAAACCCACTTTTTATTAATTAAAACTACTTCAGCATAATAATGCATCTAAAATACTAACCTGAGCAAGGGCAGCAATTGCTATCGAATCAACAGATTCGCTAAATGTGCAATTTAGCTAGCAGGGGAAGAATACAAACAACGAAAATCACCAGTTAACTTGATTTAAATTTTCAAGAAATATAGACTTATACAATAACAGGCTTAAATGAACTGACAACATAAGTTATACGACTTACAGTTCTCAAGGACGCACACACGCAATCTCAACTGCGGTGTGAAGCGTGTGTCCGTGCAATTCTCCGACATGCACTCTAACAATCACTGCTGATAGACGGCCTAACATTTTGTACAGCCTGATTTCTGATACCGTGGCGGACGAAATTTAGCCAGAGGAAACATTGCACTATATATTATCATTCCAGGTTAAGAATACCAATGGAGGCTGCGTTTGAAATCGTAAATCAAACTTTTGTCAGCATTTTGAGTGGAAATTTCATTTGCACAGGTGTATTCGTGCACGTCGGGCTGGCCCTCGCAGCGGAACGACAGTTTAGTGGCCACTCTATCCATTCACGCACCTCACAGTTGCGTATTGATCAGACAAGAAGACACACTTATCAACTCGATTACTATTGATCAAAACAGAACGAGGGTTCGGCTGTAGCCTACTTGAAACATACTATTGAGAACATATTCGCTGACATGCATTGCACGCGTTATGAACACAGCTTTTTTTTCTTCTTTTCTTCATCGCTGTCATTGGCGCTAGGGAAAACGGCTTTGGCGCGCGCCAAAATGTTCTCTATGCAGGAAAAACCCTGGAGTCCTGGTCGACCAGGCCCTGAAGGCACATGTCTACCACCAGACTCAGATACTCAAAACAAACATCTCAGCAACAATAAACGCACTTATGTAGAACTGCACTCTCTAGTGGCCTTTACACCCTTTTAACATGTTTAGATTACAATTCCCAATCCATCAGCAATAACAATCAGTTATTGTGTCAATTTCAACCAATATACATTTACAGGTCAGGATCCATTGTGAGTTTAGTGCACAACTTCACAGCGGAGCGTTTCATCCTACTATATTAACCAGTGATTGGTCTTTAACGACTTCACTGCAGAGTTTTTCATCCCTTGCGGTATATAACAATAAAAACAAGTATTCTTCGACTATATACATACATTTTATTCTTACCTTGTCCATCGAAAGCTGTGCCTCATAGCTAGTCCAGAATTCCATCACCCTTCCACCCCCTGAAAAAAACGGGCCTCTTTTTAAACAGCCATATTTGCTGCGAGGTTCTCCATCGTCGTGCACGTCTGCACGATTTCAGTTATTGGTTCTGGATGATGGAAAGGATGTTGGAAAAAATCCTCTACTCTTGAACCAAAGCTCTAATTGACTTGAGATTTTGTACAGATATGTATCATTGACGTATTTAAAAATGTTACTTAAGACAATTGAATCAAATACAAAATGGCTGAAAGGGGTGTATTTATGTAAATGTACACATTGCCTCAATATGTTTGTGTCACTAAATCAAATGTATTTTTGAAGGATGGTTCAAACTTAATAGGCTTTAAGGTGACATGCCTCTGAAGTACCATGCAAAGTTTCACCTTGATATGTCGAAATATGACTGAATTACAGCTGTTTGAACTTCGACCAAATCTGACAATGCTCGCCATTGGAGAAACAGCTTTTTTTATTACATTTACATTACATTTAGTCATTTAGCAGACGCTCTTATCCAGAGCGACTTACAGTAAGTACAGGGACATTCCCCCCGAGGCAAGTAGGGTGAAGTGCCTTGCCCAAGGACACAACGTCATTTGACACAGCCGGGAATCGAACTGGCAACCTTCAGATTACTAGTCCGACTCCCTCACCGCTCAGCCACCTGACTCCCTTATTATCCAGTTTTGTGTAATCCATGTCTGGGAATGGCTCAATTGGCTGAGATGTTGTGCTGGTAAGCAAAGGGTTGTAGGTTCAAAATCAGTCAGAGGCATAGTTAAAAAAAAAGAATTCTGACAAAACGGTTTCTAGTCTTCCGATCAATCCTCCGGTTGTAAAACATAGCAATGCGTGCTCATTTGAGCCCATCACAACACTCCGATCATCTGTTTAGTGAGACTGTGTGAACCACTGCAAAACAGGCCAGGTTCACCACAGTAGCTAGCTACTTGTAGTCTACGCATGGTAGAGATAACTCTAATGGTTATCTCTAATTAAGTAAATTGATTGTTCAGGTGGATCCCTTGCCTGTTGCACAAATTCATTTCAGTAACCTAAGCCAGGACACATCCCCACTGATGCTAGGCATGATTTGAAATTCCCTTCCATGACAAGTTATGGCACTCCAAACAACCTTTAAAAAAAACTATGAGTAAGTTATTCTTTACAGCAGCAACCCAGTCATCCCGTTGTCTCGTTTTTATAGGAAATGTACAAGCAGTTTCAACTTTGGCTGAATCTAACAACGCTTACCACAGGAGAAACAGCTTACTTTTTTATACAGTAACTGAACATGACAATATTCAACATTGAGAATAGCTCAATGGGCATGGATGGTGACCTGTAAAGTATAAGGTAGTTGGTTTGAATCCAGCCATTATCTTTTGGCCTCTCATAATTTTGATTATCTGTTTAGTTAAACAGGATGACATCATTCGAAATACTATGCACAATTTCATGCAATTTCATCTTGAAATGTCAACCGTTTCTTAACCTTTGTCCCAAAGCTGACCAAAGCTAATACTATGCCCTTTCTATTCATACACTTAACAGTTGGTGTGTAGCAGAGAGGATAGAGAGACTGACTTGTAACCTTATGCTCATGAGTTCAAATCCCCATTCAGCCTGTTGTTGGCCAAACATGAAGTAGTTTTGCTCCCTTGCTGTCCAACTCTCAATCTTCTACAGTGTACATGTTTATAATATTTTGCCATTTTGCGGAGGAACCCACATCGCTGCTTGCAGCTATATTTATTATTATTTTTCTTCTCCTTGCGCCTCAATATCTCAAAAAGTCCCTTGTCATAAATGTTCTAATTTGGCACATTGATACTACATCCAAGTGGGTACCCCCACACCAAATATGGGCCACATCAGACCATAGGGGGCGCCACAGGCCACGCCCAAACGTCCAATTTTCAAAATGATGGCATTCCCACCCCCTTGCTCCAATTCTTCTGAATCTTGCTGTGCATGCCTCATTTTTCATGAGGAACAAAAAAGGCTCAAGGACCCATAAGGTCCACCATGATGGATTTTCCTGTATAGTGATCATTTTGGAAAACCTTAAAAATTCCTCTTCTCTTGAAACAAAGGTGTATTTGACTTGAAATTTTGTACAGATATGTGTCATTGACGTATTTAAAAATATTACTTAAGACAATTGAATCAAATACAAAATGGCTGAAAGGGGTGTATTTATGTAAATGTACACATTGCCTCAATATGTTTGTGTCACTAAATCAAATGTATTTTTGAATGCTGGTTTTTCAAACCTAATAATGTACAAGATGACATCTCTCTGAAGAACCATAAACAATTTCACCTTGGTATGTCAAAATATGATTGAATTAGAGCTGTTTCAACCTTGGCTGAATCGAACAATGCTTACCACAGGAGAAACAGATTACTTTTTTGTACAGTAACTGAACATGACAATATTCAACACTGAGAATAGCTCAATGAGCTGGGACGGTAACCTGCAAAGTATAAGGTCGTAGGTTTGAATCCAGCCACATTGTTTGAGTCTGTCTTAAATTTGAATATCAGTTTAGTTAAACAGGATGACATCGTTCTGAAGTACGATGCGCAATTTCACCTTGATATGTCAAAAGATCATTGAATTACAGCTGTCTAAACTTTGGCCGAATCAAACAAGCCGTGCTACAGGAGAAACGGCATTCTTTTTTTATACAGTAACTGACCACATGTTCTCAGCCTTGCCGGTAGCTCAATGGGTTGAAACTTTGTCCTGCAAAGCTCAGGGTCACAGGTTCGAATCCAGGCACAGTCTTTTGGCCTGTCATAATTTTGATTACTTGTTTAGTTAAACAGGCAGACATCATTCTGAAATATCATGCGCAATTTCATGCAATTTCACCTTGAAATGTCAACCGTTTCTTAACTTGTCTCAAAGCTGACCAAAGCTAATACTCATATCACACAGTCGAAGCACAGCTAGGTAATCAGCGTCAGCGCCCTTGGGTACCCAGCATGCAGCGCGGCATGCTGGGTACCTGAGGTTATCAGGTTATCTACCTGATGGTAGATCAAAATGGCTGCCGAGAGCAGATGTGGTTTGTTGGGCTCCACTCATGCTCTCTGTATTTTACAAATTACTTCATTGTTGATGTGTGTTTGGACTTTCTCCACATAAAGGTACTTTTGCCAGCTTGCCAAAAGCTGAACATGTTAAACTCTACATGTTTGGACATGGACACAATACGTTGTACTCTATATGGTCATCATCCTGGTGTAAAAGCAAGAATGGGATTGCCAACAGACCAGCTTCAAGGCAGGGCCGAGAACATGCATCCAAAGCGCTACTGGTGCTCATGCTTTTAGCTGGGGACATACATCTCAATCCCAGACCGAACGCGTCTGAACAACAACAGGCTAATTCTGTGGTGCAGGTGAGGCCTGACATCGGTCGAGCAGCGCAGATACCGCCCATGCATACACTAGAACCGCGCAGAGCAGCACAGTGGTCGGAATAGTTGTTGGTACAGAGCCAGGAGTTACCGGAGCAGCAGCGACACGCGGAGGAGCGCAACCGCTTCTGTTCTCTGCCACTTGGGATCTTTCAACTGCGGCCAAACTGGTGAGTCACCCGGCCTGATAGACCTACATGCAGAAGCGGGGGCTGTGTCGGTAACAACCACAGCTTCCAAACGTGAAGGCACAGCGAGGCGAGTTAACAACGGAGGAGCGGGCAATTCGACACAATCGCGTCCTGAAGTGAATCACGCTGCGCAAAAACAAAAGCAATATCTCTTTTTTGAAACTGTTAATCATGCCCGAGTGTTGTGGGAACCGACGTGCAAACTGAAAGGAATATTGGGGGGACAATTAAACATTCGCAGTTTGATCCCCAAAAAGTATCAGATTGCTGCTCTCCTCATGGATTCGAACTTGGACTACCTCTGCTTAACTGAATCTTGGCTTCATAGTAATATACCAACCAATATGATAGACATTGAGGGATATCAATGCTTCAGAAAAGACAGAAAGTCTGGGAATGGTGGAGGTGTATTGATTTATATCAAAGATAAATTCAAATGTGATCTAGTTGAATTGAATACTCCTCTTGAATGCTTAGCTCTGAATATAATGTTGTCACCATCAATGAATTTTAATGTTGCTGTTCTCTATAATCCTCCTTCTTTTAAGGTGTCTTTTTATGATGAGTTAAGTCATGTAGTTAAACAACTAGAAGTATATAGAGAAACTATATTGTATGGTGATTTTAACATCAATTGGTCCGACAAAAGTTATAAACTCAAACTGAAAACAATAATGACAAAATTTAACTATCAACAAATGATTAAAGGACCCACTAGGATTACTAAACAGACTAAGACTCTAATTGACATGGCTTTTACAAATAAACCTGATCATATTACAAGAACTTATAATTTAATAACAGGGCTATCAGATCACAACATGATGTTGACTGTTAGAAAATTGACAAAAAAAAGGCTAGAATACTTTGGCAAATCATGTAACACTGACAATGATATAAAGTTAGTCATCCCTAAATCTAGAACTCTACAGTTTGAAAGAGAACTAAAAAATCTCAGTTGGGAGCAGATTATTGCCACGGAGGACGTGGATGAATGCTGTAATTCTATGATGACAGCCATCACAAAATTAGTGGACAAGTTTACGAAACAAAAAAAAAAGTGTAAACAAAAAGGGGGTACTCTTCCCTGGATAAATGATGAAATAAGAACATTTATGAAGAAGCGAGATTTGGCCTTGAAGAAATCTTTACATTCAAAACTTAACAGTGATCATTTAGCCTTCAAAGGTTTAAGAAATAAAGTGGTACAAGAATTGAGAAAAGCACAAGCTTCATATTATACTAATCTTATAGGCAATGCAAAGGGCAATAGTAATTCCCTTTGGAAACATTTAAATGCACTAACGAATAAAACAACCAAGACTAAAGGAATTCAAGAACTCATTGTAAATGGCAAGAGGACTAATAAGAGTGCAACTATGGCTAACGGATTTAATACTTATTTTGTACACTCAGTAGAAGAATTAACAAGAGATTTTAAAGAGATTGTAGGTGGGAATGAACCATGCCTAATGCCTTCTGCTGATTCCTTTTGTATAGAAGAGGTTAATGAGACAGAAGTCATACAGATTATTCAAAAATGTTCTAATTCCAATTCTCTAACACACCTTGTCAATTTGTCCATAAGAAATGGTAAATTTCCCTCAAGCTGGAAAAAAGCAGTGATTGTGCCAATATTTAAAGCAGGAAGTCAAGATTCTATGTGCAACTACCGGCCAATATCAATTCTACCCGTACTATCCAAAGTGATGGAGAAGGTTGTAGCAATACAGCTGACTGACCACTTGGAGGCCAACCAGCTCCTCCACCCACAGCAGTTTGGTTTTAGACCAAGGCACTCAACCGAAATAGCAAACTGCTGCTTCATTGAAAACTTGTAGTCCATGGATAGGGGTGAGGTGGTAGGAGCAGTATTTCTCGATCTTAAAAAAGCCTTTGAAATGGTCAGTCACCATCTACTTTTATCCAAAATGTCACTGTTTAACATCTCTCCTGAGGCAGTGGGTTGGTTAGCCTCATTTCTTCAGGGGAGGGAACAGTGTGTTAAAGTGGCCAGAGACAAATCCTCATTGCTAAACATCCGTATGGGCATACCTCAGGGTTCTATATTGGGACCAATGTTGTTTAGTCTCTTTATAAATGACTTGCCTTTGATCTGTCCTGGTGTCCGCTGCCAACTTTATGCAGATGATACCGTTTTTTATGCATCTGCCAAGACACCGGAGCAGGCTGCAGAGGTTTTGTCTGCATGCATGGCTGAGGTTAATCAGTGGCTCACTCAAAATAAGTTGGTTTTAAATTTTACAAAAACAGTTTCTATGTGTTTTTCAATTAAAAAACACAATTTAGAACAAAAATTTCAAATACATTTGCAAAATGATCAAATACAATCTGTAACTCAATTCAAGTATCTTGGGTTGGTCCTCGACCCCCAACTAAAATTTGATAAACATATTGAGAAAATATCAAAAACAATAAAACGAAACTTAAATTGTTTCAAATTAATTCGACATTACATTCCGCACCAGGCGGCCCTGCTGTACATGCAGGCTATGATCTTCTCTCATATTTCATACTGCATGACAGCATGGGCCCAGACAGCCCCCTCAGCTACAAAGCACATTGGTTCACTTTATAACCAAGCAATGAAAATTATGGATAGAAAACCAATTCGCTTTCATCACTGCCACATTCTTAAGAAATGTAATTTATTAAGTTTTGAAAGCTTCAGCGATTTATGTTTTCTCAAATTGTTATTTAAGTGTACCAATAAGTTGGCTCCTGAACCCCTGAGTACATTTATTCAGAGACTAAATAGCGGTAGAGTGACAAGGGGCTCCCTAAACCAAAATTGTAAAATCCCACAGCGCAGGACATCTTTTGGTACATCAGCCTTTTCTTACAGGGCTTGTAAACTGTGGAACTCACTGCCCACAGAGATTAAGATAATTTCTGAGTTTAAAATGTTCACCTTTAGGCTTAAGGCATGGCTGAAAGCAAACCAAAACTGTACCCATGTAAATGTCTGAGCGTGAATGAGTTTTCAATTAGTACAATTGCATTGTGTACCCTTCGAATTAGTTCTTAGAATGCGTGTGTTCTGAATGTGTATTTTTTTAATTCTGTATTTTTAAAGGGTTATTTGTATTATGTGCTATTGTAGAAAGGCTCATCCAGTGATGGGAGTTGAAAATTAGCTCTTGCTATAAACTCTATGTGCATCATATCAGCTGCAAACTTTGCTCGGTAGCTATGTTTAACTGCATTGTCCCTGTCAAATAAACTAATAAATAAATAAATGTCCAAAAACGCAAAGACTTGTGGAAAATAGTTTGGTTAGAACAGCCGTGCGAGGGATTTCAGTTGTTGTGTTCGTTCAGTTAGATGTTTGTAATGTTATTGTTGGTTAGTTAATATAATCTTGTTGGTCACCCTGATTGTGCATGTTATGTAGTTTAATGGGACCAGAGAGTCGGCTGTTGTACTGTCACAGGCTATTCTCGCAAGGAGCTGAATATGAGCTCTGCCCTAGCCCAGTTGCCCACATGACTATTGTTAGTTGTGCATTGACTGAGAATCTGGAAAGAGATCAACTCAAGAAGAGTTTCAATATCCTATAAAAAGTTAATACTCAGCCCTTACTAATCATAAAATCTCAGCAGTTGGTGTGTAGCAGAGAGGCTAGAGAGACTGACTTGTAACCTTATGCTCATGAGTTCAAATCCCCATTCAGCCTGTTGTTGGCCAATCATGAAGTAGTTTTGCTCTCTTGTTGTGCAACTCTCGATCTTCTACAGTGTACATGTTTATAATATTTTTCCATTTTGCGGAGGAACCCACATCGCTGCTTGCAGCTATATTTGCATATTGGTTCTGTATTACAGTGTAACTCGAGCTCAGCATCTTTTCTCCCACACTGCATGTTTTGTTGCATTTTTGTGTGTCACAAAAACCCTTTCTTTCAAATGTTGAAGTCTGAGTATATGAGCAGCTATAGGCAAATTGTTCTACATATTACATTAACCTACTAACCACACTGAAGTGCACAGTGAACTAGGTCAGATGAATAAAACCTTTCCATTGCAAACCTTGCAGATAATCATGAAAGTACCGTGAATGGACTTTGACCGTGGCTTTAAGAAAAGGTGAGGCAAGTAAATGAACCGTTTTTGTGTTGTGCAAGTGGTAGGCCTGGGGCTTATTGAGGGCATTGTTATTACATTGTAGTAGCTGATTGTCAGGACTACACATGGATGTACTTGTCCTTCAAGTCCCACACAGATATTTTGTGGTGTATTTTACTTTATCCCTTGCTATTAGAAGTACAGTAGTTGTGCATACACAGTGTTAGTCTTCATAACATTAGTTATGAATAATGACACAAATCTAAATCTGGTTACACTAAGAAATATAGTGTTGTATTTCAAAAGTTTCATTCAGGGTATTGGAAGCTGCTTGTAATTCTCTTGAGTAACCGCAGGAGGAGGTCAAAACAAAGTCTATGACTAGAATAGCGCAAACAAAATTGACCATGTCTTTCATCATTTTTATTTTATTTAACCAGGCAGAATCATTAAGAACAAATTCTTATTTTCAGTGATGGCCTGGCAAAAAGCAGAAGCTTTTTGAGGGAGAGGGGAAGGGAATAATCAAATAGGACATTCTAGGTTTATATGGTACTAAAAATGGTATTTAATATCTCTAATGTGGATAATTCTGATAGGTATATCTAGTGTGATTACATTTTGACTGCTTATTAGAGAACAAACCAAATGTATTTTTAAAAGACAAGAACTGTAAGGAACATCCTTTAGATTTTTTTCTTACGCCAAAATCTCCATGGTTGAGATTTAGTCAAAGACAATCTTTTTATAAATGAACTTAGAAGCAACACTCAACAATAAGGTAATACGTTACACTATGAAACCATGTCATGTCAGTGTATCAGACTGCCAGGAAAACACCTTCTTTATAGATCAGTAATTTGATTGTTGATTACATTCTGTCAGTCTTGATTTCTTTGTCTGGAGAGGTAGTTTGACAGGAGGGTGGGATAGTCAGTCATGACTCCTGTGGCTCCTGTTTTAAACGCTGCAGTTATATCTTGCTCCTCATTGCAAACAAACAAGTGTACCTGTGAGATAAGACAAATGACAAACAACCCAATGATTTATTTTTATTATCTTCACTTCTGTCACAATAAATGCATATAATTCATCTATCTCCCCTAACATGCCAGGAGGGAACATTTTGGTCATCAGGTCTTATTGAATAGACCTGTCAATAGAAGTCAAAAGCACCTCTTAAGTTTATTTCTTACGAAGAAAATGAAGACAGTATTAGTGTTGATGATAGTGATTGTAATACCTGAATCCCTCTTGATGCAAGATGTTTCAAAAGGCTCTTTCTCATAGTTAACCTAAAAATAGGTAAAACCATGATTATTAGTGTGATGTCCATCTCTTCATAAACCCACATCTGGGCTTCATCAGCTGAAAATCATTCTTGACATGTTGAAAACAGCCATCAATAAAAAAAAGAGGGAAAATACCAACTTCTCTATTAGAGAGATAACCAGTCTGCTCTTCAGTATGCGTTCCTCTGGAATGTATGTCCTGCACAATATGGATAGATGCCCAGTAGAGAGTGAGAAAGGTATTTGCTCTTGCTCTGTTTACACTAACACACACATATGAAAATATTAGATAAATACTGTAACATTTAGGATCCTAACCCTCATGAACATATAATAAATATAGCTGCAAGCAGCAATGGGGTGGCCAAGCAGGTCAGATGACCCAGAAAAGACTTTAGACAACCCTCTTCCGTACTCGAGTTCCGAGTACACGCAGCAAGTTTGGTGTGAATCCATCAAAGATTTGCTGAGATACGACACTACTTTCTGTTTGGCGGCTCTGCTGCCGATTTCAATTGGCTGTACCGGACAAACGATTTCGAAAATCTAAAATCATTTTGATAGTTTGTGTGAGGATTGCTTTGACTATATACAGCTAGACTACAGGTAGCTAGCAACTGCGTTGTACCTGGCTTCCTTTGCAGTGGCTTACAGACTCGCTAAACAGATAACCAGTGACATGGCAGGCTTGTTGGCTTTGGCTGGATTTGAACCTCTTACGTTGCCCTTGCCAGGACAGCAACTTATCCTAGTAAGCCATTCTCAGTGCTGTTCAGTTACTGTGTAAAAATATAAGCAGTTTGTCCTGTGGCAAGCGGTTGTCAGATTTGGCCCAAGTCAATTTTGACATGTCAAGGTGATTGTGGTCTGAAGATAATCTGTGCCAAATTTGGTGACATTTTGAAATTTGATACATTTTGTAGGAGGAGTAGGGGAAAAAGGTTTTATTCATTCATTCATTCAAAATGGTGGCCGCATCAATTCGGCTGGTATCACAAGTTAACATGTGTCAGACATGGGATCGCCCCCTAGAGGTTAGATGACACAACCTTTTGTGGACCTCTTTGGGACAGGGTCCTGAGCACCTGTACCAAGTTTGATGTCAATTCAGCAAATTTGACTTTGATTGGCTGTACCGGACAAATGGTTTAGTAAATCAAAAAAACGTGATATAAATCAAAACGCCATGTGATGTCTTTTCTGAGGCTTGGTCTAAAGATAATCTGTGCCAAATTTTATGAAGATTGGACAAACTTTATAGGAGAAAAAACTTTATATTCATTTAAAATGGCGGCCGCATCAATTCGGCTGGTATCACAAGTCATGATGTGTCAGACATATTTACATTTAGTCATTTAGCAGACGCTCTTATCCAGAGCGACTTACAGTAAGTACAGGGACATTCCCCCCGAAGCAAGTAGGGTGAAGTGCCTTGCCCAAGGACACAACGTCATTTAGCACAGCTGGGAATCGAACTGGCAACGTTCAGATTACTAGCCCGACTCCCTCACCGCTCTGCCATCTGACTCCCATCTTAGATCTTCTAAAATATCCCGAGACAAAGGAATCACTTAAATAAGACAAACAAATCAACAGTTATTGGTCAAAACACAATTTTGCCTATTGTAGCGCCCCCTAGAGCAAAAATGACACTACCTTTTTCGGACCTCTTACAAACAGGGTGCTGTGTCCATACACCAAGTTTGGAGTCAATGCATCAAAGATTGGCCAAGATATGACCTCACTTCCCTTTTGCCGGATCAGTTGATGAATTTGATTGGCTGTAACTGACAAACTGTTGCGAAAATCAAAGATCCATCCACTTTTGTGAGGCTTGGTCTGAAAATCATCTCTGGCAATTTTGAAGAAGATTTGACAAATTGTAGGACGAAAAAAAGTTTTTCCTTAAAATTCAAAATGAATTTTTGAATTTTATTATGTAGTATGACGTCACAGAGTGCGTTGAACTCGTCTTGATCCAGGGAATCCAATGATACCTCATTTTGGAAAATGAGGCATATGGTTCAAAAGTAACGTGTGTAAAACACACTTTCAACTTTTACCAATTGGTGGCGCTAGAGGATTCGAATGGGAGACATGAAACTTTGTAAAATTGAAAAGGCAGAGTAATAGCTTTGGTCAGCTTTGGGACAAAGTTTAAGCAGCTGTAATTCAGTCATCTTTTGACATAACAAGGTGAAATTGCGTATGGTACTTCAGAATGATGTCATCCTGTTAAACTAAACAGATAATCAAAATTATGAGAGGGTCAAAGACTGTGGCTGTATTTGAACCTATGACCTTGCACTTTACAGTACATTGTCTCAGCTCATTGAGCTATTCTCAGTGTTAAATATTGTCATGGTCAGTTACTGTATAAAAAGTAAGCTGTTTCTCCTGTGGTAAGCGTCAGGAGTCAGGTGGCTGAGCGGTGAGGGAATCGGGCTAGTAATCTGAAGGTTTCCAGTTCGATTCCCCGGCCGTGCCAAATGACGTTGTGTCCTTGGGCAAGGCACTTCACCCTACTTGCCTCGGGGGGAATGTCCCTGTACTTACTGTAAGTCGCTCTGGATAAGAGCGTCTGCTAAATGACTAAATGTAAATGTAAATGTAATGTAAGCGTTGTTAGATTTGGCCAAAGGTGAATTGTTTATGGTACTTCAGAGTGATGTCATCTTGAACCCTATTAGGTTTGAAAAACCGTCAGTCAAAATTATATTTGACTTATTGACACAAAGATATTGAGGCAATGTGGACATTTACATAAATACATCCCTTTCAGCCATTTTGTATGGTTCATGAGGAGAATGGTTTTGAAGGTTGTACCAAATTTGGACAGTATAGCAAAATCTATCATGGAGGACCTTATGGGTACTTGAGGCCTTTTTGTTCCCCATGAGAAATAAGGCATGTATACAAATCTTCAGGCATTTTGTAGTAATGGGGTGCTGGGGAAATCACATAGACTTTGGGTGTGGCCTATAGCGCCACTTATGGGCATATGTGGACCATTAGCAGTCAGGGAATAGTGAGTGACCTGTTGAATCATTGGCCCAAATTTGAAAACATATATTGAGCTGATTCACAGAGAAATATAATAATAAAAATACTAACAAAAACAATAGGTTCCCTGCTACCGGAGGAACCCTAATAAAAAGTTAGAAACACAATACAGGGTTCTACATTAACCAATTACACTGGTGGCAGTTGCATTACTAACTTTTTCAGTTACTGGCACAAAACATGATTTGGTCGCACAAATTATTTATAGTTAGCCACTCTGGATAATAATGAACAATAATGAACCTGTATTGCATACAGATGTGCACTTTAACCTCACTACATAAAATGTGCTTGTCATTACAGTTTACTTAAGTCTTCTAAATTAAATAAACCTCATAAGGTCTGCGAAAAAGTAGTATTGCCAGGCAATACTTGTTTCAAAGTAGGCCTGATATTTGCATGACAATACTGACGGCGGTGGCAATGCCAGTGGTTAAGGTACCAAGACGGAGAAATGCACTGTGTACTGTAGATTCTGTGGGCCTTCAATTGCAGGACTGTCCAAATGTGTAACAGCGTCAAAACAATTCAAACATGAAAGTGTAGAGACAGATATCCCGTAACGCAGCAGCACTCCCGACTGCATTTTGGCGTTATTTTTCCTTAAAGGTCCCATGGCATGCTGTTTTTGGATGCTTTTATATAGGCCTTAGTGGTCCCCTAATAGTGTATCTGAAGTCTCTTTTCTGAAATTCAGCCGTGGTGCAGAATTACAGCCACTACGAGCAGTCCAACAACAAGCTTTCCTTGGGGACCTGCCATTTCTGTGTCTGTAGCTTTAAATGCTGAGGAGGAGAGAGGCGGGGCTAACTGCCATGCTTCGGTCGTTTGCAAGCCATGATGTCTCTCTCGAGGAAAAACTAATATCGGGCTTGCACGGTCGTAGCTCATTTTCTCATAGGCGGGCCAAATTCTCTGTGCGGGCAAAGCATAGAAAGGGGAGGTAACCTTTCCTCTTATGACGACATAAGAGGAACATTTTCAAATCGGAGCATTTGAGCTTTCATTTTCTCAAAAGCGGAGAAGAATACCCAGGGCTTGGTTTACACCTATCAAAATTTCTAGCCACTGGGGGACCAAAGGCAGGCTAGGGGAACTCATATTAATGTCCTATTAACCTCCTAAACGCCAGGTCCTGCGCATCTTTCCTTTATAAATCACAATCAACATGAGATTGACCGCACGTGAACGAGCCACTGACCCCACCTTGCCTCCTCCCATAAATGAATATGCAGATGGCCTATAAATGCGCATTTCTTTGTCTGAATTAAAATAGCTAAACAAGCAAAAAGAAAAATGTCACAGACTGTGAGATCAAGGTTCTAACAGCAGAGGTGCAGGCGAGAAAATGTGTCATTTACATTTAGCAGACGCTCTTATCCAGAGCAACTTACAGTAAGTACAGGGACATTCTCCCCGAGGCAAGTAGGGTGAAGTGCCTTGCCCAAGGACACAACATCATTTGGCACGGCCGGGAATCAAACCAACAACCTTCTGATTAATAGCCCGACTCCCTAACCGCTCAGCCATGTGACCCCCCGTAGCTCTTTGAGATTTAGCTGCATTACATTAGTGCATTACAAATAAAATAATTATTATTATTATTATAGGGCCAAAAATGCTGTGGGTTCAGAGAACCAGACCATGACAGAAATTAAGAAGAAATGTATGGAAGCAAATCGTTACCAAAATTCAAATGCATTTCCAGAAATGCATTTGCATTTTAAGAATGTGGCTGCATTATTTGACTCATAAATGAAATTAGTAATCAATCATCTTATTTGCATTTGAATTTTCTTCTTCAAGAGTGCTCAATCTTTCACTTAATTAAAATGAAAAAGAAATAGACATTTGAGATTACATTTTCAAAATATGCCCCAGCAAATAGATACCAAAATTCAATTTGAAATTTAAAATTTGAAAATTAAAATTTCTAATTGAAATTTCCAGAAATGCATTTTCATTTTAAGAACGTGGCAGCAAATCGTGACCACAATTAAAATTCAAATGCATTTGCAGAAATGCTAAATGAACAAAAAAGCATTCTGAGCGGCGCAGCAGAGTGACGTCAGTAGCCGCTCTTCTTCAGCTCCCTGCTGACCGAGCTACCCATCTTGTTCGGTAGGGGACGGTGTGCACATCTGCATTGCATTACATTGCAAATGTGCCGGGAAATTGATTGAATTGCCGGGTCTTTAGAGCAGCGTTCCCCAACCGGTGCCCACCGGTCCGCGGACCGGCAACGGTCCCTGGGTCATTTCGTACCGGGCCGCACAAAAAAGAATTAATAATATTATTTCCTTTTAATTGATTATCAGAGTCTGAAAGACGTTTTATTCTGAAAAATGACCGGATTCTCTCCTTCTCCGCGGGCCTTTTCCCCTGAGCAAAAAAGTTTGTGGGCTTTATTGAGCGGTATCATGCGCGTCTCTTCCTCTTGACACATGACAAGTGATAGTTATCACTCAATGAAGCCTGTTTGAGACAACAACTCTATCGGTGTTTTGGATGAAGGCTATCCTGAGATCGCCACTAAAGCACTGAAAACCCTGCTTCCATTTCCAACATCAAGCGGGATTTTCTGCCGTGACAGCAATCAAACAAAATTATGGAATAGGCCTAAACTGGATATAAGGAACGCACTTCGGGTGTCACTGTCGTAGCTTATAGTCTCGTTTACACACAACAGTGGGACTGACACATCGAAAGCTAGCTAGTAACAATATAACGATGGAAAACCAGGCTAAGAAATTTAAAGATGGGGCTGAAAAGTTAAGAGACAAACATACATCACATTCACTAGACTTGGTTTTGTCAATTGAAAAAACGGCTGTTTATTTTAAATAAAACTCCCAAAACAATTTTTTGCTCAAATCAGCTAAACTATTTTTCTCGCGCGCTCCGCGCGCTCGTATTAGGTGTGGAAGTCACTGTGTTGATTGGATCTGATAGGTCACGTGACAAGTGACATAGGAGAGTCTAGGGGGTAGACCTGTAGACCGGAGATGAGTGACCACATGTGTTAAGATGGTTATTGAATAAAGAGTTATAACACTGTTATTGAGTAAAGAGTACCAGAACTAAACATGCTGCTGCGCCTGGTTTATAATAAGGAACAAACATAACATGGTGTCAGACGAGGATATTTCGCCGGAAGAAGAAGTAGAGTTCTGCACGCTGCAAGGATTAGCAGGAGAGGCTAACGATAGCAACAAGTGTCGGATCGTCAAAGAAAAGAGACGGAGAGGAAACATGGATAAGCTAAGTCCACCCACACCTATGCCGCTAACAGGAAATCTGGCTGATAACTGGAAAAGGTTTAAGCAGAGATTCAACATATATATGGCTGCAAGTGGATGTGGAGCGGAGGAAGACGATAAGGTAAAAGCGTCAATCTTGCTGCACGTGATAGGTGAAGATGCATTGGATATTTACAACAGTTACCAACTCGACGATGATGCTAGCCTGGATGAGCTAATGGACAAGTTTGAAGAGTACTTTGTGCCAAAACAGAACATTACATTTGAGAGATATACGTTTTTCTCATGTGATCAAAAACAAGGAGTAGGTTTTGATCAGTATCTAGCTGAGTTGCACACACTGAGTAAGACATGTGAATTTGGAAATTTGAAAGACTCGCTAGTTAGAGACAAGATCGTCTGTGGCATACCCGATAATGGACTAAGAGAAAGACTGTTGCGGGAGCAAAACTTGACATTGGACAAAACTATTAACATGTGCAGAGCAGCATAAACCACACGTGCTCAAGCCAAAGAGCTGCGCAGGGATGAGACAGCAGTACATGCGATAAAAACAGGAGAACAGTACTCTAAGCATCCAAATAAATACAAGTCGCAAAGAGAGGCTAAAACAGACTTTAAATGTGGTAAATGTGGAGGGAGCCACAAACCAATGTCGTGTCCAGCATATGGCAAAGAGTGTCATAACTGCGGGAAGAAGAACCACTTCTCAAAATATTGTAAAGCGGAGGCCTTCAAGAAAAAGAAGGTACATGCAGTTGAAGAGGAAATTAAGGAGTTCTTTGTGGATGCAGTGCATATGAAGGAGGCTAAAGATGAAGAAGAATGGATAGTACCATTGACTGTTAACAGGACTATCATTCCATTCAAACTGGACACGGGAGCTTCAGTCAACCTCATATCTGTGAATGAGTATGAGAAACTCACTGCGAAAAGCAAAATATTCCCTGTGAAAACAAAAGTGAGTGGATACACGGGAGAAAAAGTGCCGGTCAAAGGAGGCTGCATCGCAACATTCGAACACCGCGGTAAGCAAATAAAAGCACTGCTGTTGATTGTTGATATGAGTGTCAAGCCAATATTGGGATTACAAGCATGCCAACGACTAAACCTTGTGAAGAGAGTCTTCGTAGTCTAATCTAAACCTTCTAATGACCATGACTCACTCATGGAGGAATACAGTGACTGTTTTGAGGGACTTGGATGTTTACCGGGGGAATAGAAAATACAAGTTGATGAAAATGTGCCTCCAGTAGTTCATCCATGCAGAAAGATACCATTCAAGCTGAGAGGAAAACTCACAGAGGAGTTAACTAGAATGGAGAAACTAGGAGTGATAAAGAAAATAGATGAACCTACATCATGGGTCAGCTCCCTGGTCGCTGTGGAAAAGCCCAATGGAAAGCTGAGAACGTGTTTGGATCCAAGGGATCTTAACAAAGCAATCAAACGTGAACACTTTAAGTTGCCGACAAGGGAAGAGATCATGGCAGTTTGCTGGCGCCAAGTGGTTCAGTAAACTGGACGCGTCGTCAGGGTTCTGGCAAATGAAGCTAGACGAGGAAAGCTCCAAGCTTTGTACTTTCAACACGCCAGAGGGAAGGTACAGGTTCTTACGTCTGCCATATGGGATCCTGTCAGCACCAGAAGTATACCACAAGAAAATACACATGATCTTTGAACACATCCCAGGAGTCGATACCATGATGGATGACATCATCGTGTGGGCGTCCAGCCGAGAAGAACACAATGAGCGACTGAGACAGGTGCTCGACCTGACACGGCAAGTAAACTTAAAACTTAACAAAGAAAAGTGCCTGTTTGGAGTTAAGTCATTGACATTTGTGGGGGATGTAGTCTCTGAGGCAGGGATTAGTCCAGACCCAAGGAAAACGTCAGCCATCGAGAACATGGAACGTCCTGAAAACAAGGATGACGTCAGAAGGTTTCTGGGTATGGTAACTTACCTTGCAAAGTTCATACCTCAGCTGTCAACAAAGTCAGCGCCACTCAGGTGTCTCCTGGAGGAAATAAATGAATGGACATGGTCACATGAACAGGAAGACTGCTTTAAAAACTTGAAGAGAATACTCACCAACGAGCCTGTGCTCAAGTTCTATGACCCGGAGAAAAGCACACGGATTACAGCTGACGCGTCACAGTACGGACTAGGGGCAGTACTGCTACAGCTGCATGACAAAGACTGGCAACCTGTCGCCTATGCGTCCAGAGCGTTGACATCAGCTGAAACTAGATATGCACAGATCGAGAAGGAGCTACTGGCCAGCACCTATGGATGTGAGCGATTCCATCAGTATGTATATGGACAAGCTTTTGAAGTGGAAACTGACCATAAGCCACTGGTGTCAATCATGTCAAAGCCACTCAATGACTGTCCTATGAGGATACAGCGCATGATGATACGGCTGCAAAAATACGACGTGACTATGAACTACACACCAGGCAAGTACATGTTCGCCGCTGACACGCTTTCACGCGCAGTTGACAAAAATGAAAGGACAGATGAAATGGGAACAGCACAAATAAAGGCTTATGTGGACATGATAGTGTCATCTCTACCGGTTTCTGAAGAGAGAAGAGAGCAGATCAGAAAAGAGACAGAGAAAGAACACAGCATGAGAACACTAAAAGAGACAATACTGAAAGGATGGCCTGAACAAAGACAAACATGTCCAGCTGCAATACAGGACTACTGGATGTGTCGAACAGAACTCACTGTTGTGGATGGCATCATATACAAAGGAAACAAGTTTGTCATTCCACCAACAATGCGAAAGGAAATGTTACAAAAGATACATGAAGGACATTTGGGAGAAGAAAAATGCAAGCGGAGGGCAAGAGAAGTTATGTATTGGCCAAGATTGAACACAGATATCAGCCATACTACGGCTTCTTGTGAAGTATGTCTCACATACAGACCCAAACAGCAGGCAGAGCCGCTGATGCCACACCCAGTGCCCAAATACCCATACTGCAAGGTTGGAGCTGACTTGTTTGATTGCAACGGAAAAAATCATATTGTGGTTACAGACTACTACTCTAACTATCCAGAAGTTGCAACATTACAGTCCACAACCAGCAGAGCCGTCATTGCTTTTCTGAAGACTGTTTTTGTCCCAAAGGAACTGTTTTCAGATAATGGACCACAGTTTTCAAGCTGCGAATTTGAAGCATTCGCTAAAGAGTGGGGTTTTAACCACCACACATCAAGCCCAAACTACCCAAGATCAAATGGACTTGCAGAAAGCTCAGTTAAGATCATCAAAGGAATAATGAAGAAAGCACACGATGGAAATGAGGATTTTCACAAAAGTTTGTTGATCTACAGGAGCGCGCCACTGCAAAATGGCCTGTCACCAGCCCAGATGTTGATGGGACGTCGCCTTCGCACTAATCTGCCTATGCACGACAACCTGCTAAAACCAAAGGGAGCAGTAAAGGTCAGGCAAGCCAAAGAAGAGGAGAAGGTGAAGCAGAAGAAAAGGCATGACAAAAGTGCAAAACAGCTGCCTTACCTGAAGCCAGGGGACAGAGTCCGCCTTCTGGACTACTCGACAGGAATGTGGACACAGCAGGGACTTGTACAACAGGAGGTTGCACCTCGTTCTTACCTCATCCAGACAGATCGTGGATCAGCCCTGAGGAGAAATCGAGTGGACATCCGTCTACAAACCAACAGCTCAGAGACTGTCACAGAGCCACCGGAGGTGATGAACACCACTACGGGCAACAAAGACTGTCCGAGTTCCCTGAACACTACTGACTCTGGTCAAACCGTACCCAGTTCACCAGCTGTGAAAAACAGACCCAGCAGGATGGTTAAACCACCTGAGAGACTGATAGAATCCTGCTGAAGGAGTTATGGACTATGGGGGGAGAAAAAGATGTAAAAAAAAATAATAAGAGGGGGAAAAGTCAATAAGTGAATGTTTATAGCTGTGGTTATGGCAGTATAATTTATGTTTGGTTTTGAATATTTTATACTGAGAAAACAAAGTTTGATGCTTGTGTTTAAGCTAAAGTATAACATAAACAAATGTGGTTTATTTGTTATGTGGTAATGCAGTTACTTGTTTTGAATGCATTTGTTTAGATAGAAAATGCTTAACTTCTAAAGGAAGGGAGATGTGTTGATTGGATCTGATAGGTCACGTGACAAGTGACATAGGAGAGTCTAGGGGGTAGACCTGTAGACCGGAGATGAGTGACCACATGTGTTAAGATGGTTATTGAATAAAGAGTTATAACACTGTTATTGAGTAAAGAGTACCAGAACTAAACATGCTGCTGCGCCCGGTTTATAATAAGGAACAAACATAACAGTCACTAACTAGGATCACATCAAACCCAGAATGTGCATGCATTAGCAGCGCAGCTGTCCAGGGCCTATCTTTCCGCCCAGTCCGTCCCTGCCGGTCCATGAAAATATGTCTTACATGAAAGCGGTCCGTGGCGCAAAAAAGGTTGGGGACCGCTGCTTTAGACTGCTGCGTCCTCTAAAGACCCGGCAATTCAATAAATTTCCCGGCACATTTGCAATGTAATGCAATGCAGATGTGCACAACGCCCCCTACCGAACTAGATGGGTAGCTCGGTCAGCAGGGAGCTGAAGAAGAGCAGCTACTGACGTCACTCTGCTGCGCCGCTCAGAATGCTTTTTCGTTCATTTTGCATTTCTGCAAATGCATTTGAATTTGAATTGTGGTCACGATTTGCAGCCACGTTCTTAAAATGAAAATGCATTTCTGGAAATGCATAAGGTTGGCTATAAGGTTATCGTGACATGCATTTCCTGAGTGATTTTGTTGTTCGTTTGACACCCTCAAGTTTAACAGAAGTCATTAAGTGGTGGCGGATTAAACAGTAGGCTATAGCATTTTTCATTTGGGTTTTGGCATTTTGATGTGATCATCCACATTAATTATCAAACTTTTATTTTTATGTTTTTTGAATAGTCAATGTCATAGACGTATGACAGTAACTGTAGTGGAAACTTTATATTTTAATGTTTGGTCGGTTTCGGCACTTTTCAGTTAGAATTCGCCACGTTACAGAGCCAGACAAGACTTTGCGGACGGTCCGCACATTCTCACATCTGCTCAAAAGTTTCCATGACGGCCCCAAGCCCCCACCCCTCGCCCCTCGGCTTGAAGCAACGGCCCCGGTGGATGTAGGTGGTATTGCATTTACGGTTAGGTTTCCGACTCTTCCGGTCGTTTTTATTCTATTAACTCCAGTCAACATTTACAAAACTATCTCCCCCAATAATTTTTGTTCGATTCTCGAACCTGGCTCATACTACTAGCTTTTTCATAGAATAATTTTTCCCGATTTTTGCTAAGTTTGAAACCAATCCGAAATGG
The DNA here is from genome assembly GCA_023658055.1 of Thaleichthys pacificus. NCBI lineage: Eukaryota > Metazoa > Chordata > Actinopteri > Osmeriformes > Osmeridae > Thaleichthys > Thaleichthys pacificus. Next base: position 16,167,821 of record CM042862.1, on the reverse strand, counting down.
GTAAACTAGCACCCCATTTATTTGCTTACGTCAATAAAAGTTGCCTGCAAATGTGCTCGCGGATACTAACAGGGCACGAGCACAAAAGTTCACATTGGCCGATAGCCGATTTACATTGAGCTGAATGAGCCATAGACTTATATTGAATGAGCACAGGGAGAAATGGCTTGAGTTGCCTGCCCTGTTCTAGCAAGTTTAGCAATTGGTTGTCACACATACATTAAATGTGGTTAATATAGTTTATTCCCGTTATTTTAAAACAGATAAACAGATTTTTGATGGCAAATATTATATTATGTTAAGCGTGAGCATAGATTGTTGACATGTCTATCTGGAGCAAAGACGTTCAATAAAATATATTTTAGACACACTTCTCGAGCTTTTATTTATTACATTATTAACACGTCTTGTTAGATCACGTTATATCCATTAATAGACGTTTGGTTTTCTAGGTTGAACATATAAAACACAGGTCACATGGACACTGATGTGAAATTGAAGGCAGTGTGAATTTCGTGGCATTTCGTTTGAATATAAAGTTGACAGTAAGCAATGGTAAGTCTGCATTATGGAAGATTTCGGTTACCAAAATAACTATTAAGCTTTCTTTGCCTGGCGAGAACAACGACGGAGCTGTTCATGTTAACAGTTTATTTCATCCGATACAATGCGTTGGAAATCATACTCATATCACGAAGAAAAAAAGCAACATATGTGATGAGTTCCATCTAGAATAGCCCTATATTTAGCCCTATAGCCTATTTCTAAAAAACAAGTGAAAGGAATACTATACAGTGACAGAATACATTTCCGATAAGTTTGCATCATGCGTCTGATTCTTATCGGACTTGTACCCCATTCTGCCCATAGATTCTGCAACTGCAATGCCTTAGCTCACACGCTCGTAACCATATAAATCTATGCTCGCGACTGGTTGTCGCAAAGTATGACGTGTATAGCTAGTTGCAAGCGTGGCATCTTGGAAGACAAAAGTAGCTTACTCTAGTTATATTAACTCTATGGACGGCCCGCACATTCTCACGTCAAGTTAATTTTTATACATCACACCGTGTGCGTGAAAACCAGCGTACGCAAGCTTTACGTGCATACGTTTATACACAAGGCCCCTGAACTCTTAAAGGTCACATGACATGAAAACTTCACTTTAGGAGGTTATTTAACATTAATATGAGTTCCCCTAGCCTGCCTTTGGTCCCCCAGTGGCTAGAATTTTCGATAGGTGTAAACCAAGCCCTGGGTGTTCTTCTCCGCCTTTGAGAAAATGAAGGCTCAAACGCTCGGTTTGAAAATCTCCTCTTATTGACGTAACAAGGAGCCAGGCTACCGCCCTTCTCTCTGCTGTGCCCGCTCAGATAATCTGGCCCGCCAATGAGGAATTGAGCTACGATTGTGCAAGGGCGAGTGCAATATCGTGTTTTCCTGCAGAGACATCATGCCATGGCTAGCAAACGAACGAAGCATAACAGTTGCTCAGTGCTTGGATGTACAAATCAACACACGTCTTTTTGTAGTTCCGTCATCCGAGCCTCTAAACAATCAGTATCTTAATTTTATTTTCGCTGAAAATGCGGCTACACAACTTCTGTTGTAGGCGCATTTGTTTTGTATGTCTGCGCCAAACACTTCAGCCACGACTGTTTCCTCAACTTGAGCTAATACAAAACTGGCCTTGCTGAAATTAAATTCTGGATCAGTACTAACTCTCCTTCGTCCAGCTACTAACCTCGGACAAGTAAGTTAACTAACGCTATATCATTTTGTAGCTTTACTGTATATGGTTACCTAGCTTGCTACCCTTAGAATGTGTCTGTAACATTAGCTCTGCAGCTAACAGCTGAGTTACTGTCGCTATGGAAAGGTAGATAGCATCAAGTATAAGTGTGAATACATATGCTGTACGTGAGTGTTGTACACTTCTTTGTTATTTGGATAAACGTTCTGCTGTTGGTGTTATGGCGCGCGCGATATCCACCTTTCCCCTCATTGAAATGACTGAGTGTGTACCTCTGCAAACCAGGGTTATCAGATGAGAATGGGCAAATTCGAGGTATTTTACAGCAACGGGGTTACAGCCATTGCGATACATCCGTTGTAAACATTAGCGCATGGTGTCGCCCCTCCGCTCCTCATTAGCATTTAAAGCTACAGACACCAAAACAGCGCGTTCTGAGGAAAGCTCCTTGTGGGACTGCTAGTAGTGGCTGTAATTCTGCACCAAGGCTGAATTTCGGGAAAGAGACTTCTGATACAGTATTAGGGGACCACTAAGGCCTATATAAAAGCATCCAAAAACAGCATGTCATGTGACCTTTAAGGAAAAATAACGCCGAAATGCAGTCGGGAGTGCTGCTGCGTTACGGGATAGTGTTTGAATTGTTTTGAGCGTCTGCTAAATGTAAATGACACATTTTCTCGCCTGCACCTCTGTTGTTAGAACCTTGATCTCACAGTCTGTGACATTTTTCTTTTTGCTTGTTTAGCTATTTTAATTCAGACAAAGAAATGTGCATTTATAGGCCATCTGCATATTCATTTATGGGAGGAGGCAAGGTGGGGTCAGTGGCTCGTTCACGTGCGGTCAATCTCATGTTGATTGTGATTTATAAAGGAAAGATGCGCAGGACCTGGCGTTTAGGAGGTTAATAGGACATTAATATGAGTTCCCCTAGCCTGCCTTTGGTCCCCCAGTGGCTAGAAATTTTGATAGGTGTAAACCAAGCCCTGGGTATTCTTTTCCGCTTTTGAGAAAATGAAAGCTCAAATGCTCCGATTTGAAAATGTTCCTCTTATGTCGTCATAAGAGGAAAGGTTACCTCCCCTTTCTATGCTTTGCCCCCACAGAGAATTTGGCCCGCCTATGAGAAAATGAGCTACGACCGTGCAAGCCCGATATTAGTTTTTCCTCGAGAGAGACATCATGGCTTGCAAACGACCGAAGCATGGCAGTTAGCCCCGCCTCTCTCCTCCTCAGCATTTAAAGCTACAGACACAGAAATGGCAGGTCCCCAAGGAAAGCTTGTTGTTGGACTGCTCGTAGTGGCTGTAATTCTGCACCACGGCTGAATTTCAGAAAAGAGACTTCAGATACACTATTAGGGGACCACTAAGGCCTATATAAAAGCATCCAAAAACAGCATGCCATGGGACCTTTAAGGAAAAATAACGCCGAAATGCAGTCGGGAGTGCTGCTGCGTTACGGGATATCTGTCTCTACACTTTCGTGTTTGAATTGTTTTGACGCTGTTACACATTTGGACAGTCCTGCAATTGAAGGCCCACATAATCTACAGTACACAGTGCATTTCTCCGTCTTGGTACCTTAACCACTGGCATTGCCACCGCCGTCAGTATTGTCATGCAAATATCAGGCCTACTTTGAAACAAGTATTGCCTGGCAATACTACTTTTTCGCAGACCTTATGAGGTTTATTTAATTTAGAAGACTTAAGTAAACTGTAATGACAAGCACATTTTATGTAGTGAGGAATCGGAAGCGATACGAAAACAGACTTTTTAATAGGCTGTTACACGTTGTGCCTTGCACTGGCGAAAACGTTTGGCAATACTACTTATACGCTGGTGATGGCACCTATGACCACTGGTATTTTTCAAGTCACTGGTGTCGAAATTCATATGTCCGTATCGTTTTTCCCATGTGTGTTTTCCCTGACGAATCCTTCTAAGGCTCATCATTCTCACTCACAGGCTCTGTTTGACATGGCAAATCGACATCAAGTGATGGTTCGGTTACACTTGAATGTCCCTTCTTAAAAAAGGAGCCAATTGTCCGTTTAATTTTAACACGTCAGATTTGAGTATATATTTCGATTTCTGCGTGCGTCTTGACTAGTTTTTATTTATCAACGTTCGGCTACACCATTCCGGGAGGGGGCGCGGGGGGGTTGCCGGGCTAAAGCCAACTTTGTGTTTAATGCTCAGAGCACGTTATAAAGCGTATTCTTAAAATACACATTACCGTTTTAATAAATGCTCATAACAAATCATAGCATATTGCCTAAAACCTAAGGTAAGCACAAAAATAATCAGTGATACATTTACGACCCATTAAAAATTACGGTCGAAATGGCATTTCAAATTTCGGTCGCAGTGTAGTGCCCTGCAATAGGTGGCTTTGCAGCTTCTCTGCTTGGCCCCAATAAGAAAAGGTAGAAATGCTATAGGTGGATTTGCCGGTTTGCTGCTTGGCCCCAAATAAAATCACCAATTACAATAGGTTTCCTCCTGATGTAGAAACCCTAATTACAATAGGTTTCCTCCTACCGTAGGAATCCTAACAATACCTATAGGCTTCCTTCTGACGGAGGAATCCTTATGACACCACACACAGACAAGCAGACAAACACAAACCTGTTGATGATACGAGGCAGGTAAAACTGCAGGAAGCTTTCTCCTAGTGGTACAAAGGGCAGTAGGCCACTGTAGAAAAGGAGGAGAAGCTGCATGCCTCGACTAATACTGAAGCTGTATGGCATGTTGGTGTTCTAGAAGGAAAAAAAGGAAGATATAGCCAAAGGGAAAGAGAGTGAAAAGAAAAAGAAGAAAATATTTAAGGGGCAATGGTGGATTAGGAAAGAAATAATGTACAAAAAACAACAAACATTTAGAGCCTGATTAAGTAAACAGTGGGAAGAATAGAATGATAAACAATGGAAAAGGAGATAAGAAAGGTTAGCAGGATTAAAAAAGAATACATACTGAGTAATTAAGTTTAGCAATGTGTGACAGGGTCTGATAAAACAAGTGCCGTTGTCGGCATTTAGCATTTTCCGCTACAAGTCAATTTTTTAAATTAACTTTTTACTGTTTTCCTTTTCTTGCACATTACAAAAGTTTAAGTGTTGAGAAGTCACTCAATATAATATACAACATGTTTAGGATCACTAAATACTAAATTTGTTGCTAGCTTAGCTAAGCTTCCAGACGAGTTGTGGGAGCCTGGGGCCGGTTGCACAAAACACCTCAAGTTTTTTCCTTAATTATGACACTTAGGGGTATATTTCTCCTTAGCTAAGGGATTTACTTAAGGGTGTTGCACAGAATCCCTTAAATGGTTTCCTTAGCTAAGGAGAATCGTTAAGGGATTTATTACATTGAACGTGATTTCACAGCAGTAAAATTTGACCGTTTCCACGGAGACCGCGTTTGTTCAGTTGTATCGCTAGTGCATCACCTTACAAGAGCTAGAGCTAGTTAGCTGTAGCTTATAGTTAGACCTACGAAAAAAAATGGAAGAAAAGAAGGCAAGAAAACCAAATTGGTCAGAGGAGAAAAATGTTGTGCTTCTACAGGAATACAACAAAAGCATACACTAAAAAGTAAATTTGATCCAAAAACAACTGCAAAAAAAAAACTACGAATGTAGGATTCGGTAAAATTGCCACAAAAATAAACTCAAGAAGTTTGGTGAAGCAGTCAATTAAAAAAATAAAAAATATATATGATAACTTGACTTATGTCCAAAAAAAGAGATAACCAATTACAGGAGGGAGTCCAATAAATCAGGTGATATCAACTTTACTTGTAGGTCTAGTTTCTACACAGTAGCTAACGTTTAAGTTAATTATTCGAACTGTAGATACAAATGAGATCAACAGTTACTCTGCATTTACCGTTAGTCTAGGTACTTAAACTTGGCCATGTTGCGGTAATGAATAAGTCAGAGGTACCTTAAGTTTTCTTCATTACTTTGGTTGCTAAGGTCTTTCGTGCAACGCTTTAACAAACTTTAAGGGAATCCTAGGTATAAGACCAAGATAAGGAGAAAACCTTAAATACTTAAGGGAACATTTAAGGAAACCTTAAGGAGAACCTCTTAAGATTCCGGTTAAGTGTGCCTAAAAACGCCTAAACAGCATACCCAAAGTAAATTGAAAGCTGTTCTTGAACCATTTGGAGTACATGCATGTAAATGGTCTCTTTTGAAAGCTGAGACTGGCACTCTCCCCTGTTGTCAGGACCCCTGTCAGTCCTACTAGTGTTGAGTAATAGAAGCTTGAACACAAGGAAAGTGAAAGTTTCTATTTCCGCCTAGATTTTGTTTTGAAAACAGGCCTGAAGAGGCCTAGAGGTGGTAGGTATTAGCTGGAAGACAAAATTGGACCACAGGTTGAAGCCTTACCCAATTCAAATCAAAAGTCAAACATAATACCACAATATATTCATATTTGACACATGTTTTTATAAGAGTACATCCAGGCATTTTCTAAAAGGGCCTTTTGGAGACTCCAAAATGACCCTTTGTAATCAAGGTCAAATACTTAGGATAAAAAGGTATTATTTTTCATAATTGTTATCTCCAATGAAAGGTGGTACTTAGAACTATCACATATAATAGCTAAATCCCTAATTGGTATTACTGAAACACAAAAACTGAAGCATGAACACATTGGAGTGCTTTATCTGATTCCCAGGATTGGCGCACAAAGAACACTGATTCTGCCAACCATGTTGCGCAATCGACTTTTATTTTGAAGGCTCCACAGATACATAGCATATGAGGTATTAGCATTTACAGCTAGCTCTCTGGGGCAGGGAGGGGACAGGACGAACTGACCTAGTTGGCTTTAGAGGGCTCTCAACGGGGCATGGAGCTCCTATTGGGTCAATCTTGGTGTCAATCGAAAGGGGAAGGTTCAACGGACATTTTTACGCCTTCATATCGTGAATACTCCGTTGTTAACCGGAGATAAGACCACTTTTATGTAAACAAGTTGTTTCTTCGGTCAGCTAACTTGCATAATGAAACAAAGGATAATGGATATGAATGTAAAACATTGTATTTGGACAAACTACTTTACATGGTTAGATACTTTGGACCCTTGGGAATGTACGCAGATCAAGTTTTGATGGGTTGTTTGCATACCTGGACGACACTGAACCTTTGAGGGTAAGTAGAGACGTTTGGCTTTGGCGTTGTTTACAAAGTGGTGACTGGACAAAGACGTTGACTATACTTGTTGTGACTCGATCTTGAAATGGTGTACATATCTACAAGCACAAGAATCGTAGCTTTCCAATGATGTACAACGTGTGTAGCAGTCTAAAAAATATATTTATTAACATTTAGTGCGTAGTAATTGGGGGAGGAGGGGGCAGCGTTGTTGTGCGAAAACAGGTTGTTTAGTGCAACCGATTATATTTTAAAGAAAATCTTAACTTAAGGTGTTTTGTACAACCAGACCCTGGTACGTGGGGTGTTTGATTAGCATCTTCGGTTTTTATCTGCTATTGTTTAAAGTTTCAGTCGAGAGCCCTTTCCATTAATAAACACAAAAACAATGACACCCTGTGTGAAGGCATGAAAAGGTTTTGAATCTTTCGAGGGGAATTTCTCTGTTAACGGATTTCAGGTGTACCAACATTCAAGTAGGCATATCTTCACCAATTTTCAGATTTCAATGTATTGTAAAGTTTATAATCTGCAATTTCAAAATCTGTAAATACTGAGAAATGACCTTGCCCGACAACAGCACCATTTTACCAGACCCTGAGGATTAATATTCTTAGGGTTAGTTTCTTATTTCTTTCGAACACAATTCATGATCTGTTCTGGGCATTATGTTGCCTCCCTTATGGCCGCATACTATTGCACAGCAATTCTTCATGATGCTGGAGTTCTCAGTTGCCCAAACGGTAATCTCCTCCCTATCATATTGCTTCACAAGGTCTGAGACCTAAAATTTGACAGAGAAAGAAGAACATTGAAGTAAATTGTAAAATGACAAACTTGAATTAATTTCTTTTGACAAATTATGCAGATGTTTTTGGGGATGCATATCTATTTCTTTGTTTTGTCATCTAATTAAATATGTACATTGGGGGGCAAACATTTGGAATAATGTACAGAGAAAGTGTCATTCAACTGTTGACAAAGTATGGTCAGGATACAGATGTGGAAACTGATGGTCAAGTTTTTCTATCCACAATCCAATAAATACATTTTAAAAAACAAATTCAAACCTGGCCAAAAGAGCACGCTTCCTTGGCTAAATGGAGAAATCTGGAAATTGAAAGAACAAGATTATGCTCTAAAATAGCCCTAAAATCAAACTTAGAGCATGACAGATGTAGGTTTGTCATGTTGAGAAATAAGGTGACGAAATAGGCCAAGGAAAACCTTTTAATTAACTGAATTGGTGAATCAAAGGAAAATGATCAATTCACCTGGGACAATCTAAAAAGGTTAACAGGAAAAGGCCATAGTAACACTGCAAAAAGACTAGAAATCATGGTGAATAACAATCTAACACAGGATGCAGTCGAAATAACATAATTGAATTCCTAGAAAGAACAGTTTCTTTCCATCCGCTGCTGGCCTCAAACAAGGCTAAGGAATCCCACTGCCATTAACACTTTATTTATTTATCCATCCACCACTTATTTGCATATTGCACAAGCCATCTTGTCTTCCTATTGCACTGTTATCCTATTTTATATTTTACATAGTTTAGTTGTTTAGAATTAGTTACAGTTTTTTTTTAAACATCCGTATGTTTATTGTATGCACCTTCCTGCCACAGTAAATTCCTTGTTTGTGTGAACTTACATGGTGAAAAAAACAAATACTGATTCTGAAGTAACAAAGTACCGTATTTTTCGGAAATAATTATTTCGAAGCAGCTTATTGCCCGGTTTTAGAACAAAAAAGTGGCTTAGTCCCAAGATCTCTACAGACCGTGCAGCTAATTTAATGCTCATCGAAGAACGGGGGCTTATTACTTGAAAGAGGAATTATTTACTGTGTCGTCTCAGTTACACTATCAGGGCTTGGAAATACAGTGACTTGCTAAAGTAGGCAAATGGCTAGTTGAACATAACATTTCATAATCATTTCAGTAAATCAAACAGCTGCAAGACCCATTGAAATATAATATACAGCTAGCAAACTAATGTTAGCTAGCATCACTAACGACATTGGCTAATTCAACTTTGGTAGTGTAACCAAGCTTTTTGTAGGTTCGTTTTAGATATAATTATATATGGTCGTGTGGACAATAAGACACGGACACGGTCTCTTTTCACAACTTGTATTTTCCCACTTCTCTTCTTTACATAGTTTTCAATCACGTGACATGCGCGGTGACCTGGAGGGCAGAACGCTGCTGGCGATAGCGGCTCACACCGTTGAGACGCAGCAAAATCCGGAAAATTTACCTTCCCACGTTTCTTTGGATCACCCCTTAGCTAAAGAAAAGGAAATATCTGGACACAAAGTGCAAGTGTTGGCATCTAACATAACAACCAAACTATTTAGCTAACTAGCTAACTTTAACTCACTACGACCACTGCTGTTGGTCACCTTGATATGCAACAAACTATGTAAAACCGATTACATAAAGATGTGTTTTATGGCTAAAAATACAATTATTAATATACCTGTATATACTTGTTTTACTTTACTTGAGCTTTGATGAAGTGTTCGTTGCAAATACGTGTATATTTGGACGGCTGCCATTGTTTGCCCTCCCCAGAGACGGAGGTAACATTACGTTTAATGGCACAAATCCACAATCATCTTCTCTCTGGGTTTTCTTCATCGGACAGAATTCTATAGAAACACAGCCCAGGCTTGTTTCCTCTTCGATTAGTGCATCCGATAGCACAACGACTATCCGGCATTTAGGCAACACAAAAGCAACAGACTCAAAGTAAATGTATGACTTTCTTATGGTTGGCGGGCAGCGGAGAGTTTTTTTTGCCCTCCAAGGGGGCGTGCCCCTTGGAACGTGACATCATGTGATGATTTCGAACAACCCTCACAGACTTCACGTAATGCTTACGTCAGCATCATGCCTATGGCAACTCCCAAGGGACAAAACACCTTTTTCCGTTGAACATAAAGGTCTGCTACAGTAGGCTATCCTCAGGATTTGCAAGCTAGCTAAACTTATACTACATCTAAAATAATTTTGTAGACATAACAATGGATTTTGCCACAAAATGAGTGACTTGGCTTTATTTCTAGACATACTATCCACAACTGAAGTGTGTTACACAATGCTCTAAGATCGCCTATACTCGTGCATTGCTTGGTATTGTAGCGACAATGCTCTTGGTACCCAGAATGCCCCTCGGCAAGCTGAAAAGCTACGAAGTTAAGGGCATTAGCTTAGTTAGATAAGCATTGTTCGGAGTTCTATAGTTGTGTTCGTTCTGTTTTGATATGTTTAATGCTATGGTCTGTAGTTTAGATAATTTGAGTGTTCACCCTGATTGTGAATGTTGTCTGGTTAGATGGCTATCCAAGCTGTCCAACGATAAGAGCGTTCGTAAGTCAATATTCCAGTGCGGCCTGTACTCAAACACGAAGTGCCCATTCTGGTGGGATGCGGCTTATGGGAAAAGCGGCCTGTTTTCCATAAACTACTGTAAAGTGTTAGTCAGTGCATTCATTTAGATCAGGGGTCACCAACCTTTTTGAAACTCAGAGCTACTTCATGGGTACCAAGTCATACGAAGGGCTACCAGTTTGGTACACTCTTCTGAAATAACAAATTTGCTCAGTTTATCTTTAGTTATATATTATTATTAATGATACTCATCTATGTGAAGACACTGATCATGTTAATGATTTCTCACAATAATTATCAACAATGACTTAACAAGGTGGGAAACAGTTAATGGCCGCGTTTCCCAGATTCGTTAAGAAGAGCTTCTTAACGAATCTGGGAAACGTGGCCAATATCATTATTCAATACTTTATTTCTATTATTGTTTACATTTTCAGATGATCACTAGCCACTGACAAACCCAAATCATGAACTATGTTGCAGCATGTTTGAAAAAGTTATCAATTATGTAATGTTTAACAAAAATAAACTTACATATTTTTTATAAATCTTATCACATTTTAAACTAATGACCAAATCTGCTGCATTTTTTACAAAATTATATCTGTTAGATTTCATGAACACACTTGAATTTAACAACATTTTTCAATATTTTAATTAAACTTTGCCATGGCACTGCCATGTTGCCACTAACACAACATCTGGTATCTGTTTCTTTGTTAGTGGGAAGACTGGCATTTCATGCTGTTCACCAGTGTATTGTAATTTGGTGTGTAACTTGACACTGCAACTAGTGTTGTTTTTGGCGGCCTGTTTTAATTTTAGTTTTAGTCTAGTCTTTGTGTCAAGCTGTCATTTTAGTTTTTATTAGTTTTAGTCACGTTCATACTCTTTTTAGTCTAGTCAAGTTTTAGTCGACTAAAAGTCTGAGCATTTTAGTCTTATTTTAGTCAGACTTATCCATGACTATTTTCGTCTAGTTTTAGTCGACGAAAACTGATGACATTTAGTCTAGTTTAAGTCAATGAAAATTGTATTTTAGTGTCTTTTTAATCAAATCATAAGTAGTCTAAGCAGTAGTCTCAGGAGGCATGTTAATGCCAAAACCATTTGTTTAATGTATTGGTCTAGATAGAATAAGGTATTCAAAGTCATGTTATTGATGCCAAATTCAGTTCAGTGTGATTGCTATGTGAATGACAAAACTAGCTACAGTATTTGGCCAACAAGGGATGCTTAGTACACATGCAGTCAGTCAGGTAGGAACTAAGAACCCACTTTACACTGTCTCATACAAATACACACGCACACACACACTACACACACTAGTCACACATGGTAACCCACTTTACACTCTCACAAACAAACACACATCCGCTAGTCACACGTTTGTCTCAGACTTTCAGTCGGTTTCAGCTCAGTAGCTAACGTCTAAAGCTAACGCGCGATCTTCTCCCTCCTGCCCGTGGCTCACGGATGTGATTCGTGAAGAACGGTCCATCCTTCGGGCAGCTGAGAGGAGATGGCGCAAGTCCAAAGACGGTCTGGACCTCGATAAGTATCACTCCCTCCTCAAATCCTTCTCTGCCCGCATAACTGATGCTAAAACCCACTACTTCCTGAACAAAATTAACTCTGCCTCAAACCCTCACAAACTTTTCTCTACCTTCTCCACCCTTCTTAACCCACCTCCCCCACCCTCCCCCTCCACCCTGACAGCAGACGACTTCTCCTCCTTCTTTGAGAAAAAAGTTGCTGACATTAGCAGTCGGTTCCCTGAACCCACCTTTCCTACCCACTCACCCTCTATGACTGACACAACTAAATGTCTAAACGCTTTCTCTCCCCTGTCCGAGGCAGAGATCTCTGACCTCATTCTCTCTCATCGCCCCACCTCCTGTCCCCTTGATCCAGTCCCCTCCCCTCTCTTTCAAACCATCTCTCCCTCCATCATAACTTTTCTTCTCCATGTCCTTAACTCTTCTCTTACTTCCGGCACTTTCCCCTCTGCCTTCAAACAGGCCAGAGTTAGCCCTCTACTCAAAAAACCCTCCAGTAACCCAGCTGTCCTCCAGAACTACAGACCGGTATCACTACAACCCTTCTTTTCTAAAACAATTGAACGCGCTGTATCTAACCAACTGTCAAACTTCCTGGTGTCCCACAGGGATCCGTCCTTGGACCCCTCCTCTTCTCCCTCTACAACACCTCGCTTGGACCAATCATCACCTCCCATGGCTTCTCCTACCACTGCTATGCTGACGACACGCAGCTGTACCTGTCGTTCCCCCCGACTGATCCGGGGATCTCAGCTAGGATCGAGGCTTGCCTCACAGACATCTCCGCCTGGATGACCGAGCACCACCTCCAGCTGAACCTCGCCAAAACAGAACTCCTCATCATCCCGGCCAAACCCTCCATCTCCCACGATCTCTCAATCACCCTGGGATCGGCGACGGTGACCCCTTCATCCTCTGCCAGGAACCTCGGGGTGACCATGGATGACGAGCTCTCCCTCACAGCCCACATTGCTGCGGTCTCCCGGTCGTGTAGATTCACCCTCTACAACATCCGGAAGATCAGGAGATACCTATCTGAGCATTCCACCCAGCTGCTAGTCCAAGCACTTGTCCTCTCAAAGTTGGACTACTGCAACTCGCTGCTCGCCGGTCTCCCAGCATGCGCAACCCGCCCTCTGCAGAGGATTCAGAACGCGGCGGCCCGTCTGGTCTTCAATCTACCCAGACGCTCCCATGTTACCCCGCTCCTCATCTCCCTCCACTGGCTTCCCATCACGGCCCGTATCAGATTCAAGACTCTGGTACTGACCTTCCGAGCGGTGAACGGGACTGCACCCGACTACATCAAGTCTCTCCTCCAGCCTTACCCCCCCCCCCCCCCCCCCCCCCGCCACCTACGGTCTTCTTCTGACAACCGTCTCAAGAGTGCCCGGTCCCAACACAGGCTCTTCTCCTGTCTGGCCCCCCAATGGTGGAATCAACTCCCCACCTCCATCAGGGACACTGACTGTCTCCCCACCTTCAAGAAAAGGTTCAAGACGCACTTGTTCCGGGAGTACAACGGCACTTAGGAATGCTTGGCTGGACCTGATGTTAGTTTCCTCCAGGATCACAATGACTCGTATTGAGAGACTTGTTGCTCTTGTTGGTTAGTTGTAATGGAGAGTCCTCAGACTCATATTCTGACAAGAATTATGAGTCTGACATCGTCAGGCTACCCCTCCCTGCCAGTACGCTGACTTATTGCATTCCTTTTCTCAAGAAAGGATACATTCTCCGATAATGACCCTCTTCTCATTCTCTCAGACACTGTCACTTCCTGGTGCATAATCAAAATAATTCCTTATTTAATCTGAGTCATTGTGATTGTATTTTTATTCAACAGAAGCCTAGATTATATTAATCATTCAACAGAGACATTGAACATATGAAATAGCAGCATATGTTACTTTCCTCAACAAATTCTCTGTTTTTAAATAGAACTTGAGACACATGCAATAGACAGAGTATATTATTATCATTGGATTTAAACATTTGCCATTCCAATCCAAAGTCATTTTATGGTTAATGTTTTCAAATTATTGTACTTGCTGTGAAATATTTTACTGTTGACTCTTGTGGGGAGTTTCATGTTGTTCAATTGTAACTTGTTTAACTGCATGCTCTTATGATTCTTCCCTTTGGCACTTATTTGGTTTTCCACAATGTATGCTTCATGTTTTGGCTACCTGCAATGTTTGGGGCTATCTCGTTGTTATGATCAGTGACCTATGCTCTTTTGTAAAGCTCTCTCTTGGAAGTCGCTTTGGATAAAAGCGTCTGCTAAATGCATAAATGTAATGTAAATGTAACGTCTAAAGTAGTGTTGTTTTTGGCGGCCTGTTTTAATTTGAGTTTTAGTCTAGTCTTTGTGTCAAGCTGTCATTTTAGTTTTTATTAGTTTTAGTCACGTTCATACTCTTTTTAGTCTAGTCAAGTTTCAGTCGACTAAAAGTCTGAGAATTTTAGTCTTATTTTAGTCAGACTTATCCATGACTATTTTCGTCTAGTTTTAGTCGACGAAAACTGATGACATTTAGTCTCGTTTAAATCAATGAAAATTGTATTTTTGTCTCTTTTTAATCAAAACAGAAGTAGTCTAAGCAGTTGTCTCGGGAGGCATGTTAATGCCAAAACCATTTGTTTAAATGTATGTATTGGTCTAGAATAAGGTATTCAAAGTAATGTTGTTGATGCCAAATTCAGTTCAGTGTGATTGCTATGTGAATGACAAAACTAGCTACAGTATTTGGCCAACAAGGGATGCTTAGTACACATGGAGTCAGTCAGGTAGGAACTAAGAACTAAGAACCCACTTTACAATCTCTCATACCAACAAATACACATGCACACACACAGTATACTAGTCACACATGGTAACCCACTTTACACTCTCTCACAAACAAACACACACACGCTAGTCACACACGTTTTGTCTCAGACTCTCAGTCGGTTTCAGCTCCAGTGGCTAACGTTTAAAGCTAACGTCTAAAGCTAACGTTAAAATGAGACACATTAAGCACAGCCTCATGAGTTAGCTAATAATAATAACGCGACTAAACGAGATGAAATAACGTTATAACATTTCGTCTCGTTTTTATTTTGTAAACTACATTTCGTCTAGTTTTTATTCGTCAACGATATTGCATTATACATTTAATTATAGTCATAATCACATGACCAGCATTTACGTTGCGTCTCGTCTCGTTTTCGTCACTTGATAAAGGTTCGTTGACGACGATATCTAGTCATAATTTTCGTTGACGAAAGTAACACTAACTGCAACTCTGAGTGAGTCTTGCAGATGTGCATCAGTGAGGCGTGTTCTGTGTTTGTTCTTGATGAAGTTCATGTCAGAAAACGCTGATTCACAGAGATTGGTTGAACCAAACAGGCTGGCAACCTTCATAGCTGCTGTACGTTTCTGTGTCAACAAGGCACCAAAGGTTTGGTGCAGCCTGGTAGGCTTTGAGGTGGAGGTCATTTTGCAATGTTACGATTTCAATCTCCACTTGTCCAGCATCCAAGTTGAACGTTGCACTTAGTTGCTCAGCAATGCATGTTATGTCAACATTCATGAAAGGATTGGAAATGAATGACACACATGGCTCAAGCTGATCAAGGTCACAAAACCTATTCTCAAACTCTTGCCCCAGTCTCCTTATGACTTGACAGTAGTTTTCTGCAACTTTGTCAAATATCTCGGATGCAGAAGCATTGTCTTTCAGCACCGACTGTACAGAGGGAAAGTGCAGCACCTTTTTTATCTGTAAGTGCACAGAGAAAATGTTCATCTTGGCTTTAAATGCATTTAAAGCACTTATCATATCAACAACAGTCTTATCTTTGCCTTGCAGCTCGCAGTTCAAGTGGTTTAGTTTCCCAGTAATGTCCGTAAAAACTGCAAGGTCAAGTGTCCACTCTGTGTCCTCTAGCAGGGAGACGTCTTCGCCTTTGGACTGCATGAACTCTTTGTTTTCACCCAAAAGTGACAACATTTTTTGCAGCAGGTCACCATATTCAGCTGACATCTCCCCCAATAGCACCTTCAAAATCCTGTGCCGTTTTGCTTTGGAGCGGATGCTGTTTATGATTTTCACTACAGGAGTCATCACGTGCCCAAAGCCGATCACTTTTGCATCATTCACCAGCGCACTTTTGCAGTGAGCGATGAAACCTGTATGTCGGCCGATCATAGCAGGAGCCAGGAGTCTGTAGTCACCGCTACCAGCTTTTCCAATGGTACCTTTTTCTGCATGAAAAACTCATTCACCGCGTTATAAATGTAAACTCCCATCGTCGTTGTCTTTAGGGACAGTAGGGTCAGGAGTTCTGCTTTTGTGGAGAAAGCATCAAACACCATCCGGATAAAGACCAACAGCTGCGCTGTACTGCTGCTGTCCACAGACTCGTCGCACTGGATGCTAAACCACCTGCACTTCGCCAAATCCTGGTCCAGCTGATTGGCCAAGTTACCGAACATAGCCGACACTAGCCGTCCAACTGGGGCCATCGTAGATGCCCCCAGTTGGACATCGGAGAGAGTGGAGATTAGATCGGTTCCATTTTTCTCGTCTTTAAGTACAGTGTTAGCAATTATCATCATGGCTTCTTTGAAAGTTTCTCCATCTAAAAATGCCTTCTTCTTTATCAGAGAATGTATAGCTCCTAAACAAGGCTTTGGTTGCTTTTTGGGAGTTTTTCGCCGGCCTTGTGAAAAAAGACTGCTGCTTACCCAAAGCTGCCTTTAACTTATGGGATTTTTCTGCCCGCCGCGCTACCCGATGGTTAGTTAACATGGTAGCTTTTGTGACAGGTCGTGAAGTGTCTCTCCACATTGTGCCGCTTTGACGTTGCCACATTCGCCCCGCAAATGAGGCACACGCAGCTTTCATTAACAGTTGTAAAAAAGAACCCTTCCTCCCATTCACTGTGATTGTTTTTGCCCATATTTGAGGTAAAAAAAAAAACGCTTTCGGCTCCCCATCTTGATCTTCACTGCGCCTGCCAGCTTACTCTCTCCACAAACGCTGACGTTTTGTCATGCGCACAATACTGTTTTTTACTTTTATCAATAAAAGCTTTTTTTTATATATATATATTGTCATTTTCAAAACTATATAAATGCAAGTCTGATAAACCCGTTAAGGAGTAGCGTCGCACATATGTGATCGTTCGAAAGCGGGCCCCACAGCTTAGCGTCGCACATGTGTGATTCTGAACATTCCAACCGACTAGGGCTGCAACAACGAATCGATTAAATCGATTAAAATCGATTATTAAAAGCATTGGCAACGAATTTCATTATCGATTCGTTGTGCGGCGCGACTATTTCGCCACTCAATAAGTCGCGGAGATGATTGAATATTAAAAAAAAAAAAGTTTAGTTGAGCGCGGAGCAGAACGGAGGTAGAGGAAAGACCAACGGAGAGACGTTGTTGAGTAACGTTGTTCTGAAACACATGGCGGAGGCAGATAAATCAGTATGACCTAAGTCATCCAAGGTGTGGGAGCATTTCACACTAAATACATCGAAAAAGTGTGTTAATTGACCGAGGTGAAGTCAGTTTCATATTCGACATTTGTCTCACATTGGGAAGACGCTACTTTGCAACGTCGAGTTAGGGACCGGGTGAAAACTACCCATATAATTTTGAAAAATTTAGACTTTTATAATATTTTTATGAATATAAAACTTCAAACAGACACCAGAGTATCATAACAATGTCTGGTATACTTCCACAGCCTTTACCTTTTCAATGAAGTTTCAAATACATTGATAGAAAATCACTAATCTTTGAAAATAGCTTAATCCTCGCAAATCTTAACCTTTTTCAAAATTGTGTCAAAAAATCTCAAATATACACCAGATTATTCTAATAAACTCTGGCCTACTTCCACAACCTTTCACTTTTCAATAAAGTTTTAAACAAAACTCAAATAAATTGCTAATCTCTGAAAATAGCATTAAATACACACTAATATAATAACTTTTCTAAATTGTGTGCCTGTTTGTGCACATTCTGAAGATTTTTTGCACTGTGAATTTGCACTGTCAGTTCTGTTTTTGAATAAAGGGTTGGACTTATTTGGTTTCACAATGTATGCTTCATGTTTGGCTACCCGCAATGTTTGGGGCTTGTCACTGATCATGTCTCGTTGTCATGATCAGTGACCTATGCACTTTTGTAAAACTCTCTCTTGGAAATCGCTTTGGATAAAAGCGTCTGCTAAATGCATAAATGTAAATGTATGGCTTCAAAATTTACAATTAGGAGGCTAACAAGTAACACTAGCAGGTAGTAGCATTGGTACGAGTATTATGCTAGGTTTGCTAGGTAACGGAAGCTAACTAAAGCTAGCTAGCTTCCGTTTTGGAAAAATAAGTCACTGGTGGAAGCGTCGGAAATATTTAGAACTCATCTAATGGTTAAAAAAGAATATAAACAGAATAAAATTACATTTTTAGACGCAGCTGACTGGTGAGTTATTTTTAGAACAGGCCTGCGGGCAACTCATGTGGGCCTTACGGGCGACCTGGTGCCCGCGGGCACCGTGTTGGTGACCCCTGATTTATATTGATAATCCCAGAAAAAGAAACGCAGTATCCCAATCAACCAGTTTAACCGAAAACACAAACTGATGCTTGCCCGCAGAATTCCATGGCCTTCCATGGCTCTTCTGTGCTTGCTATAATAGCCACTGTTGCGTCACACATAAGTCCAAAGTAACAAAATTAGATGACTGATGATACTGTTACCAACCCTACAGCCCGTTCTACAATCATTTAAAAGTATTGACAAATCGTCCATATAAACATTAAACAGAGATGGAGACAATATATACTGCCCTGCCTTACTCCATTAGATACGTGAAATGGGGCAGATATAGAGTTTCCCCATTTCACACACATACTTTGTTGGGCATACCAGAAAGCCAGGATTCTTATCAGACATTTAGGAACACCCCTCTTATATAATTTATCAAATAACTTTTCATGGTTCACATAATCAAACGCTTTTGAGGCATCAATAAAACATAAAAATGGTGGTATTGTGACTGTGATACAGCTCTAACCGTTCTTTCAAGGCAAATATACACATGTCTGTACCATGTTTGGGTTTAAATCCAAACTGGTTGTCAGAGGTCAGCAGAAACGTTTCCATTTTCCTAAAAATAGCTCTCTCTAATACTTTCGACAGAGTACTAGCCAGAGCTATGGGCCTATAATTGTCTTTGCTGTTAATTTTGCCCACTTTATCTTTAACCACAGGAACCAAGATCACAGACATCAAGGAATAAAACTCCATGAATCAGAAATCCTGTGAAACAGATGGCAAGCAAGGGATACAGTTTACCACTGGCATTTTTTAAATGCTAAGCAGATATCCTGTCTGCACCACATGACTTGTTGTTATCAAGCCCCATCACTATATCATAGACCTCTTGTGGAGATACAATCACATCTTCACTTTTGTCAATATTACCAACTACGAATGAATCGCTTTTGACACAGTTAAAAATTTCACTATAGTGTTTTTGCCACAGCTGAGCGATCTGCTCTGCTCCACTTGTGCCGTCAATGTTAGTTGGTAGGGGCATTTTAGAGTTGTTTATTTTTGTAATTTCTTTCCAGAAATCAATAGGACTATTGCTTTGTAGATTTTTGGCCAGTGTATCCGACCTAAGAGCGTTCTCATTTCTCTTGATGTAGCGCAGGGCATATTTAAAGTTCAAGTTAGCCCTCTTCATATACTCAAATGTAGGGCCATACTTTGGCCTGCCTGATTCAGCCCAGACTTTAAAGGCCCTTCTGGCCTCAGCATGAAACTCTTCAACATACTCATTCCAGCCTGGTTTTGCTTTAAATGTTTTGGTTTTATACATATGCTGACTAGACATGAGCAAGCAGTCCACAACATCATCGTACAATGAACACAACTCGGCTCTATGTTGTGTATTTTTACAGTTAATGTCATTACAATTTACAGCATGTCTAGGCAGCACAACATTACTCAGCATAGTCCCACACTGTGCAGAATATATACACAAGTCCCTCTCAGTTAAGCTTGACCACATGATTTTCCCTACAGGCAGGTTGTTGCTCGCAGGCATGAAAGATGGCGTATTACCCACACGTATACACAGAGAGAGGGGCACATGGTCAAAGGTGGCAAGTTCATAATTGATCCTGATGTCCTCAATGGAGTTATGAGCGTCACTTGTACAGATACAATGGTCTAACCAGGAGGTTGTGTGCCACGCCTCACTGGTGTAAGTGTAACTGTCATTAGGCAGCAGCAACTCACTAGAGAGGAACAGCCCATTGTCTGAACAGAAGTGTTTAAGATGACTAGCAAATGTAGACCTATGGTCAGAGAGGTCTGCATTCCCGTCTCCCACAATGAAGATGCTGCTAGACAAATTGTCTTGTATGCATGCCATAACATAGGCCAATCTGTTTAGATATTCAGATTCATTCGCAGAGGAGGCAGCTCCATGGGTTTGTCCAGCGCCTCGGCCTACTCGGCCTGGTGGTGCGCGCTGGTGCTGTTCCTCCAGAATCGTCACGCGGTGCTCCAACGCTGCCGCGTTCGCGTTAATGCCAGCATCTGCGCCAGTTTTCGACTCCAAGGTTGCTTTCAAGCTGGCTACCTCCCGGCACAGCTGCTGGACTCTGCCGAGTAACGTGGAGGCATCCATATGCTCGAATCCAACAGGTGGTAGCTCATCCAAATTGTGGGATAAAAATCTGGGAATGTCATTAAGCACTTTTAGACAATCCTTTACTCTCATCTTCCGAATAAACGTACCGGTACGTTTATTTTTTTTACCCGAAAAATCCACCCGGTACATTCTTCATTTGGACGGTACGTTTATTTTTTGGGGGGAAAATCGAGACATAATTTTAGAAAATTCAATGCATTTTTTTCGGAAGGGAATATACATTTGAACTCTTTGATGTGAAAACGTTAGCTACCTTAGCTAGCTAGCTACTGGCAAGTAGCTTATATTAGCTAACGACGTTAGCTACAAACTGAAGGTTGTCAGTGCAAGCTAGTAAATGTTAGCCAGAGCCTCATTATGGCTCTGATGTTAGCTCTAGCTACTGTACACTCACAACGGTTCCCATTCAGCACACCAGCATGACAGTCACAACCTATAGACAACGAGCCTCTCATCTTCAAATAAAAATCCCAGGGTATTTCCGTGGTTACCAGTGCGTCTTTCAGGATTGCATGCCGCACAAGACACGGAATATGTGCAATTGTGCTGTGCGGCAGTCGTGTCTACTATAAGTTTGTTGAGGTATACCTGTAGTCATGGCATGTTTGTTATTTGACAGATTTGTAACTATGTATTTCCAAGCTACAGGCATTGAAGTATTTTCCTAGCAATGCTTTATTTGGTAGTGGCTGTCATGTTGACTATAAGCTGTTTTAGGAAAAGTGATAGTACTAGTACATGTATGTTTGTAACTAGACAGCCTCTTTTTTGAAATTTTCTAACAATGATTATGTATTTCCAAACTACAAGTGTTGAAGTTTTTTCCTAGCAATGGTATATTTGCTGTCCATTTCTATTCCTGATTGCAAGTGACAGTAAAAGATGCGCACTTACACTGGTAGGAACACATTTTGATAGCATATGGACACAGTTTGCGTGCTGATTTGGCAATTTTCCGGGGGGTACTTTTATTCCGGGGGGTACTTTTATTCGGGAGATAAGAGTATGTTATTATTGTCCTTCTGAGGCCCTTTGTGCTTGACGCAGCGCGTTGAGGTTGGGCACATCTCAAACAGCAGCTGCTTGGACTCCTCAATCCATTCAGAGGAAAAGTTGTTTGATACCACCAAAACAATTTCATCATGAGCAAGTGTCCGCATTTTGACCACAATAAAATTAAGAAGCTCATCTTCTACAAGTACTTTGCCATCAGTTGTGGTATACACACAAATCTCCTTTCTTTTTTTTTGTGTGCAACCAGCTCCACGAGCTGCAGCTGCTGCCATCTCGTTACCGTTCCCAGGTGTGTCAGCAGGTGTGTCAGCAGGTGTGTCAGCAGGTGTGTCAGCAGGTGTGTCAGCAGGTGTGTCAGCCAGAGGGCACACTATCCTTTATTGCGTTAAGGGGCAACCTGGGCACTCACAATATCTGAAAGCATATTTCACAATGTGAATGGCAGACAGTAGGGCACTTGGTCTCATTTTTGCCACTCTAGAGAGCATTTTAGAAATGCTTTTTCAACCCTGGGGGCACCAGACAGTCACCCCCTGAGTCTTCCAGTGGGCCTGGATACACCCACAGGGACAGTATATTGCACCTATAACATTGGGGAAGCCAGAAGGAGAGGATGAGGTAATATAGAGGCTTGTCAACATATAGGCTACTTTAAACAATGACAATGCTTTATACAATTGAATAAAAAGTCTCCTTGATTCTTTGTGTTTCAAGATGATCTGGAAAACTGATGATAATATTTAGGTACTGCTTTGGAGCAAGGTATACCCTTCATATTTGGAATGGAATGGAATGGCTGTTGAGCGTGTCTCCAGTTACAAGTTCCTGGGGACCCACATCTCGGCGGACATGTCGTGGACGACCAACACCTCCAGCCTGGTCAAGAAGGCTCACCAGCGCCTCTTCTTCCTGAGGACACTGAGGAAGAATCAGCTCTCCTCGGCGATCATGGTGAACTTCTATCGCTGCGCAAAAGAGAGCATCCTGACCAACTGTGTCGCAGTGTTGTATGGGAGCTGCTCTGTTGCGGAGCGCAAGGCACTGCAGCGGGTGGTGAAAACTGCCCAGCGCATTATAGGGACTCCACTACCTGCCATCGAGCACATCCAGAGGAAACACTGTCTGCATCGAGCTTGCAGCATCCTCAAGGACTCCTCTCACCCAGCCCACAGACTGTTTTCTCCACTGCCCTCCGGCAGGCGTTTCAGGTGCCTCCGGACCAGGACCAGCAGACTAAAGAACAGTTTTTTCCCCAGAGCTGTTTCTTTATTGAACTCGAACCCCCGTTGATCCACTCCCCTCATATACAGCTAACTCTCCTCTTCTACCTCACATCTGCCTTCACTTTGTTATTTGCACTACTGGAATGTCAATTTGCACTACTGTCTGTTTATTACAGTAACAACTGTTTACTTATGAATCTTGCACTACATTAGCTTAACTGGATTATGCTCATTTGCACTGCCGACTGTTATTTACAGTACCAACTGTTTACATTTGCATTTTGCACCGTACTTCTAACTGTAATATGCAATCACTTTCCACTGCACTTTTACACTTTTTTAGGATAGCTTCTGTCCATACTTTATTGCACTACACTGTATATCCTGCACTTACTGCTATTGCACTTCTGGTTAGACCTAAACTGCATTTCGTTGCCTTGTACCTGTACTTGTGTAATGACAATAAAGTTGAATCTAATCTAATCTAATATTTCCTGGCATAGTTGCCTTTGCTAAACCTTTTTAAGTCACCAACCCTGTTCAAGAATGTCCCACATGCAAAGACACACAGAGATGCAGACAGACTGAACAGTGGTCAAGGCTTGGCTACAGTGAGTTTGCTTCCTGGTGTGTGATTCCAGCAGACTACATAGTCTAGGCCTACCTACATAGACTGCAGTCTACTACCCTCATTTCTACTATTATAGTCTTCTACTCTCCTTTCTACTACTTTCTACGAAGGATGGTAGGCTGCTCTTATGTGTTCATTGCCATCCTTAAGAGTTGCTAAAGTGTTTTTCTATATATATATTTTTTAAGAATGACAATCAAATCTATCAAGATAAACTATGCTGGGCCTGCTGAACCTATACCTCTTCAACATATACTGGTCAGGAAAGCATTACTTAGTCTCTGAAGACCCTTGGGGCTGGTGGGATAAACGCTCTTTGTATATTCTGAGCACCTTCATCCACAGGGTTGTCAAAGAATGGATACGCCATAATTGATTGTAACTTATCTAGACGCTCTGCTTAGTTTCTAAGGCCTTATTTTATGTAAATTGAAAACAGTTAAAGTGACATTATTTCTTAACTTGTTTATTTAAATTAATACATTCTTTGGAGATGAAGTAAACACGTAAATTCATTCATGTCTGCACTTCAAAAAGACAGCACTTATGTTTCCTCACAAAGTGCTTTGCGCACAGGAATTTACTTGACGGAACTGTCTTTTTACATTGTGTTTCTGCCTGTTTGAGATTATTTGCAACACATCTTAGTTTAGCTCGAATTTTAGCCTGACACGGAGTAGGCTAGTTCCGAAGTATAAGTTACCTTGGTTACGTAGCTAGAACTAGAATAAGCCACCTTAATGGAACGGAACTCTCGCTGAAATAAGTCTCTCTTTTCCATAATCGACGTTGATGGAACAGGACTCAGGTCTTATGAGAAGAATTGCAAAGACCATTTTGTAAACAGGAAAAACAAAAAGAAAAGGTTACAGTGGGCAAAGAAACAGACATTGTCAGGACTACAGGATGGACTGGCTGGCACAGTTGCCTGAGGTTAACCCCATTGAGCTTTTGTGGGATCAGCTAGACTGTAAGGTGTGTGACTAGTGTCCAACAAGCCAGCCATATAAGGCAAGTGCCACAGGAAGCGTGGGATGAAATGTCATCTCAATGAGTATCTGGACAAATTGTCTGCTTGAATGCCAAGGATCGGCAACACTGTCATTGCTGCACTAAGAGTTTTTAAATAAAAACACTTTTAAGTATTTTTTATGTCTTTTTTATGTTTTTAATGTCCTGACTATCCATTGTGATCAGATAAGTATCCTTTAATTATTTATTTTTCTTTTACATAAGAGAAAAATATGTACATTATTCCAAACTTTTACCTCCCAGTGCCTGTCTAATAAAAAAGAGACTATGTAATTTGGTTTGTCGTATTTAACACTGCCATTAAAGAGGTCAGAAACGTTACCTTCTGTATCAGCACAGTGTTTTCCTCTTTGATCTCAATGTTGATGGGCATGTTGGGAAACTTCCTGAACACATCCTCCAATAGGGCAAACTTCCTGTCTGTCCCGGTGCTGTAGTGTCCTGGCATGGCAAAACAAAGTAAGGGCGTGAGATGGAGGGGTGGAATGGAAGGATGTTAGTCTTTAGTATTTGTTTGTATACATACACACACATATGCATGACAAATGCTCACTCAGGCACAGAGACCAGTAGTGCATACCCACCAGTAGTGCTGGGCTGTATGACGGTATATACCGTGCGACGGTAGAAATGTGTCTACCGGGAGAGATTTGGCTATACCGTTTCAACCGCGGTATACTTTTATACTATATTTTTGTATTACACGTGTCAATTAAATGTCTGGTTGTTGTATTGTATATAAGCCATCATATATTGCATTCTTGCGATATTTAGAATTGTCGTTTAACTTTGATTTGATTTGCTATTTTCGTTTGACCTTGAAGCACATTTGCATTGGTCTGACGGAACGGATTGTATTTTGTCTAAGCGGATTTAATTTACAGAACAATTAGTATACCGTGATATATACCGTAACCGTGATATAAAATGACTCATACCGTGATAGAAGATTTTGGCCATATCGCCCACCCCTACCCACCAGTGTGGAAACTGGTCTGGAACAGACTGCTCAAGACTTACCTCTGTCATGATTTTTTGTGAGTGTGAGAGATTGAGCAACACTTTTATCCAAAGACATACGGGGGGCTGGATTTGAACCTGCAACCTTTTTATCTGAGGTAAAATGCTCAACCACTGAGCTATACACAGAGCAAATTACACACCTGCAAAAAACGTCACTTCCATTCTCTCTTTATACAGAGGCATCTCCTGAAAGAGATAAGGATGTGTTCATTAATTAATTCACCTTTCAGAATTAATATGGGATTGACTATTGGTTAATCATCATTATTTCAAACTGACATTGCTAGTGAGACTTACATATTAAAGGTGATACAGTTACTGTACATTCTACATTACTTGATTTTGAGAACTTTATCAAGTGGTCAAACTTAAGTTTTTGATTCAGTTTAGTTTCTGACCTCTAGACTCAAGGAGGAGATAGTGACATCTTGGCCCGTCTGTCGCAGGAGGTTCTCATCATGTGACACAACCACGTGACCATCCCGGGTAAGGTGGCAGTCCATCTCCAACATCTCTGTACCCTGCTCCACTGCACTAGGGGAGAGAGGGAGAGGGTGACAGAAATGTGAGACTTAGTAATGTTGGTGAACTAACTGGCTAACACTTAATTTACTAGTACTATAAGCTTATAATCACATAAGATATTTTGACCACAATCAAACAGAGTAGTTGTAACAGGAAGGTGCAGGGAGGACCCAGGCGCAAGGAGACAGGCAAGGCAGGATTAAGAAATAAAAGCCTTTACTTGCAAAAGACCATGGCAGGGATACTCACATAGACAAGGACAAATTGAAACCAAGACTGAACACAAAACAGGGACTTAAATACTAAACCAAACAAGACATAGGTGTAAACACTAACCAGAACACTGACAGATATTCAACAAGACACAGGTGAACCTAATAACACTTAACACATGGACACACTACTGTGAGCAGGCAAACATAGGATGGGGCATGGCCATGGGCGTAACAGTAGTACAATGTAGGATGACTCTGTGAATAGTGCAGAGAAAATAGAAACATACTCTGTATTTTGTGTTACATAATACTTTTTAGTTTACATAAAAGTAATTGACTGGTATGAATGACTATATATAAAAAATGTTGATCATATCAGGCATTTGCTGTAAATAAAATTGTATCTATCTTGCCCCTAAGCAAAGGGTAGTAACACAACCTCACAATTCATTTATTAACAGAAAACATGAAAACCAACACACTTGGATGATTATACTGTTGTTGGATTCTTTAGCTGTTAGTTACTCACTGACTGAATGCCTCCATGGTGCTCTCTATTCTCTCACCGGATCCTGGCAATCAGCAGCAGAGTAGAAAAAGATTAACTTCAGATCACCTTTTTCTACCTTTTTTTGTGTATACACTACTGACAAAGTGAACGTATGCTAATATACAGTATGAATGCTCTCTGAACAAATGGATGTTAAGTATTTCTCTTGTACTTTCTCTAGGTACGGTATATACTGTACTCTATGCTTTTATGCGTAAAAGCAAATATCTCTCTCTGATTTAGTCAACTGCATAGCAAAATATGTGTTCATTTGGCCCTTACATATCCCCCTTAACCCTGGGGTCCTTTCCTCTGTGACTACTCATTGACTAAAAAACTAGATTTGCTAAAGTGTCTGCAGTGATGCCATTTATCTTAAACCTCACAGATTTTTTTTATTTATTTTTTACCCTTCCCTTTACCAAGCTTTACCCAAGCCCATTTGAAATGAATGAAAAAAGTGATGTCAAAAAGTTTTCTTGCCTCTTTCAATAATTACTTATTGGAGAGGAAACAATTGAGACAATGAAGCTAATATGAGGCTATAGAAACTGTGGAACGGGTCCATGGGTTTCTCAATGCTTACCTCCTCTATGTGAGATGTGTGTGCAGTGGAAAGCTGTCCTTCTTTTCCTGTGCAGGATGTGGGGGTTCTTTAACAAGTAAAGTGATGTGAGGGTATAGCCCCCTAGGGCCGGTATGATGAAGTACAAGGAGCTACTCATATTTTCCAGAATCCTTCCCAAAGCAGATGCTGAGGAAGAGTTAATGCAGTATAAGAATAGCAAAAGTAAACCGGATGGTCCTTAAGAAAGTTGGAGCAAAGTCTCCAAAAATAAACTTTCTGTGTTTGGGGAAGGGTATTGAAATGAATTATTTAATCTGTATATTCAGCTGCACTCACACTTACTTTCATAAGTTTTGTAAATCAAATGCACATGCTGGGATCTAAACTACCTACATTAAAATTCTACATTAAGAATTTTTGTCAGACACATTTCTCCATTAAATCTTCTCTTGCACACGCCGGTCACTCAATCACTTACCCTGTTTTCTCTCTTCTCCTTGCTTCCTGTCACTCTTTTATGATCCCCCTTCTTCTTTTTTTGCACTTTGTCAGTAAATGTGTACTCTGAGAGCCAATAGACAAGCTGAAACATTTCAAGTAAAAAAATGAAACAAAACTTGACAAACAGGTAAGACCAAGGGTGGAACTCAAGTCTCTAGCATTTCCCTCCCTCCACCAAAAACCCTGTATCTGATGCCATCACTGTTGCCACTTTCCCACAGTATATTTTGCAGTGTCCACTAGTTTCCATTTCTAATCTCACTTGCTCTCTCCATTTCTGCTTCATCACCCAAACTATTGAAACCCATTCATGAGTGTAGACGCTCCCATATACTCCCATGTTACCCCGCTCCTCATCTCCCTCCACTGGCTTCCCATCACGGCCCGTATCAGATTCAAGACTCTGGTACTGACCTTCCGAGCGGTGAACGGGACTGCACCCAACTACATCAAGTCTTCCCTCCAGCCTTACACCCCCACCCGCCACCTACAGTCTTCTTCTGACAACCGTCTGGTGGTCCCACCGCTCAAGAGCGCCCGGTCCCAACACAAGCTCTTCTCCTGTCTGGCCCCCCAATGGTGGAATCAACTCCCCACCTCCATCAGGGACACTGACCGTCTCCCCACCTTCAAGAAAAGGCTCAAGACGCACTTGTTCCGGGAGTACAAGGGCACTTAGGAATGCTTGGCTGGACCTGATGTTAGTTTCCTCCAGGATCACAATTACTCTTATTGAGAGACTTGTTGCTCATGTTGGTTAGTTGTAACGGATTTAAATTATTGTACTCGCTGTGAAATATTTTACTGTTGATTGTTTTTCTACAGGTACACTCTTGCACTTTTTGAGTTTCATGTTGTTTAATTGTGACTTGTTTAACTGCATGCTCTTACGGTTCTTCCCTTTGGCACTTATTTGGTTTTTCACAATGTATGCTTCATGTTTTGGTTGCTCGCAATGTTGGGGCTATCTCGTTGTTATGATCAGTGACCTATGCACTTTTGTAAAGCTCTCTCGTGGAAGTCGCTTTGGATAAAAGCGTCTGCTAAATGCATAAATGTCATGTAAATGTGTACAAGTTAATAAGCAGTAGGTAACTCACCTCTGTCGCTCGGTGGCCTCTCCCTTCCCTGTGGCAATATTGCTTTTCACTCTGGCTTGACTTGTTTTGAACTACAATGAAACTGACATCATGAGTGTGCGTTAGAGTGTATGTGTGTGCACAATAAAGTGTCAACCTGTTCCAAAGTCCCCCTATAGGAAATTATTGCAGAACGTATTGTGCAGCCTGGGTTTGTCAAATGAATTCTAATCAATTGTATAGAAGATGTTTTCTGTATGTCACATTTCACTGTTCAATACAGTATCATACATTGAACAGAAAGATTGGGCTTTTGGAAGAAGAAGAGAAGAAAAAAAATTGTCAGAGAGTGAGAGAAAAAGAGACATGACTTCCAAAAGGCATGCAAGCATAGATGTAAGGCAGGCTATCTGTTGATTTCACAAAGGATGGTGTGTGCTGAGGTACGTAAACATAGCACGAATCACACAGTGTATTCAACAAAGAATCTGTGTTAATAGGTATGTGGGCTCTCACATAAACACAAAGTAAGCTGAATGCTGTAGAACGGTATTGTTTACAGTTTCAATAGAATTGCTGAAATGAAGCAAAAGGGAATGGCAAAGCTCAAAGGTAGAAGGTGAAAACATCCCAACTCGTATGTTATACCGTGCCTTGCAAGGTGTCCCCACCCTTTTGAACTCACCTTTTTCAGCCTCTACGCCAATACCTCATACAAACCAAGTTAAAACATGTTTTGTTTTTTAATGGTATTTTATTAAATAGACACCTGTCTACAATAAGGGAGTCAGATAGGGAGTCAGATGGCTGAGCGGTGAGGGAGTCGGGCTAGTAATCTGAAGGTTGCCAGTTAGATTCCCAGCCATGCCAAATGACGTTGTGTCCTTGGGCAAGGCACTTCACCCTACTTGCTTCGGGGGGAATGTCCCTGTACTTACTGTAAGTCGCTCTGGATAAGAGCGTCTGCTAAATGACTAAATGTAATTAAGATATCCCCTCCTGTCTCAGTGGGATGGGCGCTATAGCTCAAAAAAACAGTTGGTCATTGTGTGTGCCTTGTGTAAACACAAGACGAAACCTAGCCTATCTTCCCCTTGAACTTGACCACTTTATATTGTTTATATTATAACATTTGTATTTCTTTAGTTTCCAATATTAGTAGTTTGTAAAATGCAGTACAGAAACCTTACTTTCTAAAGCTGTTTTAGCAGATAAAGATAATAGGTGTGTTCGACATCGGCTGTGGCTGGATGGACCAATCAGCGAGAGTTGTCGCTTGCAGTCGGGGGAGGACTTGAAAACTGAGACGTCAAGTCGGACATCCTGCTTCCCCTGGTATTTCTGCGTTTACGTCAGTCATATGAGTTTATATACAATTTCCAACTCCTAAAATGTATTTCAATTATGTAGTCTGCTTGGAATCAATCAATCTTTTTTGATTTATTAATACATTTGTGTTTTTGTATTAATATAGGCTAAGACGCATTGTTTTTTAGGGTGACTTTTTAACATTCTGTCAAGGGTCTACAGATGAAAAAATATCCTTTTGGCTAATTCTGGCACATTTACAGTCATGTTCATTAATGTGCACTGCCCCTGTACACAAATAAAAAATTAAATGAGTCATGGCCAATCAAGCACTGTTTGCTCACTTTATCGCTGAGAACTTCCATGAACCAGGGCACTGAAATTTGTATTTTTCAGCGCTTGGGCTATGTTAGAGTCTTTCTCCAATCAGCAGATTGATGGTAACCCTTCACAATAAACGTCCATGAATCATCATGCATTAATACCTGAATTATACCTGAATTAATACTTAGTTAAATATGAATTATGATGAGTATCACAAACTAATAAAGAGCTGACCTTAAAGGGGTGATTGACTGGGTTTTTGGGGTATCTCACACTGTTCCTTAAGGTCTCCGAATAGGACATTGGTAACATTGGTTGGGCTGAAAATGGCCCGGGTGCTGTTCTATGCCCCCTGATACATCCAGTGAAATTTTCCCAGAAAAAAACGCTAGGTTTTCTCCTTTTATCGTATGCTCATGAATATATAGATGAGCTGCGCGCTGATTGGTTGGTTTACAACGAGTGAAGCTGCGGAGCAAAGACGCAACACGGCCAACAGGACTCACTGAAATAACGAAGGTGGAGACTTGAAATAAAAACGTACAAATACATTTATTGTGTTTACACAACACTGTTTTCAACAGATTGACTAAATAATTTGAAATTATTACGTTAGTTGTTTCCACTTCTGTTGTCGAAGCAAACAGGATCGCCTTAGGTGGGTAACGTTAGCACTAAAACTTAGCAAACAAACTTTTGTGATTCAACTCAGCTTCAGTTAGCTATAGCTATCTTGCTGAAAAATAGATCTGGACAAACATGCATCTTGAATTGTAGATTTACATGACAACACAGGTTATTTATTTGAATGAAACAGTCAGGAACATGAATTAACGTTATCCCCATTGCCAATAAACTAGGCTAAATCATCACACATGAGTGATTTAGCCTAGTACCGAGTGAGTGCCGAGTGTTTAATAAAGAATGGACAACAAAATATTTTTTCACTGAAGTCCGATCAACGGCTGTATGTCTGATATGCCAAGAAACTGTTGCAGCTTTTAAAGAATATAATATCAGCCGTCACTTTGCCACAAAACATGCTAACTAGGTGCTAACTACTACTTCAGGTGGCTGAGCGGTGAGGGAGTCGGGCTAGTAATCCGAAGGTTGCCAGTTCGATTCCCCGACCATGCCAAATGACGTTGTGTCCTTGGGCAAGGCACTTCACCCTACTTGCCTCGGGGGGAATGTCCCTGTACTTACTGTAAGTCGCTCTGGATAAGAGCGTCTGCTAAATGACTAAATGTAAATGTAACTACGCTAGCAAGCAGACAAAGGTTAAAAAATGTTTTTACTCTTTTCCATGAAATCCAAAATGGCGGCCGCGTCAATTCGGATATTATGAAAAGTTATCAATGGTCAGGCTTGATATCTCACACAAGACATCAAGAGACAAATAAATTACTTTATTAAGGTAAACACTTCAACAGTTATTAGCCAAAGCACGTTTATGCTTCCGGCCACGCCCCCTTTTAGTCACATGACACCATTTTTAAAGGACATCCTCACAATAAGGTTTCGAGTCGGCGTACCTAATTTGGTGTCACTGCCTCAAAGAACTGCTGAGATATTTACATTTATTCATTTAGCAGACGCTTTTATCCGAAGCGACTTCTAAGAGAGAGCTTTACAAAGTGCATAGGTCACTGATAATAACAACAAGATAGCCACAAAAACATTGGGAGTAACCAAACATGAAGCACACATTGTGAACAACCAAAGTAAGTGCCAAAGGGAAGAACCACAAGAGCATGTAGTTAAACAAGTTACAATTAAACAACGTGAACCGCTATAAGTGCAGGTGTACCTGTGGAAAAAACAAGCAACAATAATAAAAAATATAGCTGCAGGCAGCAATGGCGGGTTCCTCCTCAACATTGCTACGTTTTTCAGAATTGACAGGATACAGACATGTATTTCATACATGTACACAACATTTCAAGACAATTGGAGCAATGGCTGATTTTTTGAAAATGTTCACAAATTGTCACTGTAGAGAAAAATCCATGCTGTTGACATTATGGGTTCTTGAGACTTTTTTGTTCCCCATGAGCAATAAGGCATGCGAACCAACTTTCAGACATGTTGGCCTGACAGGGTCAAAATGCCACCAAGTGTGTTCTGTGCTCTGGTCAGGCACACCATGCAGAGATCCATCCTTTAAAAGCTTTGACTACAACAATAACTTCATGAAAGTGAGGATACACTTTACAAAAAACATACCACACGCGGCAATACTGTTTTCAAAGTTCCCCCGGGACTGGTTTGAAAACCATGGATATTGGAACTCATCCTGAATTGACCTCTCTCTAGAATCTCAGTTAAACACAACTGACAAGAGTCATGCGGGCAACTGGACCACGGTAGAGCTAATGTCTATCTATATGTAAAGATAACATCCAAGCTGGCAATTTTGGCAAATTTGACTGCAGTTATTTTTTACACCTAGGCTCTACCTACCTAGGCACGTAGGCTACTGCATTATGGAGACAAAGAACTTGCTAAATGAATTAAATGTCTGTTAAATGTCAAATCCAACTAAAAGAGAGTTCCAATTCAATTAGATTTTTTTTAAACCTAGAGGTTTAAAAGGCTACCTTTTCCTAAATTGACATGCACAAACTCAGAGCACTGAGTTTCAACATCCATTTACACATTTTGTCTCTATTTTTTACTCTACTCTTAGCACATGACTGTTTAACTTGATGTCAGCACCTCTCTGTCATCAATTGTCTCTGGAGTTGGGGGTGGGGGCTTCTTATCCAACAAATCACACCCCTGAACATATTAATGGCCTACTACAATTGTAAATATCCTTTGGACCTCTTTTGCAATTGGGCCTTGATACAATCTAATGTAAAATCTGGCCATTCTGCAGTTTGTGGGGACTTTCCACACCAGCACACTTTTCCCATTTCCTGTATTCTGCATTATTACACTTTTTCTTTGAAACAGTCATGTAGGCCCATACTATAGCAGTTACGGATATACACAGAGGAAACTCAGGAGAGTGAATTTGAGATAATGGTAGTGGGAGGATGTTGTACCTTTGTGCTTCTCTTTTTCGCCAGTCCTATGAAACATATCTGAGCACCACTGCTTTTGCCTGTTAGTGTTTGCAATGCTGGGAAGAAAACTACAGTTTTTATTTGATTATACGTTGCCCTGGAATAAACGCTGCACCAAAAATGAACATTGTGTAATAAATGGAACCCTCGATTAAACGCCTCCCCCCAAAAATCAGAAAACGGTTATTTAATTGGTTAAATTAAAACACAGTATTTATTACACAAGTAATTCACAAGTGTAGGGTACTATAATTCCCATGAAGCACTGGCAGGCACAAGTGTCTTACTTGCTACAGGTTTATTTGAAGCTTCTTCTCCAAATCCACCGTTAAAACTAAGCTCACGCTGTAATGAGAAAATAAAGACCACATTAGCTTAATATGAACATACAATGACATGTGCAGCATGTAAATAACGTTCACCAAAGTAAAATACAGACACAAAACAACATACTTTGTTTGCTGGATGATGTAGCGTACACAAGGGAATAGAGGTTTCCTTAGATTGCTAACAACCTCTATAACAACCTTAAACTTATCACTTAGAGTGAATGTGCATAAAGCTCCAGGACCTGACAACATCCCTGGCTGTGTTCTCAAGGCCTGTGCTCCTGATCTGGCAGGGGTGTTCACTGACATCTTTAACCTCTCCCTGTCCCCGTCTGTTGTCCCCAATAGCTTCAAGGGGGCCACCATCATCCCAGTCCCTAAGAAACCATCAGTGAGCTGTCTCAATGATTACCGCCCTGTCGTACTCACTTCTGTTGTGATGAAATGCTTTCAGAGGTTAGTCAAAGACCACATTACATCCTGCCTGTCACCTGCATTAGACCTACTCCAGTTTGCATAT
The DNA here is from genome assembly GCA_023658055.1 of Thaleichthys pacificus. NCBI lineage: Eukaryota > Metazoa > Chordata > Actinopteri > Osmeriformes > Osmeridae > Thaleichthys > Thaleichthys pacificus. The sequence continues at coordinate 16,133,291 of CM042862.1, read as the reverse complement.
AGGCCGAACAGGTCTACAGATGATGCTGTAGCTTTGGCCTTGAACACTGCTCTCTTTCACCTGGATCAGAACAACATATACGTGCGGATGCTCTTCATCGACTTCAGCTCCGCCTTCAACACCATAGTACCATCCAGGCTCATCATGAAACTACAGGACCTGAACATCAGTCCTTCCATGTGCAGCTGGATATTGAACTTCCTGACAGACAGGCCACAGGCAGTACGGCTAGGTAACATCACCTCAACCAGTCTAACACTCAGCACTGGTGCCCCACAGGGTTGTGTGTTAAGCCCACTGTTGTACTCTCTGTTCACCTATGATTGTGCAGCCACTAACAGCTCCAACACCATCAAGTTTGCTGATGACACCACCATTATCGGTTGCATCAAGAATGGTGATGAGTCAGCCTACAGAGCAGAGGTGGCAACAATGACATCCTGGTGTCAGCATAACAGCCTGTTGCTTAATGTAGCAAAAACCAAGAAGTTGATAGTGGACTACAGGCGGCTGCAGGGAGAACATGCACCCATTCACATCGAGGGCACAGCTGTGGAGAGAGTCAAAAGTTTCAGATTTTTTGGTATCAACTTCAGCGAGGATCTGAGCTGGACCACCATATTGGTGTGGTTACAAGGACAGTGAAACAGAGGCTCTTTTTTCTGCGGCGACAGCGGAAATTTGGCACGGACTGCACTATACTGACCAATTTTTACCGCTGGACCATTGAGACCATACTGACTGGTGGCATTACAACATGGTTTGGCAGCACTGCTCAGGACAGGAAGACACTACAAGAGTGGTCAAATCTGCACAGCGTATTACAAGGACTGCATTACCATCCATTCAGAATTCAGATTTACAGCCAGCACTGCAGGAGAAAGGCCAAGTGAATAATTTTTTGACCCTAGTCATCCCTGCCACAGTCTTTTCTCCCTCCTGCCTTCTGGAAGGCGATACAAGAGCATAAGGACTTGTACCAGCAGATACAGGGATAGTTTTTACCCACATGCCATCAGGATGCTGAACTGTCCTTGAAATATATTTTTGGACTACAATTTTTTATTTTTTTTTGTTACCCTTTTTCTCCGTTCTCCAGTATTTAATTTTTTTTATTCTCTAAGTTGAACGGACATTGAGCACAAAGAATTTCATTACTTATAAATGCTGTTTATGAGTATATGATAATAAACTTGAACTTGAAACTTGTATCAGAGCATTAAATTGTCTGTGCTTCGCTTGCTGTTAGGTTGTCGACTCTCTCACTCATGAGCATCCCAAAAGGCCTTCAAAATAAAGTCACGTAATAATACTGAATATAATTATATAATTCAAAATTAAGACATTACTTGAAAAAAATATACATTATTATAATGAAATTGCGACAATTGCATTCAGGCCTATAGATATAGTTATACATATTGTGTACAATATAGCGAGGTAGCTGACTTAACCATTCCTGAATGTGCATTTCATCAACACCAAGTTTGCGTGCTACAGATCTGTTGCTGGTGGTGAGGGCTTTCTGCACAGCTTTCTGTTTAAAAGCTAAAGTGTAAGAATGTTTCGGCATGATTTGTACACAAAGTAGACACACGCGCGGCATACATTTTACACTGGGCTTTTGTTTGACCTCCTTGTCTATTCTGTGTTTGTCTATGGCCGCACTGCAGCTACAATTCACTGAATTTCTCTAACTAATTAAACGTTGCCCTTGAATAAACACCACCCTCGAATAAACGCTGCACTACAAATGATCATTGTGTAATAAACGCTGCAGCGTTTAATCAAAGGAACATGGTATATGACAGCAATAATGTTTAATGTAACTGGCCTTTCTAACATTACAAGTGGCCCCAGCGTTGCCCCTTATGGTCTAGGTGCATTGCAAATGAAGACAAGAGCCTTTTAATTTGGCCCAGTGGCAGACTGTCTGAGGTTGTCAAATGTCACTACTCATGGAATGCTTCTTGTCCAATAAAAGTAGACCTACTTCATTGGAACTAATTGTTGTGCACAGTATTATATTTCAATTATAAACAAACATCAAGAAAAAAATGTATGTGCAAAGTTGCTTCCTAATTGCATTCACTCTTATTTTCATAGCTATTGTGGTGTCAAAATAGAATAACTACATATGTGTCTTACATAAACATACGTACTGAATTTTAAATCAATTGGAGTCAGTGTAGTTACATGTGGTCATATGTCCATGTCATTGTTGTGTTGGAAATGTATGTGAATGCTGGGTAGTTGACGATTTGTTAATGTATGATCTGTGTGAGATGTAAGCAAGGTAAATATTCTGTGAGGTGCTAAGATAGACAGCAGTTTTAGAATAAATAAATACTTTATTAGCAATGAACAAAATATACAAGTTAAGACAAATGTAAGTGTAAAATGAACATGAGTTAAATAAGAACGTATGTTTAAAAATAGGTGGTTTTTAACCTTTTGTAATTTTTTACAATAAGCAAAGAATTTACTAGAAATGAACAAAAATACAAGTTAAAGAGAAATGTATAAGTAAAATGAAGATAAGTAAAAGAACGTATGTTGAAGATTAAGTGTTTTTTCACATTGCAAGTTTTACATTGAAAACACATTTAAAGCGAGAGTAAAATGAATGTGTTTGACAATAGTAAGAAGGCAAAATATTTACATCATGTGATTTACTGTTTAGGGGCTGTGCAATGGAGGGGTGCTGTTAGAAACATCAAGGCAAAATCAAATAAAAACATTTACAAGTATAACAATTATGAATATTATTAAGATAACAACTGTGAAACAATAGGATTATCAAATGTTAAGGGTATCTTTATGACAAGTGTTGTATGTGAAGATGTATGTTTTGGTGAGTGTAATGCAATAAGTTGTCAGAACTATGTGGTGTGTTGTGTTGATTTACACGTCACTGGTAGAAGGGGTTTCATCCAAAAAAGTCAAGAGAGTCTCATCAGCGATGTCTGTATCTTCTTGAACAGATGCAGAAGCTGTGCAGGGGTGTAGTGTCGAAACAGCATCATCTTTGACACGCACAGTTACTAAGCCTATGGACAGGAAATGTCCAGTGACTGTGATTGGGTCTGTGTCCAGGTAGATGTGCTTCGGTGCCGTGTTTAGGACGACTGTATGATCCATCTTCAATTCTCTTGTAGTGGTGTCATTTATCTCCAATGTGAGGGTAACATTCCATTGGTGCCGGAGCTTTGGTGTAATATAATGTTGGTTACATGTAGGGCACATGTGGAAAGGTGCACCAGGAGGACAGTTGGGAAGAGGGTGCCTTTTGGGACAGGTGATGGTTGATGTAGTCATGGCTCCAATGATGAGTCCAGTGACTTCTTCTGAGTTGTCCGTTACTGGTGCAGCTACACCATGTCTGGGGGGTCGATTGATGGTCTCTGCTGTGGTGGATGGTGATGTGCTGACAGTGATGGTGTTGTTATAGTCCTTAACAGTGACAGGTGAGAGGGTGTACCAGCTGTTTATACTGAGGTCCATGTTGTTCCATGTAGTTAGCAGGATACTGGCAGTGCTGTCGGCGACGGAGTAGGTAGACATCTGTATCTCCTGGCATTCGTGTTGAAGCCAACGGGTGGTGTTGTCTCGGATGTCTTGAATTTTGACTTTGATATTAACCTGATGAACAACAAGAGGAGAGCATAATTTTAGAAACAGATGTAGGCTATAGTAGATGATAGGTAACTGCAATATATTATTGTGTGTTGTTTCAAAAGTTAATCAAAGAAATGTAAATGTGTGTAGCTGAAATGTGCATTGATTAGATATGTTCACACAGTGGCTATGTGGGGTTGAATTATGAGAATGTGTTGTATAGGACTATACAATTAAAGGTGTGATTTTGTAAATAAAATAGTACTGTGTGTAAAATGACAACGTATGAATGTGTAATTTATATAGTTGTGTGGTGTATGAAATTGTATTGGAAAGTTGGAGTAAACATTTACCTGTTGACGATTTCTTGGTTTAGCTAATATTTCAGCTATGGTCATGGTTTTGTTTTCCATTCTGGTGCTTGGTTGTTGGTGAATGAAGTGTAGAGTTGGTATGATGTCCACTGAAGTACTGTTTCCAACCAACACAGAGAGCTCTTTGGGGTTGTGCAACGCAGGGCGGAGGGTTGGATTGATGAGCACAACTGGGCTTCTGAAATAAAAATAAAAATTGGATGGATCAGCATTCAGAATATGGTATTGAAATTTGTAGGTAACTACATAATTAATAATGTATATCAAAAGCTGGTGCTATGTCTATTAATGGATGGAGAAAGGATTAACATACTTGCTAGTTGCAATATCATTAAAAGCAGAGTGCTGTTGCTTATTGAATACAACGATGTCCCGGTATGTCGTCTCTTCTTGGAACGTTGCCGTGAAATAAGGTTTTTGCTTCTGGCTCATCTTGATCGGTGAAACATTATGAATGAAGCCTGTGACTTCAGTTTTGGATTTCTTGGTGGGTGTCTGCATCTAAAGTAGACAGGGAAGATAAAAACAGACACAAATATTGGAAAGGTTAGAATCATTTAGGCAACAAGATGACAGCATGCATAACAACACCAATTTGATAAGATTGTGAAGACGATCTGTCGTAGCCTAGGCTAGGGCCATTACAGCAGAAACGTAATTAGCCAGCACAGAATTCTGACCTGCGGAATTTCAAATAGAATGCTTTGGTATGAGGCCAATTTTAAATAAACATGTCAACTGATATTACGTGTCTATTCTTGCGAAATATTTTACCTGTAAACAGAGCCCATTGCTACCAGTGTAGGTCTGTGATAGCAATTGAAGGAAGTTTGTCAACCCTGAAACTGATAAGTAGCCTAACATTCACTTAGCTGTAGGAAATATTAAAACGTTAGCCAAAAATACAGAGATTCAGGCCTGCCTGAAGAATGGACACGGAAACACGTACAACCAAAATTACATCAATAGACAGGGAGTTTTCAGGCGATCTTTAAGAGGGTGGATCAATACTTTTTTACAAAGTCTGTCAACATTCAGTCGAACATATTCGGCGTCAAACTGTTGTAAAACATCTGCGGTCATCATAACAACAGAACGGTAGACTTTCAGTCTGAATAACCGCAGAAAATGTGAAAGAATCCGCAGAGATTTTGTTTGGGGCTTGGTCATTACCGTAGCATAACACAAAAAAGTTAAAAGGCTACTAGAAATCATGGACCTAGGTAGGCTACATCCTAAGCAAACATCTAGGCCTACACAAGGCGAGTTAGGAAGGTGACGATATGGAATCTCATGTCGTATGGAAGCAAATCGTTACCAAAATTCTAATGCAATTCCAGAAATGCATTTGCATTTTAAGAAAGTGGCTGCATTATTTGACTCATAAATGAAATTAGTATTCAATCATCCTATTTGCATTTTAATTTTCTTCTTCAAGAGTGCTCAATCTTTCACTTAATTAAAATGAAAAAGAAATAGACATTTGAGATTTAATGTTCAAAATATGCCCCAGCAAATAGATACCAAAATTCAATTTGAAATGTAAAATTTGAAAATGAAAATGCATTTTTGGAAATGCATTTTCATTTTAAGATCGTGGCTGCAAAATCGTGACCACAATTCAAATTCAAATGCATTTCCAGAAATTCATTTTCAAGAACGTGGCTGCAAAATCGTGACCACAATTCAAATTCAAATGCATTTCCAGAAATGCAAAATGCAGGAAAAAGCATTCTGAGCGGCGCAGCAGAGTGACGTCAGTAGCCGCTCTTCTTCAGCTCCCTGCTGACCGAGCTACCCATCTTGTTCGGTAGGGGGCGGTGTGCACATCTGCATTGCATTACATTGCAAATGTGCCGGGTCTTTAGAGCAGCGTTCCCCAACCGGTGACCACCGGTCCGCGGACCGGTACCGGTCCGTGGGTCATTTCGTACCGGGCCGAACAAAAAATAATTAATAACATTATTTCCTTTTAATTGATTATCAGAGTCTGAAAGACGTTTTATTCTGAAAAATGACCTGATTCTCTCCTTCTCCGCGGGCCTTTTCCCCTGAGCAAAAAAGCTCTGCAAAGACGTGTGTTTACTAATTTTTTAGCAAGTTTGTGGGCTTTATTGAGCGGTATCATGCGCGTCTCTTCCTCTTGACACATGACAAGTGATAGTTACCACTCAATGAAGCCTGTTTGAGACAACAACTCTATCAGTGTTTTGGATGAAGGCTATCCTGAGATCGCCACTAAAGCACTGAAAACCCTGCTTCCATTTCCAACATCAAGCGGGATTTTCTGCCGTGACAGCAATCAAACAAAATTATGGAATAGGCCTAAACTGGATATAAGGAACGCACTTCGGGTGTCACTGTCGTAGCTTATAGTCACACACAACAGTGGGACTGACACATCGAAAGCTAGCTATAGTAACAATATAACGATGGAAAACCAGGCTAAGAAACTTAAAGATGGGGCTGAAAAATTAAGAGACAAAAATACATCACATTCACTAGACATGGTTTTGTCAATTGAAAAAACGGCTGTTTATTTTACAAAAAACTCCCAAAACTATTTTGCGCTCAAATAAAGGCCAAAAAAGTTGGCCTTTAAGTAGGCCTATCGAACTCCGGAACTAGCATCAAATCAAACACAGACTACGCATGCATTAGCAGGCAGCTGTGGTAGCGTAGCTATACAGGGGCCGGTTCTGGTGGGCTGGTCTGGATAAAAATCCAGGGCCTATTTTTACTCCCAGTCCGTCCCTGCTGCCCCGCAACATTACATTTACATTTTAAATTTATGCATTTAGCAGACGCTTTTATCCAAAGCGACTTCCAAGAGAGAGCTTTACAAAAGAGCATAGGTCACTGATCATAACAACGAGATAGCCCCAAACATTGCGAGCAGCCAAAACATGAAGCATACATTGTGAAAAAACAAATAAGTGCCAAAGGGAAGAACCATAAGAGCATGCAGTTAAACAAGTTACAATGAATCAACATGAAACTCAAAAAGTGCAAGAGTGTACCTGTAGAAAAGAAGACAAAACAACAATCAACAGTAAAATATTTCACTGCGAGTACAAGAATTTAAAACCGTCACAACTAACCAACAGGAGCAACAAGTCTCTCAATAAGAGTCATTGTGATCCTGGAGGAAACTAACATCAGGTCCAGCCAAGCATTCCTAAGTGCCGTTGTACTCCCGGAACAAGTGCGTCTTGAGCCTTTTCTTGAAGGTGGGGAGACAGTCAGTGTCCCTGATGGAGGTGGGGAGTTGATTCCACCATTGGGGGGCCAGACAGGAGAAGAGCTTGTGTTGGGACCGGGCACTCTTGAGCGGTGGGACCACCAGATGGTTGTCAGAAGAAGACCGTAGGTGGCGGGTGGGGGTGTAAGGCTGCAGGAGAGACTTGATGTAGTCGGGTGCAGTCCCGTTCACCGCTCGGAAGGTCAGTACCAGAGTCTTGAATCTGATACGGGCCGTGATGGGAAGCCAGTGGAGGGAGATGAGGAGCGGGGTAACATGGGAGCGTCTGGGTAGATTGAAGACCAGACGGGCTGCCGCGTTCTGAATCCTCTGGAGAGGGCGGGTTGCGCATGCTGGGAGACCGGCGAGCAGCGAGTTGCAGTAGTCCAGCTTTGAGAGGACAAGTGCTTGGACTAGCAGCTGGGTGGAATGCTCAGACAGGTATCTCCTGATCTTCCGGATGTTGTAGAGGGTGAATATACACGACCGGGAGACCGCAGCAATGTGGGCTGTGAGGAAGAGCTCGTCATCCATGGTCACCCCGAGGTTCCTGGCAGAGGATGAAGTGGTCACCGTCGCCGATCCCAGGGTGATTGAGAGATCGTGGGAGATGGAGGGTTTGGCCGGGATGATGAGGATTTCTGTTTTGGCGAGGTTCAGCTGGAGGTGGTGCTCGGTCATCCAGGCGGAGATGTCTGTGAGGCAGGCCTCGATCCTAGCTGAGATCCCCGGATCAGTCGGGGGGAACGACAGGTACAGCTGCGTGTCGTCAGCATAGCAGTGGTAGGAGAAGCCATGGGAGGTGATGATTGGTCCAAGCGAGGTGGTGTAGAGGGAGAAGAGGAGGGGTCCAAGGACGGAGCCCTGTGGGACACCAGTGGCCTGACACTTTGCCTCCCCAGGAGAACTGGTAGGAAGGGTGGAGAAGGTAGAGAAAAGTTTGTGAGGGTTTGAGACAGAGTTAATTTTGTTCAGGAAATAGTGGGTTTTAGCATCAGTTATGCGGGCAGAGAAGGATTTGAGGAGGGAGTGATACTTATCGAGGTCCAGATCGTCTTTGGACTTGCGCCATCTCTCAGCTGCCCGAAGGATGGACCGGACTGCACGAATCACATCCATGAGCCACGGGCAGGAGGGAGAAGATCGCGCAGGCCCGGTTGACAGGGGACAGAGAGTGTCGAGTGATGCAGTTAGTGTGGATAACAGGGTGTTGGTGGCAGTGTCAGTGGGGTGGCACATAAACTCGTCAATGGGAGGGAGGGAGGATGTTACAATGGAGGAGAAGTGGGAGGGGGATAGGGAGCGGAGGTTGCGGCGGAAAGTTATGAGGGGAGGGGAGGTGGGAGGAGTTGGAGGGAGAGAGACAGAGAATTGGATGAAGGAGTGATCAGAAATGTGTAGTGGGGTTACAGAGCGATACAGTTACGTGTCAGGATGAGGTCGAGCTGTTTTCCTGCCTTGTGGGTCGCCGGTGTGTTCAGCAGCTTCAGGTCGAAGGAGGTGAGAAGAGACTTGAAGTCGACGGCCTGCGTTGCTTCGAGGTGGATGTTGAAGTCCCCAAGGAGTATCAGCGGTGTTCCATCATCCGGGAGGACGCTGAGGAGCATGTCCAGCTCCTCCACAAAGTCGGCAAGCGGCCCTGGTGGGCGGTAGAGGACAACTAAAAATGCTTTGATAGGATCAGTTAGCATCACATAATGGTGTTCAAATGATTTGGCAGTAACAGAGAGTGGGGTGGATGTGTATTTAATATGTGGGGAAAGAAGCAAACCTGTCCCACCACCTCGCCCGGTTGAGCGGGGTGAGTGAGAGAACGAGTGGTTGATGGAGAGAGCAGCTGGAGTTGCAGTGTTGTCTGGGCGGATCCATGTCTCTGTCAGCGCAAGGGCGTGAAGAGAAGCATGGGATGCAAACGCCGGGATGAAGTCTGCTTTGTTCACAGCAGACTGGCAGTTCCAGAGCCCAATAGAAAGAGAGAGGGCAGGTGGAGAAGATCTGGATAGGTAGCTAAGATTAGAAGTGGACCGTATATACTTAGTGACATATCTACGTCTGCGAGTGGTGTAATGAGCGGGAATGCTGAAGAAACACATGCTAGCTATGAATATGTTCTATGTAGAATGGAAAACAGGGCAGCTGACAATGGCCCTAATTATGTAAACAAAGCCAGGGTCTCACTCGACGGCAAGTACCCTGAAACTCGACCTCTAGCTAGCTACCTATTGACCAATTTAGCTGCTATACCCTTAACCTCTATCCTTGAGACAGACTTTTAGCTCAACACAAATGAATGAAACAAACTCTGGTTACTTACAGTCAAGACGGCAGTCACGAAGTACACTCAGTAAGACACTATTCGCTCTGAATCTGATTACAGAAGTCAGGGCTGATTTAACCAAATTCTACAATGGCCCTAATTATGTAAACAAAGCCAGGGTCTCACTCGGCGGCAAGTACCCTGAAACTCGACCTCTAGCTAGCTACCTATTGACCAATTTAGCTGCTATACCCTTAACCTCTATCCTTGAGACAGACTTTTAGCTCAACACAAATGAATGAAACAAACTCTGGTTACTTACAGTCAACATTAAGCCAACCCCCTGATAAAATATGTTCCCGAGGCTGTATATGTTGTTAATACATAGGCTAGCAATAAATTGTTGTTGTACTAGCAATCCAAGTTTTGTTTTTCACTGTAGAAATCTCAAATTTCATAATGATTTGCCAATGCAAGAGAGTACCGGTGTTGCGTCCCAACTGGTTCCCAATTTAACTGGTTCCCCTGCTGTGCGTGCACCAATCAGTCTGCCTCCATCACCAGATTCGTCACAAATTTGCAAACATATTACTGCCGATTTTCAAGTCGGATCTCATATTTGCTGCGGCAAATATGAAAATAGGCCTATATGCTACGTGCGCACTACATTAGGCTACCATTCGCGACAAAATAAATGGAGACAAAATAAAACATTTGCAGGCTCGCATGAAGTGGGATTCGATCGCACTAGAGCAAAAATACGTGCGCACCATAGTCCGTTGATTTACACCACGAGCTACACCAGCTCACAAATGTTAGCGAAATCGTTACGTATTTGTAACCATAATAAATGGAACTCCAAATACGTGATGAGTAGCCTACATTCGGTATAGTGTCTACGGTAACTAGTTGATTCAGAAGAACCAAAACAACAGGTTGCCTGAAGGACAACGTAGTTAACAAATTCATGACTGGATTCCTGTAACACTCGTGTGCTTCAGTAGGTCGTGGTGTAATGCAACGGATTATAGCAATGCATGTGTTTTTGCTCGTGGGATCGAATCCCACTCGAATCTTTTATTTTCTTAGCTTCCATTTATTATGGCGTGAATGGCTGTAATGTAGTGCTCACTACATTTGTTCAGAATATACAATTATGAAATTAATTGATTTCAAAAGATATAGCGAAGACACACTCAGCCATAGGCTACACGAAATCGCATAGGAAACGAATGTTTCCATGTTGTGTTACGCGTATTTTGATCGTATTGTCTGGGTTAGCAGCGACGTTCTTAGTATGAATTTTTAATATGTGGTGTCAGAAGGAGCTGTGATGTCGTGGAAAATACGGCTATTGCCTCTAAAACAACCCCAAATATGTGCATAGTAGCCTACATTCGGGTAGTGTCTATGGGAACCAGTTGATTCAAAAGAAGCCAAATCAAAGTGTTACCTGAAGGCCAACATAGTTAACAAATACGTAACGATTTAGCTAACATTTGTGAGCTGGTGTACCTCGCGGTGTAAATCAAAGGACTATGGTGCGCACGTATTTTTGCTCTAGTGCGATCGAATCCCACTTCATGCGAGCCTGCAAATGTTTTATTTTGTCTCCATTTATTTTGTCGCGAATGGTAGCCTAATGTAGTGCGCACGTAGCATATAGGCCTACTTTCATATTTGCCACAGCAAATATGAGATCCGACTTGAAAATCGCCAGTAATATGTTTGCAAATTTGTGACGAATCTGGTGATGGAGGCAGACTGATTGGTGCACGCACAGCAGGGGAACCAGTTAAATTGGGAACCAGTTGGGACGTAACACCGGCACCTTTTTTTCTCCACTTCAAGCACTGAATGTAATGCAATGCAGATGTGCACACCGCCCCCTACCGAACAAGATGGGTATCTCGGTCAGCAGGGAGCTGAAGAAGAGCGGCTACTGACGTCACTTTGCTGCGCCGCTCAGAATGCTTTTTCCTTCATTTTGCATTTCTGCAAAATGCATTTCTGGAAATGCATTTTAATTTGAATTGTGGTCACTATTTTGCAGCCACGTTCTTAAAATGAAAATGCATTTCTGGAAATGCATTTGAATTTGAATTGTGGTCACGATTTTGCAGCCACGTTCTTGAAAATGAAAATGCATTTCTGGAAATGCATTTGAATTTGAATTGTGGTCACGATTTTGCAGCCACGTTCTTAAAATGAAAATGCATTTCCAAAAATGCATTTTCATTTTCAAATTTTACATTTCAAATTGAATTTTGGTATCTATTTGCTGGGGCATATTTTGAAAATTAAATCTCAAATGTCTATTTCTTTTTCATCTTAATTAAGTGAAAGATTGAGCACTCTTGAAGAAGAAAATTAAAATGCAAATAGGATGATTGAATACTAATTTCATTTATGAGTCAAATAATGCAGCCACATTCTTAAAATGCAAATGCTTTTCTGGAAATGCATTTGCATTTGCATTTTGCTAACGATTTGCTTCCATAATGTCGGTCTAAGTTAACTGGCCTTAACATGAAAATCGCAGTTTACCAGTCTTAATTTGAATAATGGTGCGTGTTACGATGAACGTGTAGGGTATGACCTATAGGCCTATGTGCCGCAAAGAACGTAGTTCCTAAAGATGATTCTAGGCTAAATTAGGTGGTGGTCAATGTATGCATTTAGCGGTTAAATGAATTGAATCATAGACATATGGCTTAGGCCTAAAAAGGTTAGCTTACCCAGTTATAATCAATTCAGTACACTAGTTTGAGTAAAATAGCCTATGTGGTGGCGTGTAGTGCACTCAAGTTTACGTTTCAGTCTTTAAATAGTTCAAATGTTAGCCAAAGATATAGTGAATAATTTAGTGCGAACTTACCGAAGTAGATGGACGAGAAGACATTTTCAAAGTTTTGGAAATGGCAAATGTTTGAGTCGCGCAAAAGAAAGTCTAGAGTTTCAAGTGAATGAACAGACAATTAAAGCGATATGATGGAAACTGTAGGCCTAGTATTATTGGGGTTTTATTCAGCGCCGTGCATCTGTTTCATTGGTCGGCTGGTGCGCCAGGCATGGGCATTTACATGTAAATGTAGAACTTGTGAAATAGGTGTCTCTTCGTTGTGGGCAAAAATGACTATGTATAAACGTTGCAATTAGGCTACTAGTTTTCTGAAAGTTTAACTAGCCTACTTTAAAACACAAGCACATAGCCTATGTGGTAATTAGGCCCTACTCATTAAAACAATGTTTGTGACAGTTAACAGGAAACTATGCCATGAACATTAGTTAGCCTAACACCTAACAATTCTTTGGCAGTCTATAGCCTACTTTTTACATATCTACATTTGAATATTTCTTATGATTGTCACAATGGCAGAATTGATGCTGTTTACATAAGTGTTTGTTGTGTATTTAATAATATTAAGGAATCGAATTCATACAAGCTGTATAATATTGCAATCGAAATGTGCACTAATTCTACAATTTGAAATTCTATTAAAATGCACCTAGGGATCATGTAACAGTTTAATATCCTAAGGTAGGCCTAAGTCTGCAGTTGAATCACTCATTTCAATGTTTTGTACTCATGGTGAATTACCTTATTTGCTTAGTTCACTGAGTATTGAACATAGTAGTGAATAAACCAATGTTCAAATGTGTATGGAAATGTTTGGCCTCAAACATTTTAGGAAAATGAGACAGCCATGCCATTGATCATGAAGTAAAGGATACTCTTCAGATGTCCAAGGGACAATTCCATTCAGCAAGAATGGATGTTTGTGTGGGGGCGACTGAATAGATGGACTGAATCAACATAATCAACTTTTTGCTTGAGAAGGATTATTACAAATTGTTTTTCAAAGTGAGTGAAAGATACTTAATTTTTTTGGTAAATGTACTAATAGTGAAATAAAGAACAAAGAATGTATGGACATTTTGAGGGCATGCTAAAAATATAAAATGAGATTTACACCTAATGTGGTAATTTCAACTTTTGTCTCACCTCCTTCTTTGTTTGAAAGGCAAGGATGGTTCTTTGTCTCATTCCCTTTCTATTGTTTCTTTGTATGGGAAGGCAGAGTGGGTGCTTCATCCCTCGTTCTGTTCTATTGTGTGTTTCGTCTGGCCATTTGCTAAGGTGTGACGAGTACACTGCATGGTGTAAATTGACAGACTTTGAGGAGACAGATTTTTTCAACAATTGTCATCATGGTTGAAACTGTATAGGTATGTACATATGTTTTCTCAGTAAAACAATTTAGTAAGAACAGAATTGTTTTCCCCAGAGAGAATAATTGTGTAATTGTAATGAGGTAAACCTTATTATTTACCTTATTATTGCTGTTGCTTTAGTGTAGCCAGACGCAGATTCTTGAATGATGGAAGCTGTGGTACTTGAAAAGGTTTGAAGGCCTGAGGTGATTGCTGAAACATTAACATTTTATGAATGTATTTTTTTACAATGTGGGCTTTATTAAAGTAAAAACTAATGAAATGTGCAATAAATCTTACCTGATGTGGTACTGGGGGTGGGAAAGTATTCAGATGTTGGTGTGGTTGAATGTACCAACATTTTAAAGCACAAGGATTAGTGTGCTGATGGGAAAGGTATTACACATCCCCTGTCGTGTGGGGGGTTTGAGCTGTCAGCACTGTGTCGTCGGTCTGGCAACACTGGACCTGGTCGACAGTGGACGTTGATCTGTGACAGTCTGCCAAAGCTGGATCTAGTCGCCAAGCGGACACCAGTGTGTGTGTGTGTGTGTGTGGTGTGGTGTGGTGTGGTGTGTGTGTGTGTGTGTGTGTAGTTGCCAGAAGGTTCTATGGGGAGATAAAATTGCAGAATCACATTTAATGGGTTAAAGTTGCCTAAAACTCATTCCTTACAATGTAGTAAATGCATGTTTTCATGTGTTTTGTATTTCACAGTCCATTCACTATACTTGACTTTTGTTTTTAAATGCATTGTTTAGCAGATAATTTATAGGTTACTTTATGTGAATAAGTATCGCATTATGGTGACTGTAATATGTTGACAACAATTCAACTGATATTTGAAATTGTACATCTTTTGTGTATACATGATCATGACCACAGCACTGAAACTGCATTAGCCAAGGTAGTTAATGATCTACTGTTAGCCTCTGACGCGGGCTCTATCTCTGTCCTGGTTCTTCTAGACCTAAGTGCAGCTTTTGACACTGTGGATCATGAGATTCTCCTGGAACGTATTGAGAACGATGTTGGGATTTCTGGTACGTCACTTCAGTGGTTTAGATCGTATCTATCTGATAGATCACAATATGTCCACTATGATGGCTGCTCATCCAGGAGCTCCACTGTAAAATACGGAGTACCACAGGGTTCAGTTCTAGGCCCTCTGTTATTTTCGCTCTATATGCTGCCTTTAGGAAACATGATTAGAAGTTCTGGGGTAAATTTTCACTGTTATGCAGATGATACTCAGCTATATACACTGAATGTCTATAAAGTCTGGAGAATTTCCACATGCTATGGAAAAATGTGTTTCCAGGTTGAGAGCTTGGATGACTGCAAATTTCCTTCTCCTTAATTCGGATAAAACTGAGGTTCAAATTTTCGGCCCTAAAAAATATAGAAATAATTTTTCCAATCTGACCTTAGACCTAGACGGCGTCAAAGTCTCTCAAAGCCAGCTGGTAAAAAATGTAGGAGTCACAATGGATCCAGACCTTTCGTTTGAGTACCATATTAAGCAAATCACCAGAACTGCATTTTTCCGTCTACGTAATATTGCCAAAATACGAAGGTTCCTCTCAAAGGATGATGCTGAAAAACGAATACATGCATTTGTTACGTCCCGATTGGACTACTGCAATGTGTTGTTCTCTGGCCTCCCAATTACCTACATAAAAAATGTACAGCGGGTGCAAAATGCTGCTGCTAGACTACTGACTAGAACAAGAAAGTTTGATCACATAACATCTACTCTTGTCTCTCTACACTGGCTCCCTATCCAAGCCAGAGCTGACTTCAAAGTTCTACTACTAACCTACAAATCTCTGCATGGATTGGCTCCACTGTACCTGTCCGGTCTCCTTGCACCCTCTATATGAGAACGCCCTACCTCCAGCTGTTTTTTTCTTAATTTTGGGAACCACCAGATAGCCGGTGTTACGTCCCAACTGGTTCCCAATTTAACTGGTTCCCCAGCTGTGCGTGCACCTATCAGTCTGCCTCCATCACCAGATTCGTCACAAATTCGCAAACATATTACTGGCGATGTTCAAGTCGGATCTCGTATTTGCTGCGGCAAATATGAAAGTAGGCCTATAGGCTACGTGCGCACTACATTAGGCTACCATTCGCGACCAAATAAATGGAGACAAAATAAAACATTTGCAGGCTCGCATGAAGTGGGATTCGATCGCACTAGAGCAAAAATACGTGCGCACCATAGTCCGTTGATTTACACCGCGAGCTACACCAGCTCACAAAAATCAGCTAAATCGTTACGTATTTGTTAACTACGTTGACCTTCAGGTAACATTTTGATTTGGCTTCTTCTGAATCAACTGGTTCCCATAGACACTACCCGAATGTAGGCTACTATGCACGTATTTGGGGTTGTTTCGAGGCAATAGCCGTATTTTCCACGACATCACAGCTCCTTCTGACACCACATATTAAAAATTCATACTAAGAACGTCGCTGCTAACCCAGACAATACGATCAAAATACGCGTAACACAACATGGAAACATTTGTTTCCTATGCGATTTCGTGTAGCCTATGGCTGAGTGTTTCTTCGCTATATCTTTTGAAATCAATTAATTTCATAATTGTATATTCTGAACAAATGTAGTGAGCATTACATTACAGCCATTCACGCCATAATAAATGGAACTCCAAATACGTGATGAGTAGCCTACATCCGGTATAGTGTCTACGGTAACTAGTTGATTCAGAAGAACCAAAACAACATGTTGCCTGAAGGACACCGTAGTTAACAAATTCATGACTGGATTCCAATATCGCTCGTGTGCTTCAGTAGGTCGTGGTGTAATGCAACTGATTGTAGCAATATATGTGTTTTTGCTCGTGGGATCGAATCCCACTCGAATCTTTTATTTTCTTAGCTTCCATTTATTATGGCGTGAATGGCTGTAATGTAGTGCTCACTACATTTGTTCAGAATATACAATTATGAAATGAATTGATTTCAAAAGATATAGCGAAGAAACACTCAGCCATAGGCTACACGAAATCGCATAGGAAACAAATGTTTCCATGTTGTGTTACGCGTATTTTGATCGTATTGTCTGGGTTAGCAGCGACGTTCTTAGTATGAATTTTTAATATGTGGTGTCAGAAGGAGCTGTGATGTCGTGGAAAATACGGCTATTGCCTCGAAACAACCCCAAATACGTGCATAGTAGCCTACATTCGGGTAGTGTCTATGGGAACCAGTTGATTCAGAAGAAGCCAAATCAAAATGTTACCTGAAAGCTGATTTTTGTGAGCTGGTGTAGCTTGCGGTGTAAATCAACGGACTATGGTGCGCACGTTTTTTTGCTCTAGTGCGATCGAATCCCACTTCATGCGAGCCTGCAAATGTTTTATTTTGTCTCCATTTATTTGGTCGCGAATGGTAGCCTAATGTAGTGCGCACGTAGCCTATAGGCCTACTTTCATATTTGCCGCAGCAAATACGAGATCCGACTTGAAAATCGCCAGTAATATGTTTGCGAATTTGTGACGAATCTGGTGATGGAGGCAGACTGATAGGTGCACGCACAGCTGGGGAACCAGTTAAATTGGGAACCAGTTGGGACGTAACACCGGCTATCTGGTGGTTCCCAAAATTAAGAAAAAAACAGCTGGAGGTAGGGCGTTCTCATATAGAGCACCTCTTCTCTGGAACAAATTACCTGTCTCAATCAAGGAGTCTGATACTGTTTCGACATTTAAAATTAGGTTAAAAACGTTCTTGTTTAGTCAATTCTACGTTTGCTAAAGGTAAATTTAGCTCACACGCGCGCAACCATATAAATCTATGCTCGCGACTGGTTGTCGCAAAGTATGACGTGTACAGCTAGTTGCAAGCGTGCACGAGGTCTCGGAGCTAGGGGGAAAAAGCATAGATATATATAAACACTAGATGTCCTACGGCGGAGTCTAGAACGTCCGCACATGGCGGCCATCTTGCTACAGGCAACTCGCTCACCCATAACATTGTGTTGATGCTACATGTACTTTTTAAATGACCATAACTTGCTCAATTTTCAACCGATTTTGAAACGGTTTGGTTTGTTATCAACGTCAGAGATGTCGTTATGCCACTGCAGGACGTATGCCATATGCGGACGTTCGACTCCGTTGTCCGGCAACGCGGACGAGACATCTAGTGTTTATATATATATCTATGGTTCTCTCTATATTAGACATTCTCTGGTTAAACTAAACCCCCACTGCTGTCAACCTGTTTGAATGGTTTTCGGCGGGACAGACAGCAGCACCATCTCGATTCACGGACATTTTCGGTATATTAACACATAATGTCAATTGGTTACTGGTGTGTTGTATCATGTATGTCTGATACTTTATTAACATGTATGTATTACATTAATTTATAATACATAACGCAATATTGTGAAGCAGAGCTAGAAATGGCTATGCTAGCTACCATACTGTACTGTACCATACTGTACATACCAAACAGTAGCCTAATGAGGACTATATTGTTCCACTAAACGTTTAACCTTCGACTGTTGAAGTAAATGGGACTTGTTAAACGTTTTTTTATTCATCAGCCCACTTACAATTTACCACATTAACAACACTTATATTTGTAGTACTTGATGCAAGTTGAATCTAACCATTATCACCAGCAACTGCTCAATTTAAGACAAGAAAGGAATTTGATAAATTGAACAGAATAAACAAGGCAACCAACTGCATTCAATAAAACATTTTATTATACAATATGCATTTAGAATCTAACAAGCTTACGATAAACTTTAACTAAAGCTGGCTATATAAAATACTACTAATAACAATTGATATGTGGTGGTCGAAATATGAAAAAATGCAGGATTTTCGTGAATTTACCAGCTAACTTGCTTCGGACAATGTAAAAAAAATGTGTGTGGAATGTTTATTTTAACGATTGAAAACATGCATCATAGACCACTGTAGCAGATAATGTTTAATATAGGGAGAACCATAGATATATATAAACATAGTGTTTATATATATCTATGGGGAGAACTGCCACTCTCGGGAAACTTCCGGGTTCTGAACTGGTTGCGGTTCCATGTGAGGGCGCTAACGAGCGAGTGCAGAATGAATGGAGGTCTATGGAGCTATACCCAGTGGCGTAACTATAGGGAGTGCACGGAGTGCAGCTGCACTAGGGCCCGTGGCGAAAGGGGGCCCGTCCTCGATCTCATCGTAGAAGTGAAACAACCTTACCGGCCAAACCATCTGCTTTCACATTGGAGAACTGACCAGGCCCCTCGCTACGCTCAAAACTTCGGAAGAAGTACATATGATCCAGTCCCATCAATTCGCAAACCTTTCTCAATTATGGTGTCAGTTATTCATAATTATGAGCTATCACCTGCCCAATAAACATTTTAACAATAGTCTTAACAACAGCAAATAATTCATTTGACCTCATTTGCCTTTTGCTGAATGAAACGAATCTCGTTTTTTTATCAAGTAATATTGCCATCGAAAAATAGCAAGGATGTCTGAGTAATATTGTTGTTAAAGATTCTATAGCCCGCCCACCCACACATGTTGCGATTGTTTCCCATCCTGTTGTGTTATGTTGCATTGCGTGTTGAGTAAGCGATAAGTAGGCTACCCCATGCCCTTCAAACACAAAAGTGGCTGCAGGAAGCGGCACGAACGCAAAGAGCAGGATCAAAGGGTGGCAAAGCTGGCAAAATTATCTTCATTTGGATTTGTGGCGAAGAGTGTTCAAGAGGACGCTACGTCTGACCCCCAGCCCAAAAGCAATGAGTGTGAAACTCAGCCACCAGGGTAGGCTAATCACATAACATTTACTGTCTGGTATAGCCTAATTGAATGCATTTAGATATATAAAATGCACGCATAGGCCTATAGGCTAAGGCAGCAGCCAGGTTAGATAGGCTATTGTAAACTATATGCAGGATGTAGTCGGAAAATAGCTAAAGCTAGATAGGCTAAACGTTACGCTAGCATATCTAACGAAAATAAAATCAAACATTCACCATTGAATGACAGTATTGTTTTTTTTAGACTATAGCTCAACACTCAATAATTTCGCCTGACGATAGGTCGGTTAAGGGGCCCGTTGGTGAGATCTGCACTCGGGCCCGCCAAGTCATTGTTACGCCGCTGGCTATACCCCTCAAAATCCACTTTTCTCAGGATTAAATGTTTTGTCTAGTAATTTGAATTCTGAATTCGAAAGGGAAGGCAAAAAAAATACACACTGCTGGCTGTTAGATTTTTTTAAAGTCGCCTTTCTGTTCTAAAAAGCCTTTGTCATTGACGTCATACACATCGTACGACCAGAGCTACTGCTTTACGACAAGCTCTGGTCACTTCCTTTTTTCTCTCAAGGCATCGACAACACAGCTGACAGGTTAGGCTCTCCCTGTCAATACACATGCTAGAAAGAGTTTTGGCTTGCTAATGTTGCTGCTAATGTTGCTAATGCTCTGACATTCTGGCTGTGTTCGAAATCTTAGATAGCTGTCTTAATCCTTGATCTCTTACTGGACAGGTGTCTGACGAGACAGGTCCTTTCGGGGGAAGGTATCTCCAAAACCGTTGATTTCGAACAGTCTATTAAGATAGGATGTACGTCATCGCGCTGCGTGTACTTATGTGCTCGCACTAGCGCACTCTGTCAGACATACCAGAGCTAAAGTTAGCAAGCCCGTTAACAATCTTCAGCTACCGATAGCGACCTGGCTAACGCATACCTCGCTAACGAATTCAGACTATTTGTTGTTAATCAATCATGGCATAATTACATAGTACACTGTTTATTTCTCGGTAACTTTTTTACAAAAAAAGCAAAGAAACTTACATTTATGAATACTTTTGGCCAGCACTTCAGTGGTTTGTTCCGCCATTAATAATTTTTCTCTGGTTTGGGTTCTGCAAGCCCCCACCCCTCGCCCCTCGGCTTGAAGCAACGGCCCCGGTGGATGTAGGTGGTATTGCATTTCTTGTTAGACTTCCGGCTCTTCCGGTCGTTTTTATTCTATTAGAATAAAACATAACATTTACAAAACTATCTCCCCCAATAATTTTTGTTCGATTCTCGAACCTGGCTCATACTACTAGCTTTTTCATGGAATAATTTTTCCTGATTTTTGCTGAGTTTGAAACCAATCCGAAATGGTTAAACTAGCACCCCATTTATTTGCCTACGTCAATAAAAGTTGCCTGCAAATGTGCTCGCGGATACTAACAGGGCACGAGCACAAAAGTTCACATTGGCCGATAGCCGATTTACCTGGAGCTGAAAGAAATGGCTTGAGTTGCCTGCCCTGTTGTAGCAAGTTTAGCGGTTGTCACACATAGGCCTACATGAAATGTTGTTAATATAGTTTATTCCTGTTATTTTGAAACAGATTAGATTTTTCGTAAAAACGTTCGTGACATGATGGCAAATATTATATTATGTTAAGCGTGAGCATAGATTGTTGACATGTCTATCTGGAGCAAAGACGAAGATTAATACTTTAACTGATAACCACAATAGGAAATGATATATAGTTAAATAATATTAGTCTTGCCTTCAGAAGCTTTTGTTAAACACACTCATTATTCTTTTTTTGATCGTGTCATCAAGCCAGACTGCTTTTGTGGGACAATGAAGGTCCTCAGTGACTGTTTCACCCCCACTTATATCTGATGGAAACGTCTTGTATATAGTTCTGTTAATATGCCCCTTTCAAAGGCACGTTCAATAAAGTAGACTATATTTTAGACACACTTCTCAATTTATTACATTATTACCAAGTCTTGTTAGATCACGTTATATCCATTAATAGGCGTTTGGTTTTGTAGGTTGAACATATAAAACACAGGCCACATTTCTACACTGATGTTGAATTGAAGGCAGTGTGAATTTTGTGGCATTTCGTTTGAATATAAAGTTGACAGTAAGCTATGGTAAGTCTGCATTATGGAAGATTTCTGTTATAAAAATAATTATTAAGCTTTCTTTGCCTGGCGAGAACAACGACGGAGCTAAGTGTTCATGTTAACAGTTTATCTAATCCGATACAATGCGTTGGAAATCATACTCATATCACAAAGAAAATAAGCAACATATGTGATGAGTTCCATCTAGAATAGCCCTATATTTAGCCCTATAGCCTATTTCTAAAAACCAAGTGAAAGGAACACTATACAGTGACAGCATACATTTCCGTAAAGTTTGCATCATGTCTCTGATTCTTATCGGACTTGTACCCCATTCTGCCACTGCAATGCCTTAGCTCACAAGCTCGCAACCATATAAATCTATGCTCGCGACTGGTTGTCGCAAAGTATGACGTGTACAGCTAGTTGCAAGCGTGCACGAGGTCTCGGAGCTAGGGAAAAAAAGAGCCACTGTTTAAAGCTAGACCGGAAGAGTCGGAAGTGGAAAGATGGCGCGGTCCAGTTTCGTGCTCTCGCTTGCCTCACTGCAGCACTGAGCACTTTTGATAGAAATGAATGGGGACGCCATCTTGGAAGACAAAAGTTGCTTCCTCTAGTTATATTAACTCTATGGGCAGCTCATATGCTCTCTTGAAAAATGACCGTTATGTGACGTATTTCAAGGTATCTTATTAAAGCGGAAGAGAAGGTTTAAGACATTTCGAATAGTCCCTGCTCTCTTAATAGGAAGGAAGGAAGGAGGCATTTTAAGACATTTCGAACAGAGCCTCTGATTCCGCTTCGGATGCCATCAAGCGGGTAGCCTGACGTTGTCATACTCATAATTCTAGTCAGAATATGAGTCTGAGAACTCTCCATTGGGCTGGGGCGTGTTTCAACCGAACCCGGAAAAAAATGCCTCTTCGCTAAATTGGATAGACCTACAACCAATCAGAGCAACGTAATATGTTTGTTGAAAACCCAAGAGCTCTTTGGTGACGTGGTTGATTACGTTACTGTTGATCATCTGTCCATCATCGTATAAAGCCCGCCCTGACAATTTCATTGGTCCGAACAGCTTCTGTTCGGACATAGTTGTTCCCCAACCGAGACTCCCCAGACCCAACTTCCCGGGATAAGTTGGGCTGGCAGCCAGGCTAATAAATTCTACCTCCACATCCCTTTCAGTAAAAATCAGCAATTTGCATGACTTACAAAACTCTCTCAATCAATGGACATGCTCAAGACATATAGATACAAAAAGATTTTATTACAATATCAAAAGTTGACCAAATCCTAAAGAGTAGACTGGAGGCATTGACAAGGTGGATGAGAGAAACATTTAACCATCTGCTTGTCCTTTAAGTAGACATGAAGGTGCCAAGCTGCATTAAATACAAATGCTTGGAGACAATATGACTAACATAATGACAGTGAGGACTGATAGCAACAATTATACAAAATCAAAGATAAAAGAAGCATTGGAAGAATACAATAAAAAGGTTATGCATAATATAAGTTCCAGCCAAGAAATATCCTACATCTGAATATAAAACACTATTTTTCATGCCCTCTTGGAATCTCTCAATCTATTGGATTAAAAAATATATATACTACAAGGTAAGGTAGCTGTTAAGTGTCTGACTAATCTACAAGTGGAGGGAGAAAGGTGAATGGATGCTGAGGGGTACAGAAAAAAACAGCTGAGCAATGGTCATTTCAGAGAGCTGGAGAGAAATTCCAACAGGATTGGGCCACGTTTCAAGATGAGCAATGCACCCCTCAACACTTGACTCACTCTGATAAGTACTGGATAGTCATTATTATGGTGATCACTAAATAGTCCATTTAATTTGCACGGTATAGTTTACAGGCACAGATCAAATATTTTTTTGAAATATTTTAATTTCACTGAAGATTATTGGAGCTCATCTGACACAATTGAACCATGGAAATAGTCCTACGGTCCAAACCATGCCCACCTGGCATTCTGGACAGGCTCAAATTAATGTTCAATGTCTTCAAAATGATTTAAACTCAGGTATGATAGCTTCAAATGACTATCAAGAGGCAAGTTCAGGGGAGGGCTGGTTAGAAGTGGAACCAACACACAGGCATCATTAAAAAAAAAAAAAAGGTCTAGAACGCAGTCCTATGAGAGCTCACAAGAAGTAGTCAGCCACTGGTTTTTTGGAAGGGATGCCTCTGGTCTCCTGTGGAGCTGCCTCAAATATAATGAACTCCCTCTGCAGGTGCTCATCCAGCTCCAAAATGGCCGCCACATTGCCACATCTGTGTGAGAAAGACGGTTACAAATGTATGTCAAGTTGCTTAAAATGACAGGCTGACAAACACTGAAGAACAGTACATGATTTTGTCTCAACTTTTCAAAGTGTTTCTTTCTCACACACACACCTATAGCAGTAGTTGGGTGCAGACCACACAGTGAGCACTGTCTCGTTGAAGTGCCACTTGTAGCCCTCCATGACCAGCTGGTGGGCCCGGCAAATCATGTGAATATCATTGGCTGCGTTGAACTGGGCCACCACGTCACTACCAAACAAGTAGCCTGCCCCTCTTGGACTAACCCCCCATCCTGTGGTGTCTGAGAATAATAGTGGAAGAGAGAAACGGTAAGATCAAGACAAAGAGATCTAAATGTATTATATATATGAATGTCAACAACAAAAAACACCAACACAAAGTGTTATATTGTCAAACAACTATGGGGGCCTACTGTGCAGGTTTTATACCTTCAGGGTCTGACCACAGCAGGTCACACATGGGTCCATCGTGGGGCACTTCCTGTTTCCTGTCAATAGTTCGGATCTGGTCCAGAGTCTGGATGGAGGGAGACAGGCCACCATGCACGCAAAAAATCTAGTGGATAGAAAAAAGGATGTTAGAAAGGATGTTTAAAAAATGCTGCAGAACCGCAATCTGTACAAAAGGAAAAGCCCATTTTCAATGAAACTGTTGAAAGAAATGCTATAAAATAAAGCATTCAATGAAAAATGGCCTCAGATGGATCTTGCTGTGTGCATGGGGGCATTATCAAGCCAGTTAACAATAGTGGCTGTTTGTTTTTTTTCTTTTCTTGAGCCCTTAGTTCCACCTGTGGACATATTCATGTAAAGCATAAAAAAGTAATTCTAGACAATTCTGTGCATCAACATTTTTGCCAACAAATTGGAGAAGGGCCTTTCTTGTTTCCACTTCGTAATGCCCCCATTCAAACCTCAACATCATTAAATCAAACCTCTTCAGTACAAAGAGAGGTCCATACAGAAATGTTTTGTTGAGTTGTGTTAAAACCGTAGCTGGCCTGCACAGAACACTGACCTTAACACCATCAAACGAATTTGGGAAGCCTTCGCAAAAAAAGTTTGAGCCAGTTATAGAAACAAAGTGGGAACCAACTCCATATGAATGTCCATGATTTTGGAATGAGAGGTTCAACAAAAATAGGTGCCTGTATACTCAGCGATGTCCACATACCCCTATATGGCCAATAGTATCAGGGAATTATAGAAAGACAAACAATTTAATAGTGCAATTTTTTAGGGCACATCCTTAATCCATCTATATTTAAATTATCATTTAAACCAGAGAATTAAAAACATAACTAAAAGTTTGACAATTTGCCAGTATTTCCAAAAGCCACCTAGGCTTAGGATTTATTTTCTTTTTAAAATGTATTAGAATTTATGTAGAAGTGGATCTAGGACAGCTGTTTGATGACCAGAGAACTGCATGTTAAGCTATAAACATCTAGTATTAAGATAGTATTCTCACTACCAAAAATTCAGGCTCTATTTGGTATTTTCTTTTCTGACGCATTAGTTGGCCATTATGGATAAGAGCTATAGCCAGAAGATTTGGTTGGATAACAGAAATCCAATTCAGAAAATTGAGGGTATTGTTTTAATTGTCAAGAGTGTATAAAGAGCAAAATAAGCAGAAGAGGTAACATTTAAATGAGCTGGACTAACACTCCACAGACTGGTTCCTTTATATGAAGCGCTTAACATAAATTAACAGAAAATGTGGGTGTGTGGTGTACATGTCTATAGCCACAATATCAGAGAGGGAGACAAACTTGACAGAGGGCCGTACCTTGCCATCAATAATAGCGGAGAGAGACAGGTAGTCAAATATTTCGGTGCAGTATCGCCACACGGTGACTGAGCCATACTTGCGAAGGCACTCATCATAAAAGCCATAGACCTGGGTGATCTGCCGCGACTCATGGTTCCCCCGGATTAGGGTGATTCTGTCTGGATACCGTACCTAGAGGAGGGGAGAAAATAGTGATAGGGCAGGGAAGTGAAAACATACCTTTAGAAACTAGTTTATGGTTGCAGCTTAATCAGTTGAAGCATTAGCAGGCTGACAACTTTAATCCAATGAGTATTGTTCAAAGAGTGAAATATAAGCTTTATATAAATGTTATCATCGTCTTGGTAGGCTATTCCAATTTTGTATGATAAGAGTGATATTGTACAAAATAGTAGTTCCAGGAAGTTGCCTGTCTTTAAATAAAGTTGCCAATTTTATATTACATTTCGTACCTTAAGGGCTAGAAGCAAGAGGAACGTCTCCACACTGTAGAAACCTCTGTCAACAAAGTCTCCCATGAAAAGGTAGTTTGTCTCTGGAACATCACCTCCGACCTGCAGATTTTTACGACATGAATCAACAAAACAGCAGAAATTAGCATTATAGCCTACATAAACTGCAGTGCGGTGTATAATGGAAATGTGATCTAGCTGATTGTAACAAAGCTAACGGTAATGTTAACAACTTTTAAACAAAACAATACGTAATGTGGAGAGATGCTGGTTGACACATACAAATACACTCACCGGCCACTTTATTAGGTACGTCTGTTCACACAAATAGCTAATCAGCCAATCACATGACAGCAACTCAATGGATTTAGGCATGTAAACGTGGTCAAGACAACTTTCTGAAGTTCAAACCGGACAACAGAATGGGGAAGAAAGGGGATTTAAGTTACTTTGAATGTGGGGCATGGTTGTTGGTGCCAGACGGGCTGGTCTGAGTATTTCAGAAACAGCTGATCAACTGAGATTTTCACACACAACCATCTCTAGGGTTTACAGAGATGGTCCGAAAAAGAGAAAATATCCAGTGAGCGGCAGGTGTGTGGACAAAAATGCCTTGTTGATGTCAGAGGTCAGAGGAGCATGGGCAGACTGGTTCGAGATAATAGAAAGGCAACAGTAACTCAAATAACCACTCGTTAGACCCAAGGTAGGCAGAAGGCCATCTCTGAACACACAACACGTCAAACCTTGAATCAGATGGGCTACAGCATAGGGGTGGAACAATACATGTATTCGTACCGAACCGTATGGTACGGGTGTCACGGTTCGGTGCATGAAATTACACGGAGAATACATGGTATAAAAATAAATAAAACTTGCGTGCAAATTAATTAATGTAATGCGGAACTACTGTTAGATACTCGTGTTCTTTCGGGACATCTAATCTGTAGCTCTGAAGCTCTGATTGGCGCCGCCATGAGTCAGAGAGTCAGGCTAGCTAGCAGCACTAAGGACGAGTATGGCGAGTGGTGGCGACCCCCCAGAGATAGAGGACCCGCCGGCCGTTTTAAGATTGCAAGTTTGGTAAAACTTCGGTTTCCCATTCAGTTACAGTAGTACAGGCGAGAGAGTGGTGGATAAGACAAGCACTGTGTCGGCGTTGTTCAGCAGTTGTGGGCAGTGACGTGCAGTCTGGGTAGGCAAGGTAGGCACTGCCTACCCTGCCAAAATTCAAATGTAAACATTTTTATTAAATCATTTTATTTAATAAACTTGTATTTGTATTTTTACTGTTTATTCTTGTGATTTATATATGCAATGTGTGTTATTGCAATTGTTTAGACGTTACGATGACGAATGTAGCAGTTACACAATCAGATAAAAATTTGTTTTTAATAAGCAGTGCTTTTACTGTCCGTTCACTGTGGACGACAAGCGAAAAACTCACTTGCGCGCTTCGATCCTGTATTCTTCAACATGTACAGTACCAGTCAAAAGTTTGGACACATTTTCCCGTGCCTCTTACTGACATCACCGCACATCACTGGTTGTGGGGTATGTGACTGGAAATACATCTAACATGCTAAGCATATAACGCATCTGGCGTGTGCTAAATGACTAAAAATATCCAACGCCATCACCCAGGTGTGCCAGTCACTGGAACGAGATAAAAAAATGTTTTCAACTTCTCCCTACAGTGCTTAACCAGCCATTAGATACACATACAAATAGGGCCAAATAAATTACTGACGCAATCGGAATTTACATGTCATCTTCAATGCGCCGTATTTACTCAGAGGAACCTGGTTTGTTTTGGTTTTCCCTCTGTTGTACCGAACTCGTACCGAACCGTGATGTCTGAACCGCAGTATGAACCGAACCATGACTTCAGTGTACCGTTCCACCCCTACTACAGCAGAAGGGTGCCACTCCTGTCAGCTAAGAACAGGAAACTGAGGCTACAATTCGCACAGGCTCTCCAAAATTGGACAATAGAAGATTGGAAAAATGTTGCCTGGTCTGATGAGTCTCGATTTCAGCTGCAACATTCAGATGGTAGGGTCAGAATTTGGCATAAACAACATGAAAGCATGGATCCATCCTGCCATGTAGGGTTGCAAAATTTCAGGAATATTCAAAGTTGGAAACTTTCCACGGGAATTAACGGGAATAAACTGGAAATTTGGGGGTAATTTAACTGTATTTACCTTGTCATAAGCAGACATGCATGCAAACATTTATAATACAACTTTTGTGTGGACATACATCCTACTCTCACTGCTGTAAAAAGTTAGTCTACTGTATACAAATAAACTTGGTATTAAAATGAACATGGCTTCAGTTTACCAAGTAATCAATATGCTAGGTAATGACAAACAGTGTTGGGAAAGTTCACTTTCTACATGAACTAGTTCAGTTCATAGTTATTTTTTTTTTTTACTAAGTTCACAGCTCCAAAAATGTATTTTAATATGTTGCAAGCTTTAATTGAAATCTCTGTCTGCAATACCGCTCTTGGCCTCTACGCAATTCGGCGCTCTCACACTTGCCAGGCATAGAGCTGAAATGTTCAGACGCAACACTGATGACAAAGATGTTCAAAAACAACAGAACGTTTTACGTTTATGTTTCTGGCAGACAATGTTCCCAACCAGCTGCATTCAGGGTCCAGCTGAGCTAGGCTTGCATAGTCTTATTCTCAACTACATTGAAGTTCCCTGTTATATGCTTTTGCAAAAAAAAACTTTGGCACGTTTTTTTATTTTTATTTTTTTTCAAATTCCCCAAATTCCCGAGCCAAAATTCCCGTGGAAACTTTCCGCCCCTTTGCAACCCTACTGCCATGTATCAACGGTTCAGGCTGGTGGTGGTGTAATGGTGTGGGGGATATTTTTTTGGCACACACTGGGCCCCTTAGTACTTATTGAGCATTGTTTAAACGCAACAGCCTACCTGAGTATTGTTGCTGACCATGTCCATCCCTTTATGACCACAGTATACCCATCTTCTGATGGCAACTTCCAGCAGGATAATGGACCATGTCACAACGCTCAAATCATCTCAAACTGGTTTCTTGAACATGACAATGAGATCACTGTCAATAGAGCAGTGTTTCCCAAACTTTTTTTCTGGGGACCCATATTTTAAAAGTCACAAGCCTTCGCGACCCAAGCCAATAGACATTATTCGTAAATCACAAAATTAAGGTGGATTTGACCATTATTGAACAATAATGAGGATATTTTATTGTTATTTCAGAACTTGTAGGCCTACTGCCATTGTTAATAAACTATCTCAGACTGAGTGATCACTTCTCGCTGAACAATTGAACCAGCAATATTTAAAGAAGGTATCCTAGTGCCTAATTGGACATTAAATGTAGGCTATAAAAAAAAACATATAGCCCATTTCTTCTTATTTTCAACATTCAATTGAACCAGAAATATTGGAACAAAATATGTAATAATTACAAAAAGATTACAAATAATACAAAACACGTTGTACCATTTCAACATTGCTAATGGGATAGGTGGGCCTGTCTGCGTTTTTGTAGTGCGTTTCAGTCCGTGGTGCAGGAGGAGAGCGCAACACGCATATCAGGCGCAGCATTCAGTCTGTTTCTGTGCTTTGTCTTCATTTTTGTGAGCACAGAAAATCCCAATTCGCACATGTACGTGGTAGTGAAAGTAATAAGCATAGAAATACTGGCCCTACTGAGAACAGGATATTCTGACGAAATGCTTATCCAGAATGATAAGGTCACAGATCCATAGCGTCAGTGCAATCGCAGCTGAGCTGCAACAACTCTGTTTCTTCTGCAGGTCTAAGCGTCAACTCAAGCAAAGCCTCAGGACTCTCAAATTCGAAGGGATTTTGCATCCACCTTTTATCATTCAGAATGGCATACCTCTCTGTTGGAAAATAGCGATCTAAGTTCTCAACGCAACGGCATGAGTTTGAATACGCGCAGACGGCTGCTGGTCTTTCAAATAGGGGAAGCTCATTTTCGGCATAAATCATATATATTTTACATTGATTTTCTAGTTCACCCCTACGACACTAGCTTAGCCTACTGTAGGCCTATAATATGAATGAATGAAGGAACGATCAACAAAACAATATTAAACTCGAAGAAAATGTGTGAATTAGGTTAAACTGAAACAAGGCATGTGGTGTAGCTATAATTGTATGACATGTATGATGAGAATTTGCTAGCAACTTCGCCAAGCAAATACCAAGAAATAAGTTGCAGGCAGCAGTTTGTCTTTCGACTACACTTACAAAATCCGCGATGGGACTGAGCTTGAATAACTTCGGTGACTTTTTATAGTACAAAATTACTGTAAATCAAAAGGAGATGCAGTCTTTCTACAGACCCTCCAATCATCACGCGGAAGCCCAGCGTCCAGGCCAGCCCACTCCTCCATTCACCCCCAGAGACGCTGAGCGTCCATGGGCGGGACATAATCGCAGCATTTATCCAATGACGTATAGTTTCGAATAGAGATGCACCGATCCGACTTTTTCAGTCCCGATACCGATGCCTGGGCTTTGTGTATCTGTCGATACCCGATACCGATCCGATACCGTTGTTGAATTATTAATAAACTGGATACCTCCCACCTTATACCTTCCTTCCACCATGTGGAAAAGACTAAAGGCACCAGACTTTCCTAACTAAGACAAAATAACAGATGTAATCTACTGCATTCTTATTGATTTGTTATTTAAAAAACAATTGTGCATTCAAAATGCGAAAATACAATGTAATCAAACGTAGGGCCTATTAAAATAAATCAAATGTAGCAGTAGAAACAAAATAGTGTATTGGTCAAACATACAATAGTAATCAAACCGCTACCAAACATTGTAAACATGTACAAATATTTGAATTCTTATTTATTTGTTGTTGCTGGTGTGTGAACCACGGACGTTTTTAGCTTGAAGCATTGCACCGTGCGGTGTACAGCGTGTCCAACCAGTGGACAGAAACTTAAAAGCAACATGGAGCGAGCCAAAGAGTTGGCTGTGTGGAGATATTTCACGCTTGCAACGCCAACTAGTCCGTCGGCTGTTTGCAATGTCTGCAAATTAAATGTTTTGAGGGGTAGTGGTAGTACTGCAAAGTACAATAGTACCAATTTAATCAAGCACATCCAAAAGCACAATGCTAGGAGCACGCCGAATTCCTGCAGCTCAACGACTCTACTATACTGTAGAATCTACAGTGTAGAACGAGTAGCGTCGCACATATCGTTCGAATGCGGGTCTCACAGCGTAACTTTGCATATGCGATTTCGAAAATTCCAACTGAATATTTTTTCCGATAGACAAAAACTATGCGACAAACGCTGTATGGCTTCAATATGTACTAATGAGAAGGCTAAAAGGTAACACTAGCATGCTAGTAGCATTGCTCTGAGTATTATGCTTGCTGTGGGCACCGTCGGAAATATTTAGAACTCAGGCATCTAAAGGTTCGGTTAACTCATGCTGCTGAAAAATGACATAGAATGTGCTGTGAAAAAAAGGATAGATCGGCCAGTGGATCGGCTAAATTTTCCGATCCCCGATCCAGCTATTTTGTCAATATCGGGGCCGATATCCGATCTTAGTATCAGATCGGTGCACCCCTAGTTTCGAAGCACTGAAAAAAACTGTTCAAAGCTGCCCCATTGAAGTCCATGGAAGCTGACCTTCAACAGGGAAATGCACTTAGGCGCTACGGGAATGTATGAGAAGGAAATCAGTCAGACGACCTGCTAATATATGCATCTGATTCTTAATGAATTTGTCTTCGATATGAACGTGTTCTAACGCATTTAAAATGTTAACACAATAGTAAATATTTTACCATTAATTTGTTTAAGAAATCGCCACTGGCAGAGATGCAGATCGTGACAAGGCGACCCAAAAAAAATCTCTTGCGACCCATCTGAGGGTCGCGACCCAGTCTTTGGGAAACAATGCAATAGAGCACCTTTGGGATGTGGTGGAAGGGGAGATTTGCATCATGGATGTGCAGCCGACAAATCTGCAGCAACTACGTGATGCTATCATGTCAATATGGGCTACCCATCACGGCCCGCATCAGATTCAAGACCCTGGTACTGACCTTCCAAGTGGTGAACGGGACTGCACCTGACTACATACAGTCTCTCGTCCAGCCTTACACCCCCACCCGCCACCTACGGTCTTCTTCTGACAACCGTCTGGTGGTCCCACCTCTCAAGAGCGCCCGCTCCCAACCCAAGCTCTTCTCCTGTCTGGCCCAATGGTGGAATCATCTCCCCACCTCCATCATTTACATTTAGTCATTTAGCAGACGCTCTTATCCAGAGCGACTTACAGTAAGTACAGGGATATTCTCCCCGAGGCAAGTAGGGTGAAGTGCCTTGCCCAAGGACACAACGTCATTTTGCGTGGCCGGGAATCGAACCAACAACCTTCTGATTAATAGCCCGACTCCCTAACCGCTCAGCTATCTGACCCCCATCAGAGCTACTGACTGTCTCTCCACCTTCAAGAAAAGGCTAAAGATGCACTTGTTCCAGGAGTACAAAGGTACTTAAGGAATATTTGTTGGATCAGATGTTAGTTTATTTCCTCCAGGAACACAATGACACTAATTGAGGGACTTGTTGCACTTGTTGGCTAGTTGTAACTTATTTAACTACATTTACATTTACATTTAGCAGACGCTCTTATCCAGAGCGACTTACAGTAAGTACGGGGACATTCCCCCCCGAGGCAAGTAGGGTGAAGTGCCTTGCCCAAAGACAACGTCATTTTGCACAGCCGGGGAATCGAACTGGCAACCTTCTGATTAATAGCCCCATTCCCTAACCGCTCAGCCATCTAACTCCCCTAACTCTAACTAATTGTACTCGCTGTGAATTATATTATTGTTGCTTGCTTTCCTCCAGGTACACTAGCACTTTTGAGGATCATGTTGTTTAATTGTAATTTGTTTAACTACATGCTCTTCTGGTTCTACCCACTGGCACTTATTTGCTTTTCACAATGTATGCTTCATGTTTTGGCTACCCACAATGTTTTGGGGGTCTCTCGTTTATGATCATTAACCTATGCACTTTTTGTAAAGCTCTTTCTTGTAAGTCGCTTTGGATAAAAGTGTCTGCTAAATGAATAAATGTAAATGCAATATGGACCAAAATCTCAGAGGAATGTTTCCAACACCTTGTTGAAAGTATGCCACGAAGAGTTAAGGCAGTTCAGAAGGCAAAAGGGGGCCCAACCCGGTACTAGCGAGGTGTACCTAATAAAGTGGCCAGTGAGTGCATGTTGTTGCATACTCTGAGCTAAAAGTTCAGTAGAACATGTTCATGGGTTCAGAAAGAGGCGCTTAGACTTACTCTGAACAACTCTTTCAGGTCATAAAACTGTCCGTGAATATCGCCGCACACCTGAGAAGTTTGCAAGTAGAAAGAATTTGGGGTGCATAAAATGCATGTTTCTAAGTTATATTGTTTTTGAGGCATGATCCAAGTCAAGAAATTCTGGAAATACTCACCGTGACGGGAGAGTCTACCCTCTGAACGTTACTCTCCTCAACCAGAATCTCCCTGTAAAACACAGAAACTGGACTGATTACCAATGAACTGTCTGTACAATCAAAAGCAAAGTAACCAGCCATTCACTTTGTGCTATAGTTGACTTTACAGCTAACCATCTTCTTACAGAAATATATAACAGTACCTGGCTTTGGCGCAAAGTGCTTTGACTTCATTTTCCTTGATGAGCTCACACCGTCGTAGCTGCTCTATCTGTCTGTCCAGATCACTAATGTCTCCCATAGTCACACACATGGAGAGAGTGGGTCTCAAACACTCACTCCTCCTCACTCTCTCTGGGGTATAGTAGAAGCGTGTATTCTTCCCAGTTACACAGAACCAGGCCGAAAACAGGAATAAGAACTCAACGTTTTCGGAGAAAATGTGGAGACAACGATCTGTGTGATGGAAACAAACGTCGAGTAAGTGGTTCGGTGGCCAGCATTTGCCAGTTATGAAGCTAGCCTACTAAGCTATAGCTACAGTTGAAAATCGAGAAGCATACTATCCCAACATCCGCTAACTTGCTTTGCCAGTAAACATTGAGAGATTTACTTTCATCTGAACAGAAACTATTTGGAGTGATCTAGCTACAATTAGCAAGCAAGCAAACGTAAATTGCCTTACTGGCTACAGTACCTAGGTAGGCCAGTGTTAGGTGATATCTTGCCAGCTAGTTGGCTAGCTAACACTACTAGCTCTAGGCCAACCTCATTTGGATAGGTTCCGCGGTATGTTTAACGATCAAATCGAAAATGAAATAGGTACACTAACTATTACCATCTTAATTAGCGGTATGTAACTCACCGCCACCGGGCTGCGTAATACAGCTCGCCAACTAAGCTGTACCACAGCGAAACTCCGATTAAGACAAACAAACCGGTCGGATATAGCTCGGAGTTAGCTTGCTAATGAGCTAAACGGTTCTCGCTAGCTAGCTCTAGCTATATCGACGTAACTTTGCTTGCCACTAGTAGTACTATCAGCTAGCTCTATAAGGAGCAGCTAACTGTTTCGTGTTGCCCCTGATTTGTCAAATAACGTTGGAAATTGAATAAATACTACTACCGTGGGGAAGAAGTTGGTCTTTGATATGGACGCCGAAAAATGCCGAATCCCAACCCTGCAGGTCTTATTTTCTTCTTTTTTGAGTACCGATTGTATATTTTATATTTCCTTTTCAGCGATTTGCTGCTTTGCCCGAAGTCAAGTCCGACGTAGGTACAACTTCCGGTATGGGTGCCGCGCATTGCTCACACTTCACGGAGGGGAACGCGCGCTATGTCCACTACAGCGGAGGGGGCGGCGTGGAGTTATGGAGTCAAATTAGGGTCAATAATATTTAGCATTCGTAGAAATCGTCTTGAATCCGTAGAAAAAGATTTGCAACCGCAGAAAAAGTTAAGCACCCTCAGAAAATTATGTGCATCCTATCAGCACGATGCTTGTTGATTAAGGCAAATAAAATGCTGCCCAACGACCGCAGCAGCAATGGACACACGAAGGTTGACTACACGCTTCGAGATCTTCCTCGCACCAACAACGTGTTGAAGATTGTCGAAAATCATTCTCGATCATATGTTACCCGCAGTCAAACATGTAGCCTAATTTCATAATCTAAATTTGCTTTCAAGAATGTACTGAGTTTATACTTTAAATTGTACACACAAACCTGTAAAACTGCATTTGATGTTGGAAAATTAATTTGTATTGAAATTTAAGTTTTAAACTGAACATGACATTTATTGCATTATTAGTTTTAATGAATGCTTTAAAAACGGATTCAATACAAATATCTACAAATAGTGACTGCACTGTTTCAATACTCACTATTAAAATGTTCAAAGTTAAAGTGTCTTTTATTTAAACAATGTTTACAATTATACATATTTTTTATATGGGCCTACAATATTAAAATATACTACTAGCACCCATTCCATAGAAAAGAGATGTAAAAGACCAAAAATAGACATTGTTTTAAGTTTCAAGTCTTATTGTCAGATGCAGAGAACAACACAAGGTCAGACTGGGCACTGCAAATCTTGGGACAAGGCAAGGCAAAGCAACCTGGCATAACATATAAGTACTCAGAACATAGATTACATTTATGATAAGCTAAAATATAATAAACCTCCCAAATATACAAAATACAATACAGTATACTACATTTAGTCATTTGGCAGATGCTCTTATCCAGAGCGACTTACAGTAAGTACAGGGACATTCCCCCCGAGGCAAGTAGGGTGAAGTGCCTTGCCCAAGGACACAACGTCATTTGGCACGGCCGGGAATCGAACTGTTGTCCAGTCTGCGTGTGCGAGACCAAATGCTTTGGTATCGCCTGCCAGAAGGCAACGGGGTAAAAAGACTGAAGGATGGGTGGTAACAGTCTCTTAGAATCCTGCCAGCTTTCCTGAGGCATCGTGTGTGGTAAGTGTCCTGTAGGGCTGGGAGCTTCCTGCCAATGATGAACTCAGCAGACCTGACCACACTACGTAGGGCCTTGCTGCCTGTCTGTGCAGCTCCCATACCACACTGTGATGCAACCAGTCAGTATGCTCTCTACAGTGCATCTGTAAAAGTTAGTGAGGATGACTGAGTCCATGCCAAACTTCTTCAGTCTCCTCAGGATAAAGAGGCGTTTCCGGGACGCTTTTACCACATTGGCAGAATCTTTAAAAAACGATTACAAACCCAATTTACAAATCTCCATTACCACTAGTTTAACAACGTAGAGAGGTAAGAACAACAAAAAAACAATCAGGACATAGCCTATTGTTGTAGAAAAAACATCATACTGTTGTAATTATGAAGATGGGTAATGATTATGGATTTAATGAAACTTGTAATTTTTTTAGTACATGCTATATTATTGGAAACCAGATGCAAAGCTGTTGACTGATTATTGTTATCCCTAGACAATGGTAGAAGAAATAAAGCCCAAAATATTAAGATCTGGATAATTAGGGGCTGAGTGGGGGAGAAGAATATGTGTGTGCGCTTCCATAAAGAACCAGGAAGCCCAGCTATAACTTATAAGACATATTTGTGGCCTTACGCCCAGAAGCCTAATGCAGCTGGCTGTTCAAGGTCAGAAAGAGCCTAAATTGGGAGATTTGTCTATGAAGGAAAGTACCTGTAATTTGAATCCCCTGAGACAAGGGACGCTTGGTAAGATTACCTAATGTCTATGTAACCAACAAATATCGTACCATATTAACATACAATGGGGAGAAGACTATATAAGTTAAATTGTCCGGAGAAAACTTCAGTCTGATCCCGGGATCACGCTCACGTTCTATTGGGAATCTTTGTTACCTGAGAACCAATAAAACACTTTGCATCAACCCTGCTGAGTTCCAGTGCTGTTTTTAAATTTTGAGAATTGACTGAAGACGTACAGAACTTTTGTTTCATCAAATTGGCGAGCCAGCCAGGAGAAGTTTGAGAGATCCACCACGGGCCTGTGGGAGGAGAGCACCTCGGAACACGCCTTGGCCAAACAAATTTATAAGGTAAGCAGAGTTTTTTTATATACATCTGCTGAATTCTGTGCGTTTCCGAGGTGTGGGTCCTCCCATGCAGGCCAGGTAAACTGGTACAATCTCTTCTTCAAAAGAACCTATTTCTTTTATTTAAAGTAATAAAACTATCAGAGCACTGAAACCCAGGTTTGATGCAAACATATTGTATGTTTGTATGTATTTTGTATGTCTTGTA
Organism: Thaleichthys pacificus; assembly: GCA_023658055.1. NCBI lineage: Eukaryota > Metazoa > Chordata > Actinopteri > Osmeriformes > Osmeridae > Thaleichthys > Thaleichthys pacificus. The sequence continues at coordinate 16,095,799 of CM042862.1, read as the reverse complement.
CTGCTATGTCACGTTCAACTATAATCTGCTGGTTCCTTGTCTGTCTAACTTTTCTCTCTCTCCCTCTCAAGCACACACACACACACACATCCTCTCTCTCCCTCACACACACATATTTTTTGTCTTTTTCCCTCTCAAACACATACATCCTCTCTGTCTCTCACACACACACACCCACTCATTGTCATCGCACACACGCACACACACATATATCCACAAACATTTTACGCACACAGTGCCGGTCCTAGCACATCTGGCGCCCTAGGCGAAATGTATCAACAGCACAATTCTACTTCTTATTTATTCTACTTTGATTAATGCAAACAGACACAGTAGTATTTTTGACAAAAACACACTTATTTACAAAAGCTGAGAATTAACAGAACGCTCAGCTGATAAACTTAAAACTTGGCAGAGTACCAAATCTCAAATTCAGCCCTAGAAGATAATTCTTCCCTGACGTGTCTTAGCAGTAACACAATTGGCTTAATTCTACAGGTCCGGCCCAGGTTGGAGCAGACCACAGTAGCCACTATCCTAGTGACTTCCGTTTAAAAGTGCCAGTAGGGCACACAATAGTAGTACGGGACAAGCCAGCCACACATCCATCACTCAGTATTATCGTTGTTCCCAGTGGGTTAAGTGGAGATAGGACGGTGGGATTAAACAACCAGACCTCCACAAACGATAGACAAAGGCTGTGTAGGACCACAACCTAGCTCCAGTGAGCTAACTGGGACAACAAATGAGCTATTTGGTAAAGATTAAGAAAGTCGGGGAGACGGACGATCAACCGGAGCTTCCCAGGTCCTTGGCCAGCAGAGCACGCAAATTTACATGGGGATCATTCACAGGAAAAACAGAGGAAGAGCTATGGATTGCCAGGTGAAGATTCCAATGGAGATAATAATAAAACGCCACCCAGATGACAAAAAGTCAATTCAACATTTTATGAAAAGATGGCATGCTCGCAATTCACTTTGGCCGAAAGAAGGATCCTTTGATTTGGCATGTTGTGAGGAGATGGAGGTCAACATCAAACACCATAAATCTGAAGACCACAGCGACAAGAGATTAGGCCAGAAGACGAGGGAAAGAGAAGTGTTGAATTGGTTTTGAAGAGAAGGATGTAGACGCCAGATGGCTTAAACAGTGAGGAAAATACAAGAGAAAACGGAGAAAACAACCAATCCAACAGTGACGGGAATAGAGGAAGTACAGGGACAGAGCCCCACTGCACCAGTGTGGCCCTTGGATCCACCCCCATATTTGGACAGTAAGAACCCATTCAGAGTGGGACAATATCCAGTCCTGAATACACGACCCGAGGGAGGGAAAATGACAGGACAACTACAGGGAGATTTTACTTTCACTCTGGACACAATACCAGAAATCCACACTGGGCCCAGAGAGGCGGTGATACCAAGCAGGAGAGAGCTGGTCAAGGCTGACATGGAACAAGAGGACAGGATGTCGACATGCAGTGAACAGTCACAAGACAGTCGAGACAGACTGGCGTACCAAGAGAAAATTGCATCAAAGGCCGAAGTGGCGCATCTGGTTGACAGACTGAATTACCTGGAAGAAGCAATAAAAAAAGATTCCACTGAAGATGAACGGAGGAGGTTAAGGCAACATGGCCGTTGAGACATCCAACAAAAAGAGTATGAGGACACTGACACAGAACCTTCAATACAGCAACCAACATATCACTCATTAGGGGCACACCCCAAACGAAAAAGTAGAGAACTCAATGAGTGGGATAACATCAATCAGAAATGCGAAGACCGGAAAGAGAAAATAAACAGGATGGAGGGTGAAATACACAACCTAACAACAAAAATACGAGACCCCGGTGTTAAAACGTCCACACCCAAGTCAACGCCTAAAGTCAGACCAGATGAGGATCCTCATAGCCCATGGCATCAGCTCAGCAACAAAGGGGCGATGCACCTAAGTCTGGAAGGCCTGATAACTCAGTCATATAAAACAGAAGAGCCGAAACAAGACAACAGCAAGCTGCGGAAGTAGAGAGGACTCTAAATGGAAGACAACAATATGGGCGAAACACACATCAAGAACAACCACAGCGTTGGGTGCGAGATGGAGGAAGACTTGGGAGAAGATCCAGCCTAACCGACTACCTAGATGGAAGGAAAACAGAGGATCCAGATGATCTGATCCAACTATGCCCCCTGATAGTAAAAGGAATAGGACAACAACCCTTGTATGTACCATGGTCGTTCATGGACATGATCGGCCTGGCAGGGAGACTACCCACACTCACTGATGGAGCTAACAAATGAACAGCTCTGGAAGAGAGCACGGCAGGGGTGACACTGGCTCTGGGAGACATAAAAGCTCTAAGAATCAGAATCAGAATTGGTGTTTATTCGCCATGAAAGTTTGCACAGACAAGGAATTTACTTTGGCAGGAGAGCCTACCTAGGCAGCCATTATCGGCGCCAACTAGAAAGTTGCAGCATAACACATGAGGAGAGAGGAGAAGAGAAAAGGGCAACCCCCAGACAATGCTCAACACGTGACTTGCACATTGGGGGGGTGGGGGGGGGGGGGGTGGACAAGCAGCATCTGGACCTGCAGCCATGGTAGGCGCTGGACACAGACCCGCCAGCCACCCTGGGGAAACAAGCAGGCGAAGGCGTTGGATGGGGGTGGGGGGGTGGTGATATCTGTAGTAGGTGAAAGTTAATGTCTGGGTTGGCGCCCTCGACCTAGGCCACAATCAGTCCGATTCTCCCTATGCAGATTGTGTTGGCAAGGAGACATCCTTGGTCATGACCCGGGCAGAGACCAAACCACAGATGTCGGTGGGGGGGGGGGGGGAAGGGAAGAGCAAGATAGTCTCGCTTCAGCGCTCTCCAGGGGAGTTGTTTTCCAGCAACGGCCTGTGCTGGTTACGGGGCCGAAAGTGGATAAGATTGGGGTAGATGTTTTGACGAGTAGCCGCGACTCCATTTTCACGACGACCCCTCAGGAGGGTCTCCAGGAGGGTCTCCATCTCCTCCATCTTCCCTTGCAGAGCCGCAAACTTATCCCTGTTGTAATCCATATTGCGTTGTAAATTCACAGTCTGAGCTCCAACAGCTCTGCCCATCGCCTCAATCATGTCGGGCAGCCTAATGGGGCTTTTGATGGCCGCAACCGTTTCCTTGATTTTCCGATATACAAAGCCAGCGCCTATTCCAATCAGCAGAAAGCCTGTAATCACGGTTCCGAATATGAAGATGTCTTCAACGTCCTCCACGGAAAGCGCAGCTAGACACATGACACGCCACCTCTCCCACGCGTCCATCGTGTAGCCAGCTGCAAACGTCCTGTCCGGACAGGTGGGTTCCCCCGAACCCAAGCTTCTCTTCGAGAAGATGGTGTCAATTGCATTGAGAGACCAGCTAATTAATTCCATGCTTCTAGTTTCGGAGAGTGATGGTGAGAGAGTATCTTGAGACAGGAAGACAAGACAGAGCCAAGCAGGGAAGGTCAGGGAGGGGAGGATAGAAAAATGCGACCGCCTTCGTCGAGAGCCAAAGAGCATCTACTGATGCACATGGCCGGAAAACAGATAACAGAAGACATTTTCGAAAATGCACAACTGCCGAGAGTGGTGACCGGAAACCAAGTGGACAGCGTAGGGTTCGGAGGTCACCGCAATCAAGTGAGGGCAGAGCTAAGGACACACTACCCAGAAAAGATGGATCCCTCCAAGCTAGATGGCGAAATGCTGAAAGACAACGAATGTCCATCTAATTTCCTGCATGTTTTCCAACGCAGATGGAGAGATGAGACTGGGGGTGCCTGGAACACAAATAACACCACACAAAGACTGTTTATGCTTATGGTGAAAAAGGCAATGCCGCAAGACGTGCAAAAGCGTCTGGACGGTGTGGTAGGCCTGATGAAAATGGACTGGCCGTTGTTCTCAGAACACATAGTCCACCACGTTGATAACTGCAGAAAAGAAAAACAGGAAGCAGAAGAACTGAACAAACAACTTGTCAACAAGCTAACACAACTACAGCTGGGAGAACTGTGTAAGCAAAAGAAAGACAAGGCCAAGACGCAAGCCCAAGTTATAACAGCACAGGCCCTGGTTCCCGAGAACCCGACACCCCAGGCCCCAGTGATGCTCCAGCCATCACCCCAACCTCCTGCTCCACCAGGACCAGTGCAGGCAGCACCAGTTCTCCCCCCAACTCTCACCCTGCCGTCAATCCATGTTCACATTGGCTCCTCAGATCAACCCTGGAAGGGAAGGGGAGGACCTTCGCAACGTGGTGGGAAACCCCGTGGGGGAGGAGGACGAGGCCCACCCCCACAGTAAGATGGACAAACACGGTCCAACCCCAATCTGACTGACAATCAGCCACAAAATACGTGCTGGGGATGTGGACAACAAGGACATTTCAGAAGAGACTGTCTAACAAATCTGCCTGTGGGGCCAGCGGCAGGCTGGCAATAGAGGTGCCTAGAGAAGCCTGAGGGGGGGAAAATGTCGCCAGTTATCTCATTACAACCACGAGAAGCACCCACCATACCAGTTACAGTGCAAGGCCGAGAACATGCCTTCATGGTGGACACAGGAGCGACATACTCATGCATGGGAAGAAATGGCTTCAATCTCCCCCTCTCAAGTTCATCCATCCGAACTGTAGGCTTTTCTGGGAAAACACAAGTGATACCACTTAAGGAGCCACTCACAATGCAAATTGAAGGAAAAATTATTGTAGCGCCTCTACTGTACTCAGCACACACTCCCATCAATCTATTAGGAAGAGACATTCTTTGCATATTAAAAGCCAATATCGTGTGTACCCAAAGCGGCCTGCGAGTGGAGTTCCAAGAAGATCCCTCAGCGAATCAGATGATGCCAGTGACGGTTGAAAAGGAACTGCAATATGTCTTAAGTCCACTAATGAATGTAACAGCAGAGGATCCCCACAGCCAGGCCCCACTGCTAGCATACTGGCTACAATTGTCCCCACAAGAATCTTCACTGACTCAGTCATGGGAAGAATGGGAGCCGTGGGTCTAAGCATTAGTTGGAAAATCAAGAACACAACAAATGCCGCTCCACTGTACTCTTCAATATGACGAACACCAAGGCCACACAGACTATGCCGAATGCTGGATGGAATTGATCAACAAAAAACAATATTCTATCATCAGTCGGGATATCTTTATAGGCCCCGAAGGAGCAGCCGCAGCTGTAACGCTCCCGCCAGAATTACTAGAATGGTATCAAATACAAGATTCTGCCCCCCACATTACATTAATGACTGCCAACGGCCATAGACCTAGTGAGTTGGGGCCAATGGTAAAAGCAGCTTTACAGGTATTAGAATGGAGGCCCACAGACAATAAGTACATACACATATCCCCTGACACGCGTTTTTATAGAATTTCAGCAACAAATTACAATGTAGGGATAGCAGAGACAGTGATATTGAACATACAAACACCAACCAAACAATGTTTACTTTCAGAACATGAAGATCTGTTAGGACAGGTGCCCCCAACATTATGGTCAAAACATAAGACAGATGTAGGTTACATAAAGTCAGCAGAACCAATACACATAAACGTGAAGAAGGGAGTAAGATTTCCTTACCAGAGACAATACCCACTCCGACAACACGCCATAGACGGGATTAGACCCACTATTAAGGGTCTAGTGAATGCAGGAGTCCTGATAGAGACTAAAAGCTCCTGTAACACACCCATCTTTCCAATAAAGAAGCCACACTCTTAACTATTAAGAGTGTGGCTATTAACTCCATTGTAAACGTTCCAAAGGCGATCGTTCCTGATCCACATACATTACTCTCTAACATTCCACCAGGTACCAAATGGTACACCGTCATTGATCTGTGCTCAGCATTTTTCTCGATTCCTGTACATCCAGACTCACGATACCTGTTTGCTTTCACCTTTAAAGGCAAACAAATTACATACACACGTTTGCCCCAGGGATTCTTAGACAGCCCAGCAGTGTTTAATCGAGTGTTGGCTCAGGACCTGCAGAATCTGCAGGTTACCAGTACCATTATCCAGTAGGCTACATAAAGTAAGTAGAGACAAGTTACAATTTTGTCAGATGACAGTTGATTATCTGGGCAGGCGGCTTAGTGGGGATAAAGACAGATAGCCCTGTCACGGATAGACACCATAGCCAAGGCTTCGAAACCTCAGACAGTAGAGCAAATGCTTACCTTACTGGGAATGGCGGGATACAGCAGACCATGCATTTGTGATTATGCCCTCAAATCAGCACCTTTGCGAGCCCTTACTAGGGCTGCAGGGCAGACTAGTAATTCTGCTACATTGCAGTGGACCGAAGAGGCGGAGGGAGCTTTTTTAGTTCTCAAAAGTGACATGCAATCCGCCCCCACCCTTGGCAATCCCGATTAATCGAAACCATTTCATCTATATGTTGCGGAACGATCTAGATATGCTACTGCTGTATTGTTGAAAGACACGCCCATAGGGAAACAACCGTTAGCCTATCACAGTACATAACTAGATAATGTAGAGGCAAGACTTCCACCCTGCTATCAGGGACTGGCAGACGCTGTTTTTGCTTTTAAACAAGCATCATCACTGACAATGGGACACCCAGTAACTTTCTACACATCCTATCAACTATATGCCTTACTCACAAGCCCACGATTTGTTTTAACAATGGCCAGAAGGACTGGCTACGAGGTGATACTGTCTGCTCCAGAACTAACCATTCAAAGGTGTGGCACAGTGAACCCAGCAACTACCACACACCTGTGTTCATGTAACTTTGTTATTAGGGATGCGCATGGTGGTCACCATTACGCCAGGGGGGTGATTATAGGTCACCTTCAAGTCGTACGGGGGTCATCATATTTAGCAGCCACAGTTGATAAAGTGTTACGCGAATGCAAATAATGTGCACATTATAATGTTAGGAAAACATTTTCTGCTCCCATTTCACACATTCCAACAGCAGACGGACCATTTAGGCATCTGATGATAGACTATGTAGACAAGATGCAATGTATAGGAAGACTGAGATAGCTACATCTTGGTAGTGATCTGTCAGTTCAGTAGATGGGTAGAGGCAGTGCCAACTGCAGGTCCATATTCCCGATCAGTAGCAAAATTCCTGTGCAGGGAGGTCTTTCCAAGATTCGAGTACCAACTGCCAAACATTTTTGTCACCGCATGAGATGGCTGCTGGAAGGCCCCTTCCAGCACCTAATTTAGAAGGACCCATCGAGGGTCCTCCCCACGAAAAATTAGAAAGGGAGCTGCATAGCTACCTACTGCTCTTAACACAGATACGTAAGGTAGTGTTTTCAACAGGTGAAATGTGTCACCAAGGAAAGGGAAGCAGAGATTCCAGAGAACCTGCAGATGGTTGCACCTGGAGATTGGGTCTACATAAAGATGAACATGGAAGACGATCCCAACCGGCTGAATGACCAACAACCCAGACCGCCAGCAGAGACCCATCTCCACCAGCCCTACTGGTCCAAGCCCCGGTGTGGCCACCACCTTTCAGCTCACCAGGACCATCACACCGGATCCAGCGGCTCGATGATCCAGGAACCACCAGGCTACGATCCAATGACCAACCACCACCTCCAGGAGTCCAGACCATGAAGTTGAAGTTGAAGCAGAGGATCCAACGGGAGGAGAATCCCAGATGGAGACACGGATGAAGACACGACAAGCTGCTCACCGGACCCTGGACCGCTGAGACCACACGGCGGATTGGAGACGTATCACTGGCTAAGTTTAAGGGCCTACAGAGACGAGTGTCCAAGAAGATATCACAACATTTCAATATTGCAAGAAGGAGAGGACGGGCACTTCAACAGTGGAGGCGTCGCTACAAGAAAAAGCGTCAGAGAGATGAGGTGATGGCATTTCAGCACCGGAACCAGGTGCTGACTTGGGAGAATGAGAGGCTGAAGATGACGATGGATGGCTTGCAGCGGCATTGGGGAAACTATCAACACATGTACCCACTGAGCCCGCCATTACAAGATTATTACACCTAAACGTAGTTGTACTCCTTCTCCATCCCATCACCATTTAGTATAAGTCACAAAGTTTCACAGTAACACACCACTATTATGTATTGCATGAAGCACTACCTCACTGTCTCAATTCATTCAAATTCAAATGTATGCCTTCTCCATGTTCCTATTCCCCTTTTTTGTTTTGTTGTCACCATATTGTATTGTTTTGCTGTCATTGCAGCATTTATGTATTGATGTCATTGTTTGTTTTGTTTGTCTTGTATACTGTTCAGAGATGCCCTTAAAGTTTAGGCCCTCAGCACAGGGATGCAGGGTTATGTGGGATGGGTAGAGGTGTTATTGTTAACTGCAACTTGGTGCGAAGCCACCACAGTTTGGCTTCGCACATGATGATGTTTATGTATAAGATTGAAATTATTAATACCCTGTTCGGTATTTTTGATGGTTCTACTGTCACAATGCATATTTGGGAAGTGTATGATTTTGTTGCCTAAGGTGGTTTTGAAAGTTTTTGTAGTCTATCAGAACTTCATGTTCTATCATGAACTATCATGTTCTTCCAGTATTGTTTCTGTTGAATAATTACAGCAGTGTGTCCAGTAGGCGTTGTGATGGGACTTTGTAAGTCCCACAGGGGGGAATGTTGTAGAAAAAACATCACTATCTATTTTGGACATGATAAGATTTTTTTTAAATCTCTTGACTATATATTAAATACAGTTTTTCTCAATTGCTAAAACACTAAAACCCATTGGCTGAACAAAGTTCTCAGTTGCCTGAACTCATGTAGCTAATTGTGCCTGTCTGTTGTCAATACCTTAAACCATTTCACATGGTAAAACACAATTTGCAGTTCTCACTTTTCAGCAAAACTCTAAACACATTCTAATTTTTAAAACACATTCTGCACTCTAATGCACATGTCATCCATACTGGTAAACACAAATGGCAACAATCAAATACAAATAGAGAAAACATGTCATTGACTAAACACAACCACTCAAAATTGATTTACAGTTTTTCACAATTGCTAAAACACATTCTTGAAACAGTCACCCATTTTCTCAAAACTGTAAACACAAAACCTCATCTTCAAGCACTATTTACAAAACCTCTGAATCCTCTTGCAAAATGAAACTTTCGCCTCAAAACAGTTTTACCTGTCCTCAAAATCAAACTTTCGCCTCAAAACAGATTTACCTGTGCTAAAAATCAAACACTGCTCTCAAATCATAAACAAAGTGATCAAAATGATAAATACTATCAAGCAGTCAGTAAACAATACACCAAAAAATTTAAAACACATTGTTCAAAACATATAGTTCTGAAGGAGAAGTACATTTTTACGTAATCTCAAAACAAATTTCATATTTATCCGTCATTGTCTTTTGATGAACGAAAACATGTTCTATCATAGTAGCTCAACATTTATCAGAAATTACTACTCTGCTTTGCTCTTTGCAATTTTTCTTGTTCTTTCTCCTCCTTGTACCTCTATACAGTACTATACCCTGCATCTCACTACCCACAACTCACTCTTGTTCTTTGTTGATATGAACCTGCAACCAGTCTAAATCTATTGAGCAGTCAGTACTGTTACTATAACAAATGGAAAGTACAATGTTCAGGGCCATACCATTTGTTCATTGTACAGTATAGAGCCTACAATGCACTGTACTACAGTATACAATACTATACAGTAAAAGGGACAAAAATCAAAGGAGTAAACATGTGATCAATGTGCTTCTTCTTGTCTTTGGGCTGGGTCAGGCCAGAGCACTTCGTCGACATCACAAGGAATATTTTCCCACCTTCAACAACCTGTTTGCTCTCTGAACTGGCTTATATTGGTTGTGTCACATCATTTGAAACAAGTGAAATCAATTTTGAGTGGTTGTGTTTAGTCAATGACATGTTTTCTCTATTTGTATTTGATTGTTGCCATTTGTGTTTACCAGTATGGATGACATGTGCATTAGAGTGCAGAATGTGTTTTGAGAATGAGAATGTGTTTAGAGTTTTGCTGAAAAGTCTATGTGAGATCTGCAAATTGTGTTTTACCATGTGAAATGGTTTAAGGTATTGACAACAGACTGCACAATTCGCTACATGAGTTCAGGCAACTGATAACTTTGTTCAGCCAATGGGTTTTATTGTTTTAGCAATTCAGAAAAACTGTAACTTGTTTCAAATGATGTTACACAACCAATATAAGCCAGTTCAGAGAGCAAACAGGTTGTTGAAGGTGGGAAAATATTGTTTGGGATGTCGACAAAGTGCTCTGGCCTAACCCAACCCAAAGACAAGAAGAAGCACATTGATCACATGTTTACTTCTTAGAATTTTGTCCCTTTTAGTATTGTATACTGTAGTACAGTGCATTGTAGGCTGTATACTGTACAATGAACAAATGGTATGGCCCTGAACATGAGGCGAAAGTTTCATTTTGCAAGAGATTCAGAGGTTTTGTAAATAGTGCTTGAAGATAAGGTTTTGTGTTTACAGTTTTGAGAAAGTGGGTGACTGTTTCAAGAAATGTGTTTTAGCAATTGTGAAAAACTGTAATGTTATCATCTTCATAGGCCCTATAAAGAGTTAACACCACTTCTGCCAGAAGTTTTCAGTTTTCTTACAAGTAAACCGTGAACTGGTTCAGGATGGACTCCCTGTTAAAAAGAAAATGGATGTCAAATGCAAAACCATGACTTTTGTAAATTAATAACTTTACCTGAGTTCTGATAGTTTGCAGAACGCTTGTGTTGGATATAGGGGTGGTACTGCACTGAAACAACAGGCAACCAAATGGTTGCATATCTCTTTCCCAGCCACACAGGAATAGTGGAAGTTGCTGATGACAGGAAGGTTCTCGTCAGCTTCAAATTAAATCTAAATAAACAAAACCACATTCTGTACATCAATATCTACAATTTATGATTAGGCCTAAAATACAAACTAACATTTCCTTAACCCTTGTGCTGCCTTCGAGTCACATGACCCAAAGGTTCACAACGAACCATTGTTGTGTTTACCCAATTTTACAGAATACAAAAACAAATAAAAAGCATTTTCTTTTAACCTTTGCAATGTGGGGGGTCTGAGCAGCCCGACGGTTAAAAGAAAATGCTTCACTTTGTTTTTGTATGCGGTAAAGTTTTCGCAATACGATGGTGGGTCAGAATGACCCGAAGATAACACAAGGGTTAAACTGACTAACAAGCTACAACCGTACCACCAATTAACACAAACAGCTTTGTCTCCTGTTCATCCTGAGCAGGTACAGTAATCTGCAGAAAGTGTGTACTTCATGGACAAGTAACACTGCGCCCTGACAGTGACTGTCTACCAACTCAGATACTATTGTACAAAACAGTATTAGGCTATATCACACCACAGTATCACATCGAAATAAAAAGGAATCTTTACCTGTTGGTGTTTTTTTACATTATGAATTTCATTACGCTTCTTTGGTGAGACCAGGGGTCTCATTTATAAAGCTTGCGTACGCACAAAACGGGGCTGAAAATGTGCGTACGCCACTTTCCACGTAAAGGTTGTGATTTATAAAAAACAAACTTGACGGGAGAATGTGCGGTCCTCCACGCAAACTCTGACCCTGCCGTAGGCCTACGCACATTTTGGAAACAGTTGGAATTGGCGACGCAGATGACCGTACTGTAGTCAGACTGCAGAAAGTGAATGTGGGAAGAACATTACTCGTAATATTTATATATTTTGTTTTCCTCACACACGTTTTTTTCACTCGATTTCATCATTATCATCCATATCATAAATCCAGCAGTGTTATTTGCGCTTGTACTGAGTGATAATTGTTCCATAAACACCTTGTACAATCCAACTAAAAATTTAAATAAAAATTCAGCGCTGTATGTCTCACCATCAGATTGTCCACTACGGGATGTAGGAGGGGGAGATGCCCGAGCCCGACTGCATGGAATACAGGATAACATCACATATCCTACCTTTAGATACTGTAACTGCAGAACACGTTGTATAACTAAATATATTTCTTTAATACTGTGCATATATTGTCATATGTCAAAATCTGGAAATACAGTTGCTAAGCTCCCGTGCAATCGCTACACTCTATGTCCTCGTTATCAGTCCAGACTTCAATAGAGTACTGTTCAATAACAAAACGCTTTTGTTTTCAAATTGTATCTCGACTCGCGGTATCACTGGCACAGTTGACGCCACTCGCACTGTTTTTTTTATTGGTGATCCACCGGCCACCAAATAATGTGGTTTTCGGGCCTCCGCCAATAGGCTAACAGTGTCTGAGAAGTTGTCATGCGCCATGATGCACCGTAAAGAAAAATCGCATGCCAGGGTCATTCATGAGGTGCTTTGCATTGACCATTTATGGTCAAAAATGGGCGTGTTTAGGGCGGGGTAAAATGCAGATTCACGTACGCACACTTGTGGGTAGTCTGTGATTTATAAAGGGAACATTGCTTACAGGTGTGGGTACGCACGGTTTTATAAATCAGATTTATTTTTGGCGTACACCATTTTAGGCTTTTGGGCGCACGTACACTTTTAGTAAGAATCCTACGCACAGTTTTATAAATGAGACCCCTGGTGAGGTACACTGTTAGCGTTAGCCATCTACAGTATTTAACTTTAAACTTACCTTTATAGTTGAAGATGTCGTTTTCATAGAGTACCTCTTCGCAAGTTAGGATTATGGAAGCAAATCATGACCAAAATTTAAATTAAAATGCATTTGCAGAAATGCTTTTTCATTTTAAGAATGTGGCTGCATTATTTGACTCATAAATGAAATTTGTAATCAATCTTCCTCTTTGCATTTTAATTTTCTTCTTCAACAGTGCTCAATCTTAAACTTAATTAAAATGAAAAATAAATAGACATTTGAGATTTAATTTTCAAAATATGCCCCAGCAAATAGATACCAAAATTCAATTTGAAATGGAAAATTAGAAAATTAAAATGAATTTGCAGAAATGCTTTTTCATTTTAAGAATGTGGTTGCATTATTGGACTCATAAATAAAATTAGTAATCAATCATTGGGTATGCTCAAGCCTTCGGCAAGAGCACAACCTTTGTTCTCTCACATATATATTATTGGGTGTGCTCAAGACTTCGGCGAGAGCACAACCTTTGTTCTCTCACATATATATTTATTGGGTGTGCTTTGCCTTCGGCAAGGGCACAACCTTTGTTCTCTCACATATATATTATTATTATTGGGTGTGCTTTGCCTTCGGCAAGGGCACAACCATTGTTCTCTCACATATATCTTTATTATTATGTCTTTTCCCACCCCTAAAAAATGTTCAATATTAGGACTACATAGACAACGTAGGTGTCAAAAGTTTCGTCTTGCTAGCGATTGAATGACAGCCGTGGTTTGAGTGACACCACGGCTTGTTTTGACGTTAGCCTCAGTCAGACTCGGCTCACCCACTGGCAGTGTGTAGTACTGTCTTCAATGCCACAGCTAAACTTTATGTCAAAAGAAACGTTCTCATTTCCGGCGCTTTCAAACAATCAGTGAAATGTGGAGCAACAGCAGCTAGCTTGCCTCTAGCAAACTTATTTTGAATTAGCCATTTCCCCCTACATTAATGTCAAACTTATTTACGTTTTGGGGGGCATATTTTCAGTTAGCAGACGGTACTGTTTGAATCGCGATTCCATACTGCCAGTGACAACGTTGTTACAGTAGCTTGTTTCAAAGGGGGTTTGCAGCTGTTTCAAAGGGTGTTCTTAATGAAATATGCAATATGAGTAGGCTAAATGCTTGAAAATATCACTAGAAGGGAAAAACTTACAACCGACGCAAGCAAGCACACCCTACAATTTCCCCAGAAATTGTACCCTCTCTAGTTATTGGGTGTGCTTTGCCTTCGGCAAGGGCACAACCTTTGTTCTCTCACATATATATTATTATTATTATTTATTTTCCCACCCCTAAGGATCAGTCAATATTTGGACTACATAGACAACGTAGGTGTCAAAAGTTTCGTCTTGCTAGCGATTGAGTTGCTTGTATTTTTATTTACGTTCCGTTGCACAGTTTAGGAGGTTACAACGTTTTTGTGGCAAAAAGTGTCTTCTGTCAACGAAGGGTACTCAGTGCTAGCCTACGTCACTACGTCAGCACACGTTAGCAACGACGCATGGATACAACGTGATAAAGACGTTCTAGCTTAGATTATGAGTGAAAAATACCACCCCCAAAAATTCCCAACCATTGGACTTTGTTGAGAAAGCGATTGCGAGTGTAACTGCCATCTCGGATTTTTTATTTAGGTCGTGAAAGTCTTTGTAATTTGAGCGAGTGCGGGTCGCCCGTGAGACCGCCTAGTCTTTTAGGCGGCAGCCATGCTAGAAAGCGTCATAGTAGTATTTTCGTAATTTTATAGTTCAATTTTACACGAAAAAACAGAAAGAGGGAAATGTTATGACGATATGACTATTGTGAAGACAGCCAGGTGGTGACATTTTAATGTAGGTTGCTGTAAAAACTTGTATTTGTTTGCTACGTGAGAGCCCCGTCAGCCTCCATGGACGATTGCGGCAGCTGTTGTCGATCTGCGTCTGATGAGTATTTTCTTAATTTCGTACCAGGGTCAATTCTACATCAAAAATCAGAAGGAGGGCAGTGTTTTAAAGATATGGCGATTGCGAAGACAGCCAGCGTGTCAGCATAGTTTTGTGATTTGTGTAAAACTTGGAATTTGAGTGAGACCGCGTCTTGTTTTGACGTTAGCCTCAGAGTCAGACCTCGCTCGCCCACTGGCAGTGTGTAGTAGGCTACTGTCTTCAATGTCACAGCTATGGCTAAACTTTATTACGTCAAAAGAAACGTTCTCATTTCTGGCGCTTTCAAACAATCCCCTCACAGTTTGGCTAGCCACCACAACTAGCTTGCTCGTAGCAAACCTCTTTTGAATTAGCCAATTCTCCCTAAATAGATGTCAAGCTTATTTACGTTTTTGGGGGCATATTTTCAGTAGGCAGATGGTACTGTTTGAATCGCGATTCCATCTGACGCTGCCGGTGACAGCGTTGTTACAGTCGTTTGTTTAAATTCGTTTTTTTAATGAATTACGCAATGAGTAGGCTAAATGCTTGAAAAATTTCACTAGAAGAGAAAAATTTAAAGGGACGGACCCACCTGCAACCGACACAAGCAAGCACACCCTACAATTTCCCCAGAAATTGTACCCTCTCTAGTTATACATCTTCTTCTGCCATGGGAGTCTATGGCAGCCCCTAGAACCGTATTGTCAGAAGTTGTGAAATTTGGCACACTCTTTGGGGCCAGTCCCCTCATCAATTTCACCAAGTTTCATGTGTCCATTTCAAACCCTCTAGCGCCACCAATGGGTCAAAGTTGAAGGTGTGTTTACACACTTTACTTTTGATCCACATGTCTCATTTTCAAAAATGAGGTATCGTTGTATTCCCTGGATCAAGACGAGTCCAACGCACTCTATGACGTCATACCCAGTTATATAGATTCTCCGCCATTTTGAATGTTAAAGGTCACATGACATGCTGTTTTTGGATGCTTTTATATAGGCCTTAGTGGTCCCCTAATACTGTATCAGAAGTCTCTTTCCCGAAATTCAGCCTTGGTGCAGAATTACAGCCACTACTAGCAGTCCCACAAGGAGCTTTCCTCAGAACGCGCTGTTTTGGTGTCTGTAGCTTTAAATGCTAATGAGGAGCGGAGGGGCGGCACCATGCGCTAATGTTTACAACGGATGTATCGCAATGGCTGTAACCCTGTTGCTGTAAAATACCTCGAATTTGCCCATTCTCATCTGATAACCCTGGTTTGCAGAGGTACACACGCGGATATCGCGCACGCCATAACACCAACAGCAGAACGTTTATCCAAATAACAAAGAAGTGTACAACACTCACGTACAGCATATGTATTCACACTTATACTTGATGCTATCTACCTTTCCATAGCGACAGTAACTCAGCTGTTAGCTGCAGAGCTAATGTTACAGCCACATTCTAAGGGTAGCAAGCTAGGTAACCATATACAGTAAAGCTACAAAATGATATAGCGTTAGTTAACTTACTTGTCCGAGGTTAGTAGCTGGACGAAGGAGAGTTAGTACTGATCCAGAATTTAATTTCAGCAAGGCCAGTTTTGTATTAGCTCAAGTTGAGGAAACAGTCGTGGCTGAAGTGTTAGGCGCAGACATACAAAACAAATGCGCCTACAACAGAAGTTGTGTAGGCGCATTTTCAGCGAAAATAAAATTAAGATACTGATTGTTTAGAGGCTCGGATGACGGAACTACAAAAAGACTTGTGTGTTGATTTGTACATCCAAGCACTGAGCAACTGTTATGCTTCGTTCGTTTGCTAGCCATGGCATGATGTCTCTGCAGGAAAACACGATATTGCACTTGCCCTTGCACAATCGTAGCTCAATTCCTCATTGGCGGGCCAGATTATCTGGGCGGGCACAGCAGAGAGAAGGGCGGTAGCCTGGCTCCTTGTTACGTCAATAAGAGCGGATTTTTCAAACCGAGCGTTTGAGCCTTCATTTTCTCAAAGGCGGAGAAGACCCAGGGCTTGGTTTACACTTATCGAAAATTCTAGCCACTGGGGGACCAAAGGCAGGCTAGGGGTACTCATATTAATGTTAAATAACCTCCTAAAGTGAAGTTTTCATGTCATGTGACCTTTAAGGAAAAGCGTTTTTTCCATGTCTCCTCCTACAATTTTTGTCGAATCTTCTTCAAAATTGCCACAGATGATCTTCAGACCAAGCCTCACAAAGGTTATCATATGGATTTTTGTTAGTTACAGCCAATCAAATTGATGCGGCCAAATTGATGTGGCCGCCATTTTGAATATAACGTTTTTTTGCTAACTCTCCTATAAAGTTTGTCCAAGCTTCACCAAATTTGGCACAGATCATCTTCAGACCAAGCACCACAAAAGTTATCGTATGGATTTTTGATTTTCTTAATCGTTTGTTAGTTACAGCCAATCAAATTGAGCAACTGATCTGGAAAAAGGGAAGTGAGGTCATATCTTAGTCAATCTTTGATGCATTGACTCCAAACTTGGTGTATGGACTCAGGACCCTCTTATTAAGAGGTCTGAGACAGGTAGTGACATTTGACCTCTAGGGGGCACTACAATAGGCAGGATTGTGTGTTGACCAATAACTGTTGATTTGTTTGTCTTATTTAAGTGATTCCTTTGTCTCGTCATATCTTAGTAGATCCCGTGTCTGACACGTTAACTTGTGATACCAGCCAAATTGATGTGGCCGCCATTTCGAATGAATATAACGTTTTTTCGCTACCCCTCCTATAAAGTTGTCCAATCTTCACCAAATTTGGCACAGATCCTCTTCAGACCAAGCCTCACAAAAGACATCACGTTTTTTTGATTTTCTAAACCTTTTGACTGGAACAGCCAATCAAAGTCGTCAACCAAGCCACCATAAAAGAAGTGAGGTCATATCTCAGCACCTCTTTACTGCATTGACACCAAATTTGGTATAAGGACTAGGGACCCTGTTCTAAAGAGGTCCAATAGGTCATGCCATTTCACCTCTAGGTGGCGCTGCAATAAGCAAAAATCTGGCACCAATTATCTTCAGATCAAGCCTCACAAACGTTTTCACATGGTTTTTGATTTTCAAAACTATTTTTCCGGTAAAGCTGATCAAAGTCGGCGATGAAGCCACCAAAACAGGAAGTGAGATCATATCTCAGGAAATATTTGCTGAATTGACATCAAACTTGGTACAGGTGCTCGGGACCCTGTTCCAAAGAGGACCACAAAAGGTTGTGTCATCTAACCGCTAGGGGGTGATCCCTTGTCTGACACATGTTAACTTGTGACACCAGATGAATTGATGCGGCCGCCATTTTACGTTTTATAAAAAGTGTTTTCCCTATTCCTCCAACAAAATGTTCCAATAGTCACCAAATTTGGCACAGATTATCTTCAGACCACAATCACATTGACATGTCAAAATAGGACTGCATTACAGCTGTTTAAACTTGGGCCAAATCTGACAACCGCTTGCCAGTTGTCACGGAGCGCACGGTGACGGTGCGCCGGTCTGCGTCACCGGAATTCTAATACGCACCTGTTTTGTGTTGGGACTAATTAGGACGGCTATATAAGCCGAGATGTTTCCGACTTCGTTGTGGAGTCTCATTCTTGTTTCATGTTATGGCCGTGTGGCGTCTGACCTTTGTTTTGTGAAACATTGTTTATTCTCAAGTAAAGACCTTGTGCGCTTTCATCCAAAAGACGCTGACTCCTTGCCTGCTTTACCACACCAGTTGAAAAACTGCTAATATTTTTACACAGTAACTGAACACAGTAATTTCCAGCACTGAGAATAGCTCACTAGGATAAATTGATTGATTGGTATCGAGAACCGGTTCTTGTTTAGAACCGGTTCCCAGTGAACTGATTCCTTGGAATCATCAGCCAAATTCTAACGATTCTGCTAACGGTTCTCTGTGCCATTGCGCATGCGCAAACTTTTAGAGTTTATTCAGACTGCAGCAAACATGGCAGAAGCAACTAGGCAGAAGCGTTCTAAAGTTTGGTTGTATTTCACACAACAAAATGACAACAACGCCACTTGTAACGCGTGTAAAAAGTATATTTCGTCGAAGGGAGGAAATGCCACAAATATGAAGAAGCATTTGAACACACAGCATGGAATTAAGTTACTGAAATGTCATGTGTTCGATGCACGCAGCAGCGCAGCTAACGTTCGCGCTTCATAAAGGTGAGCTAAACTCCTCAAAAGTGATCACAACCACTTGTCACTGTGTGAAGCAATTTTCCTTTATTGTGTGTAGTCGATCAAGTTATCTTCTGTCCCGTCGTTTGAAGCATACATTTTTGCTCTGACATTCGTCTCCCATTATTGATCACTTCACGTTAATTATCGGAGGGCGTGTGTTATCAGCAAACTTTCGCGTTGTCGTGTTAACCCAATATTAGCTCAACTGAGCGACACTGTCATATTATATGATTTGACCTTGGCTGAAAATGGAAGATTCTATAGCTAAGCTAGCGTAGCTATAACTGACATAGCTGAGCTATAGAATCTTCCATTTTCAGCCAAGGTCAAATAAAAGTGTAGAAGAAGAGCAACGACAAAATGTAAATGTGTATGTATACATACTGTATATGGTGTGTAGCATTATAGAAAATTATATAAAAGAAAATGTATGTAAATTAACCCGTTTGTGCTCTTTTTCCCCCCCTTGCCCAATAAGAATCAATAAGAGAATCGATAAGGAATCGAATCGATAAGCAGGAATTGATGGAATGAGAATTGTTAAAATCTTATCAATACTCGCCCCTAGGTACAACGCAGTCGCTAGCTACCTGTAGTCTAGCTGTATATAGTCATGGCAATCCTCACACAAACTATCAAAATTATTTTAGATTTTCAAAACGGTTTGATCGGTACAGCCAATCAAAATCTGTGGCAAAGCCGGCAAACAGGAAGTTGGGTCGTATCTCAGCAAATCTTTGATGGATTAAAAGCTGCTCAAGCCTTCGGCGAGAGCACAACCTTTGTTCTCTCACATAGATATTTTTATTATTATTATTTCTTTTTGCCCCCCTAAATCTTCGTCAATAATTGGCCTACATAGACAACCTAGGTGTCAAAAGTTTAGTCTTGGTAGCGATTGAGTTGCTTGTATTTGTATTTACGTTCCGTTGCATGGTTTAGGCTCAAGTTAAGTTTTTGTGGCGAAAAGTGAAGCTAACGGTGGCTAATTTGCTAGCCACAGTCACTGACGTTACTAACGTCACTACGTCACTAACGTCACGAAAACACTCGTGACTACCTGTAGCAGAACATTCGTTTCGCATCTGTTAACTTGGGGGATAACTAGGCTAACTATAGCGTTACTGCAAGGCAGCTGCAGAAACGCCACAAGCAAAGAGGCCAGGGTGATAACTATTTACTCATTTTACTTTGTGATGTGAAACACAATTGTGAAATGTAATGTACAATATTAGCTGATATTATTAAGGAAGTAGGCCCACATCTACTTTCGGAAACGGTAGTCTACTATTTCACTGAAGCATTAGCATGACATTAGCCTCTGTTGCCCGGGCAACACATACTACAGTGGAAGTCGTTGTAGGATTTATTATGACATTACATTACAAGTAAACGATTTGTTGGTGAAATTATCATTACCTGTGGTTTCAAACCAGTATGCTCACTGCAACGCTGTAGCCTACGCGAGACACACAGTACAGTACACAGCTGTTTAGGAAGTCAAACGGCAACAGAACATGTTCGGCACTCCCCTTACTTAAATCAAAAGTCTTTCAATAGGTGAAACTATCTGACTACTTACCTGAACTTCATTGCCACAGCCTAAACTTTGTCAATCTGTTCATGAAAATAATTAATTTCAGCCTAAACCGTATAACGGAAAGTTAAATCCAATTCAACCAACGCAATCGCTACCAAGACGAACACAGCAGTAGTCTAGTACTGTACAGTAGGCTACTGTACTGTAGTAGAATTTACCGGGGCAGCTTCTCCACACAGGGCTATATCGCATTTTGCGTTGTTACAATGATCACCAGTGAGCTTTTTATGAATGAGCGATTTTCCACTAAATAAATGTCAAGCTTATTTACGTTTTTGGGGGCATATTTTCAGTTAGCAGATGGTACTGCTTGAATCGCGATTCCATCTTCTACTGCCGGTAACGTCGTAGAATAATATTCAAAGGGGGTTCTTTATTAATGAATGAATGCAATATGAGTAGGCTAAAAATATCACGAGAAGGGAAAACTTAAAAGGACGTTTAAATCATAGAGATTAGGTCAATTTTTACAGCGAGGTGAAGTTAGTTTCATATTCGACATTCGACATTCGTCTCACATTCGGAAAACGCTACTTTGCAGCGTCGAGTTAGGGACCAAGTGAAAATTACCCATACAATTTTGAAAAATTATGATTTGTATAATATGTTTATGGATATAAAAACCAAACTGTTACCAGATTATTCTAATAATGTCTGGCCTACTTCCACACCCTTTATTTTTTCAATAATGTTTTGAATAAAATTCCAATTAATCGCTAATCTATGAAAATAGCATGAAATCCTCGCTAATCTCAATATCTTTTTC
Source organism: Thaleichthys pacificus (assembly GCA_023658055.1). NCBI lineage: Eukaryota > Metazoa > Chordata > Actinopteri > Osmeriformes > Osmeridae > Thaleichthys > Thaleichthys pacificus. The sequence goes on along the minus strand of CM042862.1, from coordinate 16,074,594 downwards.
AAACTTGTGTCAGAAAATCTCAAATATATACCAGATTATTCTAATAATGTTTGGCCTACTTCCACACCCTTTACTTTTTCAATAAAACTTTTTTTTAAATGATAGAAAATCGCTAATCTCTGAAAATAGCATGAAATCCTTGCTAATCTCAATATCTTTTTCAAACTTGTGTCAAAAAATCTCAAATATACACCAGATTGTTCTAATAATGTCTGGCCTACTTCCACACCCTTTACTTTTTCAATAAAACTTTTTTTTAAATGGTAGAAATCGCTAATCTCTGAAAATAGCATGAAATCCTTGCTAATCTCAATATCTTTTTCAGACTTGTTTCAAAAAATCTCAAATGCACACCTGATTATTCTAATAATGTCTGGCCTACTTCCACACCCTTTACTTTTTCATTACGGCCATGGCTTATTCTCATTGCCTGTTTTTTTATCTTAAGTGTGCATTTAAACACAGTGGCACAAGTTGTGGCAATGAGTTTTGCCAAACAAAGAAAACCATATCTCTGACAATAAATGACAACACAACACCAGGCTTAGGTCTCAATCAAGTCTCTCTCAGCTCTGAAAGCCGGAGGACCATCTTTTATAGGGCACAAGAATGTAAACATAGATTGTGACAGTCAGGCAGTAATGACGTTACAACAGTCTCAGAGAAAGAGATTCACTGCTCCCAACACATGACAACTCTCAGACTAGAGAGTACATAGTTGGAGCTCTCCTTGTAGTCATGACAAGGAACGTTTAGCCAGTACTTTCTCCTGACCCCGAACATCCATTAACCCTGACACATAGACACAATCTACTCTTATTAATAGCAAGCTTACATGAGAAGGTACTAACTAGTATCCAATGACTTTTTCTATTGATAAGTGAATAATGTAAGCACATAGGAAATCCCAATTTCTTCCACACTCTTCTTTCATTGGCTCCCTTGCATAGACCTGGCGCGCGCGTGTGTGTGTTCGCGTCATCAACCCTAGTTGAATCTCTGGTTCTGGTGTCGTAAAAACTCAACCATATAGGTGTCAAGCAAATGGTCACCAGAGTTTGCGTCTCCATCCAACCCTTGTCAAACAGTATCTCTTTAAAACAAACAAACCCCCCCTTAGTCCTCAGCCCCAAGATAAGGGTCTTGTGTCTGTACCCAGAGTTCAGATTTGGGGGTAGGCCTCTCTTTGCACACAAGGAATGCTGAACACAGTATCATTTTATACAGAATAAAAAAGTTACATCTTCAATTTTTCTGACAGGCAGACACTCCATGTGATGGGGTGTGTCGAGGGGTTACATCAGAGTAATCTTACACATACCTCTCTCTCTCTCTCTCTCTCAGTATTGACTGGATTCAAAATATTCCTTACATATGAAGTGTTTTACCTAAGACTTGACAGCTGAGACTGTCAATGGAACCGTTGTGGTGGATGTGATCCTGTCTTCTTGTATGAAATGATTACTCGTCTTCTATAAAATTAGCGAGGATTTCATGCTATTTTCATAGATTAGCGATTGATTGGAATTTTATTCAAAACTTTATTGAAAAAGTAAAGGGTGTGGAAGTAGGCCAGACATTATTAGAATAATCTGGTGTATATTTGAGATTTTTTGACACAAGTCTGGAAAAGTTAATGAGATTAGTGAAGATTTCATGCTATTTTCAGAGATTAGCGATTTTATATCATTAAAAAAAAAAGTTTTATTGAAAAGGTAAAGGGTGTGGAAGTAGGCCAGACATTATTAGAATAATCTGGTGTGCATTTGAGATTTTTTTAAACAAGTCTGAAAAAGATATTGAGATTAGCAAGGATTTCATGTTATTTTCAGAGATTAGCGATTTCTTTCATTTAAAAAAAAGTTTTATTGAAAAAGTAAAGGGTGTGTAAGTAGGCCAGACATTATTAGAATAATCTGGTGTATATTTGAGATTTTTTGAAACAAGTTTGAAAAAGATATTGAGATTAGCAAGGATTTCATGCTATTTTCAGAGATTAGCGATTTTCTATCATTTAAAAAAAACATAATTGAAAAAGTAAAGGGTGTGGAAGTAGGCCAGACATTATTAGAATAATCTGGTGTGTATTTGAGATTTCTTGAAACAAGTTTGAAAAATATATTGAGATTAGCGAGGATTTCATGCTATTTTCATAGATTAGCGATTAATTGTAATTTTATTCAAAACTTTATAGAAAAAATAAAGGGTGTGGAAGTAGGCCAGACATTATTAGAATAATCCGGTGACAGTTTGGTTTTTATATCCATAAAAATATTATAAAAGTCATCATTTATCAAAATTGTATGGGTAATTTTCACCCGGTCCCTAACTCGACGCTGCAAAGTAGCGTCTTCTGAATGTGAGACGAATGTCGAATGTCGAATATGAAACTAACTTCACCTCGGTAATTTTTACACCGGTCTGACAAATTTATTCGTTTTGATTCAGCTATGAGGCTGCCTCTTGCAGGGGAAATGAGAAGACGTCATATTTCATTCTACACTTCACTCATATTTTGAGTTGTAAATGAGCAGCAACAAAAATATGCTTTAAATCTATGTAATCGTTTTAAATAATATGTAGACCCTATGAATTTTTATATAAAATATACAGAAATATCTGTTGTAAAAATGTCATTAAAAAACGGACCCCTGTGCAACCGACGCAAGCAAGCACACCCTACATTTTCCCCAGAAATTGTACCCTCTCTAGTTATTATTTTAATCCGAGGATGTCTGTAGAGTTGATGTGAACGCAATGCGATTCCCCTTGTGGTTTTTTAAGGAATCGCATTTGAAACAACTCTGGCCTATTTACGACAGCTATTTCGAGTTCGGAAAGTTTTCTGAAGTTCAGAACAAATCCCAGATGAGAAAACTTTCATGAATGCCAAATGTTTTCCTAAATCCAATTCAGACGAAATTCCTTCTTAAATTCTTCTTAACTGCGAATCGAACAACGATTTCAACGGATTCAGTGATGTGGAATGACATCGGGAGCTTGGTGAACTAGCTTACCGGTAACTTGCTTGTTGGACTCGCTAGCTTGTTATGTTAATTTAGCCTCTTCAGCCTCCCAGGTATGTTCTTTATGCTATTGTGAGTCAGATGGCTGAGCGGTGAGGGAGTCGGGCTAGTAATCTGAAGGTTGCCAGTTCGATTCCCGGCCATGCCAAATGACGTTGTGTCCTTGGGCAAGGCACTTCACCCTACTTGCCTCGGGGGGAATGTCCCTGTACTTACTGTAAGTCGCTCTGGATAAGAGCGTCTGCTAAATGACTAAATGTATTGTGCAGGGCAACCAACTGTCACTCATTGGCCGTGAGACACGCATTTCAACCAGTTCACACGCTCTCACGCCACACCTTGTATTTCCCACGCTGAAAAAGCAACGGCAACCAAGTAGTCCTGCTAACGTTGTAAACAGTAGGCCTAATGGACGAGGGGGGTGAAATGTCGTCGCTGCTTTAACACAGCAAATTTTTGGTTGCCCCCACCAAATCTCACTCCAAGGTTTTTTGAAAAGTTGGCAGCCCTGAATTATTGTGTAGCTGAATGACTGTTAATGCATACATTAACATACCGGACACCTATTCAGCCTGGTGTTCTGTGTGCTATTGTGTAGTTGAATAACTTGCCTTTCCAGATGAAATGTCTGTTCTGGGTCTTAGATTTTGTGAAATCAATTTCAAAATAAATGCGATTTATAGTCCAGTGCGACTTATGTAAGTTTTCTTCCTCTTCATGATGCATTTTTTGACTGATGCGACTTATACTGTTGTGAATAATCTTCTACGTCTTCAATCAATATTTAAAAAAAATTAAAACAGCACTGGAACTCAGTTTGACGCAAAGTGTTTATTGGAATTCAGAGTGACAGAGATTCCAACAAACGTGAGAAAGATCCCGCGGACATTTCACTTCTCCCCATTGTATGGTAATATGATACAATACTTGTTGGTTACATATACATTATGCATTCTTACCCAACTAGTCCGTTGTTTTAGGGGATTCTAAATCCAGGTACTTTCCTTCATAGACAATTCTCCCAATTTAGGCCCACTCTGACCTTGAACAGCCAGCTGCACTAGGCTCCTGGGCGTAAGGCCACAAATATGTCTCATAAGTTGGTTCTTTATGGAAGCACACACATATTCTTCTCCCCCACTCAGCCCCTAATTATCCAGATCTTAATATTTTGGGCTTTATTTCTTCTACCATTGTCTAGGGATAACAATAATCAGTCAACAGCTTTGCATCTGGTTTCCAATAATATAGCATGTACTAGAAAAGTGATTATAAGTTTAATTAAATCCATAATCATTACCCATCTTCATAATTACAACAGTATGATGTTTTTCCCACAACAATACTCCAGAGCGATTTATATGTCTGAAAAATATGGTATACAGGGCTCTCAAGTCTCACTCTTGCCATTTCTCAGGCTCTCACGCAACACCTTGTATTCCTCACGGAATTCAACAATTTCTCACACTGAGAAATATGGGATAACTTGTTCCACAGGCATACTGAAATTATAGTTGTCTCGAGTTATACAGAGTTAAAAGCCAATCAGAAAACAAAACCAGAAATGTTTACCCAAACGTTGACAGTTATGGGAATCTCATGCCAACCTTTTGATAAAACTTGAGAGCCCTGGATTATATCATAAATCAACAGGCAACTTTCTTTGAAAGATAGATTCTTATCTTTACTCCACTTTTGAAAAAAATACAGTTGTTTTTGCCTCCATTCTTCCATGTCTCCTCTAGTCTCTTCCCGCTGTCACTGACTTGTAGCAAAGAGTATAGAAGACTATACTTCTTCTATAGCAGGGGAGGCTCGTCAGGGGATGAAGAGGAGGATCATCCTCAGCTAAATTTCTTAAAATTATGAAAACTTTACACGTTTTAGATAAAACAATAAAAAATATATTAATATGTCACAGATAAATGTATAAAAATACACAATATTGAACTGAAGGTCTTCGGTAACTCAACAGCACTGTCTGTGACAGAACTATGGTACATCCGGAGGACGGCTAGCCTCCGTCCTCCTCTGGCTGCATTGACTTCAATACAAAACCTAGTGGCTGGTGGGCCGAACCACCCGTCCATAGACATGGATGATATTTAATACTACTTCCGGAGGACGTCCTACCACCAAGCTTTTGCAGTATGAACTGACATGCTGTTCAGCCAATCCAAATAGCATTATTAGTAGGGTTGGGTACCGGTTCCTACGCAACCGGTAGGAATTGGACCGGATTAGAACGCAAATTTCGGTTCCTCATTTCAGTTCCACTTAATGTATCGACTGAAATATTTTCCCCTGTAGCTCCGAAACGGACGTAAAAATATCACACTTTCTCTGTAGTCTACCGTTAGCTAGCTACCGTAAATATAGGCTACTTTCAAAATGCCATATATTCCCTCTGGGCTCACCAAAAAGGACATAAAAGCATATTAACCATTCACTGCACGTGATCGCTAGTAAACATATAACACTTGCTCTGCTAGTCTATCAGTAGCTAGCTTTTAGTGCATTTAAACTGCCTAAAGCGAAGCTGTCGAAAGTGTGGCTGTATTTCACAGCAAAGGATTCCAACATCGCAAATTGCAACAAATGTTTCAAAACGATTACTTGCAAAGGGGGAAGCACGTAGAATTTATCGAAACATGCAGCGACAAACGGAATACTTCTTAAAGCAGAGGGATGCACCTTGTTCAACAGCTTGCGGACATCAGTCCCTGGTCCTGGGACAGCCTCCCCAATTTGTCTGCCCTTTCGAACTCATACCTGTGTGTACAGGCCTCTTCGACACCATCTGAGGGAGTTTTCTCCTGTGCAGGACATGCCATAAGTCAGGAGAGGTGTTGTATCTTGCCAGAGAAGGCAAATATGGTTATTTTTCTGCAAAATAACTGCTAAGGTTTGAAGCTGGTTTAGATAGCATACCTCCTCAACATTTATTTTGATGTTACTTATTAATAGTGTAACTGTTATTAATTGTTAAATTATTGTAGTTGTGTGTTAGGTGCCTTAGGTTTACTTATTATATATTTAAGTAGGCTACTTTAAAGCGTTAATATATTGTTACATTTAAATAATTTTCCCCCAAAAAAACTCATTTTTCATTTTTTCAAGAATCGGAATCGTTTAGGAATCGGAATCGTTTTAAAAGTATCGGTTCGGCATCGGAATCATCGAATCGCCTATATTTAACAGTGCTTCGTCAGAAGTACAAATACAACAGCCGTTTTTTAAATCCTATTCCTATCCAATGGTTGAAAAGAAAGGACGGTCACTATAGGTTGTGACAGCTGTCAATCAAAATGTGGAGCGGTGATTCATTTCATGTGTTCCCTGTCAGATTACGAATAGATAATTCGGCAAATAAAAATGTTACAGAGAGAAACCAAAGGCCTGTTCCATTAAGAGAGTTTACCGAATAAGCCAGGCTTATGTCAGTTAGTCGGACTCATTTCTAGTTCATTCAGTTCCATAAAGCCAGCTCAATGTAGTTCAAACTCAGTTACTATGGCAATTTATGCTTCGAAACTAGCCTGGTCCGGGGCAGGCTAACTGTCAGGCTTAGCCCGTGTTGTTGCTTAACCAGACATTCCTGTAACACTGACCCAACAGGAAAACGATGATTTACCACGGACATTCTCATTTTCATTCTCCATCAGTTCAATATGTAGGCTACATTTATAGAAAATCAACTTAAATACATAGGCTACAACATTTAGCCTAATTATACAATGATGAACAATGATTTCAGAATGATAAAATCCTACATAGCCTACGTTAAATGTATGGCTATATGGTAGTTTGTGATTTCAAATGTTTAGGCATCAGGCATATATCTCAATCTAAATTATCCCAGTATAATTATCATAGCTACATAATTGTTAACAGTAGCCTAAAATTGCAGAACAAACATAAATCCATACATCTATCCTTCATTTTCCCCGACACAAAAAACATGTTAAAAAGTTAGGCTACTGGAAAATGTATTGATTAATAGTAGGCTATTTATAAAACAATGTCAAAAAAGTTAATTTAATGTGTTTAGAGGGTGTCTGTTTTTTTAATCAATTAAGTAAATGTATATAAAAAAGGATCGCAACCTACATAGGCTATCGTTCACGTCAATCATGGCATGTCATTTTATTTTGATTAGTGGGAGCTGCTTAAAGAGAACGTTCTTTCTGGAAGAAGTCACGTGGCCGTGTGCATTGCTTTTTGCCGTGGTGGATGGATATAATCTATGTTCTACCTCTTGGGCTGCTTAAGAATAGGGTGCATGTGCAATTAGCTTGACTACTTAAATCTGAAATTGGCCTTTATGGAACTGCTTTAGCCCCGCTTGACTTAAGTTAATTCAAGTCAGGTTTGGGACTTTAAGTCCAGCTTTTTTAACCCTGAACTCTGAGTTGATTTACTCTAAAATGGGAAACCCAGACTTTCCAGAAATGCTGATAGGCCTATGTATTAGTTAAATCAACTCGGAGTACGTCCACCCTGAGTTAAGCGCAGACATGAGAAAGCCAACATCAATGGAACTCCGATACTAGGATCCACCATGGCACCCGGCGACAAAAAACTTTGTCCTACTTCACCACACTTCAGATAGAAGTGTTAATACGTGTTTATGGTGAATCTGAGCACATATTCCGCAAAAAAGCAACACGGCTGTAGCAGCGTAGGAGAGACAATTGGCGTGGGAGACAATTGCTGGCCGAGTCAATGCATACATTTGCATGCATTAGCCAGTCCATACATTGAACATTTAACCACACTTTCCGTTAATATTACTGGTGAAATAGCGGTGGACTGAAATAGCATATTAAAGATCCTGTAAAGCAAATTCCATGATTTGCTTCTCAGTACATTATATACGTGTGAAAGGAGTTCCTGAAAGCATGTGCAAAGCGCAAAAACTTTGTCGCACTGAAATGTGGAGTTAGACCGTAGAACAGTTTCTCTTCCGTTTTCAGATCAGGTTTTAATGGGCGGAGCCAAAAAATTACCCATCTACGTCATTTTGACCCCACTACGTCAGATCACTGAATGGCTCCTCCTGCTGTACTGTTATTGTAGCCTACATCAGCTACATCAGCTTCAGGGTGTCTCCCTCCACCCGCAACTGCATCTTCCCTGGATGCAAGAACTCCAGCTGCGCTGCAACGCTATTTAATTTCCCTATTGATGAGCAAAGGAAAAATAGGTGGATTGATTTTGTGAAGAGCCACGCTGATGGAAAGCTTTGGATAAACTCCAACAGCCGCCTATGCAGTAACCATTTCACGGTGGATAATTTTAACATGGACCAGACAGACGGGGTTCAGGGACACACGGCTTCTCTTGCAGCGTGGAGCCGTACCGAGCATCGCCCTCCCGGCCGTTCCTCCTCCGGTCGCACCTGGACCATCCACCGCTGCCAGCAGTTCATCACTCAGTTCTGTGTGCTTGTTATAATTATACTAAATAACTTTTCCAGAGGTATATCTCTGCTATGAGTTAGTGCAAACCGCTAAATTGATATTAGGCTACTCGGTGTAGAATGATGGTATTTTGGTGAAATGGTAGCTAATGTGCTAGAAGTAGTTGGAGAGCTCAAATGGACACCAGAGACAGCTTTTACTCCTGTGTTACAGTTCAGGGGAACATTTAATTTATATGCATCTGTATGTTTCACTCATTGAACAAATACATTCTAATTGGGTGTGATTTGCCTTCGGCAAGGGCACAACCATTGTTCTCTCACATATATATATTTTTTTAAATTATTTTTATTTCTTTTCCCACCCCTAAAAAATTGTCAATATTAGGACTACATAGACAACGTAGGTGTCAAAAGTTTCGTCTTGCTAGCGATTGAGTTGCTTGTATTTTTATTTACACTCCGTTGCACAGTTTAGGAGGTTACAAAGTTTTTGTGACAAAAAGTCTCTTCTGTCAACGAAGGGTAGCAGTGCTAGCCTACGTCACTACGTCAGCACACGTTAGCAACGACGCATGGATACAACGTGATAGAGACGTTCTAGCACGCAAATTGGAGCTTGGATTATGAGTGAAAAATGCCAACCCCCAAAATTACCAACCATTGGGTTTTGTTGAGAAAGCAATTTCGAGTGGAACTGCCATCTCGGATTTTTTATTTAGGTTGTGAAAGTCTTTGTAATTTGAGCGAGTGCGGGTCGCCCGTGAGACTGCCTAGGCGGCAGCCATGCAAGCGTCATAGTAGTTTAGTATTTTCGTATTTTTATAGTTCGGTCAATTCTACACCACAAAACAGAAGGAGGGCAATGTTATGACGATATGACTATTGTGAAGACAGCCAGATGGTGAGATTTTAATGTAGGTTGCTGTAAAAACTTTGATTGGTTTGCTACGTGAGAGCCCCGTCAGCCTCCGTTGACGATTGCGTCAGCTGTTGTCGATCTTTGATAAGTATTTTCTTAATTTCGTACCAGGGTCAATTCTACATCAAAAATCAGAAGGAGGGCAGTGTTATAAAGATATGGCGATTGCGAAGACAGCCAGCGCGTCAGCATATTTTTGTGATTTGTGTAAAACTTCTGTTCGGCTTGACGTAGCGTCCATTATCTGGGTCGTAGGTAGGCAGCGAGGGGCGGAGCTTCAGCTCCTTCAGGCGACCCCCCCCCCCCCCCCCCCCCCCCAGTCTCAAGCAGAGAAAAGTGCTGATTTTCTCACGATTTCAAAGCCTAATTTAACATACTTGTCTGTGTTTTTTTTCATTCGAATTTGGATGGGTAGTTAATAACACATTCTTCTGTGGTGTGGTGAAATTAAAACTCGTTTTCAATTCCACTTTACAGGATCTTTAAATGCTATATTAAATATAAAACCATACTATGAACAGCTTAGGCCTATAAGCTTGTGATTGTAGCCTATACGTCACCTTGGTTTTAATCATATTTGACATCAGGGACGTGCACAGACATTTGGAGGGGCTATTGCTCTAACATGAAAAAAAGCCCCCCCGCCGCAGTCACTTTCTTTCAAAGTTCAAGCTCAAAAAAGCGATCGACATTATCTCCATTACTTCAAAAAGTCACGTGTGGAAGGGTTTTCCCTCTCCTTCAATCGCAGTGCACCGGCGTGAGAATACAAACAATGTCATGTGACTGGGGGCAGAAGGCAACACTGACGTTATGGTGTCAAATAAATTAACACAGAACTGGATGATATCGCTGTTTTATTTAATTTTACTTTACTAATGATGGGCTTATCATATCGACGCAGCCACAAAAACAAAAATCTGGGCAAATGGGCTGTTGCGTGGGCAACAATAGCTCGTACCTGTGCACGTCCCTGTTTTACATGATACAAAGTAAATATCAGTTGGTGCCTATTTCAACTTGTAGCAGTAACCCCCAACAGAATACTTTTCATCACAGGATGATGATGATTAAGATGATGAAGAGACTTTGACTGCTGATGCAGAGATGGATGTGGTAGCTACTGGTAGTTCTCTCCCCATGTAGCCTTCTTTTATTTACAGGCTTGTGTGGAATTTTCAATTACACTGAAATGATGAGAATAATGAATAGAAAACGATTTGCACATTCTCATCCTGTTGAACAGAGCATGGATGATGTACACAGTGAGATGTTCATTTAATGGCAGGTGAATTCTGCATGAGGAACTGTGGAATTGAATGGAATCTCATGTATTCCCAGTTACCAGTAAAGGAGTTGTACAAACTGCATCTCATGAAGCAAGTGCCAAAAACTGACCAAGAGATGGTGTACTTAGGGCAGAAGAATAAAGGCTGATCTTGAAAGGCTAAGTGTCAACCTGCCCCCTCCTCTCATATGCTAAAATCTGGAGTTACTCAAGTCTCAACTTGTTGGCTCTCATACCTCCTTTTGTAACTTACTGTAGCATTGCTAGTCATATGTTGATAAGTAAGGGTCAAGATTGTGGTGTGATTGGTTGTTCTTGGTATAAAAGGAATTGTGAAGCATTGTTCTGTGGATTCTTGATCTCCTGAGACCTTCTCCTCAGCTCTGGCTTGTCCTACTACTCCTTCCTCACTTCTTGCTTTCTATCTCTGGTTTACAATAATCATGGTAGAGTAGGTAAGAGTTAACCTTCATTTGTAATTGATTTCATTCATTTGCAATATGATTACATTATTATTTTACTTACCTTACTTTGATCATTCTTGCTCTGATTTAACCCATAGTCAAATAACTGAAATTCCATTGATATTGGCATTATTTGGTTATTGTTAATAGGCTACACTGTTCAGTTTTCAAACCATGGGGGTTTTAGTTTGGCCAATATTGACCCCCTACAATCTTGAAATTGATTTGCTGGAACACCAGTTACAGGAGGCTACATGGTCACAGGTGAATCATGTAAATTGTAGGAACAATAGCCGATAAAAATACTAATTGTTGCATTCTATGTGTAGGCAATGAAGAAGACCAAATACAATTTCAATGGTTTGTCTTTATTTCAGTGCCAAAAAGCATTTGGTCGGTTCTGAGTGCACGTCCACGGTGTGTAACATTAGCGATGTAAGGGCTGAGAATGTTGCTAAAATAAATTATGGAGTGTGACGGGAAACGGTAACGTTAACTTAAGGCCGAAATATGCTTCTGCGTCTCCGTTTACGGATGGGCGGGCGCACGGATACACATGGATAGACTTCGTTTATGGTTCTCCGTAGGCTGTGGGTGCTGAAAACAATTCACCGCCAGAAGAGTAGGTGGCGCAACGGTTTTTGGTAAGTCGTCGTGGAGTGTTTATTTACCTAGTGCTAGGTTATCGAGAAGTCGGAGCAAATTTACAATTTAGCCGTTTCATCAATAAAATACGCACATTTTCAGCAACTACACTGCCCATTTTTCGTCACATTTTAATTCAGATGCTGATTTACATGTACTGTTTAGCTGAAATATGAATTGTAAAAACTTACAGCAATGGCGGTCAAAGGATTCTGTTCGTCCTGTTTATCACGGCAACCCCGCCCCTGACGCAAGCGGTTCTTAATACTGACCAATCATAGCCAAGGGGGTCTCCGTAGCTCTCCGAAATTACGACGGATAGTTCCAATAGTATGAACCATAGAGTTAATATAACTAGAGTAAGCTACTTTTGTCTTCCAAGATGGCGTCCCCATTCATTTCTATGAAAAGTGCTCAGTGGCGCAGTGAGGCCAAGCCCCCACCCCTCGCCCCTCGGCTTGAAGCAACGGCCCCGGTGGATGTAGGTGGTATTGCATTTACGGTTAGGTTTCCGACTCTTCCGGTCGTTTTTATTCTATTAACTCCAGTCAACATTTACAAAACTATCTCCCCCAATAATTTTTGTTCGATTCTCGAACCTGGCTCATACTACTAGCTTTTTCATAGAATAATTTTTCCCGATTTTTGCTAAGTTTGAAACCAATCCGAAATGGGTAAACTAGCACCCCATTTATTTGCTTACGTCATTAAAAGTTGCCTGCAAATGTGCTCGCGGATACTAACAGGGCACGAGCACAAAAGTTCACATTGGCCGATAGCCGATTTACATGGAGCTGAATGAGCCATATACTTATATTGAATGAGCACAGGGAGAAATGGCTTGAGTTGCCTGCCCTGTTCTAGCAAGTTTAGCAAATGGTTGTCACACATACATTAAATGTGGTTAATATAGTTTATTCCCGTTATTTTAAAACAGATAAACAGATTTTTGATGGCAAATATTATATTATGTTAAGCGTGAGCATAGATTGTTGACATGTCTATCTGGAGCAAAGACGTTCAATAAAATAGCACACTTCTCAAGCTTTTATTTATTACATTATTAACACGTCTTGTTAGATCACGTTATATCCATTAATAGACGTTTGGTTTTCTAGGTTGAACATATAAAACACAGATCACATTTCGACACTGATGTGAAATTGAAGGCAGTGTGAATTTCGTGGCGTTTCATTTGAATATAAAGTTGACAGTAAGCAATGGTAAGTCTGCATTATGGAAGATTTCGGTTACCAAAATAACTATTAAGCTTTCTTTGCCTGGCGAGAACAACGACGGAGCTGATCATGTTAACAGTTTATTTAATCCGATACAATGCGTTGGAAATCATACTCATATCACGAAGAAAAAAAGCAACATATGTGATGAGTTCCATCTAGAATAGCCCTATATTTAGCCCTATAGCCTATTTCTAAAAAACAAGTGAAAGGAATACTATACAGTGACAGAATACATTTCCGTTAAGTTTGCATCATGTGTCTGATTCTTATCGGACTTGTACCCCATTCTGCTCATAGATTCTGCAACTGCCGGAAAAGGCCCCCACCCCTCGCTCCTCGGCTTGAAGCAACGGCCCTGGTGGATGTAGGTGGTATTGCATTTCTTGTTAGACTTCCGGCTTTTCCGGTCGTTTTTATTCTATTAACTCCAGTCAACATTTACAAAACTATCTCCCCCAATAATTTTTGTTTGATTCTCGAACCTGGCTCATACTACTAGCTTTTTCATAGAATAATTTTTCCAGATTTTTGCTAAGTTTGAAACGAATCCGAAATGGGTAAACTAGCACCCCATTTATTTGCTTACGTCAATAAAAGTTGCCTGCAAATGTGCTCGTGGATACTAACAGGGCACGAGCACAAAAGTTCACATTGGCCAATAGCCGATTTACCTGGAGCTGAAAGAAATGGCTTGAGTTGCCTGCCCTGTTGTAGCAAGTTTAGCAAATGGTTGTCACACATACATGAAATGTTGTTAATATAGTTTATTCCCGTTATTTTAAAATATATTTGATTTTTCGTAAAAAGGTTCATGACATGATGGCAAATATTATATTATGTTAAGCGTGAGCATAGATTGTTGACATATCTATCTGGAGCAAAGACGAAGATTAATAGTACTTTAACTGATAACCACAATAGGAAATGATATATATTTAAATAATATTAGTCTTGCCTTCAGAAGCTTTTGTTAAACACACTCATTATTCTTTTTTTGATCGTGTCATCAAGCCAGACTGCTTTTGTGGGACAATGAAGGTTCTCAGTGACTATGTTTCACCCCCACTTATATCTGATGGAAACGTCTTGTATATAGTTCTGTTAATATGCCCCTTTCAAAGGCACGTTCAATAAAGTAGACTACATTTCAGACACACTTCTCAATTTATTACATTATTACCAAGTCTTGTTAGATCACGTTATATCCATTAATAGGCGTTTGGGTTACCCTACAAAACCAATTGGTTTTGTAGGTTGAACATTTAAAACACAGGCCACATTTCTACACTGATGTTAAATTGAAGGCAGTGTGATTTTCGTGGCATTTCGTTTGAATATAAAGTTGACAGTAAGCTATGGTAAGTCTGCATTATGGAAGATTTCTGTTACAAAAATAACTATTAAGCTTTCTTTGCCTGGCGAGAACAACGACGGAGCTAAGTGTTCATGTTAACAGTTTATTTAATCCGATACAATGCGTTGGAAATCATCCTCAAATCACGAAGAAAAAAAACAACATATGTGATGAGTTCCATCTAGAATAGCCCTATATTTAGCCCTATAGCCTATTTCTAAAAAACAAGTGAAAGGAATACTATACAGTGACAGCATACATTTCCGTAAAGTTTGCATCATGTCTCTGATTCGGACTTGTACCCCATTCTGCCACTGCAATGCATTAGCTCACACGCGCGCAACCATATAAATCTATGCTCGCGACTGGTTGTCGCAAAGTATGACGTGTACAGCTAGTTGCAAGCGTGCACGAGGTCTCGGAGCTAGGGAAAAAAAGAGCCACTGTTTAAAGCTAAATCGGAAGTGGAAAGATGGCGTGGTCCAGTTTCGTACTCTCGCTTGCCTCACTGCGCCACTGAGCACTTTTCATAGAAATGAATGGGGACGCCATCTTGGAAGACAAAAGTTGCTTACTCTAGTTATATTAACTCTATGACTTACACTCTGATTCTCGTCCATCTTGTCATGAAACAAGCTACATCACTTCCTCTTCTTCTTGTTATAATTTAATGTCGAGCCGTAACCTGCATTCACTACTGCAGGAAAATATTGATTATCTTGTTCCGGTCCATGGTTATCCAATTCGCTAGGTGGCGCTGTCAGATAAAACGAGGGTCCTAGAACTGCGGTCCTGAAACTGCGGTCCTGAAACTGCAGGTTCATGCTACTCGAAAATTCAGGAGGTGCACGTCGAGCTCTCCGGGGCTCTCCGAGGGCTGACGGAGAGCTCGTAGAGGGCGTTCCACGGAGACGAGGGCGTTCCCATGTGTCAGTTTTTCGAAAAACGCAGAAGCATATATCGGCCTTAAGGTATTCATCAGGGAATTAAAGCACATCGAATCGCATTCTTAAAATCCCTCCCGGTGTATAACTAAGCAAATTACATTTTGTCCGAGATCGGTCGGCTGATACAGGAAACGACACCCCATGTCTGCCAACTGTATCAGTGCTCAGAAAGTGGAGGGAATAGAGCTCCGGTCGTCACGTGACTTTAATGTTTACATCGCCATTTCGGCAGGAAAGTAGTGGCTACAATGAACGGCGCCAGCACGGATTCCAAACTGTATATTCCAAACTTCTAATGGCGCTCCCCAAATTGTGCAAACACTGTTAGAATTAGCTGAGCAGGTAGAATCTAATAATATATGAGTCTGATGCCCGTGACCGAGTAGAACAAGTCATAGAGAGCTTGGCTGCATACTCTGCCGTCACAGATTTACACATTAATAGTAGCTCTGCCACTGTTTTAGTCATTGTTTGACATCAAGTTGCTCAGTCTGTGATGCGTCCTCTAAAGACCCGGCAATTCAATCAATTTCCCGGCACATTTGCAATGTAATGCAATGCAGATGTGCACACCGCCCCCTACCGAACAAGATGAGTAGCTCGGTCAGCAGGGAGCTGAAGAAGAGAGGCTACTGACGTCACTCTGCTGCGCCGCTCAGAATGCTTTTTCGTTCATTTTGCATTTCTGCAAATGCATTTGAATTGTGGTCACGATTTTGCAGCCACGTTCTTAAAATGAAAATGCATTTCTGGAAATGCATTTGAATTTGAATTGTGGTCACGATTTTGCAGCCACGTTCTTAAAATGAAAATGCATTTCTGGAAATGCATTTGAATTTGAATTGTGGTCACGATTTTGCAGCCACGTTTTTGAAAATGAAAATGCATTTCTGGAAATGCATTTGAATTTGAATTGTGGTCACGATTTTGCAGCCACGTTCTTAAAATGAAAATGCATTTCTGGAAATGAATTTGAATTGTGGTCACGATTTTGCAGCCACGTTCTTGAAAATTAAAATGCATTTCTGGAAATGCATTTGAATTTGAATTGTGGTCACGATTTTGCAGCCACGTTCTTAAAATGAAAATGCATTTCCAGAAATGCATTTTCATTTTCAAATTTTACATTTCAAATTGAATTTTGGTATCTATTTGCTGGGGCATATTTTGAAAATTAAATCTCAAATGTCTATTTCTTTTTCATTTTAATTAAGTGAAAGATTGAGCACTCTTGAAGAAGAAAATTCAAATGCAAATAGGATGATTGATTACTAATTTCATTTATGAGTCAAATAATGCAGCCACATTCTTAAAATGCAAATGCATTTCTGGAAATGCATTTGCATTTTAATTTTGGTAACGATTTGCTTCCATACCTATAAAGCAAAACTTGATCGATTAAACATTTGTGATTCATATAATTCTCCCAGAGTTATTTTTACGATCTTTACGAGTGAAACGGAAGGCTTCCCTTACCTTCTGTATGCAGATATTTACAACTCTCTATCAACTTTCATTCGTCCTACTCTGGAGTCTTTGAAAACCTACAAAAGCCTGGAGGGATATAAATGGACGCAATCAGCTGGATTAGTGATGAATATTCAGCTTTGAAGTCTACCGGCTAGAAATTGCTATGTGTAACGTTAATGCAGTCCGTTTTATAACTTGTATAGCTACCTAGCGTTAGCTAGCTAGTCTGTAACGTTCGTCAACGGTTAGCTACTAACGTTGGCTGTACATTATATCAGTTTTCATCACAAAAATGCCATTACATATTTATTACAAATAAGTCATTCCAAGAGACTGAATGATCCTCAGTTGAAGCCATGGGTGGTTGTCAGGAATTATGGGGTTCTTCTCTCTGGATTTTAGGAATCCTATAAAATGCTCTCCCTTTATCTTTTCCCCGATGGTTCAGGCATCCCGGCGCACAGCAGCTATCCACCATGTTGAATCAACGTTTATTGAAATAGGCAGCAAATTAAACTATGTATAGGGTGACCAGACGTCCGGATTTCGTCCGGACAGTCCGGTTTTCCAGCCCTTTGTACGGACCACTGTTGCGTGTCCTCTTTTTTGCCCTTTTGTCCTCCTTTTTTATCCTTCTTGTCCACCGTCACAATATACCACTCGCGTGGGCTTCAGTGCCAGAAAGAAAGACCTCCTTCAAACCTACGTGGAGTTCAGAACTCCACTTTGCCACTAAGAGCAGCACAGATCAATATCATGCCTTCTGTAAGCTCTGTCGCATTGATATAGATGTGAGTAGTAGGGGAAAGGGGCTTTACGGTGCGTGTCCACTGCAGCGACGCGAATCGCTTGCCATCGCTTGCCTTCCCACAGTTCACCACGCTCGGGGGCGTTTCAAACAGATTAATGTAGAATGTAGTTCTCTAAAGTCACTGTTGTAGTTGTCATGGCCAAGTGTGCAGACTTGGGTTTACGTAGTCGCAACATCGATCAAAATACAACTTGTATACAAAATACTAAACTGTTTAATAGACATACACGTTGACATGTGTAAAAACTTTTATTATATTACTCAAAGTCTCTGCTAATCTGTCGATACGATAGGGAGTTCCAGCCAGGCTAGCTAGCTAGTGCTAGTTACCACAGAACGAAGTTACGTAATGTGACTAGACTGAATTTGAAAGTACAAGCACCAACAACTTCGGCAACCTTGCGCCATGCATCGTTTTTTATTAACATCTCTGTACGAATACAGCTATGTATCGTACAAGACTGGGTAAGCAGCCACACAAACGACTAGTTTCTCCTCCACCTTGAAACCTAGAAAGCTAGAAATGTTGACCATGGTTGCTACGTTACGAGAAACAAGAAAAACACACAAAGTTTGTGTACTTGCAAAAAAGATTTGTAACTTGCAAAAAAGATTTGTGTCTGTAGAAAATGACTCGTGTACTTGCAAAAAATGTTTTGTGTCTGTAGAAGGAGGCGGGAACACCGCTCCTAAAACCATCGCCAAATCGTTTTTGCAAGTACAAAAATCTTTTTTGCAAGTTACAAATCTTTTTTGCAAGTTACAAATCTGTTTTGCAAGTACACAAAACTTTTTTGCAAGTTACAAATCGTTTTTACAGAGCTCCCTCTCCTGGCACTAATTTCAAGCCATACTGACGGGCACTCTTCCTTAACATAATTTTTTGCTCCGAACACAACAGCGGATGATAAAACAACCGCTGCTGAGCTGACCAAATTATTTCATGCTATGAAACATCACCACTCTTACAGGAGTTTAGACTGCAGTTTAGACTGTTGACTTACTAAAATTACAAATGTTATTGTCTTGATTTCATACTAATGGCCCCCATCCCCCCGGTCAACCACTTTTTGGGATTTTCCTCCTTTTTGACCCTTTGTCCTCCTTTTTGGACCCAAGTGTCCTCCTTTTCAGGGTCATGCTTCTGGTCACCCTAAATATGTATGTAAGTATATATGTATGTACACTCTGGCGCTCCACTTCATAGATGTGTTTATATATATCTATGCTCCACTTGGCTCTCCACTTTCCTTCCAAAATGGCGATGACGGTGCATGCTGGGATTGAGTGACGTCAACTCCCGGAGAAATGCAGAGTCTGTCATGGAAAACCTGCTAGCGAGTAGGTTAGGTTCACAGAGTAAGTTACATTTAAATTGAGACATTTTTATCAAGTTACCACGGACACTGACCACAAGTTCTCCTTACCTCTCTTTCTGGAACGGACTTTGCCTCATTTTAGGGTTACCCAACTCAGGGTTTCAATAAACCCGCTTTCTGGAATACCCCCCAGATCTAGCTGGATTTGTCTCTCTGAGCTACCCGTCTGTTTCTATAGTAACTCAATATTGATTGTACCGACGTACCTGGATCCCTCTGGAGGCTAGCAACTCATTGTCTTTGGAATGAAATAAGTACTTGCTACTGTGTTAGAGCTAGCTAACTAGATGCCTTGCCTTTACGGTATTCACCTGCTAATGATAGTGTAAATTCAGCCACAACGCGTTAACTATCTTGCTAGTGTGTATGAAGCTTCCATTCAGATGTGCTGCTACCGTTTTGCTAGCTACAGAAGCTAGAGCTATACATTGTCCAA
The DNA here is from genome assembly GCA_023658055.1 of Thaleichthys pacificus. NCBI lineage: Eukaryota > Metazoa > Chordata > Actinopteri > Osmeriformes > Osmeridae > Thaleichthys > Thaleichthys pacificus. The sequence continues at coordinate 16,055,189 of CM042862.1, read as the reverse complement.
ATGTGTTCAAAATGTTAGCTGACAAGCTAAATTACGCAATAGCTTTATAAACTGTAATTTTAATTGGACAGCTAATCTCGGGCAAGGAAACCTTGATGTTTGGTTAACTAGCTAGCCACCAGCAGCAGAGGAAGACCACAGAGATGAGAAACTCCCAAATTATATCTTGGAATAGAGGAAGTAGTTGGCACTGATAAGTAGAGATGACACAGGCGGGAATAGTGGTACGTTTGAATTTAACATATTTCCTAAGTCTTTGTCTTATCGTAAAGAAAAATGGTGTCATTATATGTCCACGTTGCACATTGCATTGGATCTGCTCCTGCATAAATTCAGTTAAATTGCGGGACAAGTTATCCTACAACATGAGAAATGGTTGAAATGCGTGAGAAATACGAGGTGTTTAGTGAGAGCGTGAGATCTGTCTGAAATGCGTGAGTCTCAGAGCCCTGAATTAGATTGATGCCAGGTCCGTATCTAGCTTAGTGGAAGGGGCGGGGGTTCTTTTTTTTCCACCAAATTGGACTTTATGCAGTTTATCCCTTCATTTTGTGTTTAATTATGATTTTTATACTGACAAATTCTGGACCTTTGGCATTGACCCCAAGCGAACTACCCGAAACCCTCCTTGTCTACGGGCCTGGATGCATTGTTAAGTTACTAATGTCTGGCAAGCAAATGGCTGGCTCACCCCCTCAACTGTCTTTCTTCTTGTCATCCAACTGTAGGTATTGCCCATATGGGGTCTGGCACTACCTCTTCCTGCCGTGCTTCTGATAGCTGTTGGCCTTTACATGATCTTACTCGCGATGGTGCTCTGGTTTTGTCATTGCCTTAAGGTATCTGCTACAGGGCAGTCCGTCAGTCATCATTGCTTTAATAATTACTAGGCACAACATTATGAATTATACACACCATATCATTATGTAAATAAGTCTCATATTGTGACTTAATAATCAGCTCCAAATGATTATAAAGGATCCAAAAAATGGTTGAATGGAGATTGACAGAATTGTATCTTGCCCTCAGGACCACTGCTGCTCAGAGTGTGGAGAGTGCTGTCCAAATATTGCACCTTTTGAATACTGCATTGCATGTGCAGAATCTTGTGACTGTCGTTTTCCATCACTTCGCTCCTTTCTTGATCAAATGTGCCCATCTCCTTCTGTGAGTATGCCAGTGAGTCAGTCATTCAGTATAGACTAGATTTACTGATCCAAAAACAAGGCTGTTATGTTATTGTAGTAGTTCCAATGGTTTTTAAACTTGGGAAACACAAATAAATATTTGTATCAGCTACTTTGCAGCAACTAAGCAATAACTTAGCTAGTACTTATTATTAAGACAAATACAATAATATAGTAAAACATACTTATTTTATAATAATTGCATGCACTTATTCAATCATTCTTTCTGTAGTCTCTACAGTGGCCTGCATGGGACTGTGCCTGCACCTGCCAGCCTCCAGAGTGTGAGTCATGCAATTGCCTCTGCTTTGAGATCAAGGTCAGGTAGACCAAGTCCAAGTATTGAATAGAACTGCAAGATGGTTTGTGATTTTATTTGGGCCTCAGATAAAGTGGTGGACTACCATCCACCCAAAATTGTTGTTTCGTGTAGTCAGTAAATGTGTAAAGCAACTGTATGATATCCATAAGAGTGCCATGGATGTGTCACTGGGAAACCAACCATGTGAAGTCAGTTCAAGGACTATATGCATGAAGTGTCAATGCTTCACTCCACAAGTTCTTGAAAAGCGTGCTGCATGTTTCATACAAGTCGTAATTAGCTTTTGCCTTATTTAAACATTCTACATTTGAGATGACTATATATTTAGATGTCACCCAGTTCAAATTGTATATGACAATACTAGGTGTGCTTTGCATATCTGAGTCTGATCATTTAAATGTGTTTTTCTTAACATTTGTATGTTGAAAGGCTTTTGTGGTACTGTGAAAATAAAATGAAAACAGGATTGAAATGTGTTTTAATCCTTTTCTGTAATAAAAAGAGAATGGCACTGAAACGGTTGTTTTAGTTGTTTTGTTTGGAAACATAATGAGATTTCTATGCAGTATTTCCTTCGCAATGTTCTTTTCCCTGGAGCTTTAGTGATTTTTGCCACATGTTGACCATGGCAAATTTGGACCACTTTAAACCAAGACACAATGACAGTGGATTGCTGGTTTTACTGCACAGGAGAACAATCCTTTGACGCTGGAACGAGAGGTTGTTCCCTTGTCATGACAAGGACAAACACATGACAGAGCATGAGGGATAGCTGGAAGAAAACATTATTTCATTTTGCCTGACAAGCTGTCAATACAAGTAGTCTAGAGAGATCAAAATATTTTATCAGACAAAAATATACAGTATCCAGGACCAAACCTTCCACATTAAGAAACATTAAAAAAAAGAAACTTTATACATGTACTGCATTAAAATATGTAAAGTACAAATAGTAAACATGTCCCCCACCAGTTTAGTTCTTCCCTTGATCAGTCAGTGACTAGACCGCCCCCTAGCAGCACAAAGTCAACTTTACTATTGTATCAACGCACACACGGAGACCCCACTGCCCCCAATAATAAATAAAGATAATGTATGTCCCCACTCTCCTATCTACCTCTCTGAAAAAATAGTAAATTTTCCTGAGCACAGCCAGGATGTGAATTAACATCGATCGGACTGCAGTAGAAAATGGTCAAAGACTAATCAATAGCCTACTGTTTCAATTAGTAAGTGTGAACTTAAGGTGAATACATGCTGTGGCTGGTAACTGACATGTGGCTAGTAAAGAGAGACTATTCCTTGACTGAGACTCTGACCCCTGAAATACTGTAAAACAATCCAATTCTAAACCTTCTGCTGTATTTTCTATATGCATTAATGTATGTTGCGGAGGGAGAACATACAAACTTCACACAGACACAACAGTTAGATAGCCTGCCTGAGTACCAACAGGCCTAGAACGTGCCCCCAGTGCCAACAGTAGGCTACCGTTTGAGGGAATTGAACCCTGAACCTTATTGCTTTGTGGCAACAGTGCAAATCACCTTGCCATCTTGACATTTTATGTGTTACATTTTACGTTCCAATTGTTTTAATCAGTTCAGTTGTGAGACAGTCTACTCAGGCAGTGCTTGTGAAAACCTTTCAGATGAGCACGTAAAGTCGTGCGCATGCTGCATGTGAGATCCGTCACGTACAGCCCATCTAAATCACGCCCTCTTTCTCAGCGGTCAGCCAAAAAGACACGCCTTGTGAATGCAGACAATCCAACCACTGTTCAACAAAAAGCATAGTCTATTTTTATTGGAAGAAGCAATTGGTCAATCTTACTCAAACAGCTTTTGATTGGTGATTTATCTTGAGATCAGTTTCAGGAAAAGACGAATTATTCGTCACGGTCACTCCCTGTCACTTCACACGATTAAGCAGTACTGAACATCCTTCATCATTGCTTGGTGTTGCAACAGAACGCAGCTTTTTCCCCCCATCACAAATTGGTTTATATTGTGCCGAAGATTTGGTAAGTCATTAAACTGCATAATATGTTGTTGCGATGCAAATGTATGTTTTCTATTTATAAGGATTATGTAACCGTCCACAGATATATATATTTTTAATAACATTTTAGTAATTTGACTGATACGTTTTTGATATGTTTGTAGTGGTGGCTATATCTATCTGCTACTCCTAGTGCAATACAAGGTCATTTGGATGCAAGGACAGACGCGGAAGTACCTTTTTGTCAGGACATAGTCAATCGATCACTTTAACGGTGGCGTAGTAGCCTATAGAAATTAAAACTGTATAGTAAACTAACGTGAAAAAACACTTTGGCCTTACTAAACTAGATCTACGAATATAACATTTTGTATACGCCCACATAATATTCAAAAAGCATAGCCTACTCACGACGGTATGCCAAATATGGCCACGATATAACTGGCTGTTAATCATTTCAAATTGATACTTCATGTTTGAAAATAACTTAGAATTTGTGAGATTCTTTGGGCTGTAAAACGAGGCCTGATCTTATGTATCGCCATTTGGGCAACAGGCCACTTGGTCTAACAGACCAAGGTTATCATAAGCGGACAGAGAACGATAGCAGTCGCCCTATCCGAATTTTAGTGGTCAGACAAATAATATAGTTTCCAATTAACAATTTTGTAAGCACAATCAACTGGTGTAATGACACTGCACCATCTCTCTCTCTCTCTCTCTCTCTCTCTCTCTCTCTCTCTCTCTCTCTCTCTCTCTCTCTCTCTCTCAGAATCAGGATGCCACACGCCTACCCATTCCTCACTCCCGAGCAGAAAAAGGAGCTCAGTGACATCGCTCAGAGAATTGTTGCACCTGGAAAGGGAATCCTTGCAGCTGATGAGTCCACAGGTACTGTCAGAGACACTCACCCATCACATAATCTCACCATTAACCTAGAACTGTTTAAAGATCCCATGACCTGCTGTTTTTGGATGCTTTTATATAGGCCTTAGTGGTCCCCTAATACTGTATCTGAAGTTTCTTTCCCGAAATTGAGCCGTGGTGCAGAATTACAGCCACTACGAGCAGTCCCACAATGAGCTTTCCTCAGGACGTGCTGTTTCTGAATTTCAAATTGAATTTTGGTATCTATTTGCTGGGGCATATTTAGAAAATTAAATCTCAAATGTCTTTCTTTTTCATTTTAATTAAGTGAAAGATTGAGCACTCTTCAAGAAGAAAATTAAAATGCAAATAGGATGATTGATTACTAATTTAATTTATGAGTCAAATAATGCAGCCACATTCTTAAAATGCAAATGCATTTCTGGAAATGCATTTGCATTTGAATTTTGGTAACGATTTGCTTCCATACTAAAGAGTAACACAAATATGCACTTAGACTGAGGTAAGTTTTCTGCCGAGTTGAGAGCTGTTATACAGAGTTAAATGCCACCTACCAGCCAATCAGAAACACCAGCAGCACCACCCTTAAGTTGTGTATCATCACTATATATTTGTAGGCAAAAGACCAATTTAATTAGTGCTGTTCTTACATGAGCATTGACATATCATTCCACACTCTTGTGACCATGGTCATAGACACTCATCTCAATTATGCTTAGGAAGTGAAACCTCATTCTGCCATAACATGTAGTCTACAATAAGGTGACACCAGTAGACATGATGCCACATTGTGGGTCTCTTACATTGAAACTTATTTCCCTCCCGTGCACCCCCTCCTGTTCAGGCAGCGTTGCTAAGCGCTTTCAGAGCATCAATGCCGAAAACACAGAGGAAAACCGCCGCCTCTACCGCCAGCTCCTCTTCACCGCTGATGACCGTGTGGCACCCTGCATCGGCGGAGTCATTTTCTTCCACGAGACTCTGTACCAGAAAAACGATGAAGGCAAGCCATTCCCCCAGCTGATCAAGGACAGAGGCATGGTGGTGGGCATCAAGGTGGATAAGGGTGTAGTGCCCCTGGCTGGCACCAACGGAGAGACCACCACGCAGGGTGAGAATTGGAGACCCCCCATCTCACTTGACCCTTAAAGGAATGGGCATTAATAAGCACACAGTAGCCATGGCTTTCAATATTTTCTCTTTCTGTCTTTCCCTCTCTCAGGTTTGGATGGGCTGTATGAGCGCTGTGCTCAGTACAAGAAGGATGGAGCTGACTTTGCAAAGTGGCGCTGTGTGCTGAAGATCACCCCCACTACCCCTTCTAACCTGGCCATCATTGAGAATTCCAATGTCCTGGCCCGCTATGCCAGCATCTGCCAGATGGTGTGATCAACATCGCAAACAAATCCACACACATGCAAAAACATAAAAATAAAAATATATGTGTAAATATGTAAACATTTACAAACAACCTCACCAATGTGTGGAATTTTTCTTCCTTTTAAAATATTTTCTATTTAATATTTTTTGCTAAAGAAAGTTAACCCATGGCTACACTATAATATATAAGGAAGTTTATGATGTCCTGTTGTCCTGCTCAATACCAGTAGTGGCAGCACTATCTATATTACACAGTTAACCACAATGTTAACTGGTGCAGTTGATATGCTGGACACGGCCCTGTTTAAGTGAAGTTCTGTTGTATGTTGTCATGACACATGCTCTTCTCTCCTATCAACCTAGCATGGCATTGTTCCCATTGTTGAGCCTGAGATCCTGCCAGACTGGTGACCATGACCTGAAGCGCTGTCAGTATGTGACAGAGAAGGTGAGTTACTGCTCTAGCAGAGAAAGATGAGATAGAGATCCATATAGAGGTGTCAATCAGACTATTGTACATAGCCGTGGAGGAAGTTCTGGTTATTGGGTTCCTAAAGTGTAAAAGACAATTTCTTTATAAAACTCGCAACTAGCAAACTTGCTAGTTTAATATGTCTTATGCTCTCTTTGTCTGCTTCTCTTTCGCTCACTCCCTCCTAGGTCCTGGCTGCGGTGTACAAGGCTCTGTCGGACCACCACGTCTACCTGGAGGGCACTCTGCTGAAGCCCAACATGGTGACCGCAGGACACTCCTGCCCCCAGAAGTACAGCTCCCAGGAGATTGCAATGGCCACTGTCACCGCCTTGCGCCGCACCGTGCCTCCTGCTGTGCCCGGTAATGCCACATTTACAGAAGGCACTCATTATATATACTGTATGCATATGTACAGATTTATTTATTTAGTTATTTGCACCCTCCCTTCCTTGTCGTCAACTTGCCTTCACCCCCTGTTCCTTCCTGTCCCCCCTAGGCATCACCTTCCTGTCTGGAGGCCAGAGCGAGGAGGAGGCCACCATCAACCTGAATGCCATGAACCAGTGTTCCCTACACCGGCCCTGGGCCATCACCTTCTCCTATGGCCGCGCCCTGCAGGCCTCTGCCCTCAAGGCCTGGGGAGGCAAGAAGGAGAATGGCAAGGCTTGCCAGGAGGAGTTCATCAAGAGAGCCATGGTAAGGAATGAGGGAGGGGTGGAAGCAGTAATAGAGGGATGAATGCATGTATAGTGAGATCAAGAGAGGAAGTGGAAGATGTAAAGATGGATGGAATGAGGAAGTGAATTGATGAGTTGATGGAGGACAGATAGATGTAACCCAATTGTGTATGTGTGTATATTATCAGCTGCTGATGTACAAATACTGGTTATCCTCAAGTTCTAAGACAGACCAATACTTGCCTTTTATCTCTCTCCTACTCTCTTCCCCTTGTTCTTTCTTTCTCTTTTTTATCTCTTTTGCATCCTTTCACTGTTTTACAGAACAACAGCCAGGCGTGTGTTGGCAAGTATGTTTCCTCTGGAGACAAGGGAGCCGCCGGTGGAGAGTCTCTCTATGTGGCTAACCACGCCTACTAAGTGTTAACACACCACTCTTCCCCCACCCTTGCAGCCAGTAGGGTTCTGCTTAGACAACACCCCTGATATGGGTCTATTACTGTCATCCTTCTCTCTTTCTGACAACACCGCCACCTTTCCTTTTCAGTTCTACTTCTGTTGTTGTAATGTCACCGTTATGTTGTTATGTAGGACAGTAGAGTTACATGTGTTGTGAACATTTTTATTGGAGCACATAAGGCCCTCCCTTCAAGAGAGAAGACCATCTTCCTTGATGTTAAGCCCCTCCCTCAGTGTGTTGTACTCCTATATTCAGTCCCCCATCCTGCCTCTCTGATCCCCTGTGATTCTATGACGTAATCTTTGATGATTCTTTATACATGTGCCTTCATCTCTTTACTGAAACAAGTCCTAGAGGAAGACCTTGTAGAGATTAATACTATTGTGTTTAATACACTGGAAACAGAATTAAATAATCCTATTCACTAATTGACATAATTTATTCGTGTTTCCTTGTAGTCCAATAAATCTGGTGTGTTTTTCAAATAGTAGTTTTACATTCTCTCTACTGAGGTACAGGGATATAATGAAACCGCAATCTAAACATTTCTTGTTTCGCCATGCTATCCACTATGGATGAACTATGCATGGTTTATGGTTGGTCTATGCATGCGAGCAGTACTAGACAAGATGATGTGTCATTCATTAGAAAAAAAACTTGCATTTTTTGGGGGGGAAATTATAATACGCACACCCAAAAAGTTCAGGACCACATTAACTCAGTCTGCCAATGGTGGGTCTTTAAACCCTAAGCCTTGGACCAGAAAATATTAAATATTAAAATCTGAACCTATATAATGATTTTTTGTGAAATATGTTAAAATGGCCCCTATATTCATGGGAATTTAAGTATTAACAGCACAATAACTACTGTTACACATACACACAAAACTTGATTAAACAACGCAAGCTATTTCTACACTATGGAGGCAAGCAAACAGTAAACCTTTTGTCCATTAATCACAACTCTTTCAATCAGACATGCACAAATTGGTGGATAACAGTGTACATATGATGTGTTGTATCCCATACCGCTGTCTGTGTGTTTACCATGCAATCTCACTTAATATTTGATGAATTCAAACTCAAGTAGAATAGAAGGTCAACCACAAGATGGGGCTGTATGCTTGGAATTTTTTTATTTTATTCTAATTGAACATTTGTTTGACACTTGTCTGAACATGTACGTATTTACATTTAGTCATTTAGCAGACGCTCTTATCCAGCGCGACTTACAGTAAGTACAGGGACATTCTCCCCGAGGCAAGTAGGGTGAAGTGCCTTGCCCAATGACACAACGTCATTTTGCACGGCCGGGAATCGAACCAACAACCTTCTGATTAATTGCCTAACTCCCTAACTGCTCAGCCATCTGACCCCTAATCTACGTATTTCTGATGTGATGTTGAAAGTCAATAAAGTAGTGTTTATTCCTCTGACAATTTGTTTTAACTGTATGTTCCATTAGCATCAAACAAGAAAATAAAAATAAAGAAGCCAAGGTAACATGAAATAGGGTGATTCTTGCAGAATAGCTTGCCATTCCTCTTCTCTAATCTACATCACTGTCCTGGCCTGTATAATTATGGGAAATAATACCAGGAAGGAAGATCTGACCTCTTTAGAAACCAAAGCAGGCCTGAAAACCAATAGCACGAAATGTATTAAATAAATGTTTTCTTTCAAATGTTCTCTGTAAAACCTTTTTTTCACAGAGGGCTCCCTTCCAGAGATAAATGGTACAACATTGAATAATTCCTTTCTTATGAAAAAGTATGCCTCAGTTGGAGACTGTGCTGTGTTGGAGACTGTGAATCGTCTCTTTGATGAAGTCCAGGTATTTGGTCACACGTGTGTAGACTCATGGATAGTTTCGCCTTGCGCAGCTCTTCCCAACCTCACAATCCCCACTTCAGCAAATCCTCGAGAAGTGAGACACACCTGCGGTCCACCAGAATCCCCCTAAAATTAAAACATAACACATAAACAGCAATAAGTCATAATGTGGATGAGTAATGTCAACTTCCATTGATTTTGTGTTACAGGAAATGTGAATACTTGCAATCATGGGATTAGCTTGATAAATCCATAGGAACTAAAAACTAAATTCAAACTAGAGAGGATACAATGTCTGGGGAAATTGTGAGGTGTGCTTGCGTCGGTTGCAGATGGGTCAATTTTTTTACAAACATTTTAGAACTGATATTTCTGTATATTTTAAATAAGTATGCATTCTTATCTATCTTCTTTAATCTATGCAATTTTATGAAGATTGCATAGATTAAAAAGCATACATTTGTTGCTGCTTTACACTTCAAAATAGTAAGAGTGAAGTGTAGAATGAAAAAGGGTTCTATTCTAATTTCCCTTCTGTCTCTCCAGCCACCCTCAAGAACTGCGCTGACCAGCTGTCTCCGGTGTTTACCTACATCTTTAACACCTCCCTTGAGACATGCCATGTGCCAGCCTGTCTCAAGTCCTCCACCATCATCCCTGTGCCCAAAAAGCCAAGGCCAACAGGACATAATGACTACAGAGCCATCGCCCTGACCTCTGTAGTAATGAAGTATTTCGAGCGCCTGGTGCTGGCACACCTTAAATCCATCACAGACCCTCTACTGGACCCCCTGCAGTTTGCCTACAGAGCCAACCGGTCTGTGGACGATGCAGTTAACAGGGCCCTCCACTTCACCCTACAGCACCTGGACTCCCCAGCATCCTACGCCAGGATCCTGTTTGTGGACTTCAGCTCTGCCTTCAATACCATCATCCCCGCCCTGCTTCAGGACAAGCTCTCTCAGCTGAACGTGCCTGATTCCACCTGCAGGTGGATCACAGACTTCCTGTCTGACAGGAAGCAGTGCGTTAAGATGGGAACAGAAGTCTCTGACTCCCGGTCCATCAGCACTGGATCTCCTCAGGGCTGTGTCCTTTCTCCTTTGCTCTTCTCCCTGTACACCAACAGCTGCACCTCCAGTCATCCGTCCGTCAAACTCCTGAAGTTTGCAGACGACACCACCCTCATTGGGCCCATCTCTGACGGAGACGAGTCTGATTACAGGTGGGAAGCTGACAACCTGGTGACCAGGGGCCTCATGTATAAACGTTGCGTACGCACAAAAAGTGGTTTTCACGCACACTTTGTGATGTATAAAGATTTACTTGACGTGAGAATGTGCGGGCCGTCACGGAAAGTTTTGAGCAGACATGAGAATGTGCGGACCGTCCGCAAAGTCTTGTCTGGCTCTGTAACGTGGCGAATTCTAACTGAAAAGTGCCGAAACTCACCAACATTACAAAATAAAGTTTCCACTACTACGTTTATGACTTTGACTATTCAAAAAACATAAAAATAAAAGTTTGGTCATTAATGTGGATTATCACATAAAAATGCCAAAACCCAAAAGGGGAAATGCTATATAGCCTTCTGTTTAATCCACCACCACTTAATAACTTCTGTTAAACTTGAGGGTGTCAAACGAACGACAAAATCACTCAGGAAATGCATGTCACGCTAACCCTATAGCTGCCATGCTGTTACGATGCGCCACCACTCGTTTCTTCATTTAAAGTTTTACATCGGACCATTTCTTCTTAATTTCTGCCATGGTCCGGTTCTCTGAACCCACAGCATTTATGGCCCTATAATAATAATAATGATTTTATTTGTAATGCACTTCACATTTAGCTAAATCTCAAAGTGCTACAGGTTAAAAACAAGAAAAGGTGCAAATAGTGAGTTTTCCACTCCGCCGACATTCTTTTGTCGCTAATACCTGATGACAGGCCGCCAAACAGGACATTTTCTCGCCTCCACCTCTGTTGTCAGAACCTCGATCTCACAGTCACCGTATTTCTTCGAATAAACGCTGCGGCGTTTAACGTTCATTTTTGGTGCGGCGTTTATTCGAAGAAATACCGTAATTCAGACAAAGAAATGACCTCAGGACCGCATTTATAGCCTATCTGCATATTAATTTATGGGAGGAGGCAAGGCGGGGTCAGTGGCTCGTTCACGTGCGGTCCAACTCACGTTGATTGTGATTTATAAAGGAAAGGTGCGCAGGACCTGGCGTACGACCGGTTTTATACATAATAATAATAATAATAAGACTTTATTTATATAGCACATTTCATACAAGAATTGTAGCTCAAGGTGCTTTACATAAAATCAATAAAAACAATAATAGAAGTGATAAACAATTCAAACTAAAATAAAAATCCCAATAAGATCTCTGTTCAAGAGAGAAAACAACTTTAAACTAATAAAAGTAGGATTACAAGTAACACACATAATAATATAACTAATAAAAGTAGGAAAACCCTTTTGAGATAAAATTACTTAAATGCTTCGGTAAAAAGGTAGGTTTTAAGCTGTCTTTTAAAAATGTCTAGAGTGTTTGCTTCCCTAATATTTACGGGTAATTTGTTCCATAGTTTTGGGGCGTAATTGACAAAGGCCGAATCACCAATCTTCTTATGACTGCTTCTGGTGACCTCTAATAGGCCTGCATTTGATGATCGCAGTGTTCTAGCTGGTGTGTAGTTTATAAGGGAGTTAGCAATGTAGCTAGGTCCTTGTCCGTGTAGAGCTTTGTATGTGAGGAAAAGGACCTTAAAGTCAATTCTGAAGGTAACAGGGAGCCAGTGTAAAGTAGCTAGGACAGGACTAATGTGTTCTCTTCTTTTAGTTTTGGTTAATAATCTAGCTGCAGAATTTTGAATGAGCTGTAGTCTTTCAGTGGTTTTCTTGGGAAGACCAGTGAAAAGTGCGTTACAGTAGTCCAGCCGGCTGGATATAAAAGCATGAATTAACTTCTCTGCATCATTTTGGTTTATGAATGGTCGTACCTTTGCTATATTTCTCAGGTGAAAGAAAGCTGTTTTGGTCACTTTATTAATGTGAGAGTTGAAATTCAAATCTGAGTCCAGGATTACACCGAGACTCGTCACCTCTGGTTTAAGACAGGGGGTTAAGCCTCCAAGATTCTTAATAAGCATCTCTCTTTTGGATTTGGGGCCACATAGTAGGACTTCGGTTTTGTCTTCATTTAATTTAAGAAAGTTATCATTCATCCATTTGTTTATTGCCAACAGGCAGTTGGTAATGGAATTGATGGCCGTTGCATCGTTGGGTTCAGTGGATATATATAGTTGTGTGTCATCTGCATAGCTATGGAAATCTATGTTATGTTCTCTGATTATGTCGCCGAGTGGTAACATATAAAGAGAAAAAAGTAATGGACATAAGCAGCTTCCTTGAGCAACCCCGTAGCAGTTCTCATGTTTCTTGGACCTATGGTCACCTAAACTAACATAAAACTTTCTTCCTGTGATATATGATTTCATCCAGTTCAATACACTATCCGTGAGCCCAATAAGCTTTTCCAGTCTATTGATTAGGATGTCGTGATCAATGGTATCAAATGCTGCACTGAGATCTAACAGGATAAGGATAGAGACTTTATTTGCATCAGAGTTTAGTCTGAGGTCGCTAATTATTTTGGTGAGAGCAGTTTCAGTACTGTGATATTTCCTGAAACCTGGAAGAAAAGAATTTAATTGGACTAAAACTATCTTTTCCAGTACTTTACTAATAAATGGAAGGTTTGATATTGGTCTGTAATTTGCAAGTAGACTGTTATCCAATTTGGGTTTCTTTAATAGGGGCTTTACAACAGCTGTTTTGAAGGCATCTGGGAAGACACCAGTTCTAAGGGATGTGTTTATAATCTCTAGCACCTGGACCTGAGACACTATCAAACACTCGCTTAAAGAATGTTGTGGGTATAGGATCAATATCTGAGGTTGTGGAATTAGATTCGTTGACAATTTTGGAAAGTTCACTATAAGTGTGATACAGGTAAATGTGCTCATGGTTATGTTGCAGAATCTACTGATGTCAGTTTCGACCCCACTATTAATAATACCAGCTCTGATCAGAGTTATTTTGTTCTTGAAGAACAAAGCAAGCTCTTCGCATTTAACTGCTGAGGATGGAGGTGGGGCAGGGACAGTGTTTAGCAGCTGGTCAATGGTGGAGAAAAGAACTCTGGAATTTCTGGCATTTTCTGTAAGAATGTTGGAGAAATATTCTCTCCTTGCTAGACGGATGGTTTTGTTATAGGTGGTTAGTGTATCTTTGTAGATATTGTAGTGGATAGTGATCTTTGTTTTCCTCCATTTTCTCTCTGTTGCACGGCATTTTCTTTTCGTTTCACTAACATTTTTATTTCTCAGCCATGGGGAGGTACTGCTTGTGCACTTCTTTTTGGTTTTCAGTGGCGCAACAGAGTCTAACACAGATAATAGTGCATCATTGAGGTTCTCTACCATTTCATTCAGAGAGCAATCATGATTAGTCGGCTCATATAGAGCAAATTGTTCAGAAAATTTCATCACAGCTGTATCGTCTAAATATCTTCTATGGACTAAGAAATCTTTTTTGGTTTTTGTTAGGATAATTTCCACATTAAAAAGTATATAATGACATATACATGTCATTATATACACATACATATATATACATATACATGTGAATATTTCTGTGCGTAGGTACTTTTCGAGTTTTGGCCGTATGCCATCTTCTGGTATGAAAGCTGCGCAATCTTTTATACATGAGGCCCCTGGTGTAGCCAGAACAACTTAGAGCTCAATTCTCTCAAGACAGTTGTGACGCCCACCTGTGCCCCTTCAGGCTTCGCCCTGCCAGTCCACGGGCAGGGGCAGAACCTGAGCCTACTGAGAAAATAATTATTCTATGGGGTTGAGGTATGGAGAGTAAGGTGGGAAGAAAAGTGACACCATTCTGGGATGGGCTGCAAACCACTCGGTGACTGCACGGGAGGGGTGAAATGCAAATTTCTGTCTTATTCAGTTTTGTATTATGTTATTGTTTTGAACAGTTTTGAAAACATTATGTTAGCATGTGCAAATTGGCCTGTAGGTACATAGAGTTTTGGCAGTTGTTGAACAGTTTGATTTTCCAGCTACGGCAGCTAGCTTTCACCACTACTGTTACAGTAGTGGTGAAAGAATTGGCGAACGCTAGCGATTGGTTATGGCAGATCAGAGTGGCTCTGGGCAGATCCAATAGTTTTAAACTTCAACAGAGTACCCGCCTACAAGGAAGTCAACGCTTGTCAATGGAGCGAGGCCAGACTCTCTGTACAAATGAAATGTACGAGAGTCTGGTTAGGACCAGGCTAGGGACCATAGTCACCAGGAAAACAATTGGTAACACACTACGCCGTGAAGGACTGCAATCCTGCAGCGCCCGCAAGGTCCCCCTGCTCAAGAAAGCACCTAAGTTTGCCAATGAACATCTGAATGATTCAGAGAAGAACTGGGTGAAAGTGTTGTGGTCAGATGAGACCAAAATCGAGCTCTTTACATTTACATTTATTCATTTAGCAGACGCTTTTATCCAAAGCGACATCCAAGAGAGAGCTTTACAAAGTGCATAGGTCACTGATAACAACAAGATAGCCCCAAAAAACATTGCGGGTAGCCAAAACATGAAGCACATATTTTGAACAACCAAAATAAGTGCCAAAGCTCTTTGGCATCAACTGAACTTGCCGTGTTTGGAGGAGGAATGCTGCCTATGACCCCAAGAACACCATCCCCACTGTCAAACATGGAGGTGGAAACATTATTCTTTGGGGGTGTTTCTGTTAAGGGGACAGGACAACTTGATCGCATCAAAGGGACGATGGATGGGGCCATGTACCGTCAAATCTTGGGTGAGAACCTCCTTCCCTCAGCCAGGGCATTGAAAATGGGTCGTGGATGGGTATTCCAGCATGACAATGACCCAAAACACACGACCAAAGGCAACAAAGGAGTGGCTCAAGAAGAAGCACATTAAGGTCCTGGACTGGCCTAGCCAGTCTCCAGACCTTAATCCCATTGAAAATCTGTGGGGGGAGCTGAAGGTTCGAGTTGCCAAACGTCAGTCTCGAAACCTTAATGACTTGGAGAAGATCTGCAAAGAGGAGTGGGACAAAATCCCTCCTGAGATCTGTGCAAACCTGGTGGCCATCTACAACGTCTGACCTCTGTGATTGCCAACAAGGGTTTTGCCACAAAGTACTAAATCATGTTTTACAAAGGGGTCAAATACTTATTTCACTCATTAAAATGCAAATCATTTAATGACATTTTTGACATGCGTTTTTCTGGATTTTGTTATTTTTGTTTGTTTATTATTGTTATGTCTTTACTGTTCAAATGAACCTACCATAACAATTACAGACTGATAATTTCTTTGTAAGTGGGCAAATGTACAAAATCAGCAGGGGATCCAATACTTTTTTCCCTCACTGTAGCTAGTCCAGTGTATCTGCCGTTTGGTGTGCCTTGGAACTGTACACACACCTTGAAGCAGAGGGGTAAATGGACTCCCAAAACACAGGGAAGACATCATTTGAGCTGAATCTTGTGTAGTAATGAAAGTCCTCATCAAATGTATCATATAGCCCTTTTTACAATCAATGTCACAGAGGGCTTAACATGGGCCCAAGGAACTGCCTCTCAATTGTGACACAAAACCTGAAAATCTGTGGCTGCTGCAATTTTAGCTGTCATTTGCTGGATTTCAATTTCTAGTCAAATCAAATCAATCAAATGTATTTGTATAGCCCTTTTTACACGCAAGCATGTCACAGAGGGCTTCACATACGCCCCTAGAACTGCCCCTCAACCAACCTAAACCCTCAAGGAAGACAAGGAAAAACTCCCAGAAAAACTCTCAGCAGGAGAAAAAATGGAAGAAACCTTGGGAGGAGCAATTCAGAGAGGGATCCCCTCCTCCAGAGACGGTTGGTGAGAGAGAGGAGCAGAACACAGGCTTAACATAGTCATACAGTGTCAATGGGTTTTTTAAACACAAAAATCCATTGTTCAATCTTTATAGATGTAGGACAGGACCGGGAGACTCGCGACCAGGTCCAGCGTTGGCCGACCGACGACCAGGCAGGTGCTGACAGCTCAAACCCCCCACACCACAAGGGATGTGTGTGGTGGGGGGGAATTTCTAGTGACACAACTTGCAGCTCCAAATCTTGAATTCTCAGAGTGGCACCATCTAGTTCACCTTAAGGTTAACATTACTAAAGGCTATTACTTTCACCGTGTACTAACTGGATGAGAGCGTACGACTGTCGCATAGCATCGGACGCTCTCATCCAGTTAGTACACGGTGAAAGTAATAGACTTTAGTTATGTCAGGGCGTCCGACAAAAAGTTCAGCCAAAACGTTGCGCTGCATCGCTCACGTCCAGTTAGGATATTCCATCAGAAAACAAGGCAATCGAAGTGCTTTTAGTCCCGTCGCTCGCGTCCCATCGCTCGCGTCCCATCGCTCGCGTCCCATCGCTCGCGTCCCATCGCTCGCGTCCCATCGCTCTCGTCCCATCGCTCGCGTCCCATCGCTCGCGTCGCATCCAGTTAGGACACGGTGTTAGGACACGGTGTAACAACTTCCCGTTCTGGTAGCACTGACGCAGTAACATAGCGTTACATGGATTAACAACTGGCATTTTTTCTGTTTTGGAAAGTAGTTACTGGGGAAAGTAATATTACAGTTGATGCAATACTGCACACACTTATCAACCATTAACGTTGTGCCACTGGCTAACGTTACACACAACTAACAAAACATTACGTTAAAGGGAACGTTTTGGTTAGTAGATCTGCAAACTCTGAACATCCAACTTGAACTTTACGTCGGTTAGCCTAACTTGTAAGGGCTTAGCACATGCCTAGTATTATTGAGCTACAGGTGCAGGCAGACAACCAAGACACACACTTCTCTGACCCTCTAACTGATCATGCGCTTGCTGCAATGAATGTGACTGAGAACAGGCCACATGTTTACAATAACTGGTTAAATCGTTTTCAAAGTGGCCCAATTGTGTTTCAATAAGACTGAAACTTGTATGTCTGCTACTTGATTGACAGCTCAGGTCTGACAGTTTGCTCTCAAGTGACCAATCACAGTGCTCCAAGCACATGAGGACAGCTCCATCTAATGGGTTATGTCCCGCCCCTTTGCATTTACAGTTTTTTTCAAATGCTTACACAATTTTTTTTAACTTGTCCTCTTTTTTTCACACAAATCCAACAACTGCACACACAAAATGCTAAATGCCTCACTTCTCTTGCAAAATGAAGCACTGCATTCAAAATATCACAAACACGCCTCAAAAGCACACATTTGTCTCATGTTGCAAACACTTTTGCCATTATATTACCTTTTTGTATATATCATATACACACAATTATTCAAAACCTAAAGCTCTTCTTTCATGAGCTCCTTTGTACATTTCTGTACAAGGTTGAAAGTAAATGGCAGAGATGATGAAAAATTCATGGTAAACACGAAAACAAACACATTTTTTTACTATAAGCATTTGTGGTTGTGAATACAGTATTACACAGTACAAAAGAAAGAGTGTAATAGGACAAAAAACAAACCTAATTTTGAAAAAGGTGATTACGGAATGGTGTCTGTGTGTGTGTGTGCCATGAACTGTAGCATACAGTAATATATAATATTTTCTACAATATTGTCAGAATGTCTTCTTACAGTCACTGCACTGTTGCACACGGTATGATGACGGTATGACAGTAATCCACCAGACTGTGACCAATCATGCAGTGCACTGCAGTCAATGGATGCATGGGTGCTAAAATATATGTTTGTGTGTAGTATACCGTGTGTTGTGCTGAAACAGCTATTATGTGTACATTAGAACATGTGTATATTACAGTATATTGTTACATACCTGTTATCTTTTCTACAGTAAAGGTTCAAATTATACCCACCACTGTAAATCAACTCAAATTAGGCTATTTATAGGCCTATTCTAAAGCCATGATTGGTTGGTGTTGAGTAAAGCAATGAGTGTTTGCACATGTGAGGAGTTAGGTGTAAGGCACTGATGAAATAGTGTGTCATTTTGATTGGTTGTGTTTTAAAAAGGAAATCAAGATGCTTCCTGTTAGAATTTTGTGTGTTACGTGGAGAATTGTGTGTTGTGTTTTGCAAAAACTGTTTTATGAAAGTCAAAGGCCCAAAATGTGCGTATGGTTTTGCAGATTTGAGGTGTGGTTCTGGTGTTTGAGTGTCAGGTTTCAGAAATTGTGTGAAAAGTAAGGAATTTGTGTGTCGTAGCAAACCAGGGGAATCAGACCAGCCAATCTGGCACCGAAGGCGGGTCCATAGACTTGCTGCAGCCACTTGGCACATGGCACTGGTCACATCTGCAGCCCATCAGATGATCAGGGGAGGGCATAAAGCGAGCCAGCCCAAGGCCGCAGGGGGAGAGAAAGGACCAGAGAGACAACCCTGGAGGAGCGTTGTCCAGACAAGAGACTGGCTAGAAACGACTGACCTTTCGCTCTGTTTTTACCCCCACAGAACCACACCCCATGAAAGCCAACGGACCCCGAACGGGAAGAAGTTGATTTGAAGTTTGTCCCATTACTCTTACCCTGAGATCCGTTAGTAAAGAACAATTTATGTTAACGCCAAATGTCTTATTTTATTGTGAATCGGGCCTTCCAAGTCCCCTGGGTTGCTACAGTGTAAGCATTTCCAAGTCCCCTGGGTTGCTACAGTGTAAGCATTTCCAAGTCCCCTGGGTTGCTACAGTGTAAGCATTTGAAAAAAACGGTGCTGGAAGCCTGGCACAACCAAGGCACACACACTTCTCTGACCCTATACCTGATCATGCGCTTGCTTCAATCAACGTGACTGAGAACAGGCCACATGTTTACAATAACATATCTGGTTAAATCGTTCAAAGTGGCCCAATTGTGTTTCAATAAGACTGAAACTTCTATTTCTGCTACTTGATTGACAGCTCAGGTCTGACAGTTTGCTCTCAAGTGTCCAATCACAGTGCTCCAAGCACATGAGGACAGCTCCATGTAATGGGTTATGTCCCACCCCTTTGCATTTAAATTGAAATGTGTCAATTAATTTAAATGAAATGTGTATATCTTTTGAAAGACATGCAACTTCACATTACTTAAGATATGTCTATTTATTTATTTATTTAATTATGGAAGGTTTGGTCCTCCATAATATTGAGCCTTGTCAGTAGCAGGCACACCCAATTATTTAAGAATGGAGTTTGAAAAATAGTATGAACTGTAATATTTTGTAGTAGTATAGTAACTAGTATGTAAATTTACCCCACAGGAGTCCCTCCTGCCCTTCATGTAGCCAGCACACAGCATTTTGGGGGTCATGTCATGGTATTTGGTCTGACATTTGTGCTGGTCAATGATGTGAACTTGCAACTGCTGAAGAGTCATGTTTTCAGACAATGGTAACGGTGTATTGAGCGAGAGAGAGAGAAGAGAGAAAGAGAGAGGGTGGGTAGATAGATTATTAATGATGTGAGTTAACGAGTGTGTCAGAATGTGTAACAAAACAAATTCAAAGTGCGACAAAGGAGTTGAACAATTAGCATAGATATAATGAGTGCCTACCAATAAATAATTCACACATTTTGCTGATCTAAATTTTTTATAATTTGTGTTGTCTTACAGTATGTCTCTTACATATTACAATATACATGTGCTTACCACGAAAGGACACATTTGTACACATATCATAATTGTTTTTGAAACATTTGTAATAACTTATTACATTCAAAAAACATACAAACTCATTGAAAGGTTGAATGTACAGGAATGTGACATGTAAATGATAAAAACAACATGTAACATTATGCATGCATACTTGTCCTATGCTATGTCCTATTCTCTGCATCGGCGAACTTCTATCTCAGTCTAATGATTTTTTTCACACAACTCCTGTTTGTACCATCAGACACCTGATTGGTTATAGGGGTAAGCAAAATGCAACTATTCCATGCAACTATTCCACAACATGGTCTCACCGGCTGCCTGATTAATGGGTGCAATTGGTGTAAATGCAAGATACTAAATTCAGTTAAATTTTGTGAGCGTTAGAGATTCAACATTATAGTCCAGAGTGTACACGAGAGCGATAACTGGTACCCCAGAGCATTAGACGCTGCCCTGGAGCCTTTGTGGTTACTTACAAAGTGATATAGTGTGTGGTTACACACAATATCATACAGTGATATAATGTAATGTAACACACAAAGTATGCATTTTCATGTAAGGCGTGTGCTCACCATTCTCAGCAGTCATACCCAGCCAGTGACCCAGCACTCAGACTTTTGGCTGAAAGACTGAAAGACAAAGCAATGTCATTCTGGAGGTCATTGTAGTTTGGGTGAACAACAAAGCGATGCATGACAAACTGCTGTAGCTGGCCCTTTCAGAGAGAGTGTGCCTCAGTTTGACCTCAGTTTTCTGGGCAGAAGGCTTGTCTTTTCTGACACACACACAAATACACAGTATATAGTTAGTTTGAATTATATCTTTATGAACTTGAATTATGAAAAGATTAGAGGAAAAAACTTGGTTGGATGACACTGAGACAGAATCTTGGAAATGGGAACATTCTCATACAGAATGTAGTTGAAACACCACACATTCTTACAGGGCCACACAGTGTGCAGCAGTCATCACCCATTCCTCATTAAGTGAGCCACCACATGAAAGGAGTCAGATGGCTGAGCGGTTAGGGAATCGGGCTATTAATCAGAAGGTTGCCGGTTCGATTCCCGGGGGAATGTATTCCGGGGACATTTTAGCAGACTGACTTAAGTCAGTCGCTCTGGATAAGAGCGACTTCAGTCTGCTAAAATGACTAAATGTAATGACCACGGGTCACTACCGTTGGTAAGGTTAAGGAAGACCATCCATGGCCAGCGGCCCTCTGGGGGATCTTGTCCCCCGACAATGGAGCTCCGAACATCCTCCAATACTAAACCTGAAAGAGGGTTCAAACACTGAGGTGACATTAACTACCATGTAACTGCATAGCAATGCATATTGTATAGGAAATGATAGGTTCATAGGAAGTACTATGTAATGTATAGGTTGTTGCAAAAGTGGGATAAGGCACAGTTTGGGGAGAAGGGGTGTAAGGGGTAAGTGGATGTAAAGGGGCAGTTGAAAACAAAATCAACATTAGCATTCATTACCCCTGGAAAGCCAATCTCCCAATACCAAATTTCTATGTAACTATAATGTTACTATGGGGTTTGCTATGTAGTTACATGGTAGCTCAAGTGTTGCTCCAAAAAGATTAGATCATGTATTTTTTGTCTTCTTACACTGTAGCTTATGTACAATATAAACAACAAAATGCACAGCAAGAAGCTCCCATAAACTCATAGGTTTGCATGTCACCTTTGGCCAACCAGGCTTTTCTGAACTCTCTATACACACGGATTCAGGAGCAGTTATAAACAACAGCATGTCAAGATTACATCAACATTACAAACTTCACTCTCAAACTCTGAAAGTGTGTGGAATGTAATCGGAAATATATTTTGCTGCATTCTCTTGCAACACAGCCCATGCTCAAAGGTCATCAGATATAAAGGGTCAGGATATTGCTTGCTCTTATTTGTTGGCTAGAAAATGTTTATACAAAACACAGTGATAAAAAATCTGATTGAAAGAGCTTGTGTGTTCTAAGAGCCGTGATGGGTTCATCACATGGAAACCTTTTATAATCTGCATTACTTTAAGATATAATAATTCTACCTGCATGTGCATATTGGTAGATTATTCCTAGATGTTAGTTTAGGTAATTCTCAGTTGTGAGTGTGAATTTTTCAGTATTCAATTTTTCAAGTTCTTATACACAGTAGCTACAGTTTATTCGCTATTAAGGTACACTAGTGTACAGTGCTCGCAATGCAGTCTGTGATTAAGATGACAGTGAAACACAAAAATACACATTCCTTGAACTATTGATGGTGCATAATTTGAGAGACCGCAGATAGAGTGCGGCTAGTCTGGTTTGTTATATGTTTTGGAAACTGCAAAGGCAGCTCGGGTCCAAGACGGATTCGAGAGACCGCAGATATATTGCGGATAGTCTGGGTTGTTATATGTTTTGGAAACTGCAAAGGCAGCTCGAGTCCAAGACAGATTCGAGAGACCGCAGATAGAGTGTGGCTAATCTGGGTTGTTATATGTTTTAGAAACTGCAAATGCACCTCGAGTCTAAAACGGACTCGAGACAACGCAAAGACTGCGGCTTATATGTGCTTTTGATTCCCGCAAAGACTGCGGCTTGTATTTTGTTTTGTTCCATTTAAATTTTTATGTTATTTATTTTTATTACTTTTATCACTTGTATTATTGTTTTTATTATTAGTGTTTTTATTGATTTTATGTAAAGCACATTGAGCTGCAATCCTTGTATGAAATGTGCTACATAAATAAAGTCTTATTGGGTGTGCTCAAGCCTACGCGAGAGCACAACCTTTGTTCTCTCACATATATTATTTTTTAATTTTTTTTATTATTGTTTATTTTCGCCCCCCTAAGGATCAAGTCAATATTTGGACTACATAGAGAACCTAGGTGTCAAAAGTTTCGTATTGGTAGCGATTGCGTTGGTTGTATTTTTATTTACGTTCCGTTGCATGGTTTAAGTAGAAATTGCGTTTTTGTGGTGAAAAGTGAAGCTAACGGTGGCTAATTTGCTAGCCACAGTCACTGACGTTACTAACGTCACTACGTCACGAAAACACGCGTGACTACCTGTAGCAGAACATTCGTTTTGCATCTGTTAACTTCGGGGATAGATTCTTGTCATATTCTTGTCAGAATATGAGTCTGAGAACTCTCCATTGGGCTGTGACTATGGGGCGTGTTTCAACCGAACCCGGAAAACAAATGCCTCTTCGCTCAATTGGATAGACCTACAACCAATCAGAGCAACGTAGTAGCCTATGTTAACTTTTACCAAACCCTGTAGGAAGGATGGCAAAAACATATTTTCCATCGACAAATGCCTTGATTGCGTTTCTCTGTTCCTCTTTCAAAATTAATGCGCTGTCGATGTCTTCTAAAACAGACTCGATGGCAGAATCATAACATCCCAGCTCTCCAGCGGTAGCCATGTTTGTTGAAAACGAATTCAACCAAAGCGCTCTTTGGTGACGTGGTTGATTACGTTACTGTTGATCATCTGTCCATCATCGTATAAAGCCCGCCCTGACAATTTCATTGGTCCGAACAGCTTCTGTTCGGACATAGTTGTTCCCCAACCGAGACTCCCCAGATCCAACTTCCCGACCAAATTATTTTGTGGGCGGGGATAAATTGGGCTGGCAGCCAGGCTACTATGAGGCTGCCTCTTGCAGGGGAATTGAGAAGACATCATATTTCATTCTACACTTCACTCGTATTTTGAGTTGTAAATGAGCAGCAAAAAAAAGATGCTTTTAAATCTATGTAATCTTTATAAATAATAAGTAGGCCCTATGCATTTTTAAAATATACAGAAATATCAGTTGTAAAAATGCCATTTAACCCCTGTGCAACCGACGCAAGCAAGCACACCCTACAATTTCCCCAGAAATTGTACCCTCTCTAGTTATTATTATAATGCCCTTGATAAAATTGTTGGCATTCCAGATTCCTGGAATTAAAGGGGCGATTGATTGCAAAACCGATTTTACCTTCATAGTTGAAAAATGACAGTTTGGTGTGTCAAATAGACATACAGTGAATCTCAAAGTCCATTGAAACCTCTTTCCTATCAAAATTTCACTTTTTGAAACTGCAACCTGAACGCTAGCTTTTGAAACAGTGCAAAGTTGCATCAACTTTGTCACGCCCCAAAATGTACATTTACCCGCCCTCTGGTTTTCTGGTCCAGGAACAAACGGAGGTCGCGTAGATCTCCGACACTTTTTTAGCTAACTGCGCGCTGCTCGGTACTTCCACAGGAATTACCAAAAAGAAAGTTCATACGTTGTCAAGATATTGAAAACGGAGCGCCGTAAATGCAGTTTTCCAGGCTGTACTGGGAATCCTGACACTTTTCACCATCTTCCCAAAGAACAAGACACTGCATGGCTGATGTTTATCTATGGGAATATCCCTATTAACTACGACGCTAAAGTATTAATTTGCTCGGACCATGTCACCGAGGACAGTTTTGAAAACCTGGGACAATGTTAAGCAGGATTTGCCATGAAGCTGTTGCTGAAAAGAGGTGCTGTTCAGACCTTACTAGGTTCATCACAACCGCAAGCTGTATGATGTTGTCGCTAACAGTTATTAGCAATGCAAACGTATCCTGCCTGTATCTAGCATCGGAAGAATGTGTGATGATTTTGTTTATTGGCAATGGGGCTAACGTTATTTCTTCTTCCTGACTGTGTTTCATTCAAATAAATAACCTGTGTTGTCATGTAAATCTACAATTCAAGATGCATGTTTGTCCAGATCTATTTTTCAGCAAGATAGCTAGAGCTAACTGAAGCTGAGTTGAATCACGATAGTTTGTTTGCTAAGCTGTAGCTAGTGCTAACGTTACCCACCTAGTAAGTCGATCCTGTTTGCTTGCACAGGGATCTTCTACGCTAGAGCTACGTTATAGACAAACATCTGCCATGCCCGTCGAGTCAATGTTAGCTAGACTCTAGCTCATCTGCTTTTTATTAACGCTGATTTGCAAGGAATGCAAAAACAGCTAGATAGCGAAAACACCTAGAGTAGGCATGTGAACTAGTTTAGCTTGCTAACGCAAGAGCATAGGCAATGTGTGATGATTTAGTTTATTGGCAATGGGGCTGACGCGTTATTTCATGTTCCTGAATGTGTTTCATTCTAATAAATATCCCGTACATGTAAATCTACAATTCACGATGCATGTTTGTCCAGATCTTTGGCAGGTTATTTTTTATCTAGCTAACTGAAGCTCAGTTGAATCACGATATAGTTTGGTTGCTAAGCTGTAACGTTCTACCCACCTAAGTCGATCCAGTTTGCTTCAACAACAGAAGTGGAAACAACTAACGTAATCATTTCAAATGATATCTAGTCAATCTGTTGAAAACAGTGTTGTGTAGACACAATAGATTTATTTGTACGTTTTTATTTCAAGTCTCCACCATCGTTGTTTCAGTGAGTGTTGGCCGTGTTGCGTCTTTGCTCCACAGCTTCACTCGTTGTAAACCAACCAATCAGCGCGCAGCTCATCTATATATTAGGAGGGAAAAAAAGGAGAAAACCTAGCGTTTTTTCCCGGGAAAATTTCAGAGGATGTATCAGGGGGCATAGAACAGCACCTGGGCCATTTTCAGCCCAACCAATGTTACATACCCTATTCGGAGACCTTAAGGAACAGTGTGAAATACCCCAAAAACCCAGTCAATCACCCCTTTAAAGATAGGGCACAGTGCCCACGATGATGTCGATGACACACAGATTTCTGGAATTATAGATAGGTAGTGTAGTGCATGTGATGCAGCTGGTGATGACAGTTCTTCTAAGTGGTTTTGATACTTGTATTTCTCAGATCACAATTGAAATTCTCTGTCATCTCAAAAGTACTTGTTCAACCTCCACATCTATTCTAGTCAATTGCCAATGCTGTGGTAGCCTACATTCATGCAAATGATTATGTAGCCTTCATTTGTCTGCGGTTTCCTACATTCTAAATTACTTATGTTATGTTGATCAAAATGTACTGTATTGGTTCTCTGTTAAATTGTCTTACCACCACAAACATCTAAACATTTAGTTCATAACCAGGGGCGTGTCTACCAGGGTGGCAAGGCTATTTTTAGGGTGGCAGTTGCCACCCCGGTAGATACGCCCCTGGTTATAAACCAGCTGCCACCCCAGTTGGCAACTTTGAAAACAAAGAAAAGTTGTGGCTCATTGGACAATTGCGAGAGCAAATTTCAAATATCCGACTGCAAGTGAATTCAGCACGAGATGACTCCACCCACCCTCCCCACTCCGCCGATGTCAGACATTTGCAAGAGCCAATTTCTAATATCCCACTACAAGTGTAAAATTAGTCAAAACATGGCTGCCACGTGAAGGCTCAGTACAGTTAACCCCTTTTATTTTTGTGTTTTATTTTTAAATATTTTTTATAATGCATTTTGTTTTTTTTGCCTTTTGTATATCTTTATATATCTTTTTTATACTTTTCTTATTTATACATATCTTTTTGTATTTCCTTCAGTTGTTTCCTGTTATTCTGGTTTATTTTTTATACTTTTTTGCACTGTGACCTTCACTAGATTTACCATTAGTCGTCACACTCTTCCTCCCATAGAGGTTGATTATAGTGATTCTCACAATTCCCAACTTGACATGGTCCACAAGCAGGCCAGCATGGTAGTCCATATGCCCTGCAACTGCACCGTTGTGTTTGACAGGCAGTTGTGCAATTACAGTGGATCATCTGCAGAAGGCTTTCTGGGGCAGCAGTCTTACAGCATCCCAACATAACGTGGCAACATTGGCTTGTTTGTTGCCGTAGACTTTGTAAAATACGTGCTGTGAGTCATACAACTCCATGTAGGCCTAGGCTACTTCTCAACTTCGATGATTAACTTCCTGTCATCAATCTTAACAAATTTCTCTGTTGCTTTGTGATGTAGCCTATGGGTTTCAGTGTCTCTTCTGCTTGAGTGTAGGTGTTACGACTTCCACTCCTACCTGTAGGGTGTGTGTGTCGTTGCCTGTATGTCTTGTCTCTGTGTAGGTGTTCCTGTTACGGTGATGACGTCGGTGTGCACGCCCCGATGTTGATGTCCCGAAACTGGCCAATACCTGTTTTGTGCAGCTGTATAATAAATGTACATAACCCGTCCTTAAGACCCCTCTGCATTGCTTGTGTCTCACTACATTATTGACCCATTGGCTAGGGTAGTACTTTTGATGTTGAATACTGTTACCTGTAACATCGTACATAACAGTAGGCTATGCCAGCTCGTTATCTCGCTCTTAAACACACAGTTTAGAAACAACAGACAAATATGTTGTGTTGACAGTCAACGCAATCATCAATCAAGGTTTTTAAATTTTTTATGTTTACATTTTAAGAATTGATTGGATATAGTTTTTTATCGGGGTAAAACACATGGTTGGCCGTTTGTTACCAGCGTAGTGAAGTTGGGTGATAGGCGATAACCTACAACTAACGTAATAAAATCTTAATAACATGTTTGTTTATCCAAATATATTATATAATATGGTGTATTTTATCATCCTGCAGCCGAATTCGCAAGTGGCTTGCGGAAAAATTTGACAAGGCTACAGCTAACCCTAACCCCTGGGACATACTGGCTGCGAAGTGCCCGGAAGCTAGTGCTGTGTCGTTCGTGAATGATTCGTTCATTTTGAACGAGTCATTAGTATGACTCGGGAGTAACGAGTAGTCTCAGCGAGTGATTCGTTCATTTTCTCGTGTCCGGAAAAAAAAAAAAAAGGTAAAATAACAAAACCTTTAATTATTACTCTTGATCAACTATCATTCACGTCTTACTAAACCTAGTCACGCGAAAGTGAATGAGGTCGGCACACACGGTCGGCAGATGAACGAATCATTGACCACTTCTTTTCAGTCTTTATATTAACGATTTACCATCCGTATGCCAAGACTGTGAGGTTCAGATGTACGCAGACGACACTGTGATCTTTGGGTGGGGTAAGAATAATGTAGAGGTCGCTACTAGGCTTACAAAGGTCATGGTTGATGTGTCTGACTGGTTAAACTGGTTAAATGTTTTTTTCTAAAACCAGCAAGTCTCACACTGAACCCAATGTTTTTATTTCTGATCTTAGAATAAAGATTGTGAAAGAATACAAATACCTTGGTATCTTGATTGATAATCAACTTACTTTAAAAAAACATGTTTAACATTTTTAAAATTTAAAATTCACCTCGGCCAACTTTAGGCATCTTAGAAATCACATGTCCACCAAAGCTGCTAAAATTGACATGTGACATGTGCTGATTTTATCTCACATTAACTACTGCTTACCCACCTGGTCTACTGCCAACTCCACTACCCTTAAACCGGTCATGTCTCTTTACAAACAGGCTCTTAAAATACTTGACAAAAAAACTAAATCACACCATCACTGTTCAGTCCTCCATAAGTACATCATTTTAAGTTGGGACAACCTGATCACGTTTAAGAACTGCTAAGCAACTAGTGCTACTTGTGGGGCAGCAAGAGGAGACTGTGAAATTCCTTTTACATTAGAGAATCAACCTCATTCAACTGCTTTAAAATACATCTCAAAACATGGTTGATAATTAACCAAAAATTTGATCATTAGTGGGTAAGCAGTAGGATAATTTGTTTGCAGTACAATTGTTTTTTACCACTTGTTTGTATACCCATTGTTCTTTCCCTTCTACCCATGGTTAACAACCAAGTGGAGCTTTTGTATTGGGATTTTATGTTTGATATACTTTAAATTAATGCCTTCTTTAGGTTGTATAGCCATTTTTCACTCTGGCAGGGGAACTGCCAACGGAAACTAGCCTTTTGGCTATAATTGGGTGCATTTACATTTTAATGTTCATGAATGTACACTGTCCCTCTTGATCAAATAAATTTAATTGAAATTGAAGACTCGTTTGGCAAAAGAACGAAACATTGATCCAAAGACACGGTCGGAGGTGAACGACACGTTCCTTCTTTCGGGTACGAGTCTTTGGATCATTTTTCACGTGACCTGCATAGGCTTGGTACTGGTAGCTAGAGGAAACGGAAATGAGTGAATGATATTCGTTCACAAGTAATAATTACAGGTTTTGTTATTTTAACTTTTTTGTACTTTACTTACAGTTCAGTGCAGTGTAATTGTTTGCCGTGATAATTAAATGCTAGTGTGATAATAAATGACCATTTCAAATCATACAAACTGTCATGATGCATTATTTTCATGCAGGAATATTTCTTTTAAAATAGTATTTGCTGGTTTACATGCACTAACATATACATGAGAATATGATAAATGTTTGCAGTGGACGTATTTAGGCCAGGGAATTGGCTAACTTCCCATCACTACCGGAAGCGCCACGATCAGCTACGACTGGCGCAAGGCTGTTCTCACCAGACGTGCATTTCTCCATGCCGGTCACCAAGTTTTTCAGCTCCTCTGAGCTTTCCTTTTTACATTTAGACATTTAGCAGACGCTCTTATCCAGAGCGACTTACAGTAAGTACAGGGACATTCCCCCCGAGGCAAGTAGGGTGAAGTGCCTTGCCCAAGGACACAACGTCAGTTGGCATGACTGGGAATCGAACTGGCAACCTTCGGATTACTAGCCCGACTCCCTCACCGCTCAGCCACCTGACACTTGTAACGCTGACATGGTACATAAACATGGCATAGGCTATATTTAGGAAACATGTTATTCCAACAGCTGCCCCAACAGCATCCCAGCATTGTTCCTTCTTTACGTTGTCCTTGTAAAATTGGTGCTGGGGTCATACAACTCCCTGTGCTTTTCAACTTCAAGGATTAATTTGATGTCGTCCATCTCCTTGAATTTCTCCGCTGATTTTCAAAATCGACTTTGGGGTTCTCTCTCGGTATGTCTGCAGGCGTGTGTGTTGTGTGCAACGCATTACAACTCGTTTCTCTCTGCCTATAGACAGACTGTTCAGAAACAACTACGGGCAGGTTTTTGATAAAACCGGAAATTGACGCCATGGTGTGCGTTGAACTCGGCCTGATCCAAGGAATCCATCGGTACCTCATTTTTGACAATCGGACATGCGGTTCAAATGTTACTTATGTAAACGCAACTCCAACTTTGACCCGTTGGTGGCGCTAGAGTGCCCAAGTATGAGACATGAAACTTTGTGAATTGGACCATGGGACTGTCCCCAATGAGTGTGCCAAATTTCACAACTTTCGACCAAGCGCTTCTGGGGGCTGCCATTGACACCCAGTCCTAAGAACAATAATAATAATAAATATAACTGCAAGCAGCAATGGCGGATTCCTCCTAACATTGCGAACCATTGAAAAATGTATGTTCTACACAAATTAGCACTGTATAGAAAAATCTATGCTGTAGACTTACCAATGGGATACCAAATCTGAAATGCAATACCATTAAGATCCACAAGGGCTTTTATTTCAAGCCAAGGAGTGAAGGGAGGGGGCTTGGTGAGCCTACCCATTCCAGAAAGCCTTGTATCTTTGTGCATCTGGGCGTGGCCTGTAGCGTCACCTATGGGTGATATTGGGCCATTTGTGGTGTGGTAGTTACTCTAGTATCTACCTATACTATCAATGTTTCAGGATTTTGAGAACTTTTTACCATTGCATTCAAAATCGGAAATGCAATACCATCAAGATCCACATGGGCCTTTGCTAAAGACCAAGCAATGAGTGGGGGCTTGGTCAGCCCACACTCTCCTGAAATGTTGAGTATGCGTCTTGCCAAGCCTGCGTGTGTGTCAAGGGAAAGGCTGAGTGTGTGTGAGAATGTGGAGCGCGCGCTGAGGAGCAGAGGGAGACATTACATTGGAAATTTCCTTAGCAATTAGCCAAGCATGCTAGTTTCAAATATTCACCAAAAATCGACTTTTTATCTCACAGTCAACTTTTTCTCAGATTTGTGTACTAAACATTCTCAAGAGTCTTCATATGAGCTTGTGATTGCATCAGAGTATCAGTTTTTGACTGGCGGATGTGTAAAGCATTTTTTTAGCATTAGCGATAAATTCGATTTGCTTTATATCAATCATGTTTGGAGATACGAAGTTGCACATGGTAACATGTTGTAGTGTCTTGCACCGATATACCAAGTTTAGTGTTGATATATTAAAGATTTGCTTAGATTTGACCCAAATTCCTGTTTGGTTGCTTTTTGGCCAATTTTGATTGGCTGTACCAGACAAACGGTTTAGAAAATCAAAACGCCATGGGATAACTTTTGTGAGGCTTGGTCTGAAGATCATCACTGGTAATTTTGAAGAAGATATGACAACAATTGTAGGAGGAGTAGGCTTTCAAAGGTTTTTGATAAAACCGGAAATGACGGAAAATCTATATAACCGGAAATTGACGTCATACGGTGCGTTGAACTCGTCTTCATCCAGGGAATCCAATGGTACCTCATTTTTGAAAATCAGTCATACGGTTCAAAAGTTGCGTGTGTGAACACAAGTCCAACTTTGACCCATTGGTGGCGCTAGAGTGGTCTAATGGGATACATGAAACTTGGTGTAGGTATAGAACGAACTGTCCTTAATGAGTGTGCCAAATTTCACAAAAAGTTATCAAAGGGGTCTAGGGGCTGCCATTGACTCCCATGGAACTAGAATAATAATAATAATAATAATAATAAAACTAACAATAACAATAGGTTTCCTCCTTACGGAGGAATCCTAATAAAACTAACAATAACAATAGGTTCCCTCCTTACGGAGGAATCCTAATAATAAATATAGCTGCAAGCAGCAATGGAGGGGCCAAGCAGTCCAGAGCAGGACATGGCCTCCATAGCACTTGTGCAACAATTAAGTCACAACAACCTGTTGCACTCATGCAACACACCAAGTTTGGTTGAAATATCTGTTTGCGTTCAAGAGTACCGAGTGTTCAAAGTGTTCATTTCTGGTATAACACCGCAGGCCTCCTCTGCTCCTCGTGAGAACAAAGGAACCGAAGTTTGGTGACAATCGGACAAATGGTTGTTGAGTTACGCTCTCACGTCTCGTTTGGCGGCCTTGCCGCCGCCTTTGATCGGCTCTACCGAACAAACGTTTTTGAAAATGGAAAATACATCTGATACCTTTTGTGCAGCTGGGTCTGAAGATAATCTGTGCCAAATTTGGTAATCATTGGACAAAATTTGGGGTGTGAAAAAGGTTTTTACACTTTTCCATAAAATCCAAAATGGCGGCCGCGTCAATTCGGTTGTTATTAAATATTATCGAAGGTCAGGCTTGGGATCTCACAACACATCAAGAGACAAAGAAAATACTTTATTAAGGTAAAGACTTCAACAGTTATTAGCCAAAACACGTTTATGCTTCCGGCCACGCCCCCTTTAGTCACATGACACAATTTTCCTCAGAATAAGGTTCAGAGTAGGCGTAACAAATTTGGTGTCACTGCCTCAAAGAACTGCTGAGATATGACTTGCCTTCCTGTTTGGCGGCTTTTCTGCTGAATTTGATTGGCTGTATCGAACAAACGGTTGTAAGAATCAAAATTCTTTTCAATAACTTTTGTGAGTCTTGGTCTGAAGATTATCTCTGGTAATTTTGACGAAGATTTGACAAAAATTGTAGGAGGAGTAGGCTTTCAAAGGGTTTTGATAAAACCGGAAATTGCGGAAATTCTATATAACCGGAAATTGACGCCATGGTGTGCGTTGAACTCGGCTTGATCCAAGGAATCCATCGGTATCTCATTTTTGACAATGGGACAAGCGGTTCAAAAGTTGCGTGTGTAAACACAAGTCCAACTTTGACCCATTGGTGGCGCTAGAGTGCCCAGGTATGAGACATGACACTTTGTGAATTGGACCAGGGGACTGTCCCCAATGAGTGTGCCAAATTTCACAACTTTCGACCAAGCGCTTATGGGGGCTGCCATAGACACCCATGACGGAAGAATAATAATAATAAATATAGCTGCAAGCAGCAATGAGGTGGCCAAGCAGTCAAATGACCCATAAAACATGTTAGACATCCTCAGAAGAGGGTTACGAGTACACACAACAAGTTTGGTGTGAATCCATCAAAGATTTGCTGAGATACGACCCAACTTCCTGTTTGCTGGCTTAACGGCACATTTTGATTGGTCGTACCGGGCAAACGGTTTTGAAAATCCCCAAAACATATGATGGCTTTTGTGAGGCTTGGTCTGAAGATGATCTCTGCCAAATTTGGTGAAAATTGGAAAACATTTGTAGGAGGAGTAAAGAAAAAACTTTTTTTAGTCATTCAAAGTGGCGGCCGCATCAATTCGGATGTTATCACAAGTTATCATGTGTCACACACTGGATGTCCCATGATATCATGAGACAAAGGAATCACTTAATAAAAGCAAACGAATCAACAGTTATTGGCCAAAACACATTTTTGCATCCTGCGGCCACGCCCAGTGATCACATGACACCAAATTGATTGGAGATCCTCAGAAGAGGGTTCCGAGTCATCCTACCAAGTTTGGTGTTGATTTCTCAAGGATTTGCTGAGATATGACCAAACTTCCTGTTTGGTTGCTTTGTTGCCAATTTTGATTGGTCGTACCGGACAAACGGTTTTGAAAATCAAAAACCTTTTGATAACTACAGTGAGGGTTGCTCTAACGATGATGTGTGCCGAATCTAGGGAAGATTGGACAAAAATTATAGGAGGAGTAGGCTTTCAAAGGTTTTTGATAAAACCGGAAATGGTGGAAAATTTATATAACCGGAAATTGACGTCATAGGGTGTGTTGAACTCGTCTTGATCCAGGGAATCCAACGGTACCTCATTTTTGAAAATCGGTCATACGGTTCAAAAGTTACGTGTGTAAACACAAGTCCAACTTTGACCAGATGGTGGCGCTAGAGTGCTGCAATGGGTGACATGAAAATTGGTGAATATAAAGAGGGGACTGTGCTTAATGAGTGTGCCAAATTTCACAACTTTTTACCATATGGTTCTAGGGGCTGCCATAGACTCTAATGGGAGAAGATGTGTAATAATAATAATAATAAGAAAAGGTAGAAACACTTAAGTGGCTTCGCCGCTTCGCTGCTTGGCCCCTAAATATAGCTGCAAGCAGCAATGAGGTGGCCAAGCAGTCAAATTACACAGAAAACTTTTTAGACATCCTCAGAACAGGGTTCCGAGTGCATGCAGCAAGTTTGGTGTGAATCCATCAAAGATTTGCTGAGATACGACCCAACTTCCTGTTTGCTGGCTTAATGGCACATTTTGATTGGCCGTACCGGGCAAACGGTTTTGAAAATCCAAAAAACATATGATGGCTTTTGTGAGGCTTGGTCTGAAGATGATCTCTGCCAAATTTGGTGGAAATTGGAAAACATTTGTAGGAGGAGTAAATAAAAAACGTTTTTTTAGTCATTCAAAATGGCGGCCGCATCAATTCGGATGTTATCACAAGTTATCATGTGTCACACACTGGATGTCCCATGATATCATGAGACAAAGGAATCACTTAATAAAGGCAAACGAATCAACAGTTATTGGCCAAAACACATTTCTGCATCCTGCGGCCAC
Source organism: Thaleichthys pacificus (assembly GCA_023658055.1). Taxonomy (NCBI): domain Eukaryota; kingdom Metazoa; phylum Chordata; class Actinopteri; order Osmeriformes; family Osmeridae; genus Thaleichthys; species Thaleichthys pacificus. The sequence goes on along the minus strand of CM042862.1, from coordinate 16,020,645 downwards.
GCCCAGTGATCGTATGACACAAAATTGATTGGACATCCTCAGAAGAGGGTTCCGAGTCATCCTACCAAGTTTGGTTTTGATTTCTCAAGGATTTGCTGAGATATGACCAAACTTCCTGTTTGGTTGCTTTGTTGCCAATTTTGATTGGTCGTACCGGACAAACGGTTTTGAAAATCAAAAACCTTTTGATAACTACAGTGAGGGTTGCTCTAACGATGATGTGTGCCGAATCTAAGGAAGATTGGACAAAAATTGTAGGAGGAGTAGGCTTTCAAAGGTTTTTGATAAAACCGGAAATGGCGGAAAATCTATATAACCGGAAATTGACGTCATAGGGTGTGTTGAACTCGTCTCGATCCAGGGAATCCAACGCTACCTCATTTTTGAAAATCGGTCATACGGTTCAAAAGTTACGTGTGTAAACACAAGTCCAACTTTGACCAGATAGTGGCGCTAGAGTGCTGCAATGGGTGACATGAAAATTGGTGAATATAAAGAGGGGACTGTGCTTAATGAGTGTGCCAAATTTCACAACTTTTTACCATATGGTTCTAGGGGCTGCCATAGACTCTAATGGGAGAAGATGTGTAATAATAATAATAATAAGAAAAGGTAGAAACACTTAAGTGGCTTCGCCGCTTCGCGGCTTGGCCACCAAATATAGCTGCAAGCAGCAATGAGGTGGCCAAGCAGTCAAATTACCCAGAAAACTTTTTAGACATCCTCAGAACAGGGTTCCGAGTGCATGCAGCAAGTTTGGTGTGAATCCATCAAAGATTTGCTGAGATACGACCCAACTTCCTGTTTGCTGGCTTAACGGCACATTTTGATTGGCCGTACCGGGCAAACGGTTTTGAAAATCCAAAACACATATGATGGCTTTTGTGAGGCTTGGTCTGAAGATGATCTCTGCCAAATTTGGTGAAAATTGGTAAACATTTGTAGGAGGAGTAAAGAAAAAACGTTTTTTTAGTCATTCAAAATGGCGGCCGCATCAATTCGGATGTTATCACAAGTTATCATGTGTCACACACTGGATGTCCCATGATATCATGAGACAAAGGAATCACTTAATAAAGGCAAACGAATCAACAGTTATTGGCCAAAACACATTTCTGCATCCTGCGGCCAAGCCCAGTGATCACATGACACCAAATTGATTGGACATCCTCAGAAGAGGGTTCCGAGTCATCCTACCAAATTTGGTTTTGATTTCTCAAGGATTTGCTGAGATATGACCAAACTTCCTGTTTGGTTGCTTTGTTGCCAATTTTGATTGGCTGTACCGGACAAACGGTTTAGAAAATCAAAAACCTTTTGATAACTACAGTAAGGGTTGCTCTGTCGATGACGTGTGCCAAATCTGGGGAAGATTGGACAAAAATTGTAGGAGGAGTAGGCTTTCAAAGGTTTTTAATAAAACCGGAAATAGCGGAAAATCTATATAACCGGAAATTGACGTTATAGGGTGTGTAGAACTCGTCTCGATCCAGGGAATCCACCGCTACCTCATTTTTGAAAATCAGTCATACGGTTCAAAAGTTACGTGTGTAAACACAAGTCCAACTTTGACCAGATGGTGGCGCTAGAGTGCTACAATGGGTGACATGAAAATTGGTGAATATAAAGAGGGGACTGTGCTTAATGAGTGTGCCAAATTTCACAACTTTTTACCATATGGTTCTAGGGGCTGCCATAGACTCTAATGGGAGAAGATGTGTAATAATAATAATAATAAGAAAAGGTAGAAACACTTAAGTGGCTTCGCCGCTTCGCGGCTTGGCCACCAAATATAGCTGCAAGCAGCAATGAGGTGGCCAAGCAGTCAAATTACCCAGAAAACTTTTTAGACATCCTCAGAACAGGGTTCCGAGTGCATGCAGCAAGTTTGGTGTGAATCCATCAAAGATTTGCTGAGATACGACCCAACTTCCTGTTTGCTGGCTTAACGGCACATTTTGATTGGCCGTACCGGGCAAACGGTTTTGAAAATCCAAAAGACATATGATGGCTTTTGTGAGGCTTGGTCTGAAGATGATCTCTGCCAAATTTGGTGAAAATTGGTAAACATTTGTAGGAGGAGTAAAGAAAAAACGTTTTTTTAGTCATTCAAAATGGCGGCCGCATCAATTCGGATGTTATCACAAGTTATCATGTGTCACACACTGGATGTCCCATGATATCATGAGACAAAGGAATCACTTAATAAAGGCAAACGAATCAACAGTTATTGGCCAAAACACATTTATGCATCCTGCGGCCACGCCCAGTGATCGTATGACACAAAATTGATTGGACATCCTCAGAAGAGGGTTCCGAGTCATCCTACCATGTTTGGTTTTGATTTCTCAAGGATTTGCTGAGATATGACCAAACTTCCTGTTTGGTTGCTTTGTTGCCAATTTTGATTGGTCGTACCGGACAAACGGTTTTGAAAATCAAAAACCTTTTGATAACTACAGTGAGGGTTGCTCTAACGATGATGTGTGCCGAATCTAAGGAAGATTGGACAAAAATTGTAGGAGGAGTAGGCTTTCAAAGGTTTTTGATAAAACCGGAAATGGCGGAAAATCTATATAACCGGAAATTGACGTCATAGGGTGTGTTGAACTCGTCTTGATCCAGGGAATCCAACGGTACCTCATTTTTGAAAATCGGTCATACGGTTCAAAAGTTACGTGTGTAAACACAAGTCCAACTTTGACCAGATAGTGGCGCTAGAGTGCTGCAATGGGTGACATGAAAATTGGTGAATATAAAGAGGGGACTGTGCTTAATGAGTGTGCCAAATTTCACAACTTTTTACCATATGGTTCTAGGGGCTGCCATAGACTCTAATGGGAGAAGATGTGTAATAATAATAATAATAAGAAAAGGTAGAAACACTTAAGTGGCTTCGCCGCTTCGCGGCTTGGCCACCAATTAATAAGAAAAGGTAGAAACACTTAAGTGGCTTCGCCGCTTCGCGGCTTGGCCACCAATAATAATAAGAAAAGGTAGAAACACTTAAGTGGCTTCGCCGCTTCGCGGCTTGGCCACCAATAATAATAAGAAAAGGTAGAAACACTTAAGTGGCTTCGCCGCTTCGCGGCTTGGCCACCAATAATTACATTTACATTTAGTCATTTAGCAGACGCTCTTATCCAGAGCGACTTACAGTAAGTACAGGGACATTCCCCCCGAGGCAAGTAGGGTGAAGTGCCTTGCCCAAGGACACAACGTCATTTGGCACGGCCGGGAATCGAACTGGCAACCTTCAGATTACTAGCCCAATTCCCTAACCACTCAGCCACCTGACTCCCCTGAACATCCGAATTGATGCGGCCGCCAATAATACCACCAATTACAACAGGTGCCTCGCAGCTTCGCTGCTTGGCCCCTAATAATACCACCAATTACAATAGGTGCCTCGCAGCTTCGCTGCTTGGCCCCTAATAATAATACTAACAATAACAATAGGTGCCTCGCAGCTTCGCTGCTTGGCCCCTAATAATAATACTAACAATAACAATAGGTGCCTCGCAGCTTCGCTGCTTGGCCCCTAATAAAACTAACAATAACAATAGGTTTCCTCCTTACGGAGGAATCCTAAATATAGCTGCAAGCAGCAATGGCGGATTCCTCCTTCAAGATGGCAAAATTGACAGATAGTTACACTGGGATTAACCAGAAGACTTTAAACTAATTTGTCAGAAAAAAAGAAAAAGTTTAGGGCTCTGACTATATTAGAACCCACAACCCTTCACATAGCAGCCCTGCGTCTCATCCTACTAAGCCATTCACAGACTTAGACGATGGTGCGTTTAGTTTTTGTATCACAAAAGACATTTCTCCATATGGCAAGTATTGTCAGATTTGGTTAAAGTTCAAACAGCTGTAATTTAGTCCTATTTATATATGGGACAACGGGATGACTGGGTTGCTGCTGTAAAGAATAGTTTACTCGTAGTGCTTTAAAAAGGTTGTTTGGGGTGCCATAACTTGTCATGGAAGGGAATTTCAAATCATATCTAGCATCAGTGGCGATGTGTCCTGGCTTAGGTAACTGAAATGAATTTGCGCAAGGGATTCACCTGAATAATCAATATACGGTATAGGGGCCTATAGATTTTCCGCAATTTCCGGTTTTAGCAAAAACCTTTGAGAGCCTACTCCTACAATTTGTCAAATATTTGTATTCATTCTAAACCCGATTGCTCGTTGAGTATATTTGCTTGTTAGTGTTTACACATGGATAATTGGTTGTTAAGGGTTAGAATTGAGTTTACTTAACGGCAATGTTTAGACTTTTGCAAAGCAGTGTGAACAAACCTGAGAAATGTGTCAAGGGTAAATTGTGTCTAAAGACTGGGGTACATGGTCTTTCTGCTGGGATTTGGCAAATGGTTTTGTGAGGATGGCTTACACACAGGGGCGTATAGCCACGGGTAGGCACAGGCCTACCCAATTTGTTCTAAGGCCTACCCAAAAACAAAAATCTCAAATTATGCACCGGGTGCACATCGCAAAGTAAAAAAACTGAAGATGCCTATCCATATTTATCTAGGCCTACTCAAAAATATTTTTCTGGCTACGCCCCTGCTTACACATACCATTTGTGTTTTAGCAATCGAGAAAAACTGTAAAAGGACAAATACATTTCCTTAATTTATTTTTACATAATCAAAAAACAGTGCGAAGACCACTGCTCAACAAAAGTGTGCACCTTACATGGACAACAATCACAATCTTTTTTCTCATTCACATAAACAGGTTATCTGCACAGATTGGACAACCATTCATTTTTCAAAATACTTTTAAAATGAAAGTATTTTTTTCTCCAACTCCCAGATGGTAAGTGTTTTTTTTTTAATACAGAAATTAAGCAAACAAGTCTTCAACTTATTCTTCACAGTAGGAAGAAAATAAAAGTACATACCTACAGCTGTATACATGCACCATAAAATATAAACAAGTGTTTTACACTTTACTTAAACTATGCCATACAGCTTACACTGGCACATCTTCAAACCAACCATCACCATTTTCACTGACACCATCCTGTGGACTGTCATGGTAGCCAAGCACAACATCCACAACTCGCGGTCCTCGAAAATGAACCTGTGCAACATCATATTGCAACAGCATATCAACAAGCTGGTCTGACTGATAAGCCACATCCTCTGTCAAAGCCAACATATGGCGCAGAACAGGTTCCTCTAAAGAAAATGTCTGACTCTCTCCCTTTGTGTCTATGGTAAAACTTCCTCTGATGCGTTTTGTTAATTTTTTAGTTTTACAAAACATATTACATTTCTCACATTTTGTCACAAGGACAGCTGTGTTAACTTCTGTTAAACTGTGGCGGTTTTGACAAACATACTCAAAAAATAAATTTCCACTGATTATATCGCCACTTACTCTTTCCATATCATCTTCTGGTGGAGGTACAGCTGGTCCAGCATCATTGGCTTCAGTGATCAAACTCTTTGGTGTTGTAGTTAGGACAGTTTTGCCTGAAAACAGCCGAACAGACGCTTCCTTTACAGTGTACCACTGTCCTATTTTCAAATCAGTGTCGCCCCACACTGTGAGTGAAATGGACCGAGTTACATCAGACACAGCATACACAGTTTTTGGCAAAGTATTTTTGTTGCGTGTAGTCGCCTCTCCCCTTTCCCTCTCATCCATAACTTTAACACAGACGGTTACCTACAGATACAAAATGTGATACAAATTAGCTCACAGAATTATTAGGCAATTTATATGTGCATGTTTAACTTAATGATTCATTTGAATTCACTAGGCTACTGTGCAAAACTGAGTTAACTCATCTTCATATATAAACCCAACGTGAAACCCTCCCTTTGTGAAAAAAGAGTGTTTACATTTACATTTAGCAGACGCTCTTATCCAGAGCGACTTACAGTAAGTACAGGGACATTCTCCGAGGCAAGTAGGGTGAAGTGCCTTGCCCAAGGACACAACGTAATTTTGCATGGCCGGGAATCGAACCAACAACCTTCTGATTAATAGCCCGACTCCCCGTTTGTGTTACAAGTTCTTAATTGTGTGCAACCCTATAAATACATTACTTTTTGAAACTCTCGCGACTCATTGATTACTTCTTCAAGTGTTCTTGTTGGAACACTTTCCTCTGCTAACATGTCATAGTTGAAGTTGAGATGGCGGACGCATGTGGTTTTGGTCCTCTCGTTGGCCAAGATATCTGTCTGACCTTCGTGCTGTCTTGATGTGGTTAACACCACGTCCTCCAACTTGATAGGAGATCTAAAACCACACAACACATACATTAATTAATATAAAAACATTGATCTTCAAAAATATCCCCAGTCAATTCAGTTCTTAAAAAACTCACCGGTCTCTTGCCGCTGTAAGATACCATTGGTGCTTTTGGGGAGAAAACACCACCACTCGAGAACTGGGTTGCATATGGGGGACACTTGGTGCAAATATCCCACAAACTCCAGCTTGGATCTTTTGGCCCCCTGCATTCTTGATTCCTGAAAACACAACATAATTAGGATACCTCAAAATTATAACACTGGGCTAGGCTATAGTGTGAGGCTGATTGCTCACTAGACTACATCAATTAAAAGAAACTATTCTAACAAGTGGGCTAACTCATGTTGGCTCCTCACAAATCCTCTAATGTCCCATTGCATAAAACCACATTAACCATGAGTGTTAAAATAAGGTTTAACAGTCTATTTTCATTCAGAATGTTAAGGTAAAATGAATGACACAAAATACCAAAGTTACATGTAGGCTAGACTACCACACTAGGCCTACATAATTTCAATTTCAACCCCAAACGTCCATGTAGACCACATGGAATTTTAGGCATTGTGAGGCTGATACATTTAACTTTTAAAAACTACCCTACACAACAAAAGTAAATAAACCAATTTAAAAAACACTTACCTCATATACAATGTTCAGTCTTGTGTAAGATGCTGTTCAATCTCGACGTCTTCAAGGCTACTAATTCGTTTCGCATAGGCTACTATTCAAATCACTACTACTCAAATGTATACAGAAACCTCTCTTCACACCCCACCTCCCCCAGTCAATCAATCAATTGCTGACTCCTGTGGTGGTAATCTGGTGTGGTGCCACCGACTGTTTGCTATTAGGGATAAACAGTTTTAATTGATAAACGTTGTAGTTCGGGGAATTCTTATTGTATATGATCATTTGAAAATAGGTCCGCAAAATAAAACTTTATTTTATTAGGAAAACCAAATGGACAAAACATACAAAATGATTTTTCTCTTAAAACGCAAACTTTTAATTGAATTTCATAGACAGGCTTTACAAAAAAAATACAATGCAAAATACATTTACATTGTATGTATGTCCACATTGCCTCAATATGTGTGTCAATAGGCCTAAATCAAATGTAATTTTCACCGAAAGTTTTTCAAACCCGACATGCTTCGAGATCACTCATCACTCTAAAGTAGGCCTACCGTGCAAACTTTTAACTTCATATATCAAAATATGAATTACAGATGTTTGAACTTAAACCAAATCTGACAATGCTTGCCATGGAAAACCGCCTTTTTTCTGATACAAAAAACTGAACACTCACATATCTAAGTCTGGCTAGTGCTAGTGTGCGAAGAATGCAGAGGTTTAACCCGTTAGAGGTACCATTATAGGCTATATTTGTTTTTATTCTGACAGAAATGACAGTTTCAAGTCTTCTGGTTAATCCTCCGGTTGTAAAACATAGCAATGAGTGTTTATTTGAGCCCATAACAACATTCTGATCATCTGTTTCCCAAATTCTTTTCTGGGGATCCATATTTAAAAGTCACAAGCCTTCGCGACCCAAGCCAATAGACATTATTCGTAAATCACAAAATAAAGGTGGATTTGACCATTATTGAACATTAATGAGGATATATTTTATTATTATTTTATTTTGTAAATGATATTTTATTGTTATTTCAGAACTTAAGACTTTCAGAACTTTCAGAAATTTCAGAACTTAATAAGCTATCTCAGACTGAGTGATCACTTCTCTCTGAACAATTAGGCTAGTAATAGCCTACTCAAGTTTTAAACAATGAAAAACAACGCAATTGAACCAGCAATATTAAAATAAGGTATCCAATAAAAGTGCCTATTTGTACATTAAATGTAGGCTATAACAAAAAACATATCTAGCCTAGCCCATTTCTTCTTCTTTTCAACATTAAATTGAACCAGCAATATTGGAACAAAATATGAAATTATTAAAAAATGATTACAAATTATACAAAACATGTCTTAACATTTCAACATTGCTAATGGGATAGGTGGGCATGTCTGCGTTTTTGTAGCGCGTTCCAGTCCGGGTGCATGAGGAGAGCGCAACACGCATATCAGGCGCAGCATTCAGTCTGTTTCTGTGCTTTGTCTTCATTTTTGTGAGCACAGAAAATCCCAATTTGCACATATATGCTAGTGAAAGGATAAGCATAGACATACTGGCCCTACTGAGGACGGGATAGTTTGACGAAATGCTGAATGACGATATGGTCACAGATCGTCTTTGCAGAATGCAATCACAGCTGAGCTGCAACAACTCGGTTTCTTCTGCAGGACTAAGGCCCCGTCCACACTAGCCCGGGTAAATTTAGAAACGCATACATATGTCTGCGTTTGCACCTCCCGTCCACACTAATACGGCGTATTCGAACACTGAAAACGGAGCTTTTCGAATACGCTCCCCTAGCCGGAGACATTTGAAAACGCTGGGTTCGCGTAGTAGTGTGGACGGGGTCCACGGAGCTTTTCAGATACGATGACGTTCAGTTGCCATGGCACTGGGGGTAGCTTGCGCTCTAGACTATAGCACTAGCTATAATGTCAAGATGAACATGGAAGGTGAAAGAAATATGCTGCTCCATCTCTATAATTTATTTACCAGTTTAGTTAGTGTACTTCAGGTACAAGTATTATCACTTAATAGATACGCGTTACTGCTACGCAGAAGGTGAGCGTTGTACTCGGTGTGCCTGAACGATAGGGGGACAAGGCAGAGAAGACGGTTTAAACCAAACATAGAGCGGCGATTCTGGGTGAAACCTGGCTAAACAGCTAGCTGGTGGGACAATTTTTTATTATACAACACCAAATAGTATTGTCCGAGGAGCATGTAAACTGAGCAGCGTGGCGGGAGGGAGGGGCAGGAGTGGCGTAACCATGACAACGATTGTCATGTACCCGTGTTAGTGTGGACGGCAAACATTTGTAAAACGATATGAAAACGCTAGTGTGGACGGAGATCGTTTTCAATTCGAATACGCGTATTTGTATTTACCCGGGCTAGTGTGGACGGGGCCTAAGCGTCAACTCAAGCAAAAGGTGCATGCGCCGGCGTTGCCTGCAGCCGCCTGCAGCCCGGCTGACTTGAAGCAGCCAATGGCAATCTCAGCTTCAAGGCAGCGCCGCCGTCGTGAAGTCGAACGTACTCAAGACTCTCAAAATCGAATGGATTTTGGATCCACCCTTTATCATTCTGTCACTCTTGCCTGTCTTCAAAAATTGAGAGCCCTGTGGTAATAATACTAGTTGACATGAACCATAACTGTTTGGGGATGTTCACTGTTAGATATCGTTCGCTAGCAGCTTAACTTTGCTACATTGAAGCAGACATATTTTGTTGATGTTCGCTAAATTACATTGGGAGTGGGGTCTCCCACACTGTTTAATCCACCGCCGGCACCTTTCCTCTTGTGTTTTGGGCTTTGGAAATGGAAAGAAAATCACGCCTCCCTCTAATCTGTCAGGATACGCTGCTTGGCCCCTAATAAAGGTTAACGTGTAATTTTAAACACAAATTGCATTTATGGTTAATATAGTCAGACCTGTGTAGGCTATAGTTTGTCCTTTGTTGATCAATTCCAGCGTTCCAGATAAATGCCGCAAAGTGCTGTCCCATTCCAATTTCTATCTTTTGAGCCCTTGCAGCTTCTTGCAGTCAATCACTTACTAAGTGACATCAATTAAGTCTGTGAGGGTTGAGGGTTTAGGCTGGACATTGGGATTGGGCCCTACATGGAGAAAACAATGAATCAGAATGATGTTTAATCGCCAAGTAAGTGGTCACAAAAAAGGAATTTACTTTGGTGGGTAGGTGCATACAGTGAACATTTAAACATAATGAACAAAAATAATAACAAAAAAATGCTGTGTCTAATCAATGTTGAGAAAGCATACTTTTTGGATGTGGCCTGTTGAATCAGCTATGGGTAATGGTGTACACTATGTGGTGTGGGTGTTAATTTTGGCTTAGTTGAAGGCTATGGTGTTGGTTGTTGACCATTTTAGAATGAATCCTAAATAAAAACAGAAAAAGGGGCTTTAAGAAAGATGTTTAATGTTTGAAGGCAAAAATAGAGAGACATACATTGTAATGCAATTTAAAACAAAATAATAACATTGTTTTGAATACAATTATTTTGGAATGTATGTGAAGTGTACAATTTGGGAAATTAGTTATTTGTTTACATATTGTATGGTGTCACAGTATAATAAGAAATATTGTGTATGTTGTATGTTCAATGTGATCATTGTGGTTGGCCTGTGTGAAAACATAAAGTAGACAATATGACATTAAAAGTTGTGCCTGTGACAATAGCAAATGTTTACAATTATCCTCTATACAGTAGGTAAATTAGCACATATGTGATGAGTAGTTTTTGTCATGTGGTTGTAACACAATAACTCACTGGTGTTGTTTTAGTGTTGCCAGACCAGGATTGATGAATGATGAAAGCAATGGAAGTTGAATAAGTTGAGATAGTTGCTGAAATATATAAAAAAATATTTACAACGTGAGCTTTACAGTAAACAATAATTATTTAAAAAAAATAATCACTTGCAATGTGTAATATAACTCACCTGATATGGTACGGGGGCTGGAAAGTATTCAGATGTTGGGTGGTTGCATGTATAAGTCAAACATTTGAATGCACAAGATTCAATGTGCAAATGGGAAAAGCATTGCAAACAACTGTATGTATGTAAATATTTTGTATGTGAGATTGAGAGGCAGTGTGTGTGTGTGTGTGGTTGTGGTTGTGTTGTAGTCCCCAGGATGTTGTTTGGGAAGATATATTTACAAAGGATTATTGAAATGATAAGTGTAAAGTGGACAAAATATGGACATGCACACATTGTAAAATAGGTCATAGTAATAGTAATGATAATAGTAATGTGTCAGTTTTGGTTAAACATCTGTTGTTTTGCTGAAACTTGGTTTGCTACTTTATGTGAATAAGAATAGCATTATGGTGACTGTAGTATGTTGACAACAATTCAACAGATACATGAAATCTGACATTTTTTGTATATACATGGTCTATTAAAGTGTTAGCATCAGTGGTTGAAAAGTCAACTAATTGATTGTAATTGTGTTTTTCGAATAGTGTGTGTATTGTTTTAGAATTTAGAAGATTATCGTTAAAGTCCCCCATGATAATCTTTCCACCTGGGAAAGTATTCATTTCGTCAATAAGATGTAAAACATTTTCGTTGAATAGGTCAACTTAGTATGTTTGGGGCCTGTATACAACTGCAGCAAGTATTTGAAACTGTGGAACGTGGAAGACTAATGATTCAAGATTTGTATTGCATGGGGTTTTGACTTCAATGTTTTCATCTGTCTTGCAATATATTCCAACTCCACCGTTTCCCTGATGTTTTAAAGTATTGGTGATGATGTTCATAGGATTGTAACAATTGTAACGGGTGTTGTGGTAGAAGGTAAAGTTATTTAAAAGTAAATGCTGTGTTGGATTGTTTGGTTGCAGCCATGTAAACAGGATAGCAGCTAATCTAGTTAGGCTAGCTGAGCTAAGGATTTCTCTTTGTACAGACAGTATTACAGGCTAGCAAGCCGTAAAATCTTTAACATTATACTTGCTTCGTGAGACGCGTTTGAAATTAGTATACTGTACGTAACTGTGCGGTTGGGTTGTTCTACTTTTACATGTCATTGTTGATGTAATTTAAATTAGTATAGTGAGTTCCAAATGTGTCCTTCGACACATTTGGAATGCGGCCATAGACGAACAAATAGACAAGGAGGTCAAACATATGCCGAGCAAGCTAGAGCCCTTAAGGCTAGTTCTTGCTTCTGTGGACGGCGTTTCAAATTAATGTACTGTACGTACCTACGGTTGGGTTATTATATCTTTAGCTACATGTCATTGACATTGTTGATGTAATTTTGTTTGTGCGTTCCAAGTTTTTCTGATGGTCTTCACATCATAAGTTAATCTTTTCGAAACTGTAGCTAGGTACTGTAGCCTAGTTTGTTGCATAGTTAGAGCTACCTAGCATTAAACAAGTAGCAATGGTACCATGGTTGTTTTACTTGCTAGCTTTGTCTGGGTTCGTGGTTTGATCGTTTAGGAGTGGAAATATTCAATGGTTTGGGCTCGGTGGAGTATTTTGTAATGACAAGTAAAAGTTGGGTATTTTGTCATTCATCCATTCCTACTCCATGCTCTTGATTATGTAATGTACCTACAGGTACATCTTATAGGCTATGTTTATTTGTTTACATTTTCTAATGTGAGTCAGTGGCTTGGCAGTATCTTAACGGTAAGGTTTGGTTATTTGTGATAAACTGTCATGATTCTTTTGGTGAAACATGAATTTAAAGTGGAAACCATTTGCAAGATAAATTGTTCTCAGTTGGTCTTAATTTGTATTTATAGTCAAGTTCGTTTCTGTATGTTTACATTTTACAGACTTAAATTTGAATGTAGACAGTGTAAATTGAATAAAGGAAAATAATGGATGTCTAAATATTTATTTTTAAGTAAAGAAGTTGGTGTTTTGAGAATCCTAACCATTTCAATATTTTCTTAAAGGTCTGTATACTAGAACTGTTGAGTATGAAGTTATGATAATGTAAGATTATGAAATTGTTAAGCAGTAGTGTGGTATGTTACATTTGATAGTTTTTGATGATTTTTCTGTTTTCTTTTAGATGCCACATTCCAGCAAGAGATCCTGTGCAGCCAAGAAAACCATGTTGTAATGCCACCAGTCAGTATGCTCTCAATGGTCCAGCGGTAAAAATTGGTCAGTATAGTGCAGTCCGTGCCAAATTTCCGCTGTCGCCGCAGAAAAAAGAGCCTCTGTTTCACTGTCCTTGTAACCACACCAATATGGTGGTCCAGCTCAGATCCTCGCTGAAGTTGATACCAAAAAATCTGAAACTTTTGACTCTCTCCACAGCTGTGCCCTCGATGTGAATGGGTGCATGTTCTCCCTGCAGCCGCCTGTAGTCCACTATCAACTTCTTGGTTGTTGCTACATTAAGCAACAGGCTGTTATGCTGACACCAGGATGTCATTGTTGCCACCTCTGCTCTGTAGGCTGACTCATCACCATTCTTGATGCAACCGATAATGGTGGTGTCATCAGAAAACTTAATGATGGTGTTGGAGCTGTTAGTGGCTGCACAATCATAGGTGAACAGAGAGTACAACAGTGGGCTTAACACACAACCCTGTGGGGCACCAGTGCTGAGTGTTAGACTGGTTGAGGTGATGTTACCTAGCCGTACTGCCTGTGGCCTGTCTGTCAGGAAGTTCAATATCCAGCTGCACATGGAAGGACTGATGTTCAGGTCCTGTAGTTTCATGATGAGCCTGGATGGTACTATGGTGTTGAAGGCGGAGCTGAAGTCGATGAAGAGCATCCGCACGTATATGTTGTTCTGATCCAGGTGAAAGAGAGCAGTGTTCAAGGCCAAAGCTACAGCATCATCTGTAGACCTGTTCAGCCTATATGCAAACTGGAGTAGGTCTAATGCAGTTGACAGGCAGGATGTAATGTGGTCTTTGACTAACCTCTCAAAGCATTTCATCACAACAGAAGTGAGTACGACAGGGCGGTAATCATTGAGACAGCTCACTGATGGTTTCTTAGGGACTGGGATGATGGTGGCCCCCTTGAAGCTATTGGGGACAACAGACGGGGACAGGGAGAGGTTAAAGATGTCAGTGAACACCCCTGCCAGATCAGGAGCACAGGCCTTGAGAACACAGCCAGGGATGTTGTCAGGTCCTGGAGCTTTATGCACATTCACTCTAAGTGATACGTTTAAGGTTGTTATAGAGGTTGTTAGCAATCTAAGGAAACCTCTATTCCCTTGTGTACGCTGCAGCATCCAGCAAACAAAGTATGTTGTTTTGTGTCTGTATTTTACTTTGGTGAACGTTATTTACATGATGCACATGTCATTGTATGTTCATATTAAGCTAATGTGGTCTTTATTTTCTCATTACAGCGTGAGTTTAGTTTTAACGGTGGATTTGGAGAAGAAGCTTCAAATAAACCTGTAGCAAGTAAGACACTTGTGCCTGCCAGTGCTTCATGGGAATTATAGTACGCTACACTTGTGAATTACTTTTGTAATAAATACTGTGTTTTAATTTAACCAATTAAATAACCGTTTTCTGATTTTTGGAGGGAGGCGTTTAATCGAGGGTGCCATTTATTACACAATGTTCATTTTTGGTGCAGCGTTTGTTCTAGGGCAACGTATAATCAAATAAAAACTGTAGTTTTCTTCCCAGCATTGCAAACACTAAAAGGCAAAAGCAGTGGTGTCCAGATATGTTTCATAGGACTGGCGAAAAAGAGAAGCACAAAGGTACAACATCCTCCCTCTACCATTATCTCAAATTCACTCTCATGAGTGTCCTCTGTGTATATCCGTAACTGCTATAGTATGGGCCTACATGAAAGTTTAAAAGAAAAAGTGTAATAATGCAGAATACAGGAGATGGTAAAAGTGTGCTGGTGTGGAAAGTCCCCACAAACTGCAGAATGGCCAGAAAATATTAGATTTTACATTAGATTGTATCAAGGCCCAATTGCAAAAGAGGTCCAAAGGATATTTACAATTGTAGTAGGCCATTAATATGTTCAGGGGTGTAATTGGTTGGATAAGAAGCCCCCAACTCCAGAGACAATTGATGACAGAGAGGTGCTGACATCAAGTTAAACAGTCATGCGCTAAGAGTAGAGTAAAAAATAGAGACAAAATGTGTAAATGGATGTTGAAACTCAGTGCTCTGAGTTTGTGCATGTCAATTTAGGAAAAGGTAGCCTTTTAAACCTCTAAATTTAAAAACAATCTAATTGAATTGGAACTCTCTTTTAGTTGGATTTGACATTTAACAGACATTTATTTCATTTAGCAAGTAATTTTTCTCCATAATGCAGTAGCCTACGTGCCTAGGTAGGTAGAGCCTAGGTGTAAAAAATAACTGCAGTCAAATTTGCCAAAATTGCCAGCTTGGATGTTATCTTTACATATAGATAGACATTAGCTCTACCGTGGGCCAGTTGCCCGCATGACTCTTGTCAGTTGTGTTTAACTGAGATTCTAGAGAGAGGTCAATTCAGGATGAGTTCCAATATCCATGGTTTTCAAACCAGTCCCGGGGAACTTTGAAAACAGTATTGCCGCATGTGGTATGTTTTTTGTAAAGTGTATCCTCACTTTCATGAAGTTATTGTGGTAGTCAAAGCTTTTAAAGGATGGATCTCTGCATGGTGAGCCTGACCAGAGCACAGAACACACTTGGTGGCATTTTGACCCTGTCAGGCCAACATGTCTGAAAGTTGGTACGCATGCCTTATTGCTCATGGGGAACAAAAAAGTCTCAAGAACCCATAATGTCAACAGCATGGATTTTTCTCTACAGTGACAATTTGTGAAATTATATTTTTTTTTAACTTAAAATCAGCCATTGCTCCAATTGTCTTGAAATGTTGTGTACATGTATGAAATACATGTCTGTATCCTGTCAATTCTGAAAAACGTTGCAATGTTGAGGAGGAACCCGCCATTGCTGCCTGCAGCTATATTTAGGGGCCAAGCAGCGAAGCTGCGAGGCAACGTCACTACGTCACTAACGTCACGAAAACACGCGTGACTACCTTTAGCAGAACATTCGTTTCGCATCTGTTAACTTGGGGGATAGCTAGGCTAACTATAGCTTTACTGCAAGGCAGCTGCAGAAACGCCACAAGCAAAGAGGCCAGGGTGATAACTATTTACTCATTTTACTTTGTGATATGACACACAATTGTGATGTGTAATGTACAATATAAGCTGATATTATTAAGGAAGTACATCTACTTTCGGAAACAGTAGTCTACTATTTCACTGAAGTATTAGCATCATGACATTAGCCTGTGTTGCCCGGGCAACACATACTACATTGGTCTATGATGCATCTGTTTTCAGTCGTTAAAATAAACATTCCTCACAAATACATTTTCGTTGTAGGATTTATTATGACATTACATTACAAGTAAACGATTTGTTGGTGAAATTATCATTACCTGTGGTTACAAACCAGTGTTGCTCACTGCAACGCTGTAGCCTACGCGAGACACACTGCAAAAACATCTAGCACTACACAGCTGTTTAGGAAGTCAAACGTCTAACTACTAACCTGAACTTCATTGCCACAGCCTAAACTTTGTTCTGTTCATCTGTTCATGAAAATAATTAATTTCAGCCTAAACCGTACAACGGAACGTTACATCCAATTCAACCAACGCAATAGCTACCAAGACGAGCACTGCCAGTCTAGTACTTTACTGTAGTAGTACAATTTACCGGGGCAGCTTCTCCACACAGGGCTATATCGCATTTTGCGTTGTTACTGACAATGATCGCTACCTGTGAGCTTTTTAACGAGCGATTTTCCACTAAATAAATGTCAAGCTTATTTAGGTTTTTGGGGGCATATTTTCAGTTAGCAGATGGTACTGTTTGAATCGCGATTCCATATTCTACTGCCGGTAACGTCGTAGAATAATCTTCAAAGGGGGTACTTTATTAATGAAAGAATGCAATATGAGTAGGCTAAATGCCGGAAAATATCACGAGAAGGGAAAAACTTAAAAGGACGTTTAAGTAATAGAGATTAGGTCAATTTTTACACCGGTCTGCCAAATGTATTCGTTTTGATTCAGCTATGAGGCTGCCTCTTGCAGGGGAAATGAGAAGACATCTATTTCATTCTACACTTCACTCGTATTTTGATTTGTAAATGAGCAGCAAAAAAAAGATGCTTTTAAATCTATGTAATCTTTATAAATAATAAGTATGCATTTTTATGTAAAATATACAGAAATATCAGTTGTAAAAATGTCATTAAAAAACGGACCCTGTGCAACCGACGCAAGCAAGCACACCCTACAATTTCCCCAGAAATTGTACCCTCTCTAGTTAGGATTCCTCCGTAAGGAGGAAACCTATTGTTATTGTTAGTTTTATTATTAGGATTCCTCCGTAAGGAGGGAACCTATTGTTATTGTTAGTTTTATTAGGATTCCTCCATAAGGAGGAAACCTATTGTTATTGTTAGTTTTATTATTATTATTATTGGTGGCCAAGCCGCGAAGCCACTTAAGTGTTTCTACCTTTTCTTATAATTATTGGGTGTGCTCAAGCCTTCGGCGAGAGCACAACCTTTGTTCTCTCACATATATATTATTATTATTATTAATGTTTATTTTCGCCCCCCTAAGGATCAGTCAATATTTGGACTACATAGACAACGCCTGTGTCAAAAGTTTCGTCTTGGTCTCGATTGCGTTGCTTGTATTTATATTTACGTTCCGTGGCACGGTTTAGGAGGTTACAACGTTTTTGTGGCAAAAAAGTGCCTTTAGTCAACGAAGGGTAGCCAGTGCTAGCTACGTAAGCACGTCAGCACACGTTAGCAACGACGCATGGATACAACGTGATAGAGACGTCCTAGCACGCAAATTGGAGCTTGGATTATGAGTGAAAAATGCCAACCCCCAAAATTACCAACCATTGGGTTTTGTTGAGAAAGCAATTTCGAGTGGAACTGCCATCTCGGATTTTTTGTTTAGGTCGTGAAAGTCTTTGTAATTTGAGCGAGTGCGGGTCGCCCGTGAGACTGCCTAGGCGGCAGACATGCAAGCGTCAGTAGTTTAGTATTTTCGTAATGTTATAGTTCGGTCAATTCTACACCAAAAAACAGAAGGAGGGCAATGTTATGACGATATGACTATTGTGAAGACAGCCAGATGGTGAGATTTTAATGTAGGTTGCTGTAAAAACTTTGATTGGTTTGCTACTGAGAGCCCCGTCAGCCTCCGTTGACGATTGCGTCAGCTGTTGTCGATCTCTGGTGAGTATTTTCTTAATTTCGTACCAGGGTCAATTCTACATCAAAAATCAGAAGGAGGGCAGTGTTTTAAAGATATGGCGATTGCGAAGATAGCCAGCGGGTCAGCATATTTTTGTGATTTGTGTAAAACTTGGAATTTGAGTGACGCCACGGCTTGTTTTGACGTTAGCCTCAGTCAGACTCGGCTCGCCCACTGGCAGTGTGTAGTACAGTACTGTGTTCAAGCCACAGCTAAACTTTATGTCAAAAGAAACATTCTCATTTCCGGCGCTTTCAAACAAAAAAAGACTGCCATAGACTCCCATCTGCCATGGGAGTCTATGGCAGCCCCTAGAACCACATGGTCAGAAGTTGTGAAACTTGGCACACTCTTTGGGACCTGTCACCTCATCACTTTCACCAAGTTTCATGTCTCCCATTCCAACCCTCTAGCGCCACCAAGGGGTCAAATTTGAATGTGTGTTTACACACGTAACCTTTGAACCATATGCCGCATTTTCCAAAATGAGGTATCATTGTTGTATTTAAGTGATTCCTATGTCTCGTGATATCTTAGGAGATCCCGTGTCTGACGCATGTTAACGCATGATACCAGACGAATTGATGAGGCCGCCATTTTGAATGAATGAATTAAACTTTTTTCCCTACTCCTACACAATGTATCCAATATTCACCAGATTTGGCACAGATTATCTTCAGACCACAATCACCTTGACATGTCAAAATAGGACTGAATTACAGCTGTTGGGGCAACAACTTGGGCCAAATCTGACCACGCGTGCCACAGGAGAAACGGCTTACTTTTTGTATACAGTAACTGTACACAGCAATTCCCAGAGCTGAAAATGGCTCACTGGGATAAGACGGGCTCCTTTGAAGTGCAAGGTCGTAGGTTCGAATCCAGCCAAAGTCTCAAGCATGTCATGATACTGGTTTATCTTTTTAGTGAAGCCAGGTATGCGACAGTAGCTGTCGAGCAGTATAATCATAATGGTCACGATAATGTTTCATTCTCAGGGGATTTATACTCATGAAGAGTCAGATTTATTGTGCTTTGTAGATATAGTGATGCTACATCTAGCCAGTGCATCGGATTTCTTGCATCATAATTTCTGAACAGATTTGTCATAAATCACAAGATTGGTCTCTTCTGATTCAATGTGGCATACTAAGTCGAAATATATCACACTGTCCCGTGTCCGCCATTTTGGGCGTCGGCCATTTGGAATTTTCATAAAAACAAACTCCTTGTTTGCCGTTGCTCCTATTTTCATGGACATATTATCAAATCATTTTCAGACCACAATCACCTTGACATGTCAAAATAGGACTGAATTACAGCTTTTTATACTTGGGTCAAATCTGACAACGCTTCCCACAGGAGAAACTGCTTACTTTTTTTTATACAGTAACTGAACACAGCATTTCCCTGCAGTGAGAATAGCTCACTGGGATAAGATGGGTTCCTCTGAAGTGCAAGGTCATAGGTTCGAACCCAGCCACAGTCATCAAGCATGACATGATACTGGTTTAACTGTTTAGTGAAGCCAGGTATGCCACAGTAGCTCTCTAACAGTATAATGGTAATGATAATGTTTCATTCTCAGGGGATCTATACTCAAGAAGAGTCAGATTTATTGTGCTTTGTAGATATGTGTCCTCTAACCTCTAGGGGGGCTATCCCGTGTCTGACACATGTTAACTTGTGATACCAGCCGAATTGATGCCGCCATTTTGAATTAATTAATAAAACGTTTTTGTCCTACCCCTCCTACAAAATGTATCAAATATTCACCAAATTTGGGACAGATTATCTTCAGACCACAATCACCTTGACATGTCAAAATAGGACTGAATTACAGCTGTTTAAACTTGGGCCAAATCGGACAACCGCTTACCACAGGAAAAACTGCTTATATTTTTACCCAGTAACTGAACTGTGATTTGCAGCACTGAGAATCGCTCATTAGGATAAGTTGGTGTTCTGGCAACGTCAACGTCAGAGGTTCGAATCCAGCCAAAGCCGACGAGCTTGTCATGTCTCTGATTCTCTGTTTAGCGAGACTGTAAGCCACTGCAAAGGAAGCCAGGTACACCGCAGTCGCTAGTTACCTGTAGTCAAGCTACAAGCTATAGTCAATGCAATCCTCACAAAAACTATCAAAATGATTTTAGATTTTCGAAACCGTTTGTCCGGTACAGCCAATCGAAATCGGCAGCAAAGCCGCCAAACAGAAAGTTGTGTCGTATCTCAGCAAATCTTTGATGGATTCACGCCAAACTTGCTGCGTGTACTTGTAACCCTCTTCTGAGGATGTCGAAAGTTTCTTCTGGGTCATCTGACCTGCTTGGCCACCCCATTGCTGCTTGCAGCTATATTTAGGATTCCTCCGTAAGGAGGAAACCTATTGTTATTGTTAGTTTTATTATTAGGATTCCTCCGTAAGGAGGAAACCTATTGTTATTGTTAGTTTTATTATTATTATTATTATTATTCTAGTTCCATGGGAGTCAATGGCAGCCCCTAGACCCCTTCGATAACTTTTTGTGAAATTTGGTACACTCATTAAGGACAGTTCCTTCTATACCTACACCAAGTTTCATGTATCCCATTAGACCACTCTAGCGCCACCAATGGGTCAAAGTTGGACTTGTGTTCACACACGCAACTTTTGAACCGTATGACCGATTTTCAAAAATGAGGTACCATTGGATTCCCTGGATCAAGACGAGTTCAACGCACCCTATGACGTCAATTTCCGGTTATATAGATTTTCCGCCATTTCCGGTTTTATCAAAAACCTTTGAAAGCCTACTCCTCCTACAATTGTTGTCATATCTTCTTCAAAATTACCAGTGATGATCTTCAGACCAAGCCTCACAAAAGTTATCCCATGGCGTTTTGATTTTCTAAACCGTTTGCCTGGTAAAGCCAATCAAAATTGGCCAAAAAGCAACCAAACAGGAATTTGGGTCAAATCTCAGCAAATCTTTGATATATCAACACTAAACTTGGTATATCGGTGGAAGACACTACAACATGTTACCATGTGCAAAGGCAACTTCGTATCTCCAAAAATGATTGATATAAAGCTAATCGAATTTATCGCTGACGCTAAAAAAATGCTTTACACATCCGCCAGTCAAAAACTGATACTCTGATGCAATCACAAGTTCATATGAAGACTCTTGAGAATGTTTAGTACACAAATCTGAGAAAAAGTTGACTGTGAGATGAAAAGTCGATTTGTTGTGAATATTTGAAACTAGCATGCTTGGCTAATTGCTAAGGAAATTTCCAATGTAATGTCTCCCTCTGCTCCTCAGCGCGCGCGCTCCACATTCTCACACACACACTCAGCCTTTCCCTTGACACACGCGCAGGCTTGGCAAGACGCATACTCAACATTTCAGGAGAGTGTGGGCTGACCAAGCCCCCACTCATTGCTTGGTCTTTAGCAAAGGCCCATGTGGATCTTGATGGTATTGCATTTCCGATTTTGAATGCAATGGTAAAAAGTTGTCAAAATTCTGAAACATTGATAGTATAGGCCAAGAGTAACTACCACACCACAAATGGCCCAATATCACCCATAGGTGGCGCTACAGGCCATGCCCAGATGCACAAAGATACTAGGCTTTCTGGAATGGGTAGGCTCACCAAGCCCCCTCCCTTCACTCCTTGGCTTGAATTAAAAGCCCTTGTGGATCTTGATGGTATTGCATTTCAGATTTGGTATCCCATTGGTAAGTCTACAGCATGGATTTTTCTATACAGTGACAATTTGTGTAGAATATACATTTTTCAATGGTTCGCAATGTTAGGAGGAATCCGCCATTGCTGCTTGCAGCTATATTTAGGATTCCTCCGTAAGGAGGAAACCTATTGTTATTGTTAGTTTTATTATTATTGGTGGCCAAGCCGCGAAGCGGCGCAGCCACATAAGTGTTTCTACCTTTTCTTATAATTATTATTATTATTATTATTAGGGGCAAAGCAGCGAAGCTGCGAGGCACCTATTGTAATTGGTGGTATTATTATTATTCTTCTTCCGTCATGGGTGTCTATGGCAGCCCCCATAAGCGCTTGGTCGAAAGTTGTGAAATTTGGCACACTCATTGGGGACAGTCCCCTGGTCCAATTCACAAAGTGTCATGTCTCATACCTGGGCACTCTAGCGCCACCAATGGGTCAAAGTTGGACTTGTGTTTACACACGCAACTTTTGAACCGCATGTCCGATTGTCAAAAATGAGGTACCGATGGATTCCTTGGATCAAGCCGAGTTCAACGCACACCATGGCGTCAATTTCCGGTTATATAGAATTTCCGCCATTTCCGGTTTTATCAAAACCCTTTGAAAGCCTACTCCTCCTACAATTTTTGTCAAATCTTCGTCAAAATTACCAGAGATAATCTTCAGACCAAGCGTCACAAAAGTTATCGAAAATAATTTTGATCCTCACAACCGTTTGTCCGTGACAGCCAATCAAATTCAGCAGAAAAGCTGCCAAACAGGAAGTGAAGTCATATCTCAGCAGTTCTTTGATGCAGTGCCACCAAATTTGTTACGCCTAATCGGAACCTTATTCTGAGGATGTCCTCCAAAAATTGTGTCATGTGACTACAAGGGGGCGTGGCCGGAAGCATAAACGTGTTTTGGCTAATAACTGTTGAAGTTTTTAGCTTAATGAAGTATTTTCTTTGTCTCTTGATGTCTTCTGAGATCCCAAGCCTGACCTTCGATAATATTTCATAACAACCGAATTGACGCGGCCGCCATTTTGGATTTCATGGAAAAGTGTAAAAACCTTTTTCACGCCCCAAATTTTGTCCAATGATTACCAAATTTGGCACAGATTATCTTCAGACCCAGCTGCACAAAAGGTATCAGATGTATTTTCCATTTTCAAAAACGTTTGTTCGGTAGAGCCGATCAAAGGCGGCGGCAAAGCCGCCAAACGAGACGTGAGAGCGTAACTCAGCAACCATTTGTCCGATTGTCACCAAACTTCGGTTCCTTTGTTCCCACGAGGAGCAGAGGAGGCCTGCGGTGTTATACCAGAAAAAAACACTTTGAACACTCGGTAGTCTTGAACGCAAACAGATATTTCAACCAAACTTGGTGTGTTGCATGAGTGCAACAGGTTGTTGTGACTTAATTGTTGCACAAGTGCTATGGAGGCCATGTCCTGCTCTGGACTGCTTGGCCCCTCCATTGCTGCTTGCAGCTATATTTATTATTATTATTGTTCTTAGGACTGGGTGTCTATGGCAGGTCCTAGAAGCGCTTGGTAGAAAGTTGTGAAATTTAGCACACTCATTGGGGACAGTCCCCTGGTCCAATTCACAAAGTTTCATGTCCCATACTTGGGCACTCTAGCGCCACCAACGGGTCAAAGTTGGAGTTGCGTTGACACAAGTAACTTTTGAACCGCAGGTCCGATTTTAAAAATGAGGTACCGTTGGATTTCTTGGATCAAGCCGAGTTCAACGCACACCATGGCGTCAGTTTCCGGTCATATAGATTTTCCGTTATTTCCGGTTTTATCAAAAAGCTTTGAAATCCTCACAAATTGTCACTGTATAGAAAATGGTTGGTGAATGAGGCCCAGTGTTTCAGGATTTGGAAAACATTTTACCATTGCATTCAAAATCGGAAATGCAATACCATCAAGATCCACATGGGCCTTTGCTTCAAGCCAAGGAGTGACCCTTACAAAAAGGAAGTATATTAAAGTATACTATAAGTATACCAAAATATGGATAGTACACTTTTAGTTCACTTTTGATATACTTTTAAGAAGTATGCTTTGAAAATAGTTCACTTTTGATATACTTTTAAGGAGTATACTTAGAAAATAGTTCACTTTTGATATACTTTTAAGAAATATACTTAGATAATAGTTCACTTTTGATGTACTTTTAAGTATGCTTTGAAAATAGTTCACTTTTGATATACTTTTAAGAAGTATGCTTCGAAACAGAAAATTGTATACATTTCTTCTGGAGTAGGATGTACGTTTTCTATTATTATACAGCAAAAACAGTCAAAATAATTTAAAGTATTATAATGTAAAGTACATTACAGGTTAAATTCTTTAGATCCATCTCATTCTAATTATTCATGTCTAGGAAAATCTATTATGCATTGCACATTGAATCTTTTTTCGAACTGAAGCTGTAACCTTAATTACTGCCAAAACATTTTGAAGCCCTATACTCTTATACTAATAATTATCAATTGGAGTATTAATGGAAAAAACGAAAAAGCTACTTGAGAAAGAAGCAGACAGAAGGGTTGCATTGTGCATTTGAAGGTTATACTGTCAAACTGACTGAAGAACGAAATAAGGACGTGAAAAAATGAAGATAGCGTGGCTCATTGGCTGGTCAATTCCCATGATGCAAAGCGGTAAATAATTCTCAATAAGTTTTCCGTTTGTTCGAAATACAAATGTAACTTCATGAATTTCGTTTTTTTTAATGTGTCTGCTTAGAATGTAGTGTTTTGTGGTAATTCTCATTGTTGTGCCGGTTTACCATTGTAAGCATGAGTTAAATGAGTGTTACGTTTCATAAGAGGAGCTGGATTATTTCAATTTTAGTCTATACACAATAATTAGCTTCTTTCAGCTAAGGATCTGCAGTGTCACTTGGCAAAGGCCCCAGTTCTCGCCAAGTGACGCAAGATCAGCAGCGTGTGAAGGGCCCCTAAACATTAAAATATATTAGTAAATCAGAGTAAATTGACATTTATTAAGCTTACTTCTTGATGTACTTACATTAATTGAAAGTGCACTTGAAAGTATTGCAAAGTATACTTTGAGGTACTTTAGGAAGTATACTTCATGAACTGAAAGTGCACTACACAGGTTACTTTAGAGTAGTCCAAAGTATACTTTGAAGTACTTTAGGAAATATACTTTATGAACTGAAAGTGCACTACACAGGCTACTTTAGAGTATTCCAAAGTAAACCTCAAATACACTATAAGTGTACTTTAAAGTGTACTAAATGACATAAAAAGTGGGCCAATTCAGTTTACTTAGTACAAAAGTAGTATATAAATAAGTACACTGCTACACTCAAAACAATGATTCAAGTCCTTAGATCTGACACATTTAAATGTAGTTTATTTTATTTAAATACATCTATTTTAAAAGTGTATGTATGTTAATTTATTGGGTGTAACTTAAAATGTATGAATAGTTTCACCTAGGAGATGTAACTAGGTTAGATCAACGCAAAATAAATTAGGTTAGTTGAGAAACCACCCTTTGCGCATGTGCGAGACAACTCTCCCACCCCTAATCTCTCACCGCCTTTTTTGAGCACATTTCCTAACGGCAAGAGACACTGACTGCAGGTGGAAGTTCATTCTTTGGTATGTATTAGTTTCTTATTAGTTTATAATGTACTTCGCTACGTGCATAATGTGCATTTCGTAATACTGACCTACATTTGTGCAACAGCCATGAAGCCATGCGAATTTTGCACCGTTTTCACTCTGTCAAGTCTGAGTTAGCAGGCTAGCTGCATGTGTATCGTCGTCGTTGCTAGCTAGCCTACTATACTTGAGGTAAAATATTTCAAGCACATTTTTAGCTTGGTCTGTTAATTCGTCCTCCAAAATTACATCCACGTGTACTGTATTCGCAACTAGCTAGTCCGACACTATTTGAAGTAAAATATTTCAAGCACATTATTAGCTCGGAAGATCAGTTAGTTGGATTGTCCACTGCACGCACATGTATCGTGGTCGCAGTTACCTAGCTAGCCTAGTATATTTGAGGTAAAACATTTCAAGCACATTTTTAGCTTGGTATGTCGATTCGTCCTCCAAATTACATTCACTTGTACCGTAGTTGCAGCTAGCTAGCCCGGCACATAGGTAAAATATTTAATGCACATTTTAGTTCTGAAGCTCGGTCTGGATTTGTGCACTAAAATTGACCGCAACCATTGCCATTTCTCACTTGTTAAGTATACTATGTTAAAGTGTGACCTATTCTTACAGTATCCCATTTAAGGAAATGTACGTTTTTCTACTACTTTAGTACTACAACTAATATACTTATCTTTTACAGTTTAATCAGCGTTACCAAGGAAAGGCAACCTCCTAGTGATAGTAAGTAATACGCTATTGTTCAATGCTGTATTACTGCATTCATGTATCGCATTGTAATGTATGCCAATTATCTTTTAGATCTCTTTCAGGATTATGAATGTGGCGGTGTAAAGAGTGCGGTTTAGAACAATCAAGCAGGTATTCGTTGTTGCAACATTTCAGGCAATCTCATGGGCATTTTAGGGGCATTTATCGCTATCCATGTCCGTACACTGATTGTCCATGTACATTTAATACATGGAGCAAGCTACTAAATCACACATACAAGAGTCATAGTAAACAGCAAACTTCAGAGCAAGTAGAATTATCTACATTCCAGTGTCATGTGTGCTCATGCATAGACCTAGCAACAGAAAGAGATTATTTTAAACACCTAAATAAACATCTCAGGCATG
Source organism: Thaleichthys pacificus (assembly GCA_023658055.1). Lineage (NCBI taxonomy): Eukaryota > Metazoa > Chordata > Actinopteri > Osmeriformes > Osmeridae > Thaleichthys > Thaleichthys pacificus. Next base: position 15,993,919 of record CM042862.1, on the reverse strand, counting down.
ATGAAACGGTTCCATGTATGTTTCTAGGATGCACATTTAAAACTAATGTTTACAGTACATTTAACACACATAAAAATCGGAAACACAGCCAACATTCATTGAAAGACTTCAAAGCCAATGTTGTAACCTGCCGTCAGTTGCATCAGTCAGACAACTCTGCAGATAGGCTAACAGAGTCTGTGGATACAGATCAGGAACCTGAAACACTAAGTTGTGATGCTGCAGAATTACACCTGCCAAATGTTGAAGAGAAAATAGCTTGCATTTTATTGAAGTTAGAAAATATTGTTCAGATTCCAAAGAAAGTTGTTGATGAGGTCCTTTCTGAACTTCACTACATATTAAGTTCAGCATCTTTGCCTGTCACAAAATCTATTGTTTCTGATGTATTACAAAGTCATAAACTAGAAGTTGAAGAGTCTGTTGTTGATGAACTTTCCACTGTTCTCTGCAAATCTAACCCGTTAAGCATAGCTATTGCAAAGGCAGAGCTGCCAACATACACGATTTTGGCGTAGCAGATACGATTTCCAGGCCCCAATTACGCTGCTACGCTTGACTTGAATATCCTACGCATTGGCTCCAGACTGCGACCAAATGGTCGCATTTTGCGACCAGTTTTTGAGGCAGTGCGAGCATTTTTTACAAGCACTCACGCATGTGCGACCTACAAATTTGTAATTTATTGGGTGTGCACAATGCGTTCCTAAGAACATGTCTTAATCTGCCAGACAAGTGGGTTCCCCTTCGTACTTTTGGTGAGCAGTTTCACGAGCCCTTAGTTACCCGGCGTCATGGAGCCTAGCAGCTAAATACTTATTTAGCACAAGCGTTGCTACTGTATCCCTGCATGTGTTTGAGCTGTTGTGCTGTTTTACTCAGCAAGTATCGTGTTGTGGTGTCGGGGGAGGACTGATCAAAAAGTGCATCATACATTTAAGTCATTTAGCTAAGACTTGCATGTACAGTACGTAATGTCACATTAAATAATGTATTTAAACTCAAGCTTATATGGTGCGTTGCTGTATATCAGTTGTAAAAATGACAGTAAAAAAACGGACCCATCTGCAACCGACGCAGGCACACCCCACAATTTCCCCAGAAATTGTACCAGGGGCGATTCTAGGATCAGACCTTTAGGGGTGCTCAGCCCCCAATGAGAATGTGACATAAATACAGTGCCTTGTAAAAGTGCTAAACCCCCTTGCTAATATAAATCCCTAATTTCACTGGATAACAATTAATACATTTATGTATTATTATGCAAAATATTGAATGAAAAAGGATGTCCCTTTCTTCATGAACTACCAGCATCAAATGATAATAAACAATATATTAAAGGTCACATGACATGCTGTTTTTGGATGCTTTTATATAGGCCTTAGTGGTCCCCTAATACTGTATCAGAAGTCTCTTTCCCGAAATTCAGCCTTGGTGCAGAATTACAGCCACTACTAGCAGTCCCACAAGGAGCTTTCCTCAGAACGCGCTGTTTTGGTGTCTGTAGCTTTAAATGCTAATGAGGAGCGGAGGGGCGGCACCATGCGCTAATGTTTACAACGGATGTATCGCAATGGCTGTAACCCCGTTGCTGTAAAATACCTCGAATTTGCCCATTCTCATCTGATAACCCTGGTTTGCAGAGGTACACACTCAGTCATTTCAATGAGGGGAAAGGCGGATATCGCGCGCGCCATAACACCAACAGCAGAACGTTTATCCAAATAACAAAGAAGTGTACAACACTCACGTACAGCATATGTATTCACACTTATACTTGATGCTATCTACCTTTCCATAGCGACAGTAACTCAGCTGTTAGCTGCAGAGCTAATGTTACAGCCACATTCTAAGGGTAGCAAGCTAGGTAACCATATACAGTAAAGCTACAAAATGATATAGCGTTAGTTAACTTACTTGTCCGAGGTTAGTAGCTGGACGAAGGAGAGTTAGTACTGATCCAGAATTTAATTTCAGCAAGGCCAGTTTTGTATTAGCTCAAGTTGAGGAAACAGTCGTGGCTGAAGTGTTAGGCGCAGACATACAAAACAAATGCGCCTACAACAGAAGTTGTGTAGGCGCATTTTCAGCGAAAATAAAATTAAGATACTGATTGTTTAGAGGCTCGGATGACGGAACTACAAAAAGACTTGTGTGTTGATTTGTACATCCAAGCACTGAGCAACTGTTATGCTTCGTTCGTTTGCTAGCCATGGCATGATGTCTCTGCAGGAAAACATGATATTGCACTCGCCCTTGCACAATCGTAGCTCAATTCCTCATTGGCGGGCCAGATTATCTGGGCGGGCACAGCAGAGAGAAGGGCGGTAGCCTGGCTCCTTGTTACGTCAATAAGAGCGGATTTTTCAAACCGAGCGTTTGAGCCTTCATTTTCTCAAAGGCGGAGAAGAACACCCAGGGCTTGGTTTACACTTATCGAAAATTCTAGCCACTGGGGGACCAAAGGCAGGCTAGGGGAACTCATATTAATGTTAAATAACCTCCTAAAGTGAAGTTTTCATGTCATGTGACCTTTAAAAAAATATATATTATTATTTTTAGGGGTGCTGAGATTAAATTTAGGGGTGCTTGAGCACTCTTAAAAAGGGTCTAAAATTGCCACTGAATTGTACCATCTCTAGTTACATTAATACATGCATTGCAGGTCAATATAAGGTGTGCCCCTAAATTTTCTACTTGCGCTCCTAAAATTTTCAGTCAGGGGCTACTGTGCTCCTAGTAAAAAAAGTTAGTCTGGAGCCCTGCATTACCCAAGAAATCAATGTCATTCTTTTAGCAGGCAGCCACGTGCATGTGTTGACATCCAAACAGCCGTAAAGCTCACATATAAGCCGTCTTATGATTCGGCCCTTGCGTCGGCAAAGAGCCAATACAATCGGCCCGAGGCGAACATTAAAAAAAAAATCTCCAGCCTAAAATGTTTTCGCCTAGCTCCGCTCGGCTTGCTACTACTTTCAAAAACACAATGTTGGCAGCTCTGCAAAGGATGGACCTCTTGCTACTGCATATAAACGTACACAGTACTACACCTCTCATTTTGGTGTTTTAGAGCCAGTTGAGTATATACTAGATGCACAGAGGAATAGGACAATGGACATTTCAGTACGTTCCTATATTACAATCTTTGCAACTGTTGCTCTCTCAAAATGGTGTCCTTGAACATCTTGAAACTCAGAGAAACCAAGACCATTTAAACGCAGATCTCCAAGAGTACAGAACCGTAAGAGATGGTGAGTACTATAAACAAAATAATTTCCTGTCTGGTGAAGGTTTGAGAATAGCAGTCAATCTTTATGTTGATGACTTTGAGATTTGTAACCCTCTTGGGACATCTCGTAAGAAGCACAAACTCTGTGGGTTTTGGGTTTTGGGTAATTTGCCTCCAGGTTCCCAATCAACACTAGCCTCAATCTATTTAGCTGTTTTATGCAAATCTGATGATGTCAAGACCTATGGCTATGGAAAAGTGTTAGAGCCGCTCTTGCAAGACTTAAGCATTTTAGAACAGAACGGTGTCTTTATTTCTCAGCTTGGTCAGTTTGTGAAAGTTAGTGTAATAGCTGACAATCTTGGTGCCCATGGAATAGGTGGTTTTGTTGAGAGTTTTTCTGGTGGGTCTATATGCAGGTTTTGTACTGGAGATAAGTCTGAATTTCAGACTAAGGATGTCAAGTCAGGTGCTTTTCAACTTAGAAACAGAGAGATTCACGATGTTCATGTTCAGTCTGCTCAGGAGAATGCATCTATCTGCTGTGGTGTCAAAAAAACGTGTGTTATAACAGAGCACCTTTCGCATTTTCATGTTAGCACTGGCTATCCTCCTGATATTGTGCACGATCTCTTTGAGGGTGTTGTTCCTGTTGAACTTGCACGCTGTATTAGTTTAATGATCTCCCAAAAATATTTCACTCTTGATGGCCTTAACGTATTGATCCAGACATTTCCTTACAAATGGGGGGACAAAACCAATCGCCCCCATACCATACCACGCTCGTTCAAGACTAACAACACTATAGGGGGTAATGCCCATGAAAATTGGGCCTTGTTAAGATTGCTACCCTTTTTGATTGGCCAAATCTTGCCAGAAGATGAGCCAGCATGGCAGATGATTCTAGATCTTAAGGACATAGTTGAGTTGGTTGTGGCCCCTGTTCACACAAATGAGACCATTGCATATCTTGAGGCCAGAATCTATGATCACAGACACCGCTATCTTGAACTCTTTCCACAAATCAAGCTCCTACCAAAACATCACTATTTAGAGCATTATCCACAAATGATTCGTTGCTTTGGACCTCTTATTGCACTGTGGACAATGAGATTTGAGGCTAAACAGCTTCTTCAAGCAGGTTGCTCGTCACACGAATTGCTTTAAGAATATACCTCGTTCACTTGCTATTAAACACCAGTTCATGCTTGCCTATCACACACATTCATCCAGTCTCAAAAAGTCATCCTTAGAGGTTTCGGATGTCTCAATCATGCCTGTTGATGTTCTTAACGAGGGAGTAGTGTCTACTCTGAAGCAGAGATACCCAGATCTGACTGAGGTTCATATGGCAAAAAAATGTGTCTTGCAGTGGTATCCATTACAGTGAGGGAATGCTTGTTGTACACGGATCTGTAGACGGACTGCCTAAATTTCATAAGATCATTCAACTGTGCATTCTGAAGAATAAGTTGTGTTTTCTAGTGAAAGATGTATGTGCTTGGTATAGAGAGCATTTTAGTGGATTTGAGCTGTCTCCCTCTCCCACTAGAGAGGTTGCCATAATTGAGCTTGGTGACTTGGTAGACCCATATCCCCTTGTGGAGTACCTGGTTGGAGGTTTGCACATGGTTACTTTGAAAAGATTTGTCATCAGTAAAGGTTAGTGTCATTGTTAACTCAAATAAGATGCATTTACACCTAAGGAACATGTGGTTCCTCCAGGCCTTTGTCTGTGTGTCCATCATGGTCTGAAGTAATGTAAAGATTAGGCATATGCTGCATGCACTCAACCAATCACCACTCAAAGTCCCTAGTTCCTTGGGAAAGTCCCTGCAAACTACCTCAAACTATTTGTATTTTAATCTAAATATACTGTTCTTGTTTTCCTTTGCTTCTGCTTTAGATTAAGTGTTCCATAATGCCAGGCCCAGCTGTACTGCGGATCATCTTTGGCGATGAGTCAGACTCCAGAAAACTGTCCCTGGATTCTGGAATTCCAGCCACAGTGGAAGAACTACATACCTTAGTCAAGACAGTCTTTCAACTAAAAGAGGACTTCCGGTTGCAATACATGGATGCTGACTTCAACGGGTTTATGAACCTAACTTCTGTCTTTGAAATTGAACATAAAAGCACACTGAAAGTAATATACATTCCTACCATGTCACCTGTGGAGCCCTGCATTACTTTGTACACGTTAGACTCATCTGATGAGACCTCGATAAACACTCTCCAAGATCCTGAAACACCTGCTTCTTCCTTGGCCTCATCCTTTAGCGATGATACACTGTGCACATCAACCCCGCATTCATCCCCAGAAACTCAGTCCTCACAATTCTCCTCCTGGCCCAGTGTTTTTGTGGTACCTAAATTAACCTATGAGGCTGAATTTGAGCTAAACCAAAAGAATACAGAGTTCGAGACAAATGGAACATACATCAACCCTGGCCCAAAGCTGAAAGGCGTTATCCTTGATGGCCTAGCCCAAGAAATGTTGAAGTACACAAAGTACCCAAAGGACTATCAGTGTGAAGAGGTAGCAGCAGCTTTGACAAAGGTCCATCCATGCTTGGGTGAGCTGGGGTCCACCACAGGATTTTGGGGATGGAAACAGTCACTTAAGTATAAAATGCAAAACTATCGAACAAAGCTTGGGCGACTTGGACATCCTGAAATCCGTGTGAACTCCTTGAAGCACAAACGAGAAGGCCAAGGCAAAGCTGCAGCCAACATCAAGAAACCTAGAAAGGCTGAAGTCAATTACATTCCTCTGTACCCAAAAGGTGAAACCACAGAAAGCTTGGAAAACAAGAGAATTGCTTTGTTGTCAGAACTGAAAAAGCGTGACAATGAAGGGGTGATCAAAACAAAAATGGGAAAAACCTCCCACAGAAGACGAGAGATTGTGGAGCAGAGGCCCATGGTTGCTGAGTTCAAAAACAGATGGCCTGCCCTGTTTATGCAGTGTGAAGTAAGTAAATGTGTACAAGTGATAACAATATATTGTTTGAATTTGCCAATAATCCTGCCTCCTTATGTGGTAATTATTATATCTAACAACAAACTAATGTATGTATTTTGTTTTAATGTGTTTCAGGTGAATGCAGAGTTTTTGCGGATCACCACCAAGCCGCTGCAATCAAAATTCATGTCGCAGCTGGACCACTTCTCAGACAAGCTGATCGAGATCTTCAAGAGAAAAGGAGGAGTGAAGGGGAAAAAGATCAAAGACGTTTTGGCAATCATAGATTTGGTTAGTAGAAATGCATATAACATCCTTTCCATTAAATTGTGGCTATTGTAAGGTTTAATTGTCCATCACTAGTCTCTTAAGCACTATACTTAATGCATTTCATTTACCCACTCACCAATGGCTGTGTAAATCATGCTAGGCTAGTTTGGGCCATTTAGGAGTAAGGTGTCTGATCTCAATAGACTCCTCAATAGATATGACCCTATTATCTACAGACAACTACTCTCCTACCTGTGCCAGTCACTAAATTCTGTCCTGATTTTAGTGTGACATCAACACCAGGAGGGAGTGTGTCCTGAGAAGCCTTGTCATTTACCTTAATGAAGATCCAGATGTTTTCTTCAAGGAATATCTGGTAAGTTTAACATTGATGTTCCTCATGTAGCATCATAGTGTTACCCACACTTATTTCTCCCAAGGCACACCATTTATAATGAGAACATCCTATAGCATACTATCCCTACCAATGTCTTTCGGCCTATGGGACAGGCTAGCAAGTGCACTTAAATATGATTTGGGAAATCACATCTAATTAACCCCAATAACAAATGAATTTTATATAGTTTGTGGTGTGTGGCATTTACTTAACACAAGTCCTGTGTTTGTGTTGTTTTTCAGGCCTCCGCTACTGAAGATGCAGAGAAGGACCTGATTGGGCTCACCGAAACCTGGCTAAAACCTGACGAGTATTCCCCCCTGAATGAAGCATCGCCTCCGGATTTTGCGTACTCACACATCCCTCGTGTATCAAAGAAAGGTGGTGGTGTTGCTATGATATATGAAGCTAGCTTCAACCTCAGCCTAAAATCTGTAAATACCTTTAAATCATTTGAAATAATTTGCATGAAACCACCAACTACTTTAAAAAGGAATAATGCTACTACTCCTGCCCCCCCCCCCTCATTTTGTATAGTTACTCTATACCGGCCCCCCGGCCCGTATTCCCTCTTCCTGGAGGAATTTGCAGATTTTAGTGCTGATCTTGTGACATATACTGATAACATCTTAATTATGGGTGATTTTAATATTCATGTGGATGACCCAAAAGATCCTTTAAGTAAGGCCTTTACTGCTCTAATGTATTCCACAGGTCTCACTCAGGTGGTTTCCAAACCTACCCATCTTCACTCGCATACATTGGATTTAGTTCTCACGCGGGGAATCAAGATTAGTGACGTCATTGTCTACCCCCACAATCCTATATTATCAGACCATTGCCTGGTCACCTTCAAAATGGACCTCTGCCAGAGCCCTGGAGGCACTCAGAATATTTCTACTAGCCGCTGCATAACCCCAAACACAGCTCGGGAACTGGCTAATATTCTACCCGCTGCACTAGAAGCACTTGACGTCCCAAATAAATCATTAAATGCTAAAACAAGGGATCTGAATTTGGTTCTTCAGCTATCCCTAGATTCTGTTGCCCCGCTCAAACCAAGGAAAAGAAAAGACAAGAAACTGGCTCCATGGTATTCAGAGGAAACCCGCACTCTCAAGAGGTCCACTAGAAAGCTAGAACATAAGTGGCGTACCACCAAATTGGAGGTTTTCCGCCTGGCCTGGAAGGACAGCCAAATGGAGTACAAGCAAGTCCTCATCAGGTCCAGATCAGAATATTTCTCTAAGTTGATTAGTAAGAACAAACACAATACTAAGTTCCTATTTGATACTGTTGCAAAACTCACTAAGAAAAGTACACTCTGTGTTAGTTCAGATTTCTCTCCCAATGAGTTCTTAGATTTCTTTGACCAAAAAATCTATGCAATAAGGGACAAACTACAGACTAGTCCTGGAGGAGTGGCCATCAACACTGAATTTTCCTCTATACCAAGCATGCTGCATGTTGAGGCTCTCACTCACTTTAACCCTATTTCTATGGAAGCGTTCATCGAGCTGATAGAGTCCTCGAAACCCACTTGCTGCCTTCTCGATCCCCTCCCTGCCAAACTCTGTAGGGAACTTCTCCCTATTATTGGACCGCCCATGCTTAGTATTATTAATGAATCTATTGTAACTGGCCAAGTCCCCAACGATTTCAAACAAGCTATTATTAAGCCCCTCCTTAAAAAACCAAACCTGGATCCAGGTTGTCTTAGCAACTACAGGCCAATTTCAAATTTGCCATTTCTCATTTTTAGAAAGGGCTGTGGCAAAACAGCTCACTGAGCACCTCTCCACAAATCAGCTTTATGAACCTCTCCAGTCTGGATTTCGTCTCCACCACAGCACTGAAACTGCATTAGCCAAGGTAGTTAATGATCTACTGTTAGCCTCTGACGCGGGCTCTATCTCTGTCCTGGTTCTTCTAGACCTAAGTGCAGCTTTTGACACTGTGGATCATGAGATTCTCCTGGAACGTATTGAGAACTATGTTGGGATTTCTGGTACGTCACTTCAGTGGTTTAGATCGTATCTATCTGATAGATCACAATATGTCCACTATGATGGCTGCTCATCCAGGAGCTCCACTGTAAAATATGGAGTACCACAGGGTTCAGTTCTAGGCCCTCTGTTATTCTCGCTCTATATGCTGCCTTTAGGAAACATAATTAGAAGTTCTGGGGTAAATGTTCACTGTTATGCAGATGATACTCAGCTATATATGTCTATAAAGTCTGGAGAATTTCCACATGCTATGGAAAAATGTGTTTCCAGCGTGAGAGCTTGGATGACTGCAAATTTCCTTCTCCTTAATAAAATAATAAATAAATAAAACCGAGGTTCAAATTTTCGTTCCTAAAAAATATAGAAATAATTTTTCTAATCTGACCTTAGACCTAGACGGCGTCAAAGTCTCTCAGAGCCAGCTGGTAAAAAATTTAGGAGTCACAATGGACCCAGACCTTTCGTTTGAGTACCATATTAAGCAAATCACCAGAACTGCATTTTTCCATCTACGTATTATTGCCAAAATACGAAGGTTCCTCTCAAAGGATGATGCTGAAAAACTAATACATGCATTTGTTACGTCCCGATTGGACTACTGCAATGTTTTATTCTCTGGCCTCCCAATTACCTACCTAAAAAATGTACAGCGGGTGCAGAATGCTGCTGCTAGACTACTGACTAGAACAAGAAAGTTTGATCACATAACATCTACTCTTGTCTCTCTACACTGGCTCCCTATCCAAGCCAGAGCTGACTTCAAAGTTCTACTACTAACCTACAAATCTCTGCATGGATTGGCTCCACTGTACCTCTCCGGTCTCCTTGCACCCTATTGCCCGGCAAGGACACTTAGATCTCAAGATGCCGGCTATCTGGTGGTTCCCAAAATTAAGAAAAAAACAGCTGGAGGTAGGGCGTTCTCATATAGAGCACCTCTTCTCTGGAACAAATTACCTGTCTCAATCAAGGAGTCTGATACTGTTTCGACATTTAAAATTAGGTTAAAAACGTTCTTGTTTAGTCAATCCTACGATTGCTAAAGGTAAGTATGTTGGTTGGAGACAACGGGGGACGGGTTGTTTTCATCCTTATTCGTATAAGTATAACTTATTTTAGAGTTCTCTCTCCTGGAACAGATTTCATGTTCCAACCGAGGGGGGCTGTCGCTGTCTTGGTGTGTGGGGCTGCATCAAATATCCCTCTTTGCTCAGTTAAATTGCTGCACTAGTCCACACTTGACCGGTGGGGATCTCACCTCATTCTATTATGACTGTAACTGTTAGCTGCTCCTGGCATTCTCTAATCCCTGCTCTCCTCTCTCTGTGTGTGTGTGTGTGTCCCCCCCCCCCCCACCACACACATCCCTTGTGGTGTGGGGGGTTTGAGCTGTCAGCACCTGCCTGGTCGTCGGTCGGCCAACGCTGGACCTGGTCGCGAGTCTCCCGGTCCTGTCCTACATCTATAAAGATTGAACAATGGATTTTTGTGTTTAAAAACCCATTGACACTGTATGACTATGTTAAGCCTGTGTTCTGCTCCTCTCTCTCACCAACCGTCTCTGGAGGAGGGGATCCCTCTCTGAATTGCTCCTCCCAAGGTTTCTTCCATTTTTTCTCCTGCTGAGAGTTTTTCTGGGAGTTTTTCCTTGTCTTCCTTGAGGGTTTAGGTTGGTTGAGGGGCAGTTCTAGGGGCGTATGTGAAGCCCTCTGTGACATGCTTGCGTGTAAAAAGGGCTATACAAATAAATTTGATTTGATTTGACATCGAAAACACAGTCATGGGGATTTACATGATCCGAAGAGATGCAGATGGAGAGCCAGACGATGTGGGAATTGTGATCGAAGGCATCAAAGTCCTGAGCAATGTGGGCAGTGTCATTGTGGGGTTCGTCATGCTGTTTGGGCTCATTTATGCCCTTGATCTGAGCTTTCCAGACAATCTCAAGTACACCTTTGAGTTTTTCCAGAAGGTCATAATGAATCTGGATGGGCACAAGCTGAATGCAAAGGTACAGCAGATAAAAACTGTTTGCATAAGAGAAAAAATAGGTGTTTTGATGGATATTACTGTAAGTCTGAAATTGTTTAACAAGGTTAAGCTGCACTTTTTTATTTTTGGGGGAAATCTAGTTTGGATAAAAAGGCAACATTGTCCTTATTTTGTCAGGCCTACCTTATTTTGTTGACCTTTTTTTAACATTTTCTGATCTTTGTTTTTTTTGACGTAATGGATCCCATGGATTTCTAGCAAAAGTGCAATCTTCACTTTTTTTTCTTTCTATGTTTAAATATCCTGCTTAGTGTGTGTACACATTTTCAATAAAAACACAAACCAGGTTTAGTCTCTTGTGTGTCTTAATGAGGGATTTCACTTTCAATAAATTGAATAAGTTTGAGTTGGACAAACATGAATTAATTTAATTGAATTAATGTACTTATTTAATTTTAGCTGTATTTGTTGAAAATTAGTAGGACAAACTCAAATCAATTTCATTGAGTCAATATACTTTTTTCATTTTAGCTGTATTTGTTAAAAATTAGTTAAACAAACGCAAATCAATTTCATTGAGTTAATGTAATTATTTCCTTTCAGCTGTATTTTATCAAATTGAGTCAGGGCAACATATAGGTTTTGGATGGAAATCCTGCCCACAATTAAATTGAGTTCATCCAATTACTTATTTTTTTGAGTGTAGTATACTCTTAAGTACCATGATAATAGTATACTTTTTATACTAAGTATACTTACAAAATAAACTTGAAGTATACTTCTTTTTTGTAAGGGGAGTGGGGGCTTGGTCAGCCCACACTTTCCTGAAATGTTGTGTGTGTGTCTCGCTAAGCTTGCGCGTGTGTCAAGGGAAAGGCTGAGTGTGTGTGAGAATGTGGAGCGCGCGCGCTGAGGAGCAGGGGAGACATTTCATAGAAAATTTCCCTAGCATTTAGCCAAGCATGCATGTTTCAAATATTCACAAAAAATCTACTTTTCATGTTACAGTCAACTTTTTGTCAGATTTGTGTATTAAACATTCTCAAGAGTCTTCATATGAACTTGTGATTGAATCAGAGTATCAGTTTTGGACCGGCGAATGTGTAAAGCATTATTTTAGCGTTAGCGATAAATTTGATTTGCTTTATATCAATCATTTTTGGAGATATGAAGATGCCTTTGCACATGGGAACATGTTGTAGTGTCTTCCACGTGACATACCAAGTTTGGTGTTGATATCTTAAAGATTTGCTGAGATTTGACCCAACTTCCTGTTTGGTTGCTTTGTTGCCAAATTTGATGGCTGTACCAGACAAACGGTTGTGAAAATCAAAAATCTGTTGAATACATGAGTGAAGGTTGCTCTGACGATGATGTGGGCCAATTCTGGGGAGGTTTGGACCAGAATTGAATGAGGAGTAGCAAAAAAACTTGTTTTCTTCATCTTTATTATACAGAAAAATCCAATATGGCGGCCGTTATAGGTTCTTGAGGCTTTTTTGTTCCCCATGAGAAATAAGGCATGTATACCAATTTTCAGGCATTTTGGAATAATGGGGCGCTGGGGAAATCACGTACACTTTGGGCGTGGCTTATAGCGCCACCTATGGGCGTACATGGGCCATTAGTGGTCTGGCAGTAGTGAGTGACCTGGTGTATCATTGGGCCAAATTTGAAAAAATCGGGTCAAGGACTTTTTGTTCTATTTAAAGTAATGTATAGTTGGTAGGGCCCGAAAATGACCCAAGCCCAGGGGCCCCCACTGCCCTTAGTCTTCCATTTTTGTTAGTTAATTGCATTTTCTCCAATTGTCTGTTAATATGGCTTGGTTATTGCTCACCTGGTTTGATTTTTGAATCCTTGGGCCTATGCGGCCTCTTGGGCATATGTTGTTATATGCACTTACAAAATAGAATATATTGACTCCTTAAGTATGTTGTTGTAATTTCTTTATTTGTTACCGTGATTACTCATATCCTCCGGCCCCTGACTTTGTCTCAGTTTCAAGAACCGGCCCCAGCTCCAAACTAATTGAAGAGCCCTGCCCAACTGTTGAGATCTTATGAATAGCTTTGGTCAGCTTTGGGACAAAGATTAAGAAACGGTTGACATTTCAAGGTAAAATTGCATTAAATTGCACATGGTACATCAGAATGATGTCACCTTGAAGCCAATAAGGTTTGAAAAACCATCAGTCAAAATTATATTTTATTTATTGACACAAAGATATTGAGGCAATGTGGACATTTACATAAATACAACCCTTTCAGACATTTTGTATTGCATTTCTCATTCCATTTCCATTCCTCTCTCCCAGCGCAGGTCACGCCAAAGCAGAAATGCTGCAGCAGCCGGATGAGGTTTAGGTGTAGTCCAAAAATGGCCTCCCACAATCAAAACATATTAACCGCAACATTGTTTTCAAACTTTCTCAAAATAGCTTGAAACCACAGATACTGACTCTCTTCTTGAGTAGATCTCTTTCCAGAATCTCAGTCAATCCAGAATCAAGAGTAGCCTCATAGGCAATTGGTCTAGGGCACAGCCCACGTTAAGCTCCTTGCAAGTATAACCTGTGATAGTAAAATGGCCGACTCTCTGTTCCCATTAAACTACACAGCATGCACACTCAGGGTGACCAACAAGATTATATTAACTAACAAACAATAACATTAAAAACATCTAACTGAATGAACACAACTGAAATCCCTTGCGTAGCTGTTGTAACCGCACTATTTTCCACAAGTCTTTGCGTTTTTTTACATGCCACACTGCATGCTGGGTACCCAAGCTATTTTTACTAATGTTTTGTTAGCAATTGAATGGTAATGCAAGCTAGCTAAAAACAATGTTAGTTAGCTTGGATAAACTGGTTTTCATAGCAACAGAAATCAACAAATCAGATCAGTCGAACTTTATTCAGAAAGGGGGGGATGGCGGGAACATTAAAGGTGTAGGTACAGTAAAAGTGAAATGGAACGCGTCTTTCTGCCTTGAAGCTGCGTGCGCATCATCATCAAGACTCCATCTATATGTAAAGATAACATCCAAGATAACAATTTCGCCAAATCTGACTGCAGTTTTGTATACCATATGTACTGTGTTATGGTTGTTTGAGTTAAACAACTTTCTAAATGAATTAAATGTCTGTTAAATGTCACCCCCACTCCCCCACACTTAAAAAAAAAGAAAAAAGTAGTAGGTTTCTGCAGCGATCCTGGCGTAAGTAATTTGACCCAGTGTTAACAGTGTGGATGAAAGAAACACTCAGTACACGTTTTCTGAACTAGCTCTCATGGGAGAGAAACGAGAGATGTATTTGACACGAAGACATCAATTTATATGCTCAACTAAAGTCATCTTGCTGGCGTTCTTTGGCTAACATGTACACAATTGAGAACATATTCAAAGTATACAAAGTTTCAATACATTTCAGTTACACAAGGCCATTTTGAAAATATTTTAAAGAGCAATAAGGATGGTGAGGACACACGCAGGCTCAGAGGCAGATTGCATCACATTTAATTTACAATTAATCATAAATAGTGGTTACATTCATTTGAATCAAATAAAAATTAGGAGTTAGTTCATTTGAGGATTTTCACGTCATGTGGCTCAGCCTGCAGCAAGAGAGAGAGGGAGGGGGAGAGATGTGAGAATTCCCAGTAACCTAGTTGCAATAATAACAATAACATTTGACCACATACTTACATATATTAATGCAACGGATGGGCCTGCAGCTCTGCGATGTTTGGCGCAATTGAAGACAGTTTAAGCCGCAGATCCTTCTCAACAGCATCCAGTCTTTGCCGATATTTTGTCTTCACTGCTGTCAGAGCAGAGAAACTAGCCTCACACAGATACGTTGTGGCGAAGGGCATCAAAACCCTCAAGGCTTGCTTTGCAAGGACTGGGTATTGTGGAAGAAATTGGGATTTCCTCTGTGCTTACATTATTCACTAATCAATAGAACTAGTCATTGGATACTAGTTAGTACGTTCTCATGTAAGCTTGCTATTAATAAGAGTATATTGTGTCTATGTGTCAGGTTAATGGATGTTCGGGGTCAGGAGAAAGTACTGGCTAAACGTTTCCTTGTCATGACTACAAGGAGAACTCCAACTATGAACTCTTTAGAGTGAGAGTTCATGAGTTGGGAGCAGTGAATCTTTATCTCTGAGACTGTTGTAACGTCATTCCTGCCTGACTGTCACAATCTATGTTTACATTCTTGTCCCCTATAAAAGATGGTCCTCCGGCTTTCAGAGCTGTGAGAGACCTGGTTGAGACCTAAGCTTGGTGTTGTGTTGTCATTTATTGTCAGAGGTCTGGTTTTCTCTCCCAATCTGCAGATTGATAAATACTTATTCAAATCCAGAACTCAACTGAACTTAGTCACTCCGTTTATGAAGAGACGGACCAAACACTTTCTTCATCAGTATGCTGTCATTGCCTTGGTCCAAAAATCCACAAGTGGCTTTCTTTTGAACTGCAGCTGCAGTGCTCCATCGGATGACAGCTCAATCAGCTGCTCCTGCTCCTGAAATGACAGCTGTGGGACAGGGAGGGAAACTTCATATGGGTTGCGAATCCACGTCTGAGATTTGTCCATCGCTGGGAAGTATTTCCGTAGCTGCTCAGCAAGTTGTTTGAGGTGTTCAATTATGATACTTTTCACATGTTCACCCATGATCAGGTCGTTTGCCTCCAAGAACGCTTGAAGCGTAGGGAAACACAGGAGCGTATTCCCAGTCACACAGCTTGTCCAGAACCGTAGCTTCTTGATCATAGCTTCTATTTTGTCTTGTGTGTTGAACAAAGTAACGCTGACTCCCTGCAGACTTAAATTCAGTTCATTCAGAACAGAAAAGATGTCGGCCAGATAGGCAAGCTTCAGCAGAAAGTCCTCGTCATGCAGATTGGAGGCCAAATGAAACGGGTTGTCCTCAAAAAACTGCTGAAGTTCGTGCCGCAGTTCAAAAAGCCTTGTCAACACCTTGCCGCGGGACAACCAACGCACTTCAGTATGCAGCAGCAGTGCTTTGTGTTCGCTGCCCATCTCATTGCATAACAGTGTGAACAGTCTTGAATTTAGCGGACGCGCTTTAATGAAGTTCACCAGTTTCACAGCATCATTCAGGACTGAAAGTAGATCAGCGGGCATGTTTTTGGCTGCAAGGGCCTCCCTGTGAACACTGCAATGTAACCAGAGAATGGATGGACAGACTTTCTTGCTGTGAGCTATAAGCCCTGTGTGCTTCCCCGTCATCGATTTTGCCCCGTCAGTGCAGATTCACACGCAGCGTGTCCAGTCGATCCCATTGGTGCTCATAAAGGTGTCTATTAAATTGAAGATTTCTTGACCTGTTGTTCGGGTAGCAAGGGGCCGACAGAACAAAAAATCTTCCTGCACCATGCCTTCAAAAAGGTCACGGACGTACACCAGAAGATTGGCCAGATTGGCCACATCTTTAGACTCGTCTACTTGCAGAGAGTAAAACTCACTCTTCTTCACGCGACAGACTAATGTAGCCAAGATGTCTTCAGACAAAGCATTGATGCGGCGCGACAGTGTTGTTGGACACCGGGATCATGTCCAACTTTTTTGCTTCTCTCTCTCCAATCATACATTCCACCATTTCTTTGGCAGCTGGCAAGCACACGTCTTCAGCGATTGTGTGAGGTAGCCCCTTTCTTGCTATTCTGTAACTGAGCAGATATGAAGCCCGTAGTGGGTTCTTTGTAGATCCAACACATGAATGAGACTGCAGTTGTTTTTGGCTGTTTTGTAACTCCTCCAATTTCTCCCAAAAAAATTTAAGGGGCTTTTGACTTACACTCGCATGCTTGGTGTTCAGGTGGCGACGTAAATAAGAGGGCTTCAGACAGCTGTTAGCCAGAACCTCACTGCACACAACGCACTGTGGCTTTGGGCAATCTGCATTGCCGATCCAAGTGAAGCCCAGACCCAGATAATTTTCATCATATTTCCTCTTTTTTTTCCCAGTCTGATGCTCACTCTCGTTTCCTCTTTTTTCACCTTGACTCCGCGATTGGCCTATGTGCTCCAGATTTGTCTTTGCTATACCTTCCTCCTTTTCGGTCTCCTCCGTCTCATTTCTCTCTGACTCCCGATCGAGTTCCTCTCCCGGTCGATCCCCAACACACCTCCCCATTATCACCTCCGATTCTTCACTCTCTCTCTGTCCCTCTCCTCTATTATTAGTGATAGCTTCAGATGTCCCTTCTGACAGTTTGCCCGATTTCAGCCAGTTTAGCATTTTTGAATGAATGTTACCTGTTAGCCTACTGAATGAATGAGCTTAAGTTAGGTGCACAAGCTCGGCTAGCTAGTGTAACAGTTTGGCGGCAAGAGCTGAAATGCATTTATTTATTAAATTATAAGTTTAGAATTTGTATAATTCATGTTTTTGTTTTACCTTTACCTAAAGACCTTTTTGGTCTTTTAAAATCGAACTATTTGTATAATCCGTGTAATATTCTAGCCGTTATAAAGGCTATCTTTTCCTGGTTTTCTGCCACCATGCTGCTCGCGCATCCCGAATGTTTACAAACAAATAATTGGTCCGGATCCGTCTCAGACCGGCGAGGAGGGCAATACGCGGCTGGCATGACTACCCATTAGCCAATCAGAACGCTCGTACTGTCATAATAATTCATATTAATTTAGTGCTGTCAGTTTAACGCGTTATTAACGGCGTCAATTTTTTTATTGCGCGATTAACGTTCTTTTTGGCCTAGCAAACGTTGTAGTCTTTTTCACATGCTGTTGCAACAACTACTGACGTCAGAAAAACTACAACACCACACCGGATCTAGCTAGACTGGAAACAAAACAACAGGCACGCTGCACACACTTGTTTGGGCTTGCGAGCCGGCTAAAGAGTAGTAGGCTAACGTTACGTTTTGAGTGGATGGCGAGCGCGAGACGCCGAAATGGATGCCAATAAGTTCTGAATGGAAAGTTTACTTTTAAAAAGTTGCCAAATGGTTCCATTGACAAGACCAAAGTGATCTGTGTGTTTTGTCGTTGTGAACTGAGCTATCATTACAGAACGTCCAGTCTTAAATACCACTTGATGGAAAGCACACAGCTGATGCGGATTCTCCGCCCCCTCCTCAAAGCCAGGCGATTGCAATGTTGTTTTCAATTAAAAAAAAAAACATTTGCACCAAGCAATCCGATACACTTTTCCATGTTGATAAGAGCATTAAAATAAGAACAAATAATTGGACAAAAAGAAATCAAGGGACATTTAGAATAGATAAAAATGTGCGATTAATTGCGATTAATCGCGACTTAACTGTGACATTAATGCGATTAATCGCGATTAAATATTTTAATCGTTTGACAGCACTATATTAATTATTACACCATTAGACCACCATTACATTTTTCCTCTCGCGCACCCCCTAGAGGCAGCTCGCGCGCACCACACTTTGGGAATCCCTGCTCTAGCAGAACATTAGCAGAGAATGTCTAATATAAACAGGCTCTGACATTAGTTTAGCAGCTCCTTAACTTCTGGGAGATAGCTAGGCTAACTATAGCTTTACTGCAAGGCAGCTGCAGAAACGCCACAAGCAAAGAGGCGAGGGTGATAATAACTATTTACTCATTTTACTTTGTGATATGAAACACAATTGTGAAGTGTAATGTACAATATAAGCTGATATTATTAAGGAAGTACATCTACTTTCGGAAAACAGTAGTCTACTATTTCACTGAAGTATTAGCATCATGACATTAGCCTCTGTTGCCCAACACATACTACAGTGGTCTATGATGCATCTGTTTTCAATCGTTAAAATAAACATTCCTCACAAATACATTTTCGTTGTAGGATTTATTATGACATTACAAGTAAACGATTTGTTGGTGAACTTATCATTAGGATTCCTCCGTCAGGAGGAAACCTATTGGAATTGTTGGTATTATTATTATTATTATTATTCTTGTAATTTATCTCATGAACACATTGGTAAAAAGTTTTGAAATTTGGCATATTGATACAACATGCCACAAATACCGCCCAAACACAGACTGGCCCACATCAGACAATAGGGGGCGCCACAGGCCACGCCCAAATGTCCACTTTTCAAAGTGATGGCATTTCCACCCCATTGCTCCAATTCTTCTGAAACTTGTTGTGCATGCCTCATTTTTCACGAGGAACAAAAAAGCCTCAAGGTCCCATAAGGTCCACCATGATGGATTTTCCTGTACAGTGATAATTTGGGAAAACCTTCAAAATCCCTCTTCTCTTAAACCAAAATTCAAATTGACTTGGAATTTTGTACAGATATGTATCATTGATGTATTGAAAAACGTTACTTAAGACAGTTGAATCAAAAACAAAATGGCTGAAAGGGGTGTATTTATGTAAATGTCCACATTGCCTCAATATGTTTGTGTCACTAAATCAAATGTCATTTTGAATGATGGTTTTTCAAAACTAATAGGCTTTAAGGTGACACCCCCTGAAGTACCCTGCAAAGTTTCACCTTGATATGTGAAAATATGACTTAATTACAGCTGTTTGAGCTTGGACCAAATCTGACAATGCTTGCCTTATTTTATTATCCAGTTACTGAACATGGCAAAGTCCAGATCTGAGAATGGCTCAATTGGATGAGATGTTGTGCTGGTAAACGTAGGGTTGTAGGTTCAAAACCAGTCAAAGGCAAAAAAAAAAATGTTTTGGACAGAACGGTTTCTAGTCTTCCGGTCTATCCTCCGGTTGTAAAACATAGCAATGAGTGTTTATTTGAGCCCATAACAACACTCCGATCATCTGTTTAGCGAGACTGTGTAAACCACTGCAAAACAACACAGGTTTACCACAGTAGCTAGCTACTTGGAGTCTATGCATGGTAGTGTCAGATTCACAACTGAGTTAGCTTTAATGAAGTATATTGATTGTTCAGGTGGATTCCTTGCCTGTTGCACAAATTCATTTCAGTAACCTAAACCAGGACAAATCGCCACTGATGCTAGGCATGATTTGAAATTCCCTTCCATGACAAGTTATGGCACCCCAAACAACCTTTTTAAAGCACTACGAGTAAGCTATTATTTACAGCAGCAACCCAGTCATCCCGTTGTCCCAAATAGGACTAAATTACAGCTGTTTGAACTTTAACCAAATCTGACAATGCTTGCCATTGGAGAAACGTCTCATTTTGTTATCCAGTTACTGAACATAGGGAAGTCAAGATCTGAGAATGGCTCAATTGGATAATATGTTGTGCTGGTAAACGAAGGGTTGTAGGTTCAAAACCAGTCAACGGCAATTTTTTTTTTTGACAGAACGGTTTCTAGTCTTCCGGTCAATCCTCTGGTTGTAAAACATAGCATAGTGTTTATTTGAGCCCATTACAACACTCCAATCATCTGTTTAGTGAGACTGTAAACCACTGCAAAACAAGCCAGGTTCACCACCATAGCTAGCTACTTGTAGTCTACGTAGGCATAGTGTCATATTTACCAAGTTAGCTCGAATGAAGTATATTGATTGTTCAGGTGGATCCCTTGCCTGCCGCAAATTCATTTAAGTTACCTAAGCCAGAACACATCGCCACTGATGCTAGGATTGGAAATTCCCTTCCAAACAACTTTTTTAAAGCACTACGAGTAAGCTATTCTTTACAGCAGCAACCCAGTCATCCCGTTGTCCCGTTTTTATGTCCCATATATAAATAGGACTAAATTACAACAGTTTTAAACCACCTCCCGGAAATGAGTCTGCAGGTTGGCATGTCTGTGAATGGCTTAGTAGGATGAGACGCAGGGCTGCTATGTGAAGGGTTGTGGGTTCTAATATAGTCAGAGCCTTAAACTTTTTCTTTTTTTTCTGACAGAAATTAGTTTCAAGTCTTTTGGTTAATCCCAGTGTAACTATCTGTCAATTTTACAACATTTTGCCATCTTGAAGGAGGAATCCGCCATTGCTGCTTGCAGCTATATTTACCTGTGGTTTCAAACCAGTGTTTCTCACTGCAACGCTGTAGCCTACGCGAGACACACTACAAAAACATCTACACAGCTGTTTAGGAAGTCAAACGGCGACAGAACATGTTCGGCACTCCCCTTACTTAAATCAAAAGTCTTTCAATAGGTGAAACTATCTCACTACTAACCTGAACGTCATTGCCACCGCCTAAACTTTGTCAATCTGTTCATGAAAATAATTAATTTCAGCCTAAACCGTACAACGGAACGTTAAATCGAATTCAACCAACGCAATCGCTACCAAGACGAACACAGCAGTAGAATTTACCGGGGCAGCTTCTCCACACAGGGCTATATCGCATTTTGTGTTGTTACTGACATTGATCGCTACCAGTGAGCTTTTTATGAATAAGCGATTTTCCACTAAATAAATGTCAAGCTTATTTACGTTTTTGGGGGCATATTTTCAGTTAGCAGATGGTACTGTTTGAATCGCGATTCCATCTTCTACTGCCGGTAACGTCGTAGAATAATCTTCAAAGGGGGTTCTTTCAGGGGCGGATCTACCGGGGTGGCATGGGGTGGCAAATGCCACCCTAAAAATAGCCTTGCCACCCCAGCTGCCACCCCAGTTGGCAGCTTTGAAAACAAAGAAAAGTTGTGGCTCATCGGACATTTGCGAGAGCAAATTTCTAATATCCGAATGCAAGTAAATGCAGCAGGAAAACGACTCCATCCACCCTCCCCACACCGCCACCGAAGTTGCTTTCATTTGAACACAAGGAAGGCGCAAACTGACCATAGAAGGCTTCAACTCAAGGAAGAAATCGTCGGCACGGACAGCAGACCACACCGGAGGAATGAGGTGTTAAGCAATTATCTATACATGACGAATAAGTGCAGGGCTATACGGAGTTGCAATGTTACTTTTCCTGTTGAATTGAGGTTAATAACATTAACTCGTGAATTCTTTGGGCAACAAAGCAACAACAAAGATGACTGTGGTAAAGTTAGTTTGAAGTTCGATATTCAACAGATATTCGGACGCCCAGTATTGTGTTATTTTAACCGGTGTTTAGCACTGCTACGTCCGGCCGCTTAGCCAATGCTTTTGGCTGCCTAAACAACACGTACATTTAGGGACCGTCAACAAATTACACATTTCAAAAGTCAATAGCTTTTCAACAACATGAACTAGGAGCGTCAAAATAATGTTAAACTGTTGAAGATGTATGCATTCATGCTGCAAAGCCTTTATTTTGTTCATTTTCATCTCAGGTTATTAAAAAATATTTTATTCAAAATAAATCTTCAAACTTCAATAGCTTTTTGGTCATGTGACCTATAATCCTCAAATTCATTTCAGTGTTCACTGACTATGCATACATGTTGCACAGCCTTTAGTTTTTTCATTTTGATCTCACACACATTTGCCACGGGATGCCACCCCTCAAAATCTCCTGCCACCCTCTTGCCACCCCATGAATATTTTTCTAGATCCGCCCCTGCCACGCTAAAGTCTCTGGTGCGCACCAGAGATACCCATTAGATCGGCTGTTTTAATGCTTTGAAATGACAGAAAGAGGCTTAGTTGAGCTGTATTTCCACCTTGGACTTACGTATAAAGACATTAAAAGTTTGCTTGCGAGTCGTCACCACTATATCATCTCGGAAAGACATTTAAAACGAATTTTAAAGTTGTGTGGTCTGTTTCGGCGCAAGGGATACACTCATCTGGACCAGGTGATCACTTTCATTTATGAACAATTACAAGCATCTGGCCAACTGCATGGGTATAGATGGATGTTTACAAAATGCAAGGAGAATGGATTACATGTCAGAAAAGAAGACATCCGCTTAATTCTAAAAGAACTGGACCCGAGGGGTGTTGAACTCAGAAGAAGCAGGCGTCTCCATCGCAGGAGCTATTTTGCGACAGGGCCCAATTATATTTGGCACTTAGATGCATACGACAAGCTAAAGCCATTTGGTATCTGTATAAGTGGGTGTATTGACAGCTTTTCGCAGAAAATCATCTGGTTGAACGCATTTACTACAAGCAGTGACCCCAAAATCGTAGGAGGCTATGGAGGCAGTGGAGAGAACAGGTGGCTGTCCACGGATTGCCAGAGGTGACCGGGGCACCGAGAATGTAAAAGTCAGAGACTTTCAGCGTTTTCTCCGTCACAATATACACGACGGTTCTGCCATTGACAGCTACATATTCATGTATCATTATAAATAAATTCTGAAATAACGACTTGAACATGGCTGAATATTTACTGCTTGGACAAATACTGCTATTTAACATAACTTTTGTAGTCACAAGCTCGAAACAAGGTAGAATTGTTTGCCATCACATACAGTTTATCCTATGTCAAAATAATTCGAATAGAAAGCATTTGTCATCAAACATTTAAAATGTTTCAAAATCATGTACATGTTCCCAGAGCTCTATGCAACTCATGACTGTGTTTCCTTAGTGGAAAGCGCTGATGTACAGCTGTGTCGGAGTAGCTGCACATTTCGACCAGCAGTGCCATGTGACATAGACATCTACAACCTCTGCAATGTTCTGATGGTAGTCACAGTTGGTTCTCACAGCTGATGCTTACCAGGCCTTGGATTTGTACCTGCATTTGAGGAATACGATCATATCCTCTCTTTAATTTGAGATGGTACTACACATATCCAGATCTAAATTAATTATCGGTCCACTGTGCATTTTTCATTTGTTTCTTTTTCAGCTTCATCTTGCTTTCATCAGTGTGATATCTGTTTTTTTTTCCATATCTGCTTTAGAATCAATATTTACTGAAGGCAAAATATTTGATTTTATAAAAAGTATCACAAAACATATGGTAATGTTAGATGTATTTATGGCTATCTGTATGTCATGACAGTTGAACTATGAATTAGAAACATGAAAGAACCTCAGACACCACCCTAAATATAGGAAAATTATTTGATGGTTTGCAGTTGAAGTAAACACTTGCGTTTGTAGTGGATAGCTGCCACAGAAGAGAAAAACAAGAAGGCATGTTATGAATGAAGAATTAATTTTTTTTTATTTAACAATATTTTGCTATTGCTAGTTATTGTAAATTTCCCCTATGTGGCTTCAACCAAAATAGCCATCCCTTTCGAAATGGAATGTGCACTCACAGCCATTTTATCAAATTCTGACATGTACAGTATTTCTTTTTGAGTAACAACTGCATAAAACATGCACATGAACATGTAACATTTGCACATGCCTGGTAAATTAATGCATACACATAAACACAGGTCTGACAGACTCATCAGTATGCTTAAACAAAACTTGTATTTTGGACTTGAATACAGTTTCAAACTCCCAATAAACATTAAATTGGCAATACCATTCCTTTTTTTCCGTTTTTGTAAGTCAGTTACATCATCCGTCAGATGAGTTGTGTAACTCTTATTCATGTAATGCAATGTTTTCTTGGTGGTAATACTATGATCATAATGACAATAATCTGCTGTTTTGTTAGAGATTCTATAGGAACATCAGCTTAATCCAAAAACATATTTTCAGTACCTCTTATTTGGTGCAAAATGAAATAATTGGTTCAAAATGAAAACATTGGTTCAAAACGAAATCATTGGTGCAAAACGAAATCATTGGTGCAAAACAAAATCATTGGTGCAAAACAAAATCATTGGTGCAAAACAAAATCACGGTTTTATCCCAAAAGAACCTCCAATCAAATAAAGGATGTCACCACACATTCTACAGATTCTACAGGGTCTACAGATGTCGATGAAATATCAAAGTCACTTGCTCAAGTTTTGCAATTTCTATATGAAAGATTACTATTTTATGAATGAAACTTAGAAAGTAAGTATTCTTGTAATGACCTCTGCAGACGTTTGTACTTGCGGCAATGACAGTGCTGACAATGTTAAACTAATAGCAATGGTCTATGCAAAGGATCCGGACACTGCCATCAGATACATAATGTAACTTAGAAGATGGACATAGAAGTGTGTAAGATCCCGTCCATCCATTACAAAATATTAATTTCAAAGCAATTGCCAGACAGGATGCTGTCAAACTCTGCACGAAAGTCTGGGTATGAACTGTAGGTGCATGGTAATTCAAGAACTACTCCACATGTGTGTGCCACAGGCCTGCGACTTAAACCACACAACCTGTTAAAAGTTACTTCGATTGTGTCTTTGCACAGTACTGTGGATCCTGTGCAGAAGCGCAAGAATATCTCCAGTTTTTTTTGGTCAGTGCTTCTCACATACCGTAGCAGGTGGTTAAGTGCTGTCTGCTCCTGTTGATTCAGGTTCTCACTTGATGGCTTTATTATCTTGGCTACTTTCTTGTTTGTTGGCCTCTTAGATTCATAAAGTTCCATTATGCTGTCTTTTGTTATGGGCATGGGGACAGCATTGTGAATACAGTGAATACTGGAGTGGAAACAGTCAATTATGAACTTTGGCTCTTGAAGAAGAACTTTGTGTGCCATTGTTAAAATGGCAGGCCAGAGGTTGTCTTTAGAAGGCAGGATGTGTGAGCCCATTCTATATTTATATTTAGTCATTTAGCAGACGCTTTTATCCAGAGTGACTTACAGTAAGTACAGGGACATTCCCCCGAGGCAAGTCAGGTGAAGTGCCTTGCCCAAGTACACAACGTCATTTTGCTTGGCGGGGAATCGAACCGGCAACCTTCTGATTACTAGCCCGATTTCTAACCGCTCAGCCACCTGACTCCCTTAGCAGACGCTTTTATCCAGAGTGACTTACAGTAAGTACAGGGACATTCCCCCGAGGCAAGTCAGGTGAAGTGCCTTGCCCAAGTACACAACGTCATTTTGCTTGGCGGGGAATCGAACCGGCAACCTTCTGATTACTAGCCCGATTTCTAACCGCTCAGCCACCTGACTCCCTTCTTGAGAAAAGGTCAAGTAAGTCCTCCTCAGCAGTTTCATCCATGTTGCCCTGTAGTGCTTTTTAAACCGATGCTCGCTCAGACACTGAAAGGAACCTGGCAAATGACATCATCAAGAGTTCTTCATCCACTGAACTGACTCCTTGACAACAGGCAAGAATAAAAGCTGGTGACAGTCTGATTGGGAGGATGTTGTGGTCCAAATATCCTTTCAACCAAACTCTTCCAACAGCTTGCCATTCCTTCTCAGAATAGTCTGGTCACAATGTGGGCACTCGTTCATCTTCCCCCTCACACTGTTCCAAGAAGTGTACCCAGAACGCAGAGTACACCTCTCTTGATACACCGTCACTGTCCACCACTTTCTAATTTTTTAACTCCATTTTTAGATTAACCGTGAGTACTTTGGGTTCCATGAAGACATTAAGCACATCTTGAACTATGCTTACTCGTCTTAATTTCACATACTGGACTTCTTTTTCATTTTTTTCTGGTGATGCAGGAATACTGTTTAAAAATACAGGTCCGTCGTTCAGTGATGAATGCTGCAACATTTTCACAAAAAATAAATTAGGTGTCATCACATTTCTTAAATTATTAGTTGTTTATTATTCTCAAATGAAGATTATGCTATGGATTTACTCCTTTTATTTTTTATAACAGATTTCATCTTAAAACAGCTTGGGCTGAATGAACAAAGTTAATAAAAAAATAACTTCATCATAACTTCATCAAATCATGACAGTTACGTTTTTGCAGCTTCATTAGAAACAACTCCACTATTACAATATACCTGCGTGGTGGTGAGGTCATGTGGATTCCAGGGAAGAGTGTAGTCTTGATCATCACCCATCATAATCAGAAATGGGTCCAAATTGTACTTCAGAGTCTTCAAGAGTTTCCTGGATGTCAAAGGCGAGAGTCTTCACAGGGCAACTCCTCTGCATCTTGATATGACCCAGTCATTACATTGTCTTCTTCAGATCCAAGCCTACTTGTGGACTGGCCAGAATGAATCCCAACATCATCGTAAGATGGTGAGTTGAGGACCTCTGCGTTAGTCATCTGAGGAGGGGCTGGTCTTGAATTATTGCTTGGTTCTCCTGTCTGTTAAACATTAAATGTGTATTTATACTGTATATGTGTGTGTATACATATGCATAGCAGATTTGACCTGTGAAAACTATTTCCATCGAAGCTTACTCTTTCATCGTTTCTCTCTGTTGAAACACTGGGTGCTGAATCGGAATCTCAGGTGGATCATCTCTGTAGATGATCCACCTGATGATCATTTCCAGTTTCTCGGATTGGTATTTCCTGGTTTTGTTCCTTAGAGATCGCCTCTGCACTTTCCTGGTCTACAAATAAATTAACAAATTATAGACTTGCACAGCTATGTTACCTTGTATGACGGGAGAGACAAAAGTGGGATGAATATTATGAAATTGAATTTACAATTCTTATGCTCCTGCAACACAACACTAAACTCAGATTGAGCACATAGCATTAATTGTTTTTTTGCAAGCTTACTCTTTCACATAGGTTGGATATTGACAGCTTTCTATTCATTGGACTCTCCTTTGTAGGCTCGAAGTCCGAAGATGTATCAGAAAGAAGTATTGAGACGTCCTCAGGGTCAATTTTATCCTTTTCCCTGGAGCAGGTATAGATGCGTAGCATTCGTAGTTTAGTCTGGTCGTATAGCTGGCTCACCGTGCTCTCAAGGGCTACAGGGTTGTGACTGAAATCCCGGATATCAAATTGAAGGTCTTCAACCAGTCCTTTCGAAGATTGTCCATTTGGAAAGAACAAGCCTTTGCCAATCTCCAGTAGCTCCTCCATAGTAACGGTTTTCTCAACAGTCAGGTGCCGTGTTCCACCTCCATGTCTTGTTCTGACCTGATGAAAATCCACTTTGTCGTAGTGGAGCCATCCCATTTCAATCCGTCGTTTGTCTTTGGTTGCATAGCTGTTGCCAACTCTACGGCTTGGGCCTGCTGCCGTGCCATTGTCGGCAGATGTTTTCAGTTGTTCCCGTTCCCTTAGTCTGTCTCTTACTTTCTGCATGAGACTGGGTTTCACTCCACTTTCTTTTGTCACAGTTCCTTGACGACAAAATGCTCTCAGTGCGAGTCGGTCCCCATATCTCTCTATATACTGCTTTAATTCGTCATCAGTCATAACGTTTATGACGTTAATGTCGATCTGAGAACAGGAAGGCAAATTTGGTTTCTCGTTTTGACATTTAGGCTAACATTATGTCAAAACATTTGAAAAAAAAATGGTCAAAACGGGTGGGAAGGATCATTAACTGCTAGCTAGCACACTTGTCCTAACAAAGTAACGTTACAGCTAACGTTATTATATGTGGCTGAAGTTTATATTTCACATTCACAGCATGAAGTCGTAGCCTACCTTATCATCTTTAAGTTTGTTGATAACACTATCCGGTAAATGTCTTTGAGTTTTCAGGAAGATGAATACCTCCTCCTTGGCATCCATTCTCACTAGTCTTCTCCTGCGCACCAGAAAGTTTCTCGTGCGCACCAGAAAGTTTCTTGTGCGCACCAGATTTTTTTTCATGTCAATTTAGGGGCTCCGTACAGTAGTGTTTTAGCTTGGTTAGCCATCGATTGTTCTTTGCGTGCGTGTTTGTACAAAGAAAAACCTTTTATCATGCATCGATTTCTGATCCCCAAACCAGTTCGGTAAAATTGGAGTTCGGTAAAATTGGAATGACATTCACAGATTCAAGCTTCCGGGATCAATTGCTCTATAACGAAATGTTATTAAATCACAAACAACGCATCTTTTGTACAGTGGTAAGGTAAACAACGAGCTACAAAGTAATTTTCATCAAAACGAGCAGCCGGCAGTAGGGCGAGCGCTTAGGGACCGTCTACAAACTACAACAGCGAAAAGAGATACAACAAAAATATGTATTAATTTAATGTTTAGATAAGGTAGTGTTTCCAAACTTACCTAAATTATAACTTCTCTCCCGCTAGTTGTACTACAGCTCTTACTTTAAAAAAATATGTATAATCCTAATTTTGGGGAATGTTTTTTGCCAAAAACGTTTAATATTTTTATATTTAAATACAGTTGTGTCTCTAAACTTGCCTCACACATAAATAGTCTTCTACTGGTTGTACTACAGCACTTACTTTTCAAAAATACGTATAATACTAATTTGGGGGAATATTTATGCCAAAAACGTTTAATAGTTTAATCATTAAATACAGTTGTGTCTTTAAACTTTCCTCACACATAAATAGTCTTATGTTGGTTGTACTACAGCACTTACATTTCAAAAATAGGCATAATCCTATTTTTGGGGAATATCTTTTGCCAAAAACGTTTAATAGTTTAATCATTAAATACAGTTGTGTCTTTAAACTTTCCTCACACACCAATAGTCTTATGTTGGTTGTACTACAGCACTTACATTTCAAAAATAAGCATAATCCTAATTTATGGGAATATTTTTAGCCAAAAACGTTTAATATTTTTAGATTTAAATACAGTTGTGTCTCTAAACTTGCCTCACAATTAAATAGTTTTCTACTGGAATATTTCTGCCAAAAACGTTTAATAGTTTAATCATTAAATACAGCTGTGTCTTTAAACTTTCCTCACACACCAATAGTCTTATGTTGGTTGTACTACAGCACTTACATTTCAAAAATAGGCATAATCCTATTTTTGATGAATATATTTTGCCAAAAACGTTTAATAGTTTAATCATTAAATACAGTTATGTCTTTAAACTTTCCTCATACATAAATAGTCTTATGTTGGTTGTACTACAGCACTTACTTTTCAAAAATAAGCATAATCATAATTTATGGGAATAT
Organism: Thaleichthys pacificus; assembly: GCA_023658055.1. NCBI lineage: Eukaryota > Metazoa > Chordata > Actinopteri > Osmeriformes > Osmeridae > Thaleichthys > Thaleichthys pacificus. Next base: position 15,964,300 of record CM042862.1, on the reverse strand, counting down.
TTTTTGCTAAAAACGTTTAATAGTTTTTTACTTAAATACAGTTGTGTCTCTAAACTTGCCTCACACATAAATACTCTTCTACTGGTTGTACTACAGCACTTACTTTTCAAAAATAAGCACATCCATAATTTTATGGAATATTTATTGCTAAAAACATATAAATATTATTAAATACTTTAATAATTACAAAGAGAAGTGTTTTTATACTTACCTCACTGTAACTGCTCACCTAATGATTGAACAATAACGATTACTTTTCAAAAATAGAAGTCTGCGTGTGTGAGACCGAATGCTTCGGTATCACCTGCCAGAAGGCAACGGGGTAAAAAGACTGAAGGATGGGTGGTAACAGTCTCTTAGAGCACTGGTTCTCAATCCTGGTCCTCGGGACCCCCTGCCCTGCACGTTTTAGATATTTCCCTGCTCCAACACACCTGATTCAAATAAATGGGCCTGATAACGACCCATTCATTTGAATCAGGTGTGTTGGAGCAGGGAAATATCTAAAACATGCAGGGCAGGGGGTCCCGAGGACCAGGATTGAGATCCACTGTCTTAGAGTCCTGCCAACTTTCTTGAGGCATTGTGTGTGGTAGGTGTCCTGTAGGGCTGGGAGCTTCCTGCCGATGATTAACTCAGCAGACCGGACAGCCCTATGATCTATTACATTAACCATATGAAAATTATACTACTTTAAACTAACCAGAATGGCTTTGTCAACCAACAACAAACCACCTATGTGTGAAGTCGATTTGGAGACAATATTCTACATAATTATTCACTTATTCAGTATTTTTTACAATAAATGTCCTCACAAATGATACAAACACTTTTTGTTTTAAGTTAAGTGATGTAGTACAACCAGCAGGGGGCTCACTATGTGTGGAATAGTTTTGGATACATGACGCTTTGTAATTATGACATATAGTAAACGTTTTTGGCAAAACATATTCCCCAAAATTAGGATTATCTTTATTTCTGAAGAGTAAGTGCTGTAGTACAACCAGTAGAAGACTATTTAAGTGTTAGGAAAGTTTAAAGGCACAACTGTATTTAAGTAGAAAAATATTAAACGTTTTTGGCAAAAAATATTCCCTGAAATTAGGATTATGCTTATTTTTGAAAAGTAAATGCTGTAGTACAACCAACATAAGACTATTTAAGTGTTAGGAAAGTTTAAAGGCACAACTGTATTTATTTATGAAACTATTAAACGTTTTTGGCAAAAAATAGTCTCATAAATTAGGATTATGCCTATTTTTGAAAAGTAAGTGCTGTAGTACAACCAACATAAGACTATTGACGTGTGAGGAAAGTTTAAAGACACAACTGTATTTAATGATTAAACTATTAAACGTTTTTGGCAAAACATATTCCCCAAAAATAGGATTATGCCTATTTTTGAAATGTAAGTGCTGTAGTACAACCAACATAAGACTATTGGTGTGTGAGGAAAGTTTAAAGACACAACTGTATTTAATGATTAAACTATTAAACGTTTTTGGCAAAAAATATTCATCAAAAATAGGATTATGCCTATTTTTGAAATGTAAGTGCTGTAGTACAACCAACATAAGACTATTTATGTGTGAGGAAAGTTTAAAGACACAACTGTATTTAATGATTAAACTATTAAACGTTTTTGGCAAAAATATTCCCCCAAATTAGGATTATACGTATTTTTGAAAAGTAAGTGCTGTAGTACAACCAGTAGAAGACTATTTCATTGTGAGGCAAGTTTAGAGACACAACTGTATTTAAATATAAAAATATTAAAAGTTTTTGATAAAATATTCCCCCAAATTAGGATTATACGTATTTTTGAAAAGTAAGTGCTGTAGTACAACCAGTAGAAGACTATTTCATTGTGAGGCAAGTTTAGAGACACAACTGTATTTAAATATAAAAATATTAAAGTTTTTGATAAAATATTCCCTGAAATTAGGATTACGCTTATTTTTGAAAAGTAAGTGCTGTAGTACAACCAGTAGAAGACTATTTATGTGTGAGGCAAGTTTAGAGACACAACTGTATTTAAGTAGAAAAATATTAAACGTTTTTGGCAAAAACTATTCCCTGAAATTAGGATTACGCTTATTTTTGAAAAGTAAGTGCTGTAGTACAACCAGTAGAAGAGTATTTATGTGTGAGGCAATTAGGATTATACGTATGTTTGAAAAGTAAGTGCTGTAGTACAACCAGTAGAAGACTATTTATGTGTGAGGCAAGTTTAGAGACACAACTGTATTTAAATATAAAAATATTAAACGTTTTTGGCAAAAAATATTCCCATAAATTTGCTACGTGTGAGGCAAGTTTAAAGACACAACTGTATTTAATTATAAAACTATTAAACGTTTTTAGCAAAAAATATTCCCATAAATTATGATTATGCTTATTTTTGAAATGTAAGTGCTGTAGTACAACCAACATAAGACTATTTGTGTGAGGAAAGTTTAAAGACACAACTGTATTTAATGATTAAACTATTAAACGTTTTTGGCAGAAATATTCCCCAAAAATAGGATTATACATATTTTTGAAAAGTAAGTGCTGTAGTACAACCAGTAGAAAACTATTTAATTGTGAGGCAAGTTTAGAGACACAACTGTATTTAAATCTAAAAATATTAAACGTTTTTGGCAAAAAATATTCCCATAAATTAGGATTATGCTTATTTTTGAAATGTAAGTGCTGTAGTACAACCAACATAAGACTATTGGTGTGTGAGGAAAGTTTAAAGACACAACTGTATTTAATGATTAAACTATTAAACGTTTTTGGCAAAAAATATTCCCCAAAAATAGGATTATGCCTATTTTTGAAATGTAAGTGCTGTAGTACAACCAACATAAGACTATTTATGTGTGAGGAAAGTTTAAAGACACAACTGTATTTAATGATTAAACTATTAAACGTTTTTGGCAAAAAATATGCATCAAAAATAGGATTATGCCTATTTTTGAAATGTAAGTGCTGTAGTACAACCAACATAAGACTATTGGTGTGTGAGGAAAGTTTAAAGACACAACTGTATTTAATGATTAAACTATTAAACGTTTTTGGCAAAAATATTCCCCCAAATTAGGATTATACGTATTTTTGAAAAGTAAGTGCTGTAGTACAACCAGTAGAAGACTATGTGTGAGGCAAGTTTAGAGACACAACTGTATTTAAATATAAAAATATTAAACGTTTTTGGCAAAAAACATTCCCCAAAATTAGGATTATACAGTATTTTTTTAAGTAAGAGCTGTAGTACAACTAGCGGGAGAGAAGTTATAATTTAGGTAAGTTTGGAAACACTACCTTATCTAAACATTAAATTAATAAATATTTTTGTTGTATCTCTTTTCGCTGTTGTAGTTTGTAGACGGTCCCTCAGCGCTCGTCTTACTGCCGGCTGCTCGTAGAGACCAATGTTATTTCTTCAGGTTGCAGGACGGCTCGTTTTGATGAAAATTACTTTGTAGCTCGTTGTTTACCTTACCACTGTACAAAAGATGCGTTGTTTGTGATTTAATAACATTTCGCTATAGAGCAATTGATCCCGGAAGCTTGAATCTGTGAATGTCATTCCAACTTTACCGAACTCAGAGAGTGCTGGTCCTAGTGGAAGCACTTCCTTGTCTCTCGGTACCAACGTTACCGCTGCTGTGGGTGAAGGCGAGCAAGGTTTGAATGACAGCCCTCCAATGCAGCCTGTTCTGCAATCGTAGCCTACCCCATGCGCATTTTCAGCCAAGGTCCTCGGGCATCGCTCTCGAATTTGGTAGAGTACTCAGTCAAGCTAGATGCATGTTTCTGCTTCCCGTCAACAATTTTGAGCCAGAAACGATAAAGACATCACCTTCACTAGACAAGGTTTTACCAATTGGAAAACGGCTGTTTATTTTACAAAAAGCTAAAAAAAACTATTTCGCGCTCAAATGAATGCCAAAAAATTTAACTTGCGCGCTGCGCGAGCTCGCATAAAGGTCCCTGCACCCCCCAGTCAAACCAGGCTGCATCCCTGCCTGTCAGTCAGGGGCCCTTGGAATTGTCCTAACTTTTCCCCTCGCCGCTAGCCTGGCTGCCAGCCCAATTTATCCCCGCCCACAAAAAAATTTGGTCGGGAAGTTGGGTCTGGGGTAGCCTGGCTGCTGCCCAATTTATCCCCGCCCACAAAATAATTTGGTCGGGAAGTTGGGTCTGGGGAGTCTCGGTTGGGGAACAACTATGTCCGAACAGAAGCTGTTCGGACCAATTAAATTGTCAGGGCGGGCTTTATACGATGATGGACAGATGATCAACAGTAACGTAATCAACCACGTCACCAAAGAGCGCTTTGGTTGAATTCGTTTTCAACAAACAACATACTACGTTGCTCTGATTGGTTGTAGGTCTATCCAATTGAGCGAAGAGGCATTTGTTTTCCGGGTTCGGTTGAAACACGCCCCATAGTCACAGCCCAATGGAGAGTTCTCAGACTCATATTCTGACAAGAATTATGAGTATGACAACGTCAGGCTAGGTCTGGGGCATAGAGTTAATATAACTAGAGCAGTGTTTCTCAAACTTTTTCAGACCAAGGACCACTTAGCCAATAAAAAAAAACTTGCGGACCATCTAACTAAATAGTATATCCCTGGAACAACATGCCTTCTACCTAGACTTGGCGCCATACAATTGTTAGCGGCACATGATTTTCGCGGGTGGGCACTCCTTTTTTACGTACCGGTAGGCTAGTTATAGATATGACGAGTTTTTAGTTGGCCACAACTGCACGGAGCTCAAGATATATATATATATAGAAAAATATATAGGCTATGTAGGGCACAGAGGGAAGTCAACACACAGGTTGCAGTTTGGGATCCACCCTTTTATTACAGTGTATTTAATAATAAAATAAATTTAAGTTACTAGAAATAACTGAACGTTTTCGTTTTCTTTTCTGAAAACTGGGCCTGACACCAGCGCTCAAATGTCTTGTACTCTCCATAAACATTAAAATTGACGGTAAAATCTTCCATGTTATTGATAGTTTTTTCCCCGCGCTACCAAATTCATACAGTTATCAATGAGAGTTATAGTTAGATACAAATTACCACAACATTCCGTTAAATGACCGGACTACTTGCGGAATGATATGAAAGTGTGAATTAGAAGCACAAACCCAGTTGCCAATGACAACGGTCAATATCTTTTCGCAGCAGTGGATATCAAGATATTACGGACCTTTTTAGAACATTCTGATGAGCCGTATAATAATCTTTAATAGATTGGACTACTACTGACTCTGTTCTCTTCGTTCTGAGTTGTATGTTAGAAATGTCGCAATAATTTACTTGTGGCCGTTGCGGACCACTAGTGGGCACTGGCGGACCACCAGTGGTCCGCGGACCACACTTTGAGAACGACTGAACTAGAGTAAGCTACTTTTGTCTTCCAAGATGGCGTCCCCATTAATTTCTATGAAAAGTGCTCAGTGGCGCAGTGAGGCAAGCGAGAGCGCGAGACTGGACGCGGCCATCTTTCCACTTCCGTGTCTTCCGGTCTAGCTTTAAACAGTGGCTCTTTTTTTCCCTAGCTCCGAGACCTCGTGCACGCTTGCAACTAGCTGTACACGTCATACTTTGCGACAACCAGTCGCGAGCATAGATTTATATGGTTACGAGCGTGTGAGCTAAGGCATTGCAGTTGCAGAATCTATGGGCAGAATGGGGTACAAGTCCGATAAGAATCAGACACATGATGCAAACTTAACGGAAATGTATTCTGTCACTGTATAGTATTCCTTTCACTTGTTTTTTAGAAATAGGCTTTAGGGCTATTCTAGATGGAACTCATCACATATGTTGCTTTTTTTCTTCGTGATATGAGTATGATTTCCAACGCATTGTATCGGATGAAATAAACTGTTAACATGAACAGCTCCGTCGTTGTTCTCGCCAGGCAAAGAAAGCTTAATAGTTATTTTGGTAACCGAAATCTTCCATAATGCAGACTTACCATAGCTTACTGTCAACTTTATATTCAAACGAAATGCCACGAAATTCACACTGCCTTCAATTTCACATCAGTGTCGAAATGTGACCTGTGTTTTATATGTTCAACCTAGAAAACCAAACGTCTATTAATGGATATAACGTGATCTAACAAGACGTGTTAATAATGTAATAAATAAAAGCTTGAGAAGTGTGTCTAAAATATACTTTATTGAACATTTGCCTTTGAAAGGGGCATATTCATAGAACCATATAGGCTACAAGACGTTTCCATCAGATGTAAGTGGGGGTGAAACATAGTCACTGAGGACCTTCATTGTCCCACAAAAGCAGTCTGGCTTGATGACACGATCAAAAAAAGAATAATGGGTGTGTTTAACAAAAGCTTATGAAGGCAAGACTAATATTATTTAAATATATATCATTTCCTATTGTGGTTAACAGTTAAAGTATTAATCTTCGTCTTTGCTCCAGATAGACATGTCAACAATCTATGCTCGCGCTTAAAGGTCACATGACATGCTGTTTTTGGATGCTTTTATATAGGCCTTAGTGGTCCCCTAATACTGTATCAGAAGTCTCTTTCCCGAAATTCAGCCTTGGTGCGGAATTACAGCCACTACTAGCAGTCCCACAAGGAGCTTTCCTCAGAACGCGCTGTTTTGGTGTCTGTAGCTTTAAATGCTAATGAGGAGCGGAGGGGCGGCACCATGCGCTAATGTTTACAACGGATGTATCGCAATGGCTGTAACCCCGTTGCTGTAAAATACCTTGAATTTGCCCATTCTCATCTGATAACCCTGGTTTGCAGAGGTACACACTCAGTCATTTCAATGAGGGGAAAGGTGGATATCGCGCGCGCCATAACACCAACAGCAGAACGTTTATCCAAATAACAAAGAAGTGTACAACACTCACGTACAGCATATGTATTCACACTTATACTTGATGCTATCTACCTTTCCATAGCGACAGTAACTCAGCTGTTAGCTGCAGAGCTAATGTTACAGCCACATTCTAAGGGTAGCAAGCTAGGTAACCATATACAGTAAAGCTACAAAATGATATAGCGTTAGTTAACTTACTTGTCCGAGGTTAGTAGCTGGACGAAGGAGAGTTGGTACTGATCCAGAATTTAATTTCAGCAAGGCCAGTTTTGTATTAGCTCAAGTTGAGGAAACAGTCGTGGCTGAAGTGTTTGGCGCAGACATACAAAACAAATGCGCCTACAACAGAAGTTGTGTAGGCGCATTTTCAGCGAAAATAAAATTAAGATACTGATTGTTTAGAGGCTCGGATGACGGAACTACAAAAAGACTTGTGTGTTCATTTGTACATCCAAGCACTGAGCAACTGTTATGCTTCGTTCGTTTGCTAGCCATGGCATGATGTCTCTGCAGGAAAACACGACATTGCACTCGCCCTTGCACAATCGTAGCTCAATTCCTCATTGGCGGGCCAGATTATCTGGGCGGGCACAGCAGAGAGAAGGGCGGTAGCCTGGCTCCTTGTTACGTCAATAAGAGGAGATTTTCAAACCGAGCGTTTGAGCCTTCATTTTCTCAAAGGCGGAGAAGAACACCCAGGGCTTGGTTTACACCTATCGAAAATTCTAGCCACTGGGGGACCAAAGGCAGGCTAGGGGAACTCATATTAATGTTAAATAACCTCCTAAAGTGAAGTTTTCATGTCATGTGACCTTTAACATTATATATTTGCCATCATGTCATGAACGTTTTTACGACAAATCAAATATGTTTTAAAATAACGGGAATAAACTATATTAACAACATTTCATGTATGTGTGACAACGATTTGCTAAACTTGCTACAACAAGGCAGGCAACTCAAGCCATTTCTCCCTGTGCTCATTCAATATAAGTCTATGGCTCATTCAGCTCAATGTAAATCGGCTATCGGCCAATGTGAACTTTTGTGCTCGTGCCCTGTTAGTATCCGCGAGCACATTTGCAGGCAACTTTTATTGACGTAGGCAAATAAATGGGGTGCTAGTTTACCCATTTCGGATTGGTTTCAAACTTAGCAAAAATCAGGAAAAATTCTTCTATTAAAAAGCTAGTAGTATGAGCCAGGTTCGAGAATCGAACAAAAATTATTGGGGGAGATAGTTTTGTAAATGTTGACTGGAGTTAATAGAATAAAAACGACCGGAAGAGTCGGAAACCTAACCGTAAATGCAATACCACCTACATCCACCGGGGCCGTTGCTTCAAGCCGAGGGGCGAGGGGTGGGGGCTTGGTTTAAGCCGAGGGGCGAGGGCTTGGTCTGGGGGGGCTCGGTTGGGGAACAACTATGTCCGAACAGGAGCTGTTCGGACCAATGAAATTGTCAGGGCGGGCTTTATACGATGATGGACAGATGATCAACAGTAACGTAATCAACCACGTCACCAAAGAGCGCTTTGGTTTAATTCGTTTTCAACAAACATGGCTACCGCTGGAGAGCTGGGATGTTATGATTCTGCCATCGAGTCTGTTTTAGAAGACATCGACAGCGCATTAATTTTGAAAGAGGAACAGAGAAACGCAATCAAGGCATTTGTCGATGGAAAATATGTTTTTGCCGTCCTTCCTACGGGGTTTGGTAAAAGTTAACATACTACGTTGCTCTGATTGGTTGTAGGTCTATCCAATTGAGCGAAGAGGCATTTGTTTTCCGGGTTCGGTTGAAACACGCCCCATAGTCACAGCCCAACGGAGAGTTCTCAGACTCATATTCTGACTAGAATTATGAGTATGACAACGTCAGGCTACCTCGCCGCCCCAGTATGCTACTTATTAGTGATGTGTCGTTCGTGAACGATTCGTTCATTTTGAACGAATCCTTACAAGGACTCGGGAGTAACGAGTCCTCTCAAAGAGTGATTCGTTCATTTTCTCGTGGCCGCGCATCGGGACTGTTGCATAGGCTCGTCCAAGTAAACAGAAATGATTCGTTCATTTCCCGACTCGGTCTTCGGGTACGAGTCTTTGGATCATTTTTCACGTGACCTGCATAGGCTCTGTAATGGAGGAAACAAATGATTCGTTCATTTCCCGACTCGGGTCTTTCTACGAGTCTTTGGATCATTTTTCACGTGACCTGCATAGGCTCTGTAATGGAGGAAACAAACGATTCGTTCATTTCCCGACTCGGGTCTTTCTACGAGTCTTTGGATCCTTTTTTCACGTGACCCGCATTGTATTTTTTAGTAGAGGAAACAGTTTCCTCATTCCCTTTCGCGTGGCCGCTGTTTTAGTAAGACGTGAATGATATTCGCTCAAGTCATCATACTGACTGGTTTTGTTATTTTCACTTTACATTTACACTTACAGTTTAGTGCAGTGTAATTGTTTGCCGTGATAATTAAATGCTAGTGTGATAATAAATGACCAAATCATACAAACTGTCATGATACATTATTTTAATGCAGGAATTTCTTTTAAAGTAGTATCTGCTGGTGCACATGTCATGCACTAACCTACAAGAGAATATGATACGTGTTTGCAGTGGACGGATACCCCCCCCCCCCCCCCTCACTACTACTTATACAGCAGTTTACATGGTAGCCTACCCGCAATACAACGAAGAAAGGTCGGTTGCATTTTTGATATCAAGAATTCGAATTGTTGATTTCAAGTATTGCTTTTAGATATAAAGAATTCGAATTGTTGATATAAAAAATGCATTGACTAAATGTTAATACGGCTTTCCATAAGCTTATAGCCCATAATCATTTGATCTGGCAAATAAGAGACAGGGAATCTGCGTAAAAATAGCAACTTGAAGAATATTTATCTTAAAAGAAGGCGGACGCATAAAGTATAGGCTCTTGACATAGCAGAATTCAATTGGCTGCACATGCAGTCTATCACTAACCTTCAAAAGGCTTCTTATCTCGATTGGATGCCGGCGGAGAGGCAATGTTGTATTTGGGTCTTGCAAAAAGTTCAACACAACAGACGACGGGAAATGAGTCAGAAGTTTGAGATATGACTGCAAAAGAGCCCTGAACTAGGTAAGATTATTTCTGGGTACCCCATTATTTAACCACGAACCAACAACCCTTTTCTTAATTTTTTCTTTAAGTAACTTCTTTTTTCTTAGTCCGTTTTTGTCACGCATGTTTTTAGTTGTGGGCCATTGTCTCACTACAAAGAGCAAGTGGCCCAACCTTTGCAACAATTAACTATCCACAATTTCTCAGGATATATGTGGTCAAAAGACTATCTGAATGGGCAGAAATATGTTGTTAAAACAATAAGAATTGATGTAGGGTGGTTACCTGATAAAATGTTGTGGATTACGGAAGTACAGTTTAGAGCGAGCATGGACATGTCATGTTGCGCAAAGCTGTTGCTGTGGCCTTGTCACTTAAGTGATGATAGTAGATGCAGTGTGGTCTCAAGTCGTAGCTGAAAAGTTTTGTCTTAACATTAGGGTTGGTTTGAAGTGTCAATTAGGCCAGTAAGGCTGTTTTTGTATGTGGCCTAATTTTTATGTGACTGGTCTGTAGATCGTTTTTTCATAGGTAATACCACACACAGGACAATATATAGACTTTTATATTTACATTAGTACTTTAAATATAATTAAGTTACTAGGCGTACATCATATTTAAATGATATCATAAACAATCTTAACATATTATGAAATAATTATCAAGCCTATAGGCTGTAATCAATGAAAGAAATGTGAATTGCATTAGTGTTGCAAACAGCTGTTGTTTTACAGAAAACTATGGATTAGTTTCAGTGACAGCATCTCAACAATAGACATCCCTCCTCACCCCCTCTGCTCTTCTCTCTGAACTGGATAGCCCTCCCTCTCTGGGTTGAATCTTGAGTTGCTCTAGGATTATTAAAATCACAGTTCTTTGTGTGTGTGAGACAAGCATGGGTCTGGTCTGAAAAATGGGACATTCAAACACAAACACATTCTCTCACTCGTACTCTCTCACTCTCTCTATATATATTTTCACAGACACATGTTAACATATGTGTATTTACAGTTAAAAGAACGATTTGGCAGGAGGCCTGTTGTTGCCTTCTGAATCTAGGTCAGTGCACCCTGAAAGCCAGCTTGCCCTATGCCTCTATGCTAAACTACAGCTAGCTACCCTGCCATATGTCATATGCCTCTATGCTAAACTACAGCCAACCACCATGCTCTTTATAATATGCTTCTATGCTAAACTACAGCTAGCCAGTAGCCACCCTGCTTTTGTCAAATGCCTCTATGCAACTACAGCCAACCACCCTGCCCTATATCATATGCTTGTGTAATAAGATACTGCTAGCTGCAAACCTCCCCTCCCCTTGTATTCAACTGTTCTAAAATACAGATAGATGCATAGCTGTATGTCTGCTAACTAACACATGATATTTCTAATTGACAAGAATGGAATTGATCAGATCTGACTGCTGCTTGAAGCACAGGAAAGGTTGATTTAATCAGTCCCTTTCTCAATGACATTTTTGAAACCTTAAAGGGATTATATTCTCTTGGGTGGATAAAATATGGGATTACAGAGAGAAACGCAACTGTACAATTTCTCTTTTTCAAAATAGGGATATTTTGTGAAGATGACAGCTGTATAGAGGTGTTTTATTAAAGCGTGGTTATATTTTTGGTGTTTTAGGTGGTTTGATTAAGTTAGGTTAGGTTATATTTCAGATGGGTATTCTTTTTAGTTGCTCATCTGTGTTTGGTTAAACCGGCTACACTGTAAACATGTTTGTGGAAATTGTCAACTGTCCATTTTTTGTGGGGTGGACCACGTGTTTTTTTCCTTTTGCAGGCTGAAAGGAACACATTTAGGATGATCCCACTGGGTGCATGCAGGCAAAAGAAAATCATGTTTTTTATTATTTAAATGCAAATGCAAACATATTGAGATATATATCGAACATTTTGACAATATCGAGATATCCATTTTTTATATATATCGCCCAGCCCTAGTACAGACCTGGGCATTTTACGGCCCGCGTGAGGTAAATAATAAAATTTAAAAATAAGTGTGTTCAGTGGTAGGAAATCTGTAGTCCTGAAAGACTGCAGTGATCAGGCGATTTACGTATGTGCACTTACGCGGCCTCACCGACATGAGACATTGAGTTTGTTAGCCCTCGAAAATGTCTGCTCACGGTAAAATACGAAAGGTTGATAGTACAGAATATAGAGTTTTTAACAAGACATGGACTTCTAAGTATCTGTTTACTGAAGTCAAAGACAAAGCTGTGTGCTTAGTTTGTGGAGAACAGGCCGCTTTGTGGAAGGATTACAATTTGAATCGGCACTACGGGACGAAACACGCAAATAACAGAACTTGACTGACGCAGAGTAGGCGCGGGCCGCTGATGGTTTGCTAGTTAAGCTGCACACCCTGATGATCACCTGTCAGCTGTCCTTCGCATATCTACATCAGACATTAAACCAGACTTCAATGCACTTGTTCAAGCCCAAGACAGACTGGATTTTTCTCACTAAGAAAAACTGAACTGGATCAACAAAAAAGCACTTATTGCTTTTGTATCAATTGCTGGTCTTTAAAGGGGTGATTGACTGGGTTTTTGGGGTATTTCACACTGTTCTATAAGGTCTCCGAATAGGGTATGTAACATTGGTTGGGCTGAAAATGTCCCGGGTGCTGTTCTATGCCCCCTGATGCTTCCAGTGAATTTTCCCTGGGGAAAAAACGCTAGCTTTTTTCCTTTTATGGTTTGCTCATGAATATATAGATGAGCTGCGCGAAGATTGGTTGGTTTACAACGAGTGAAGCTGCGGAGCAAAGACGCAACACGGCCAACAGCACTCACTGAACAGGGCTCCAGACTAACTTGTTGCACTGGTGCGCCTAACTTTTTTATTTAGGTGCACCAGCACAAAATTTAGGTGCACCCAAATTTTTCCTTGCGTTGCCAGAATTTCAAGGTCACCTTTTTATCACGCTCCATATACATTCATATATATTATGTAAATTATCTTAAACAAGAATAAGGTGTAAGTAAATATATTTTTTATTTGAAGCACAATCATACTGTATATAAAAATAAACATATTTTAAGTGCTTCACTGAGCTGCCAAACTAAAACATTTTAAGCAAAATAATTCATTTCAAAATAGAAAGTGCTACTGTTTAAAAGCGCTTCCCTGAACTGAGACCTAACATTTCATGGCTCAAAGTCTTATAGCGGGTCCCACCTTGCTGTCGCATGCCCTTCAGATGGCCAACACCTGTAATTTGGCCTTCTTGCCCTTTGGCCTTGGCTAAATCATCTTGCCACACTCTCCCTAGCATCAAAATCCTAGCTCCATGGGTTAGCTCCATGGCCCAGCTCCGTAACTCAGGGGTCCGCAATTCATTTTTACAAGGGGCCACATGAGAAACCTGAAATGTGTTGGAGGGCCGCATCAACGATAACTTGAACTTAATTCTGCTCACTATTCATTTTCTCTCATTGTAAAAAGCAGTAAAGTATATATTTTGATTAGCTGCTACTGGTTATCAGAAGATAACCAGTGCTGATGTGAAGGGTGGTGGGTTCTAATCCAGTCAGAGGTATAAACATTTTTATTTAATTATTATTACAGAAATTACAGTTTCAAGTCTTCTGGTTAATCCCAGTGTAACTATCTATTATGTAAATTGTACAACATTTTGCCATTTTGAAGGAGGAATCTGCCATTGATGCTTGCAGCTATATTTAAGAATATTATATTTAATGGTAATCCTAGGTTATAAAAAATAAAGAACTAAAAGAAGCTGTCCCACCACCATTTGAAAACATAGTTATGCCCCTGGTATGTGTGTGTGCACACTCCTTGAGATATGTGTTAGGATCATTTCTTTAACAAGTAATGCACAGAGTGGTCGGATTCAAAGAAAGTACAATAGCAGGGCTCCAGACTAACTTTTTGCCTTGGTTGCACTGGTGCGCCTAACTTTTTTATTTAGGTGCACCAGCACAACATTTAGGTGCACCCAAATTATTCCTCGCGTTGCCACAATTTGAAGGTCCCCTTTTTATCACGCTCCATATACCAAAATAAAACATTTCGAAATAGAAAGTGCTACTGTTTAAAAGTGCTTCCCTGAACTGAGACCTAACATTTCATGTCTTATAGCGGGTCCCCCCTTGTTGTCGCAGGCCCTGCAGATGGCCAACACCTGTAATTTGGCCTTCTAGCCCTTTGGCCTTGGCTAAACCAGCTTGCCACACTCTCCCTAGCATTCCAATCCTAGCTCCATGGGTTAGCTCCATGGCCCAGCTCCGTAAGGGGTGGGAAATTAATTTTTACAAAGGGCCACATGAGAAACCTAAAATGCGTTGGCGTATCAATGATAACTTGAATTTAATTCTTCTCACTATTCATTTTCTCCCATTGTAAAAAGCAGTAAAGTATATATTTTGATTAGCTGCTACTGGTTAATCAGAATAATAAGGATATTCTGTAAATATTTATATATATATTTTACATTTTGGTGTAGGTCAAATAGACTATAGAACTTATAAACAGTAGAAAACAAAAACAATCATTACATCAGTGTTTACTTTTATTTGTATCTAGTTAATCTTCACAAACACTGAAAAGTTGTTTTGCAGTATGTTAAAGATATGCAATTGATCAACTTCATACAAAAAGCAAAACTTTTTTCAGTTTATTTTGTTCTGTGAGAGAAATTCAGTGGCCTTGAACAAGTGCATCGAAATCTGGCTGAATGTCTGAGATGTATGCGAAGGACAGCTGACAGGTGATGATCAGGGTCTGCAGTTTAACTAGCAAACCATCAGCGATCCGCGCCCACTGAATCAGTCGAGTTCTTATTATGTCCGCGTTCATTTTTTTCTTTAGTCCCTTAAGGCCGATTTATACTTCTTCGTTTTTACGGAGACGGACACAGGGAACGCCCTCTCCGACGAGGAACTCCCTCTCCGAGCCCCTCGGAGAGCTCTACGTGCACCTCCTGATTTTCCTGACTATCCGTCTGTCCGTCCGTCATTTTACCGTGACCAACAAGACGAACAGAATCCTTTGACCGTCATTGCTGTACGTTTTTATAATTCATATTTCAGCTAAACAGTACATGTAAATCAGCATCTGAATTAAAATGTGACGAGAAATGGGCAGTGTAGTTGCTGAAAATGTGCTTATTTTATTGATGAAACGGCTAATTTGTAAATTTGCTCCGACTTTTCGATAACCTAGCTAGCATCGCAGTGCAGCGCCACCTACTCTTCTGGCAGTGAAGTGTTTTCAGCACCCACAGCCTTTGGAGTACTATAAATTCAACCAATCCGTCCGACTCCGTCCGTCCGTCTGTCCGTAACGGAGTCGGAGAAGTATAATTCGGCCTTTAGTGCCGATTGAAATTGTAATCCTGTTGTCCACCAACTAAGAACACAGCTTTGACTTTGACCTCAGCAAACAGATACTTAGAAGTCCATGTTTTGTTAAAAACTCATTCTCAACCTTTCGTTTTTCATTTGAGGGCTACTGTAACCAACAGCTAGCTCTCCTGTCGGTGAGGTTGCGCAAGCGCACATTATGTAAATCACCTGATCACTGTAGTCTTTCAAGACTACATATTTACTACCCCGCAACACATGTATTTATTTGTAATTTTTGATTTACCTTTCGAGGGCCGGATTGTCCCAACAATGCCCAGGTCGTAACTGATTTTCTGGTGCTCAGGTCGTAATTTCAATCAATCACACAGCACGGAGCAGTGTTAGCCTACAGGAATATCTGGACCACAGCCAATCAGAGGCAAAGACCCGCCCCGTCTCTGTCTCTGATTGGTTTAGACCACGATATTATCGAACCATGAGTGTGAGTTCCGTCAAAGGAGAACAAACACTTCGTTCGTAGAGAGGCAGCGGATGCGAGGTTGTTAGGTGCACCGGTGCGACCTAGGAATTTTTTTAGTCGCACCCGTACAAGTTTTGGTCGCATAGTGCGACCAATTTGGTCGTACTCTAGAGCCCTGAATAGTTTAATGCTTGCCGGCAAGAAGACAAAACCTGATCGCAATACAAAGTTTGTCCGCTAGCATGTTGTGCTAGCTACCTATTTAAACAGAACCGCTCTTGATAGTCATTGGTTAAAACAAAGGCATGCAAATGTCCCATGGCTCTTCTTTCATTGGCTCCCTTGCATAGACCTGGTATGTGTGCATCATCAACCCTAGTTCAATCTCTGGTTCTGGTGTCGTAAAAGCTCAACCCCCCAAACATCCTCTCAGCCTTAGTCTGTAACAAATGCTCACCCTTCCCCCAGGTCAAGATAAGGGCCCAGTATGTTTACATAAGCCGAGAATTAATTCAGGGGTAGCCCTTGCACACAAAGCTAAACACAGTATCATTCTTATATCATTCTTATACAGGATAAAGACTTACATCTTTAACTTTTCTGACAATATGCATGTAGAAAATCGAAAGAATCCCTATCAGGATTTAATAGTGATTTCATTTTTCACTGTGTGGAACATGGAATATGTTTTGTGTACATATTTGCTCAATATGACTGTGAGAGCAGGATGGAGAATCACAAAGAGGGCTGTGTGAGAGAAATGGGATTCGTCAACCGAAAACGAAACATAAATCAGGCTGTGTGTGTGTGTCAGTAGGCAGGAGGATGTCTATCGAAGCTGAGGTGTTGCTGCAGGAGGCAAAGGAAAGCATTGAGGCGGCCCAGAACTACAGAAGTGAGCTCCAGCAACGCCTGCATGGGCTCAGCCAGGCACGCAAACAGGTACTGAGGCCCATCTGCTGCTATACAGATCTGCATATTAATGTAGACCGCACAGACACATGCATTGGAGACAACTTCGGTATTGTCATTTCCTCTCTGGCTCCCTGGCTGTCCATCTCTGCCCTTACCCCCCTCCAGCAGACAGTAAACAATGCTGTTTTTCCTCTTATGTGATTCCAAACCAGAGACGGATAGATAGAGAGGATAAAAGGAAAGAATAGTCTGTTTCCAATGTTCAAACAAACCTGGTACAACTACGTGTAACTGAGTTAGAACCGTGAAACTCGCGCCTCAGGTATGTAACAGGCCACCCGCGTCAACGAAGAGCTAGCTTTTCTTTGGCGTAGCTGGTAGTGGTCACTCTTGGCAAGTCGGAGGTCGTGCGTT
Organism: Thaleichthys pacificus; assembly: GCA_023658055.1. Classification (NCBI taxonomy): domain Eukaryota; kingdom Metazoa; phylum Chordata; class Actinopteri; order Osmeriformes; family Osmeridae; genus Thaleichthys; species Thaleichthys pacificus. The sequence goes on along the minus strand of CM042862.1, from coordinate 15,947,171 downwards.
CGAGCCCAGTGAGTGGCGAACGAGCCTTGTCGTGACGGAGCGTGCGTGGCTACAGCTGTTACATACCCGTCACATACGTGTAAACTAGAACGATTGCATGTAGCCGAGTCCTCTCCTCTTTGGCCCTCTTCTTTCCCAGCTGTTTATGTCTAATGTTTGGCCTTTTTCCCATAATCCCTTACTCCCTCGGGTGTGAGTCACTAGAGGACCGTAATCGGAGATGAACCGTGGAAGCTAGTCAGCTAGATCACACACTAAAGTCATCCTCACTTTTTACAATCACATAATGCATTGTGTCAGACTGTTTTAATGTTTTGCGATTCTTTGTCAGCTCAAAATATTGATGATTCTTATCTGGACTAGACTGGACACACAAACACGGTGTCTTTTGTCTTTAAAGTGCCTGAATGTTTTTCCCTCCTGATCTATGCTCTGTTTATCAGTTGCTGTTCCTCCTTCCGTTTCCTGTTCTCCGTCTGTCAGCTTTTCGCTCTCCCCCACCCTCTCTCTTTCTCACCCCTCTCACGCTTTATTAATAAGAGACTGTCTCTCAATTTCTCTCAGGGGTTCTGTGATATATGACAAAAAACAAGTAATTCTATTTTATAAAGCGATTCTGCTTGTATGTGTGTCAGTGGTATAGAGGCGAGTTTGGTTGGTCTATTATGAGGAACTGAGACCCGAAGACGGCAGCAAACCACTGAACTTCCTGTCTCAATGGTTGCCAGTTACACACACACACACACACACACACTTATTTCTCAAGCAGAAGTGTACCTTCTCAGTCCTCCCCCACAGAATTTGACATACACTGGAAAACCATGCCACAAAAAATATTAAATAGCTTTTTCCTGCAATAAGTGATTGGTAAGATTTGTATTTAGTAAGTGTAGGCTGTACATGGATGTTAACACCAAAATCCAGACTAAACTACAATAACGCAGACAAGACAAGGACTGTCCATTGTTTCTTAAACTTTTTTTAAGGAGGATTAAAAAAGATTGACGATTCAAAAATATTGTTAATGTACTTAAACAACCCGAAAAAAAGACATCCCTGCTCAATTTATGCTAATAATTTGTTTCAACAGGAAAAATTACCACCACATCAAGAGGTCTATGATATCCCTACAGTCCAAATGTGTTTCTTATATACTAGTGTAATAAATGGACCAATACGCTGTTCCTATTGGTCCAGAAGACGTTCTCAAAAGTTAATAAATCCGTTTATATACCTTCTGAAAGTTCGCAGAAGTAAATAAACGTTTTTACGGACCTAGCAACAAGCGGTTGCCTTGGAGATGTAGCCATTGACCTTAACAACGTGGCATCTGCTCGGCAACAAAGTAGCCTAAATTGCAAAAAAAAAATATATATATATATATGGTTTTTGCACAGGTCCGCAAACGCCCCGCAATCGCTTCCCGTTTTAAAGAAGTATCTGAAGCAGACAGAAGACGAATTGATGTTGTTGATATGTTGCCTTGGACATGTAGTGTCGTCACCAGTGCAAGTGCAGCTGATTGCTCTGAAAACATGGCGTCTGCTCCAGATTCGACGTGTTTGATTTGTGATCTTCCCACGTATTGTTGTAGTATATAAGAAACCAAATGTTTACTCCTCGACAGGTCAGCAAACTCTTTGTCGCCTCGATTTGTTAAAACGATTTGTTTGTAAACAAACAAACGTTTTAACAAATCTCGGTTTACAAAGGCATTTGCAGACCTGTCGAGGAGTAAACATTTGCAGTTTATGCACCAACAAGCATAAATTACAAGTTTAAATGGAAATATCCCCCCTCCTTCCCCCCAGGTGCGGGGTAGCTCCAGCCAAGCCCGCGAGGCCCTGAAGCGCCACTTCTCCGAGCTGCAAATGGCAGCGGCGCGCCTGCTGGCCGAGCGGCTGGCCTCCCTCCTGGCTGAGGTGGACGCCATCGAGCATGACAGTGTGCAGCCACTGGACGACTGCCAGAAGATGATTGAGCAGGGAGTCGGCGCTGCTGACGAGCTGCTCCGCGATGGTGGGTTTGAGTGTGGCACGTGCACACTGGGGTGTGAAAAAGTGGATGTAATGTTACACATTTCTAGCGTTGGCTCTCGATCATTATCCATTCACCTGACTGTGAACAGAAGGTGTATTGTGGATTAATCTAAAGTAATTAGATCAGTTAAGTGATTAAATAAGGTAGGGGGGAAATAAGATCTCCTCTAGACATCCAACCCCACAATGCATTTTAGAATTCTGATTGGTTGTTCTGTTGATAATCCTTTTCCCGGTGAATGACACCATGGTTGTCACTGACACTTACACAAATACACACAGCATGTGTGAGAGACCATTTGTTAGTTGATCTGTACTGTGTTGTATTGTTGTCATGCTTGACCCTGACTTTATGAATTTTGTTTTATCTTATCACACTCTTATCAACTCTTATCAAACATAAGGGTGATAACAATCTCTTATGCCAAGTAATTTATTTACATTTGATTAGATTATAATTCGGTGCAGGGGAGAATCTCTTTTTTCTCATTCCTTTTCTCTCTCAATTTAATATGATGTGGTCTAATCTCCAGGCGAGGTAGCTATCCGCTGTGGGCTGGCTGAGAAGGAAGACAAGCTTGGAAGCTTCACCAAGAAGGCTCTACAGATCCAACTAGACAGGTAACGGAGAGGGGTATGGGGGGTGGAGAGAGAAAGACTGGGGGGGGGATTTTTCCTAGTTTGTTTCTAGGATAAATTGCATACATTTAGTGACTTAATTTAAAGGCAGGATAGGCAACTTTTTTTCGAATCTTAACAATTTATAACTTTCAAACAAAAATATCCCACCCCTCCCTTCAAAGCCACTCTCCCAAAACACATGAATGCGCTGCCTGACTTCTGCCGGTAGGTAGACAGACAGACAAGTAGCCTGTGTAATCATTGCATTTGTTCTGAATGCCGTACAATCATTAGTGCCGGTCCGACCTTAATGATGACGTCTGGTCACCCTATCTAATTAGATCCAGTTATACTGGCAAAAATGTAGGCCTAATGTTTTTCATTTATTGTCAGAACACAGTCCAAGTATTGCAAAAATGAGAGCGACGTATAATTGATTGGAAATTCTAGGCTATAGGGCTTACTTGATGTTAGCCTGTTGATGTTAGCCTATTCAATTGAATAACTTTCGGAATGACAAGATACAATGGGTAATATGTCCGAAATAATATCAAACCGGTTGAGAATGTGTATTTTGGTTTTATGTAGGCAATCGTATTACTGTAACATTGGGACTCCAGTTTCAACTGTAGATGACGGGTTACGTAAGGGCAGTAGTGCATGTAAAACAAAAGTTGCATTTGATAAATCAAGTAGGCGGCCTATGTACTACAACTAGCCTGACAGATAATTTTGAATAGCCTAAGTTTTGTTCTCTTTACATCTACGGACTAAATAGAATAAATAGGCTAATCTTGGATAGGCTACTGCATTGAGCACAGGATACTGCATTGAGCACAGCACTCTTTTTTTGTTTTTTGAGCTGGTAACCCGTGATTGCATCTTCCAGGCTGTTTGAAAGATGCAATCTCATCCCCCCTAATGATCGATCTCGTAGTGAATCAATGCATTTGGTCTCAACGGTTCCTTTCAACGGTGTAGCTTACTCAAATCCAGTTATCCAACATTCCAAGCATTCCATTCTGATAGGCCTACTTACAGCTCAATAATACATTTCATTTAGCTTACTGTATGCCTTTGTTAATTGCATTAGTTAAATCGCGGTAGGCTACTTATGCAGTTTCGACATGAGTAAAGACATTTATGTAACAAGATTCACTGTTACTGAAAGTATATACACAGGGGCGGTTTTAGGCACGGGCCGACGGACCGGGCCGACGGACCGGGCGCCGCATTTCCGCAATTTGTGTGTTTGGCGCCTTCAGTTGGCCAAAAAAGGTATTGCAATTGTGGGGGGGAGGGGGGGGGGGGGGGTGTAGTAAGTGAAAAACTCGCCTGGGGCGCCAAATGTGCTAGGACCGCCACTGTATATACACTCTATATTGTTGTTCTGTTCGCTAGCCAGCCCCTTTGAAAGCAGCTGATTTTCGGTTGTAAAGGCAAATTCACAGAAAGTCCCTGTTTTCCTTACTACGCTTAGTTTGATTTCATTGGGACTGCCTTTTGCATTAGTTCAATCGCGGTAGCCTACTACAGGACACCTGCAAAATATTAACCTTGCAGAGTGTCCGGTTCTACAGTTAAGCATGGGCACCTAAACCCATTCTAATTTGCACACACACACACAGAGTTCTGTCATTATTTGAGAGATGACTATTGTAAGAAATATTATGAAGTGAAAATCTCTTTCTGCCCCCCTTACAAAAAAGAAGTATACTTCAAGTTTATTTTGTAAGTATACTTAGTATAAAACGTATACTATTATCATGGTACTTAAAGTATACTAGCAGTGTACTTATTTATATACTATTTTTGTACTAAGTAAACTGAATTGGCCCACTTTTTAGGTCATTTAGTTCACTTTAAAGTACACATAGTGTATTTGAGGTTTATTTTTGAACACTGTAAAGGAGCCTGTGTAGTGCACTTTCAGTTCATAAAGCATACTTCCTAAAGTACTTCAAAGTATACTTTGGAATACTCTAAAGTAACCTGTGTAGTGCACTTTCCGTTCATGAAGTATACTTCCTAAAGTACCTCAAAGTATACTTTGCAATACTTTCAAGTGCACTTTCAATTAATTTAAGTACTTCAAGAAGTAAACTTATAATATATATAAATTTACTATGATTTACTATTATATTTAAATGTTTATCGGCCCCTCAAACAACGCTGATCTTGCGTCACTTGGCGAGAACGGGGGCCCTCGCCAAGTGACACTGCAGATTCTTAGCTGAAAGAAGCAGTGTAGTAATCCATCTTTTCTTATGAAACATACGTCATTTATCTCATGATTACAATGGTAATCCAGCACAACAATGACAATTACCACGCAACAAAACATTACATTCTAAGCAGACACATTTAAGAAACAAAATTCATGAAGTTACATTTGTATTTCGAACAAACGGCAAACTTATCAGCAAATGTTAACACTATTTACCGCCTTGCATCATGGGAATTGACCAGCCAATGAGCCACGCTATCTTCATTTTTTCACGTCGTTATTTCGTTCTTCAGTCAGTTTGACAGTATAACCTTCAAATGCATAATGCAACCCTTCTGTCTGCTTCTTTCTCAAGTAGCTTTTTTTCCATTAATACTCCAATTGATATATTAGTATAAGAGTATAGGGCTTCAAAATGTTGTGGCAGTAATTAAGGTTACAGCTTCAGTACCAAAAAAGATTCAATGTGAAATGCATAATAGATTTTCCTAGACATGAATAATTAGAATGAGATGGATCTAAAAAATGTAACCTGTAATGTACTTAAAAATTATTTTGACTTTTTGCTGTATAATAATAGAAAACGTACATCCTACTCCAGAAGAAATGTATACCATTTTCTGTTTCTAAGCATACTTCTTAAAAGTATATCAAAAATCAACTATTTTCAAAGCATACTTAAAAGTACATCAAAAGTGAACTATTTTCTAAGTATACTTCTTAAAAGTATATCAAAAGTGAACTAAAAGTCTACTATTCATATTTTAGTAAACTTATAGTATACTTTAATATACTTATTTTTTGTAAGGGCCTGGCAGCCAAATTTACTTGTTTTCATGCAAGTTCATAACTAATATTTTTGCACTTAAATCTGAAAGGGCATTTTTGCATTGCATGGGCGTACAGCTCATTTGAAATATTCACCAAATGTGTGTGTGTGTGCGGCCTGCACGGTGGCAGCCTCCCGGAGGTGCCGGCCCTGGTGGATGTGCCATGTGTTTCAGCCCAGCTGGACGATTCACTTCTGTATGCGGTGAGGGAGCGCGTGGCCAAGCACGGCTCTGTATCTTCGCACCCCCCGGTCCAGATAGAGGAGCTGCAGGAGAGGCCTGGGAGTGTGCTGGTGCGCTGGTGCAAGGTAGGAATGGCAAAGCACAACACACACACATAACGACCTGGGGCCTGTACTACGAATCAAGATTTGGCGTTAACGAGGTAACTTCAGGTTCAACCCAGGGTTTTCTGTATCACGACGGTGGATCACTTGTTACCGGGGTCAATCGCCATGGTAACTCATGTTGAACACCTAACCTAATTGAGAGCAGGTTAAGTTGGAGATCAGAGATCAACCGGTAAAGCACCGCCCACTGACCCATTCGTTCTTGACGATAATGGCGTCACCGTTCTTAGAAGATCCTGTGGCGCTTGGTGCGCAGATAGTGAGAGGTGCGCTCAGAAGAGCCAGAACATTTAGAGACCCTTTGGCATTCCCTGATGAATATCTTTATGAAAGATATAGATTCTCAGCTGAGGGAATTGCGTATCTTTGCCAGCTTCTTGAGCCGTATGTTGCCAATGCAACACATCGAAGTCATGTGCTCACAGTCCCACAGACTGTATGCATAGCGTTGTGTTATTTCGCTACGGGTACTTTTTATGTAGTGTCATGTTTTAAATTTACATTTAGTCATTTAGCAGATGCTCTTATCCAGAGCGACTTACAGTAAGTACAGGGACATTCCCCCCGAGGCAAGTAGGGTGAAGTGCCTTGCCCAAGGACACAACGTCATTTGACACGGCCAGGAATCGAACTGGCAACCTTCAGATTACTAGCCCGATTCCCTAACCCAGTGGTCACCAACCTTTTTAGGCCAAAGATCACCGACCTTTGCCTTGGTGACCCGAAGATCTACCTATTGAGGCGTTGAGAGACAGAACAGACTCCAGACTGAACTTACAACTTAACTTTATATTTGGCCTTATTGTAATTGAATGAAATCAAACACTTTGTGAACAATATGAACAAGAAAAAACACTTTTGCAATGAGCAGGCTGGATATGAACGGTTTTATTTATAAACTGAAGTTACAACACAACACTGACAAATTTCTCATGTGACAAGTCAGTGTGATGGCTGTGACTGAACACTGTCTGTGAGTGCCTTGTAGTTTGGCTCATAAGCAGAGACAGCCAGTCTGAGGCAGTCTGTGAGGTGTCTGTCAGTAAGCCGGCTCCTGTACTTGGATTTGGTGATTTTCATCTGTGAAAATGCCATTTCACAGAGGTAGGTCGATCCAAAGTAGGCACTCACTTTTAGTGCACATGCACTGAGGAGAGGAAACTTCTCTCGGCTGACAAGTCCCCAAAAGTCACTGTCCCTTGACCTGGCTTTCAGCTCAATGTCATTTTGCAAATCAAGCATCTCCATGTCCACTCCACTTGGCAAAGCAAATGCTTTCTCGAATTGGTCTGCAACCTCCTCTGTATTAATAGGCAGGAATGGGTTTGAAAGAAATGCAGCAATATCCTTCATGATTTCTAACTCACCAAAACGTCGACTGAACTCCGCTGCCAGTTTGTCCAGGTGCACACAGTACTGCTCAGGGTGAAAGTCAGAAGAGTCTTTGATGGACTGTGACATTTTTTCCAGGTTTGTAAAGTGTGTCAGCGTCCCTTTCCTCAGATTCGTGGTCCAGACACAGAGTTTGGCCTTGAACGCATTCACTGCGCTGATCATGTGGAGGAGGTGCCGGTCTTTTCCCTGGAGTTCGTGGTTGAGCGAGTTCAGTTTTCCGGTTAGGTCCGTCAGAAACCCCAGGTCCAGTAGCCACGCATCCGTTGAAAGTTCCTCGTGCTCCTCGTTCCTTTTCGACAGAAACGTCTTAATCTCAGGCAGCAAGTCAACAAATCGCTGCAGCACTTTTCCGCGACTCAACCACCTGACATCAGCATGCAGAAGCAGGTCTCCATACGCCGAATCGAGCTCATCCAATAACGCCTTGAATAAGCGATGCTGAAGCGCTTTTGCTCGAATCGAGTTTACCACTTTGACCACCAGTGACATGACATGAGAAAAGTCCACAACTTTCCCAGCCAAGGCTTGCTGATGAATCACACAGTGATACTTCATGAAGTCGGGGAAATCCGGATCATTACGGCACAGTGCTATAAAACCAGCGTGCACACCGCACATTGCCGGTGCCCCATCGGTAGTGATTGCCACCAGTTTCTGAATGGGGATGTTCTTTTCACGGACATAGCTTTTAAAAACGTTGTAAATATCCTCACCTCTCGTTCTCTCTTTTAATTGGAGAAGAGTGAGGAAGTCCTCCTTTGTTGTAAAGTCCTGGAAAGCCATTCTGACAAATACAACAAGCTGAGCCGTGTCCATTACATCCAGCGATTCATCAAACTGCAGTGAAAAATATTCACAGAGTGACAAGTCCTCCAACACCTGTTGACCAACGTTATCCGACAGTAACTCGATCCTTCGTGTCACTGTTGTAGGACCAAGAGGCACAGCACGGAATGCAGCTTTTATGTCCTCTTTGTTTTTGAAGGTGCTGCAAACAGTCTCTGCGGTGACGGTCAATAGTTCCTTAAACAAATCCCCATCTGTAAAAGGTCTCTTGTGTTTAGCCAAAATGTGGCTAATACGAAATGACGCCTCAGTTGCAGCCTTACTTTGAGACGTAGGTTGTGAGAAAAGCGACTGTTGAGCCTTCAACTCCACTTTCAGCTCCTGAACTTTTTTGGCGCGGATTGCGCTCTTTGGTGGATAGCAGTCTTTGAATTTCGGATGGTTAGTGTTGTGGTGCCGCTCCAAATTCCCTCGCTTAGACAGTGCCTGTGGCTGGTGGCACAACATACACACACTCTTGTCTTTTACCAAGGTAAAGATGAATTCCTCCTCCCATTCATGATGGAAACTGTAGTTTTTCGCCCTCTTTCGTGGTGCCTCTGCCATGCTTGCTAACACTATGTGGACAACACGGCCGGGTAAATAAACAAACCAACGGCAACCACGCCCACAGGTATCCTGGGATAGCAGGTCTCTCAAAGGTCGTCTTCGGGAAAAAACGCCCATTTATTCTGTCGGTGAATTGCTTTGCAACACGCACAGGCCAATATGCAAATCCAGGTACAAGAGAACGCGCGTTCAGTTTAAGAATCCTCCGCGTTCATGAATTAGTCGGAGATCAGTATTTCTGAAATTATTTTGGAGATCGACAGGGAAAGTCTCCGAGATCGACACGTCGATCGCGATCGACAGGCCTAACCGCTCAGCCACCTGACTCCCTAATGTTGATATGTTATCCCTATTCACTGGGGTGTCTCCCCTTAACCCCTTCTGTTGTCCTTGGGTTGCTTTGACCCATTTTCAAATTATTTTCATATCAGAAATTTGGGTTTCCTTCAACCAAAACATTTCAAACCAAAAAGAACAATGTGTATGGTACCGTACAATGCTCTTCACAAGTTAAATAAATGATCATTTCCCTACTTTCATTGAATTTGGATGTTTCATTCACTTTTATAGCATTTTTCAAAAACAATAAATAGGACATTGAAAGAAATTGGGAAAACCCCCAGAAAAGACTCAAAAGGCACAACCAAAAATTATTTGGGACAAGCCACAAAAAGGTATACAAAGACCAAAACGTAGAAAAAAAGTTGAACATATACATCCTCATGTGTTCTCTCTTTCCTAGGAACGCAGAAAAAGAATGTTAGTGTAACTAAGTTTAGTGGCATTCATTCAGTCATGGACTACCTTCTTCTCATATTCTATTTTTTCTATCTCCAGCCTTGTTTTTTTTTTTTAAAGCCTCTTATACTCTGTCGAGCCTTTTATACTCTATATCGAGCTCCAGGGTTCTTTTATATAGGGCCCTCACATTGTCTGCTCCAACCTGAAACAAATAAAGAACAATGGGCCTCATTCACCAATATCTTCCTAAGTTATTTCTTAAATTTGTTCTTAATAAAGTTCCTAAGAGAAATCTACGTGTGATTCATGACGTGTTCTTAAACAGCAGAATTGTTCGCAGGTGTGTTCTTAGAATGATGAATCCCAATATTTTGTAAGTTGAAAGCTTGTGCCCCGTTGCTCCTATTTAGCATAGGTAAACGCCCCGTTAATTCCCATAAAAGGGCATGCGATGGCAGGGCCGTGTGCACACAGAGAAATGTCAAAAAGACGTGGTAAAGATGGTGGAGGCCTCGACAAAAGACAGAAAAACTTAATTCTGAAGTGGAGGTACAGCTGCAAGAAGTTAGCGACAAACGACATCATATTTAGTAGCGTCAGCGGTGGATACAAAGCAGTAAATAAAACCGATGCATGGAATGCAATTACTCATGCAGTGAACGCTGTATCTGGAGAAGGGCGCAGAACTGATGAAGTGAAAAATAAATGGTTTAACTTTAATCTGAATTCTTAAGCAAAACACATCACAACCTAGAAATCAGTTGACTGTTACAAATATCCATGAGGACTGCTCTTGGTAGCCTAAAGCGTTCCAACAGGTAGCCTACTCGTCGCTCTCTGCAAATAAATCGGTATGGTCAAGGAAGATGTGTTCCCTCCTCAGGGAACGATCTTCAAAATTTTGCAGCAGCAATAAATACGCCATTATGTGGGGTGTAGTCCTAGTGTGCGGAATAAGCCTACTTAGGGCCTATAAATACAGTGATAAGTCACTTATTATTGGATGGCAACGTTCCCTGTTAACATAATTGATTTGAATTGAAGGCAAAGCAAGGCTAGTTTACAGTTTTTTTACAATCGTTATGACAATCTTTTCAATACATCTAACAAGTTTCCTTAACTCTTAATGCACCAACACACCTACCACACACAATTTGCAAAACTGTTAATTTCATGCTCAAAATCACACATTGTAAATTGAACTCAAACACTCATTTTCATAACACAAAAATACACTAAACAATACACCATGTCTACCAAAACACTAACACACGTTCTCTTTCAACAGGAACATTTAATCAATCATAGCACATGTCATAAAAAACACTAACATCAGATGAAATTACAGAAACTGCATTCTATTATACAGTATATGTGTCAGGTCTCACAGTATATGGATCATATATTGTGTTTTGCAATGCAGTTTCTTTTGAAGCCTCTTTACATTTGTTTTGTTGGGTTTAGTAAATGCATGCATTTTGTTTCTTTTGTTGCAGAAATTCAGAACAAAAAATTAATGACCCATCTCAGAGTAGCTTTATAGAATGTACGGTTACTGTATTGAAAAAAAGAAGACAGAAACATAATTGCTGTAGTAAAGGCTTCAGTTGCAACAGGACATTACTGCAAGAAATATGCAATATAGCTGCCCTTTACAATATTTCATCAGTTACCCTATAGCTCTGGCCCTTCTCTGAGCACCACCACACATTCTAACTCCTCTCCCTCTCCCTTGCCCCACTCCTCTCCCTTGTCCTGGTACTTGTCTTCCTGTGCGTAAATTCTGTTCTTACCTAAGAACAAATCCCAAATAAGAAAACATTGGTGAATGCCAGAATCTTCGTGAAAACTGCGTAAGTGGGGTTTGAGAACAAATTTGTTCGTAAAAAACATTTGGTGAATGAGGCCCATTGTCCCTTTGCAAGGCACACTTGGAGAAAGTTGAAGGTGTCCATTTGACTACTGTGTTTCAAGGTTCATTGCTTATACCTCGTGTCTTTGTCTTGGCCTTGAAGTGGAGGCCCTAGGCTCAGGGGGAGGAAGAAGTTCCTCTTCCTGCTGAGTTTAACACCATAGCAATTTAATCAATTGAGTCATAATTTAAATGAGCACTTTGAGGCCTTGTGTCTCATGTTCAGACCACCACCATTAGCAAGCATTACAGACACTTCAATCACATATGCAGTAAATGGCATATTTGATCAATATTCAGTAACCACATATGGCATACATACTGGCGTATGACTATTGGTTTCCCTGTTACCTCTGTATGGCACAGTGGGTGGTGGCAGCAACACCACTGTATTTCCTGTCACTGCAGAGAACAGTAATACATTTCACTCCTACAATATTCATAAATAATTGTTGAATGAAAATGGTCACATAGATTACTTGAAACATACATTTGCCTGGGTTTCCGAGCTGCTGCCACCAGGGTCTGAAGAAATGCCCCCTTCCACTCCTTCCATCATGGGGTGACCCTGATAGCTGGAGAGGACCAGCTCCTCAGCAGGAGTGAAGTCCTGTGGAGCAGGGCTCCCTCCAGTTTTCTTTGCCAAATTTTTCTTCCTGTTGGCTGCAAAAGATTTCATTGTTCTATAGGCCCTTTGTATACCAATATCCTACAAAAAGGACTGACTCAGCCTTGTACTTGTTGGCCTTAAAATATGTGCAAGTATTGACTACGGCTACTTACCGTTTTGAATTATGTTTTTATATTTATTTTTTATTTGCTCCCATGATCGTTTGCCACTGCAAATTATTTTCTAATTATACACTGTAATTATGGTCACATCTTGTGCCTGGGGCAGTGATATCAATAAGTCATGTAACTTACGCATTTACAGCGTCTGCTATTTTCTGCCAGCTTGGCAGCAGCGACTTTGTGGATTTTTGCCTGTATTATATGTCTGTATTCCTGATATGTTTGTATTAGGCTATTTCACGCAGGAGGAGTAGACAAAGTTTGTAAGATTAATGTCTGCTCCTCCTGCGTGAAATATGCGGCTATTGTTTTGTCCATTTTTTGCAATTGTACATACGGTGCAAACACCGCCCCTTTATGTGAACGCGCACGTCTCTAGATTGGAAAGATCTGGGTTGAGTTAAAGAGTTGATAACCGCCGTTGTGATACCGCTTATCGTGATTGCGATTGTTAGGCTTCATGTAGGCGGGTAACTGAAAGTAATCCAGAGCATGTTGATTTTGATTCGTAGTACAGGCCCCAGACATCCTTGAGGTTTTATACAGTGGGGGAAATAAGTATTGAACATTTAAAATTCTGTAAATATATTTCCAATGAGGCTATTCACATGACATTTTCACCAGACTTTGGTATTTCAGTTTTTCACAATAGCTAAAACAAATTTGAAAACGGTCACCCATTTTCTAAAACACCAAACCAGATCTTCCAAACTACTTTTCCAAAACCTCTGACTCTTCTGGCAAAATCAAACACACCATTTAACCTGTGCTCAAAATAAAACAATGCTTTCAGATCATAAACACAGCAAATCAATATATAAACTAGGGGTGGGAATCTTTTGGTACCTCACAATTCGAATCGATTCTTGGGTTTGATTCGATTTTTAATCATTTAGTATTTTTGGGGGGGGGGTTTTTGAAATTTGTGAATCGATGTGAATCGCTAGTAGACTGAATCGCGATTCAAATGTGAATCGATTTTTTTCCCCCACCCCTAATATGAACACTATGGAGCAATCATTAGACACAACACCAGTCGCGGAGCCAGAGGGGTGGCCGGGGTGGCACTGGACCCCCCTGATATCGGACTGGCCACCCCAAAATGTAATTCGCTATCCCTGGCAATTGGATGCTGATTGACATTTAATTTATCTTGTTAAAAGAAGAGTTTCTTTTGACATCTGGCAGCGCGTTTTTTCAATCGAGGATATTTCCACAGCTCACCAGTCAGTCACAAATCACTACGCCAGCGTCTGATACAGCGCCAGCGACGGAAGACAAAGAGCATACTATTACAGTTATTGTTTTAAGGTTTAGCATTGGGGTTGAGGCTTCCTGAACAAAATGTTATGAAAGTTGAGTTGCTGGGCCATAGAAAAAGATGCATATTGGCAATTTGGTTCCATAACAGATTCAGATAAGAGAAATATGTCTCTGTTTTTGTTTAGCACTTAGCATTACCTTAGTAGCTAACAGCGTAGTTATACAGTGGTGTAGTTGATTCAATTTCGTTTTTTTCATTTTCATTTATATAGCACACTTTTAAAACAACAACAGTATCATTTAGCCATTTGAAATCTATTGTAATGACCTGACTAGGTCAGAAAGGAACAATCGTCCAGGCATAAGAATTGACGCTTATTAACCACACGGTACACAGGCTACTAGTAAGCCAAACAGCTGTTTGGCCCTAGCCCACGCTAAATAAAAGAAAGGTAGCCCACAAAACAATAGTGACCGCCTCTTGTGAAACACAGACGTAACAGAAAGAACAGACGCTAAACCTGGTCTTAACTTCGAACGCTCCATCCCCCCTGCACAACCCCCCTCCATGCCCCTTCGCCAACTACTAGGATGCCCGGAATCCGAACATTCTGGGCATTCCCGTGATTAGCAGACAGCAGGTTGATTGGCATGTCGGACCCCGCGAACACTACTGGTAAACAACGAACTAACAACCTAACATATAACACATGTCTTTCGGTGTGGGTCGCTACACTAGTTTTGTACTTTAACTGCTAAGATTCCTTGAAGAGATGCCTTATCAATCTATTAACGTTACAAAAGATTAACACTGCAGTCAGATAGCTACCCTGTTTGCTATTGTATAATGCCTGTTTGAAATATGTATTTCAGAGTAGGGCTAGCCATGATCTAGTAACTTAAAGGCTGGTAGTTGATAATAATGGGGATATGTTTAAGATTGAGATTGGACTCAAATGTGGGTAATTGGATGTGTAGGCCTACATGTTATTTTTGCTTAGGGTTCACTTCAAACATTAAAAGAAAGGGTGAGATAGCAGACATCTTCAAAAAGCTGAGCAAACGGGATCAGGTGGAAATAGATCCCAGTCCTTGCATCACCCCAAGACCTCAGAGACGATTCCCTCCCCAAGGCTACAGGCACCAGGTCAGAGCATACTAGGCAGTCAGTAACATGCCAAGTTTAGCTTGTGTTTGTAGGCCACATGTAAGCCTACACAAAAGTTTTTTTTCCGATTAAGCCTCATTTTTTTGTGTGAGTATACACTAATAGTTATGTTTTAATGTAAAAGATCAAAGGATATAACCTCTAACCTGGTTAGACCCAGATTATATATTCATGAAAACAGAGTGACCAAAGTCTCTCCAGTTTGTGAGTACAGTACAGTGTGTGTAAGAAAGAAATGAGTTGCAATTCAGATGTAGAGACACATTCACACAATGTAGAATTTGATTAAAGTAACCCTAGTGGACCATACTAGGCCACACCGAAGAACTCAGGCTTAAGTGAATTTCTATTTCTCATCAGCAGTCATATGAATAATTTACACTGCTTAGATGCCATGCTAAGGTTATACATTTTCAGTCTTGATCTGTGGATATATATATATACCCCATATATAAAAGTCTGGTTCCGCCACTGCACAACACAACAACATGGAGAACCCAGCATCCAGGGCATGTAGTTACAGAAAAATATGTTAATTGTACATACTGCAGTAAATGGATTTCGCAATAAAGAAAGTATAACAATCACAACTTACTGTAGTTCTGTGAATGAATAGCATACTGTAAGTACTTAAAGTAATACAGTATTGTATGTCTTTATATTCAGCACTTGCATGAAAATAGTCCAAAGAACAAAGAAAACTCTAAATGAAAAGCATTTTACAGTAAACTCAAATGTTGTGCAACTGCAAAATCAATGTGAGATTTACAGTATTCTGCTTCAGCATCACGTCTTTGTACTGGGACCGGCCAGAGGATCACATCATTAGAAACAAGTTTGAACAATTTTGAGTCATTGTGTTTTAAAGATGACAACAGTGTTGTAGTTGTTACGGTTTGCCGCCTGTGTATACCATTTTGCAACACAAGTGCATCACAGTGCAAAATGTTTTTAGTGAGTGAGAATGTGTTTAGAGTTTTGCCAGAAGAGTGACTGATTCGACCAATGGGTTTAGGCCACTGATCATTTTTGTTCAGAGAATGTGGTTTATTGTTTTAGCAATTGTGAATAATTGTAACTCAAGAAATCCACACATATATAAAGAAATCCCAAAATTAAAATCCATAAATTTACATTTACATTTAGTCATTTAGCAGACGCTCTTATCCAGAGCGACTTACAGTAAGTACAGGGACATTCCCCTGAGGCAAGTAGGGTGAAGTGCCTTGCCCAAGGACACAACGTCATTTGGCAGAGCCGGGGATCAAACCAGCAACCTTCTGATTACTAGCCCGATTCCTTAACCGCTCAGCCACCTGACTCCCTGAAGTTATGTGTAAAAAAGTGGAATGACACAGGAAAAAAATATTGAACACACTAAGAAAAAGCAGTTCTCCAAGGCAAGGTAAGGCAAGGAACCATCTGAAATCCGTAAGTAGTTAGAAAATAATTATACCTCCTATCTGTGTGAATGAATATCAGTTGGTAAATTGATGGTGTGTAAAAAGGCTTTTTGTTACCAAGGTGTCACACAAGAAACATCTCATGATGGGTAAAAGAAAAGAGCTCTCCCAAGACCTTCACAACCTTGTTGTTGCGAAACATATTGATTGAATCGGATCCAGACATATTTCAAAACTTGTGAATCTTCCAGTAAGCACCATTGGGGCCATTATCCGCAAGTGGAAGAAACTTCTCTGTCATCAATCGGCCATGCACAGAAGCTCCTCGCAAGGTTTCTGACCAGGGAGTCAGAAGAGTAGCCGAAAAGCCAAGGACCACTTGGAAAGAGCTTCAGAAACACTTGGAGGCAGCAGGTACCATTGTCACAGAGAAAACAATATGCAATGCACTCGACCACCATGGCCTCTATGCATGCTCACAGCGCAAGAAACCACTACTAAAGAAAAGGCATGTTGGAGCTTGTTTAAAGTTTGCTTCAACTCATTTGGACAAGCCTATGAATTACTGGGAGAGTGTATTCTGGTCAGGCAAGTGAAAAATTGAACTTTTTGGCTGATGCTACACACCATGTTTGGAGAAGAAATGGCACCACACATCACCCTATAAACACTATACCAACAGTGAAGTTTGGAGGTGGAAGCATCATGGTGTAGTTGTTTTTCATCGCATGGTAGACTTCATATTGAAGGAACGATGAACAAAGATCCTTGAGAAGCATCTGCTGCCATCCACAAGGATAATGAAGATGACACGTGGGTGGACCTTCCAGCAGGACAACAATGCAAAACATACTCAATTGTAAAGCTCAATTCCAAAGCTCAATTGGTTTCAGAGAAAAATAGATGTTAGAATGGCCCAGTCAATCACCTGAATTGAATCCAATTGAACATTTGTGGAAAGAGCTAAGGTTCAAAGACAATATGTTTAGAAGAATGGGCCAAAATCACTACCTGAATACTGCGACCGTTTAATTTCTTCATACAGGAAGCATCTTGAAGCTGTCATTACAAACAATGGCTTCTCCACTAAAAATTCAATACATTTCATTCAGTTTAATACTTTTTTCCTGTCATTGCACTTTATTACACATAACTTAATTTATGGACTTTAATGTTTGTATTGCTTTATGTCTGGATTACTTGTATATTGTGAACATTTCATGTGAATAGCCTAATATACTGAAAAGAACGTTGATGCATTAAATACTTAAATATGTTCCCCCACTGTAGGTTATCTATGTTGTTGTAATTTTGCAGTTGTTATTTCATGTTGTTGTTTTCCAATGTTAGGCAAGCTACTTGGAAAATGTAGTGAGCTAAGCTACCAGTTACTCGAGTAAATGAAGCTTCATTACACTGAAGCTACCCCCCAGGGAAATGTAGCAAGCTAAGCTACAGAAACATGGCAAAAGTAGTTTACTACTACTATTTTTTCTTTTTGTATAAAAAAAGTAAAGTTCCAAGTCAATGATATCTCTGTTATGAACTAGAGAGGGTACAATTTCTGGGGAAATTTCTGGGGAAATTGTGGGGTGTGCTTGTGTTGGTTGCAGAGGGGTCAGTATTTTTACAACTGATATTAGTTTCTTTTATATTTAAAAAGCATAGCCTCTTATTATTTATAAAGATTACATAGATTTAAAAGCATAGGCTACATTTGTTGCTGCTCATTTATAACTCAAAATAAAAATAATGAAGTGTGGGATGAAACGGTTGGCATCTCATTTCCCCTGCAAGAGGGAATGGTGATAGGCTATAGCAGCCTTATAGTTGAAAAGTTGCATAAAAACGAATATATTGGGCAATCCGGTGTAAAAATGGTCCTAACCTGTATGACTGTAATATCCCTTAAATGTTTCCCTTCTAGTGATATCTTCAGGCATTTAGCCTACTCATATTGCATTCATTCATTAATAAAGAACCCCCTTTGAAACACGCTTATTCTAACAACGTTGTCACCGGCATGTCAGTTGGAAGCGCGATTCAAACAGTACCAAACAGTTTTTTTTTAAATGGCTAATACAACAAGTTTACTGGAAGCGATACCTGACAGTAACAACTTCCCTGATCTGAAGACGCGGCGCTCATGTGACTGGCTATCCGCGTTGTAAGTAGGGAAAAGTGCATTCAACTTTGTCAGCTTCTCTTATACTCCCTCTATATCAGCCTCTCTCAATCCTGGTCATTGATCCTGGTCCCTGGGTCTACTGTAGCCATGCAGGTTTTTAGATGTTTATCTGCTCCAAATGACTGGTTGTGAAAAAAAAGTTGGAAGCACGATAGATAGACTACGACTAATAAGCCCTACAACCCCCCCCCCCCCCCCACACACACACACACACACACACCTGTAACTACGGTCAGTCACTGCTGCAGGGCTCTCAAGTTTTGAAGACAGGCAAGAGTGACATTCTCATCCCCCGCCCCCCCCCCCCCCCGCCCCGTGAGGGGTTAAAAATTAATTAATTAATTGCTTTATACCTGACATCTTTGAAAGGCAGCAATGATTAATGCATCCATGGCCAGGATATAATTATAAAATATGACAATATTTTAAAAGTGTCCTATAACATCGACTATGCAAAACACTTAAATGTATTTAGTGCTAATAAAATTATTACGCCTATTTGGAAAGAGATGTTTATAATGTGACTATGTCAGTCATCGTGTGATAACGAAAATATGACTAGGCCAATTTTATGTAACAGACGTGGCATTGCAAACTACGTCAGAGGTATCGGGCCTATGTTCGTCCCGCACTGGGTACGAACCTGCCACCTCTGACATCCCTAGTGCCCCCACTACCAACTACGCCAACGAAAAGCTTGTAATCCGTCGACGCGGGTGGCCTGTTACATACCTGAGGAGTGAGTTTCACCGATACACACCAGCTACATCTATGAACTACTTGTTCTGAGCAGGTGTTGTCAGTGAACAGGCTGTAAAACTGTTGGTTAAGTTACAGACACTCGTGAAAAACTGATGCTAATTATCTGGGAAACATTTTCTAACAGCAGTCAAGTTGTCATTGTTTGTGTCAAACAAGTTGTGAATTTGTTGTAACATTAAAACAGGAGATCATCATAGCCTACTCTGCTCAAGCTCCAGTGGTTTGCTCTGTAGGTGAACGAAACTTTCGGAAGACGTAACAGAATCACGTGAAAAATTACAGGATATGCTTTTTTTCCATTGGTTGTTGCATTAAATCTTACTTAGATACAATGGTGCTATTTTCCGATTGGCTATTGTGTAGACCCTTTCTTTTTTTTGATTGGCTCGACTAAGAACTCCAGGGGAGACGCTTGATTCCTGCCGGTTCCATAGTGAGAGTGGCGCGGCCAGAGGAATTTTGGTTGGGTGCTGCGGCATATTAAATATATTATAAATATTATTTTTTCTGCGTGAGAAATACAATGTGTGGCGGGAGAGCGTAACAAAAGACCGAAATGAGTGACTGTCACGCTCAATGCGTGACACTTGAGAGCCCTGCTGCTGCTGTTGCTAGCTAAACTTTACTGAGGGGATTGTTTGAATGCGCCGGAAATGATTTTTTTTTAATGTATATTTGAATCCACACATTCGGAGATATAGGCCTACGGCCTATTATGAGGTTGATCGGATTAAATGAGCCAGCTACGGGGCAACATTTTCCCTCATCTGTCCATATCTTGTTAGTGCTGCAGACGGGAGAGAAATGCCCGTTCAAGCTAACTAGCTAGACTGAAGGGCAGTTTTTTTTGTAACACTCAGAATGTACTAGCTACTGTACTTGTACTCGTTAGCCGTTTTCCTGTAAGAGACCTTCGTGAACAGATTGACAAAGTTTAGGCTGTGGCATTGAATTTCAGGATAGTAGTCAGATAGTTTCACCTATTGAAAGACTTTTGATTGAAGTAAGGGGAGTGAACATGTTCTGTCGCTGTTTGGTTCCATAAGATAAACAATCTTGTGTACAGTGTTGCAGTTGGCTACACTGGTTTAAAACCACAGGTAATAATTTTTTCCCTAACAAATTATTTACTTGTAATCTAACGTCATAATGAATTATGAAACAAACATTTATTTGTGAGGAATGTTTATTTAAATAATTGAAAACAGATGTATCACAGACCGCTGTCGTATGTGTCGGGCAACAGAGGCAATTAGACTACTGTTTCCGAAAGTAGATGTACAGTACTAGCTTAATAATATCCGTGTATATCATATTTACATTTCATAATTGTGTTTTTCAGGGCTGCCAACTTTTCCAAAAACCTTGGCGTGAGATTTGGTAGCAACGTTTTAGGTAAAGCTAGTTAGCCTAGCTATCTCCCATACCCCTTTTCGGAGGGGAGCCGGTGCTTAATCGCGAACCAGTTATTTATCTTTCGACAGACTGAGAACCAGAAAAGTGGTTTGTAAGTGGTTCGTACGTGGTTAGCAAATAGCACCACTTCGGAGCTGGTCTAGATTGGGAACCAAGTAAGAACCGCTTGGGGCGGGGTTACCGTGACCAACAAGACAAACAGAATCCTTTGACCACCATTGCTCTAAGTTTTTACAATTCATATTTCAGCTAAACGGTACTTGTAAATCAGCATCTGAATTAAAATGTAACGAGAAGTGAGTAACGAGAATAACCACAACCCTTCCCAAAAGCTACAATAAAGCTGAGAGTAGTATATGACCTGGAAAACAGCATCAATACAAGAGAAGCGTACTTCTCTTTTTATTGACGATTTGGAGGCCATATAGTACACAATGTCCATACTCAAGTGCAAGTAACAATGGAAAGCTGCATGGCCCTCTGAACAACACTGGAACATTACCATACAGATACCTTTTGATACCATTTTACCTCTGCTTGGTGGCTGCAGTGGTTAAAATAGGGTAGCCTAGTAATACTGTGTCCTCCAATTTAGCTAGATAGACAATTTATTTTATTTTGTATATAAATACTAGCCTATAACAAATCAGTTGTGTGAGCGTGGTATGCCCATAATCTTCCCCTTCAGTAGGCTACTTCATTCAGTATTATTCATGTTATTGGATTTTGTGGTTACGACGTAAGGCGCACATAACACACACAGCCTCCCTCCCTTCCTGAGAGTCCCTGTTAATTTGCCTACTCCTTACCACATCGTCAACTACTCTTTCCAGCCGCCTCCCTCCTTCCTCTACAGGTATGCTGATGTTGAAGCAGCTAAAGCTATACATTATATTTTTCTCCCTTCACTTTTCTGCACCTCCCTTGCGCTTTGGTGGTCGTTTATCCATTTTAGCGAAGCTAAACTTTACCGATGCTAAACCAGCATACGTATTAGCCAACAGCTCGTGTCTCAGGGCCTGCGGGAGGCGATATTATGAATCAGGGGAAGGGGGAGTAGCAAAAAAATACAATTCAAATGCGGAAAATCTAAATTATATAACCGGAAATTGACGCCATAGTGTGTTGAACTCGTCTGGATCCAGGGAATCCATCGGTACCTAATTTTTTTTAAATCGGCCATACGGTTCAAAAGTTACAAGTGTAAACACATGTCCAACTTTGACCCCTTGGTGGCGCAATAGTGCTCGAGTGGTCGACATGAAACTTGGTGTAAATGAACAGGAGACTGTCCCCAATGAGTGCCAAATTGCAAAACTTTTTACCTATGGGCTGCCATAGACTCCTATGGCTAAGTCTAATAATAATACATATAGCTGCAGGCAGCAATGGCGGGTTCCTCCTCGACATTGCAAACTATTTCAATCTTGACATGATACAGACATGTATTTCATACATGTACACAACATTTCAAGACAATTGGAGCAATGGCTGATTTTAAGTAATTTTTTGAAATTCTTCACAAATTGTCACTGTAGAGAAAAATCCATGCTGCCGACATTATGGGTTCTTGAGACTTTTTGGTTCCCCATGAGCAATAAGGCCTGCATACCAACTTTCATACATCTTGGCCTGATGGAGTCAAAATGCCACCCTAAAAAACCCTAATAAAAGTAAGAACTTTGAAGCGTGTTCTGTAAGGCCACCTGTGCTCTCGTCAGGCCCATCATGCAGAGATCCATTCTTTAAAAGTTTTGACTCAGGACTGGGAATGACATCACAGTTCAGGGTTGGCACATCCGGCAAATATTTACAGCCCAACGAAAAACCAGCCCAAAATGCCTGAAAACTAACCCAATACAACGGAGGAGTTACCACATTTATCCAATAGATGCCCCCATAGTTAAAATGAGTGGTGGACTAATATTTTCGTTGTTTTCTGCTATTCTCACGTTTCATTGGTCCATTACAACAAATTATTTAATCATGCTGCTTCCGATCACCACCGAACAGAGACACAGAGCAACAACTACTTTATGAAAGTGAGGAGACACATTACTAAAGGAAGTGTGTGTAGGTTATGAACTCTTACTGCTCGCTCTCCCCACACATTTTCCCCATCCGTGCTATTTCCCTCGCTCCCAGCGTAGGTCACCACAAGGCAGATTTGCAGCATTCGCATGAGGTTTAGAAACAGCCCGAAACCCTGCCACCCAAGATCAATATATTTTCACCTACGCAACTGTTTCCAAAGTTTCCCGAGATTGGCTTGAAAACTGCGGATAGTGAATCTCTTCCTGAGATGATCTCGTTGTAGAATCTTAGTCAATCCACAATTGATAAGAGTCATGAGAACAACTGGGATAGGACGGAGGCATGGTCAGCTGCTTGCAAGTGTAACTCAAGTCAATTTTATTGATCGCACTAGGGGAAATTTGTTTGTAGACAGGTATTAAAACACATTCAATCCATCATAAATACTACATAAACAGCATACCTGACAGCACACAGAGACAACAACACAGTACAGTACAAGGATCACTTCATGTTGAAACCCAGAAATAAGTGCCATTCATTTATGCACATTTGGCCTCCCAATAGCAAAACAAACAAGACAGTCCCCAAATCTTTTTGTTCTGTGGGTGGAAACTCGATACCTTCTTCCTGAAGGCAATAGCTCAAACTCCCCCTTCAGGGGATTTTCAGTACTAGCCAATATGGCCTGGGTCTTCCTTACGACCTGCCTAACATGGCAAACCACAGCGAGATGCCATAGCTCAACACTGACTCCACAGAGCAGCAGTAAAAGGACACTAACAGTTTCTTTTTTAATTTGTTCTTCCTAAGTAACCTCAGGAAATACAGCCTCTGTTGTGCCTTTTTCAGCAGTGCAGTGGTAGCCTGACGTTGTCATACTCATAATTCTAGTCAGAATATGAGTCTGAGAACTCTCCGTTGGGCTGTGACTATGGGGCGTGTTTCAACCGAATCCGGAAAACAAATGCCTCTTCGCTCAATTGGATAGACCTACAACCAATCAGAGCAACATAGTATGTTGTTTGTTGAAAACGAATTCAACCAAAGCGCTCTTTGGTGACGTGGTTGATTACGTTACTGTTGATCATCTGTCCATCATCGTATAAAGCCCGCCCTGACAATTTCATTGGTCCGAACAGCTCCTGTTCGGACATAGTTGTTCCCCAACCGAGCCCCCCCAGACCCAACTTCCCGACCACATTTTTTTGTGGCGGGGATAAGTTGGGCTGGCAGCCAGGCTAGTGCAGTGGTGTTTCTTGTCCAGGAAAAGTCCTCCTCGATGTGAGTGCCCCAGGAAGCTGAAGTCCGATACCCTCTCCACTCTCTCCCCATTGATGACAATAGGCTGCATGTCCGATTTTTTTCCTCCTATAGTCGACTAACAGCTGTTTTGTCTTGGAGGTGTTGGGGATAAGATTGTTCAAGGTGCACCATGTCGACAGCCTTTGCACCTCCCCCCTATATGCAGTCTCATCTCCTCCTGAGATGAGCCCCACCACGGTGGTATCATCTGCAAACTTAATGATGGCATTGCTCGGGTGCGTGGGGGTGCAGTCATGGGTATAGATGGTGTTGAGTAGGGGGCTCAACACGCAGCCCTGTGGGGAGCCAGTGCTGATGCTGAGAGCTGAGGAGAGATGGGATCCTACTCTAACCCTCTGGGAGCTGTCTGTCAGGACATTTCTGATCCAGTAGCAAATTTGTTATGAAAGCCCTAAGTCCATCAGTTTGGTGACCAGTCTGCTTGGTATGATCGTGTTGAAAGCAGAGCTGAAGTCTATGAAGAGCATCCTGGCGTAATTTCCTCTCTGTTCCACGTGTGTAAGTGTGGTGTGG
This sequence comes from Thaleichthys pacificus, assembly GCA_023658055.1. Taxonomy (NCBI): domain Eukaryota; kingdom Metazoa; phylum Chordata; class Actinopteri; order Osmeriformes; family Osmeridae; genus Thaleichthys; species Thaleichthys pacificus. Next base: position 15,922,796 of record CM042862.1, on the reverse strand, counting down.
AGAGCTGTAGCAATGGCATCTTCTGTAGCCCTGTTTGCTCTGTATGCAAGCTGGTGGGGGTCAAAAGTTTAGATGTGTTTTGAGAAGACTACAGTCAAAAAAATATATAGAGAGATATATAGAATTCCACCCGCCAAAGTGGCTAGTAAGAGTGACTGCTTTACCCGCCACAGCCTAATTCTACCCGCATTTGGCGGGTGGGCGGGTGCTAATGTCGAGCCCTGCCTACCAGCTCTATAAGCAAACTGCAGAGGATACCGAGAACCCTGAACCTGCTGCCTAACAGCCCATCCCACCACTTTCTCTAAAACTCTACTATCCTGAAAAAAAAGTAAAGATGTAAGTGCTACCGGTCTAAAATCATTTAAGGACTTTGGTTTTGTACAATTGACCTATCGCTAAGCCCCGCCCCTCGAACGCAAATGGGCCAATGGCAGTTTAGTAACAGCTGCACTCGGACATCTTCAGTTTACAACTCCATAGAGTAACATTAGGAAAAGGGATTCTTCTGTTGTTTTATCGGGTTTGTTGTAATTTCAGTTTTAAAAAATATGGTCAAACGATGTGCATGGGGTAGATGCAACACTGATACGAGGTATCAGGAGAGGATGGGCAATGGGGTATATTTTATCCCATTTCTCAAACCTAAACAAGACAGGGCCAAATGTCTCCGGTGGATAAAGCTGTGTAGCAGACCACACAGTCAACTCAACGTAACGAAGATAAACAAGGATGTCATCACAATATTGTCATTGACAGTACCGGCTTACTTTCACCACTGATGTTATGCTAGGCTTAGGCAAGTTATCTCTGGTTAAAACTAGCTAACGTTAACGTTATTAGCTACGTATAACGTTTGGCTAGCTATTCACTAGCTAGAAAGTTAGGACACTAACTTTAAGGGACAGGGTAATGCTAGTAAATAAACTAATAAACGTAGGTTTACATCTCAGTGCCTATCCAGATTAGTTCAATTAACTGAAGGTAAATTAATGTAGCTAATCTACTGTAACCCTGCGGTGCATCAACAATACTGGTAGTGCTATTGCCAAGCATTGGATATCCACGATTCAGGATATCGTGAATGACCGTGAGATGAAGCTTCTCCCTCTTGCATTGAGATCTGTAAATTCTCGCCTCCAATTTAAGTTTGTCATCCACCATATCTACTTTTAAATTATGTACGTATCCCTCCATTCATTGCATAATGAAGTCCCTTTTGACGGCTAAAACTCTAGTCAGCTGCGATAGCTTGTCCGAGTTAGCAACAGTAACTAAGGGGGGCGGGGCTTAGCGATAAGTCAATTAGCGATAGGGACAATAATTGAATGTTTCCAGATTTCTGGAATCTTTTGTAACTCATAAAAATCCCTTTCCCTTTTTTGGCATGCCGCACTGAATGCTGGGTACCCAAGGCCACTGACGCTACAATATGATAGGCTGTTTATCAATCCACGTTTTCCTCCGTTCTTGTGTTCTTGCGAACTCGTTTGACGTCATCTTTCATTGCCCAAGTATGGTTCCAATCCAAAGAACACAAGTCACCAAGAACGCCAAAAATACCCGGAAATGTTCTTGATCCGCCCCTTTTATCGAGGATGCATTGGATGGTGACTTGGTCAGCGAGAATGCATCTGATTTCCCAGAAGTCATTGCAAGAACACACGCATCTCAAATCGTTCCCGGTCCTCGTGGTCTTGCAAGATCGTTCTCGCAAGACGCTTGGCAAGAACGTTATTCTCAAGAACGCAAGTACGTTCTTAGCGTTCTTCGGATTGATAAAAGCCATTATCTAGCTGAAATGTATATGTAACGATAACATCCAAGCTAGCAATCTTGCCAAATCTGACTGCAGTTTTGTACACCATTTGTACTGTGTTATGGTTGTTTGAGTTAAAGAACTTGCTAAATGTCTGTTAAATGTCCAAATCCAACTATAAATGTATAAAATAGTGTTCCAATCAAATCAGGATGTTTTTTAAACCTAGAGGTTTAAAAGGCTACCTCTGACATGTACCAACTCAGGGCACTGTTCCATTTACAACATCCATTTAGACATTTAGGGCCCTAATAATATATTTAATTTTTTTAATTGTTATATTTTTAAATTGTTTAGTTCTCAGAATTAGTTTAACCATTGTACTTTTGAACTTAATTTAAGACCCGTATATATTTATTGTTTGCACCTTCCTGCCACAATAAATTCTGTGTTTGTGTTACAAAAGCTACATGGCGAATAAACCGAATTCAGATTCTGATGGGAGAAGAAAGCCACCAAAATTAGCTTCGGTTAAACAGGCGTGGGAGGAAATTGCCACAATTGTTACAAATCAAGTTCACATACATAGAGATTTCTCATTAAAATATTTTTAATCATTGACATGAAATGTAACACAGCCATACAATAAATCAAAACAATGTAAGTAGCTTCGCAGTAGCAAGAAGATCAGGAAATACCTGTCTGAGCATTCCACCCAGCTGCTAGTCCAAGCACTTGTCCTCTCAAAGCTGGACTACTGCATCTCGCTGCTCGCCGGTCTCCCAGCATGCGCAACCCGCCCTCTCCAGAGGATTCAGAATGCGGCAGCCCGTCTGGTCTTCAATCTACCCAGACGCTCCCATGTTACCCCGCTCCTCATCTCCCTCCACTGGCTTCCCGTCACGGCCCGTATCAGATTCAAGACTGATCTACATCAAGTCTCTCCTGCAGCCGTACACCCCCACCCGCCACCTACGGTCTTCTTCTGACAACCGTCTGGTGGTCCCACCGCTCAAGAGCGCCCGGTCCCAACACAAGCTCTTCTCCTGTCTGGCCCCCCAATGGTGGAATCAACTCCCCACCTCCATCAGGGACACTGACTGTCTCCCCACCTTCAAGAAAAGGCTCAAGACACACTTGTTCCGGGAGTACAACGGCACTTAGGAATGCTTGGCTGGACCTGATGTTAATTTCCTCCAGGATCACAATGACTCGTATTGAGAGACTTGTTGCTCCTGTTGGTTAGTTGTGACGGTTTTAAATTCTTGTACTCGCTGTGAAATATTTTTACTCTTGACTGTTGTTTTTGTCTTCTTATTTACAGGTACACTCTTGCACTTTTTTGAGTTTCATGTTGTTTAATTGTAACTTGTTTAACTGCATGCTCTTATGGTTCTTCCCCATGGCACTTATTTGGTTTTTCACAATGTATACTTCATGTTTTGGCTGCTTGCAATGTTTGGGGCTATCTCGTTGTTATGATCAGTGACCTATGCTCTTTTGTAATGCTCTCTCTTGGAAGTCGCTTTGGATAAAAGCATCTGCTAAATGCATAAATGTAAATGTAATGTAAGAAGACCCTGGCCTCGACAGCAGTGCGCACGGGCCAAGCATGCGCCCTTAAAATAGCATCTGAAAAATGCGCCATTGACTTTAGAGTACGTTTTTCCTGGTCTGTGGCGGAATTGTTTTTCTGAAACTGCAAAATAGCACCAGGGAAAGTTTGCGCCGGAACACGGCTCCTTTTTTCTCTGAACTGCCCCCGGGAGCGCAAGGTCATTCCCTAATTTACCGACGTGCGTCTGTGGAGGGAAAAGCCCGCTTTGCGTCGAGCTGCAAACTAGGAATGATACTTGCGTTGTTGACAAAGTCAATTGCGCTGGGTGCAAGATAGGGCCCATAATCTACAATTTACAATGTAGACTTGACTGGCACATCTTTTAAATCAAGTAAGTAGTCAGGTGTCCTCGGGGGTTGTGTGTGAGGGGAGGGGGGTGCGGATGGGGGCGGAAAGCTTCAGGGGCCTATAGATCATCACTTAATATGGTACCTGGAAAATCAGGAGGTAGCATGGAATTCTTTTTCAAGGCAAGCGTGGGAACCCTGAAAAAGCTTCCTCCTCTTTCAATCTTAACTATTTCAGCATACTTTCAGCTAGAGACACCATTCAACCTTTAAAATGTTCACAAGACATTCAGCTATTCCCAAATGATTCAGCTTTTTCAAATATTCAGCCAATTTTGAATTATGACAGTTTCAAATACATGAACATTTTTGCTCCTTTTTCCCATTTCAAAAATACCTTTCGGGCGCTTTAAAGCTTGAGCTTATAACGATCTGCAAAATGTTCACTATTTTCAGCTTTTTTAGCATGGTCAGCTATCCTCATTCAGGTTTTCAGCATTCTCACTGCTGTTTCGCAGGAACAGCCTTTTCTAGTATTTTTATTCCTCTTCCGCCCACTTTTTTTGCTCACTAACTAGTTTCACACCGTTTAAGCTAGAAACACAGTTCAAACTTTATTTGCTAAAGTCTGAACTGCTCTAGTGTGCTATGACTTTTCTCACTGATAACTTTTAACGTTTTTAAGATATTAAAGTTTAAAATGCATAAAGTACTGACAGAACTGTTTCTCACCGAGTCCATTTTTACACTGTTTAACACTTTCCTGCCTGAATATGCAGACTTTGTCAAATAATATACCTGAACTGTTTAAACCAGTGGTCACCAACCTTTTTAGGCCAAAGATCACCGACCTTTGCCTTGGTGACCCGAAGATCTACCTATTGAGGCGTTGAGAGACAGAACAGACTCCAGACTGAACTTACAACTTAACTTTATATTTGGCCTTATTGTAATTGAATGAAATCAAACACTTTGTGAACAATATGAACAAGAAAAAACACTTTTGCAATGAGCAGGCTGGATATGAACGGTTTTATTTATAAACTGAAGTTACAACACAACACTGACAAATTTCTCATGTGACAAGTCAGTGTGATGGCTGTGACTGAACACTGTCTGTGAGTGCCTTGTAGTTTGGCTCATAAGCAGAGACAGCCAGTCTGAGGCAGTCTGTGAGGTGTCTGTCAGTAAGCCGGCTCCTGTACTTGGATTTGGTGATTTTCATCTGTGAAAATGCCATTTCACAGAGGTAGGTCGATCCAAAGTAGGCACTCACTTTTAGTGCACATGCACTGAGGAGAGGAAACTTCTCTCGGCTGACAAGTCCCCAAAAGTCACTGTCCCTTGACCTGGCTTTCAGCTCAATGTCATTTTGCAAATCAAGCATCTCCATGTCCACTCCACTTGGCAAAGCAAATGCTTTCTCGAATTGGTCTGCAACCTCCTCTGTATTAATAGGCAGGAATGGGTTTGAAAGAAATGCAGCAATATCCTTCATGATTTCTAACTCACCAAAACGTCGACTGAACTCCGCTGCCAGTTTGTCCAGGTGCACACAGTACTGCTCAGGGTGAAAGTCAGAAGAGTCTTTGATGGACTGTGACATTTTTTCCAGGTTTGTAAAGTGTGTCAGCGTCCCTTTCCTCAGATTCGTGGTCCAGACACAGAGTTTGGCCTTGAACGCATTCACTGCGCTGATCATGTGGAGGAGGTGCCGGTCTTTTCCCTGGAGTTCGTGGTTGAGCGAGTTCAGTTTTCCGGTTAGGTCCGTCAGAAACCCCAGGTCCAGTAGCCACGCATCCGTTGAAAGTTCCTCGTGCTCCTCGTTCCTTTTCGACAGAAACGTCTTAATCTCAGGCAGCAAGTCAACAAATCGCTGCAGCACTTTTCCGCGACTCAACCACCTGACATCAGCATGCAGAAGCAGGTCTCCATACGCCGAATCGAGCTCATCCAATAACGCCTTGAATAAGCGATGCTGAAGCGCTTTTGCTCGAATCGAGTTTACCACTTTGACCACCAGTGACATGACATGAGAAAAGTCCACAACTTTCCCAGCCAAGGCTTGCTGATGAATCACACAGTGATACTTCATGAAGTCGGGGAAATCCGGATCATTACGGCACAGTGCTATAAAACCAGCGTGCACACCGCACATTGCCGGTGCCCCATCGGTAGTGATTGCCACCAGTTTCTGAATGGGGATGTTCTTTTCACGGACATAGCTTTTAAAAACGTTGTAAATATCCTCACCTCTCGTTCTCTCTTTTAATTGGAGAAGAGTGAGGAAGTCCTCCTTTGTTGTAAAGTCCTGGAAAGCCATTCTGACAAATACAACAAGCTGAGCCGTGTCCATTACATCCAGCGATTCATCAAACTGCAGTGAAAAATATTCACAGAGTGACAAGTCCTCCAACACCTGTTGACCAACGTTATCCGACAGTAACTCGATCCTTCGTGTCACTGTTGTAGGACCAAGAGGCACAGCACGGAATGCAGCTTTTATGTCCTCTTTGTTTTTGAAGGTGCTGCAAACAGTCTCTGCGGTGACGGTCAATAGTTCCTTAAACAAATCCCCATCTGTAAAAGGTCTCTTGTGTTTAGCCAAAATGTGGCTAATACGAAATGACGCCTCAGTTGCAGCCTTACTTTGAGACGTAGGTTGTGAGAAAAGCGACTGTTGAGCCTTCAACTCCACTTTCAGCTCCTGAACTTTTTTGGCGCGGATTGCGCTCTTTGGTGGATAGCAGTCTTTGAATTTCGGATGGTTAGTGTTGTGGTGCCGCTCCAAATTCCCTCGCTTAGACAGTGCCTGTGGCTGGTGGCACAACATACACACACTCTTGTCTTTTACCAAGGTAAAGATGAATTCCTCCTCCCATTCATGATGGAAACTGTAGTTTTTCGCCCTCTTTCGTGGTGCCTCTGCCATGCTTGCTAACACTATGTGGACAACACGGCCACATAGTGTTAGCAAGTAAATAAACAAACCAACGGCAACCACGCCCACAGGTATCCTGGGATAGCAGGTCTCTCAAAGGTCGTCTTCGGGAAAAAACGCCCATTTATTCTGTCGGTGAATTGCTTTGCAACACGCACAGGCCAATATGCAAATCCAGGTACAAGAGAACGCGCGTTCAGTTTAAGAATCCTCCGCGTTCATGAATTAGTCGGAGATCAGTATTTCTGAAATTATTTTGGAGATCGACAGGGAAAGTCTCCGAGATCGACACGTCGATCGCGATCGACAGGTTGGCGACCTCTGGTTTAAACCATTTTGAAGACAAGAAGTAGGGCTTTCTAATGATATAAATATTTGTATGATTATGTAAGGCAAATCATCCTTTATCAAGACGATTTCACGAAGCCATTTTGACAAAAGTCTTCTCCGTCTGCAATACTTTTTTAGAAAACCTAATTTCTAACCACTTTCAATACAAGACAGAGGATACGTTAGAGTGTATGAAACATGCGTAATTTTGTGGTGAATTTAGAACCGTAGACAGATTCAAGATAGACTATTTTGTTTAAAAGTTATGACCACTGAAGTGATGAGTTAAACCCAGTTCCTCTCATAATCGAGCTAGCGCGATGGCTCTCCAAAACTAAAAACGGTTTGACTTTTTTCCACATTCGACCAAATTGGCCAAACAAGGTATGTACATTGAGCTTAAAGTGTACATAATCTAGCTAGATAATTTTTCTTTTAGCAAGTTTTACAGAAAAATGCAAAAATCGAGCCCAAACCTGGGTCATGTACGTGTTTTCTGCAGCTGGCATTAATCCTACGAACAAATGCTTCGTAACTGAAAAGTTTTGACTTTTAATTGACGATATTGAAAACAGATGTTAAGAAACTTGTTTTTACTCTAAATATCTTCTCCGTTTTCAATTTGAAGCAGTAAATCTAACACAGTAGGAAAATTCCCACGACAATCACTGGCTCCGCTTTGACTAATAAATATGTTTTCTCAGTCCACCTCACTTCATTAGACAAGCTAATTTACGAGCACTTTCAATACAAGATACAGGCCATGTTAGAGTTGATGAAATATACGTAATTATGTGGGCAATGTAGAACAGCAGGCAGACAAATATGATCTTTTGTTTTTAAGTTATGGCCATTCTAGTGATGAGTGTTTACGGCGAATAGAACGGCGAAACCAGGTCACATAGCTAGCTCTTCCTGCAATAACTATCATTCGTTACCTACAAACAAATGCTTCGTAACTGAAGAGTGTTTACTTTTTATTGGCGATATTGACAACAGGGGTTAAGGAACTTGTCTTAAATCAAAAGATCGTCTCCGTTTTCAATTTGAAGCAGAAGATCTAGCTTACTGTAGGAAGTCCCCCATTGCATCCTCTTTCTAGCTTTGCTTCGGCTAAAGATGGACGATGCATGCATTATTCACGCCTACGGTGTTAATAGTCTGTAAAAATACCACTTTGACACACTCGCAAGAAATGATCCGCTGCCTAGATGTAGCATGATCTTATTTACTACCCACAATAGTTCATCTTTTTTTGCAGCAGCATTTTAATCAGAGTTAGAGTAGCTTTTGCAGTTGCACAACAAAGTAACGTAATGTGACAAGATTGAATTTAAAAGTATAAAAAACTCACCATGGACAACGACAACATCGGCAACCCTGCACTATGGATTATTATTTTGATGTAATCTTTAAATTAAGTGTCTGAACAGGACTGGGTGTGCATGATTAGTTTCTCCTCCATTCTGAACCTAAAACCTAGATTCTAGCAGAGCCTGTTTAAGGAGAGCCTGGCCACTCCCTATTAAGCCCCATTGTACTGAATTTTGTTGCAGTTCCACCAGAGTTCCACTGGGAGTGATCGCGGTCGAGTGCAGAATGAATGGGAGTCTATGGAGCTAAACGGCTAAATTTGTCTCTTTCGCCTGATTATCGTTGAGAAATCTCAGATTTGATTGTAGTTTTTATATGTTCAACATGGATTATAGGTCGAAAATTGAATGAACGAGCACTTATGTCCTTTCTATTTCTTACAGGGTGAGTCGTTGTTGCCCATAACACGCTAGCATTCTGCTAATGAATGCTGATTGGTTAGTGAAGGACTGACTACGACCAGAGATCCCGCTTGATGGCATCCGAAGCAGAATCAGAATGTCAGAGCATTAGCAACATTAGCAACAACATTAGCAACCCAAAACTCTTTCTAGCATGTGTATTGACAAGGAAAGCCTAACCTGTCAGCTGTGTTGTCGATAGCTCGAGAGAAAAAAGGAAGTGACCAGAGCTTGCCGTAAAACAATGTGTCTGGTCGTACGATGTGTATGACATCAATTACATTTTAAAAGGCTTTTTAGAACAGAAAGGCGACTTCAAAAAAATCTAACATCCAGCAGTGTGTATTTGTTTTGCCTCCACTTTCGAATTCAAAATTCAAATTACTAGAAAGAAAAAAAATATCCTGAGAAAAGTGGATTTTGAGGGGTATAGCTCTAGCCTGACGTTGTCATACTCATAATTCTTGTCAGAATATAAGTCTGAGAACTCTCCATTGGGCTGTGACTATGGGGCGTGTTTCAACCGAACCCGGAAAACAAATGCCTCTTCGCTCAATTGGATAGACCTACAACCAATCAGAGCAACGTAGTATGTTAACTTTTACCAAACCCCGTAGGAAGGACGGCAGAAACATATTTTCCATCGACAAATGCCTTGATTGCGTTTCTCTGTTCCTCTTTCAAAATGTATGCGCTGTCGATGTCTTCTAAAACAGACTCGATGGCAGAATCATAACATCCCAGCTCTCCAGCGGTAGCCATGTTTGTTGAAAACGAATTCAACCAAAGCGCTCTTTGGTGACGTGGTTGATTATGTTACTGTTGATCATCTGTCCATCATCGTATAAAGCCCGCCCTGACAATTTCATTGGTCCGAACAGCTTCTGTTCGGACATAGTTGTTCCCCAACCAAGACTCCCCAGACCCAACTTCCCGACCAAATTATTTTGTGGGCGGGGATAAGTTGGGCTGGCAGCCAGGCTAGTATAGCTCCATAGACCTCCATTCATTCTGCACTCGACCGTTAGCGCCCTCATATGGAACTAGAGTAGAACTGCAACCAGTTCAGAACCCGGAAGTTTCCCGAGAGTGGCAGTTCTCTCTATATTAAACATTCTCTGATTCTAGGTTAGAAATATTGACAATGACCAACGGTTGCTACGTTACAAGAAACAAGGAACCAGTCCAATTGGCCAACGCTCTTCACTGTTCAAACTTTTTTCTGTTTCTACATCTTTCAATTATTAATAATTTTCAGAATGGGTTTTATTCGCCAAGAAACATCACACAGACAAGGAATTTACTGTGGCAGGAAGGTGCACACATTAAAAATATAAGAACCTTAAATAAGAAGTGTACAAGTCTAACTAATACTAAAGGGTAAAAATGTAAAAGATTTAGAATGAAAAAATAAATAAAATGGCTATAGTACAAATAGGGCAACATACTGCAATATGGCAAGGTGTCTTGTGCAGATGAAGTGATAAGGGGGGGGGTCAGATGGCTGAGCGGTTAGGGAGTTGGGCTATTAATCAGAAGGTTGTTGGTTCGATTGCCCTCCGTGCAAAATGACGTTGTGTCCTTGGGTAAGGCACTTCACCCTACTTGCCTCGGGGAGAATGTCAGCACAGTCATCTGACCCCCCATATCCTATGGCTTCTTCTCCAATTGGGCCTTGATACAATGCCATCTAATATTTTCTGCCCAGTTTTTGGGGACTTTCCACACCAGCACCCTTTGCCCAGTTCCTCTATTCTGCCCTACTACATGTGTTTTCCAACACTAGTTACAATCAACCCTGGGTTATAGCCCTTCACCATTGCATGGTGCCATTCATTTTTCACAGATCACACCCATCAAGTCAAAGTGAATAGTAACTGGTCCAACTCCATGTCCAAGCCCATGGTATCTGTGGAGGAATACAGTCATCGTCACACTTGTCAAACCCTCTTGTCCTCGTTATACTTTGCAGAGTATAATTTGACAGGCAGCTAGACTCTTCCCACAAGCAAACCGCCGGAGATGTTTTCCTCCAACATCGTTGTTTTATTGAATATATATGTAAGGTAGTAGTCTTAAGTAGGCCACTAGGCGGCAGTGTTGCCTATACTATAACAGATGCAGTTCATCAATTTTCGCTTTTTTGTACCTTACGAGACACCGTAGTTTACCTGTGATCTGTGTAGGTTGCCATGTTTGTTTAAAACTGTATGTACTCTGTTAAGGTAAGCAGTTTAATCGGTGGCGTATACTATAAAAGTGTAAATATAATTACAGTACAGAGTTACAGTTTGTAGGGTCAAGTACTGCAAATTAGTTTTTATGTACAAATTGGTTTGGGTTAAACTATTGTGGCTAGCCGGTGGGCTAACATTAGCTGAGTGATGAATCAGCATTTAAGATGACTTGATGGTTTATTTAATAATTCAATTTTATGTGACAAATCTATTCATGTTAGAGTGCTATATTTAATTTAGCTTTGCAGAACTATTTATCTTACACTGTATTATTTTCACATTAAGATTTTTTTAGTTAAAGGTCACATGACATGAAAACTTCACTTTAGGACATGGGTGTCAAACTCTGGCCCGGGGGCCAAATTTGGCCCGCGGTGTAATTATTTTTGGCCCGCAAAGCAATACCAAATTACTATTAGAGCTGGCCTGCCAGTATATAGCGCACGCACCAATAAAACTACAAATCCCAGAATGCTCTGCTAGTGTTTTGGCAGTTGTCATTGCGACCTTATGCTAATACCAATACCGTGCTTGGATTCCCCTCAAAAAATGGCGAAAAGACAGAAAACTGGAACTTTCTGGACAGGTGGGAAGCAGAATATCTGTTTACATGTGTTTTATTTAAATTTTATTTAAGAAATGGATGTGTTTTTGTATTTGAAATTCAATTTTGCATGTGTGCAATATTTAGTTATATATTGAACAAAATTAAGCTTTTCTTGTTCCATATTTGATAAGCAGAACTAATTTGGGTCGATATGAAAAGGTTCATTATTATATGTGGAGGAATATTTTTTTCAATAAATATCAATGTTGGCCCGCGAACTCGTTCAAGTTTAACATTTTGGCCCGCTGTGTGTTTGAGTTTGACACCCCTGCTCTAAACAATCAGTATCTTAATTTTATTTTCGCTGAAAATGCGCCTACACAACTTCTGTTGTAGGCGCATTTGTTTTGTATGTCTGCGCCTAACACTTCAGCCACGACTGTTTCCTCAACTTGAGCTAATACAAAACTGGCCTTGCTGAAATTAAATTCTGGATCAGTACTAACTCTCCTTCGTCCAGCTACTAACCTCGGACAAGTAAGTTAACTAACGCTATATCATTTTGTAGCTTTACTGTATATGGTTACCTAGCTTGCTACCCTTAGAATGTGGCTGTAACATTAGCTCTGCAGCTAACAGCTGAGTTACTGTCGCTATGGAAAGGTAGATAGCATCAAGTATAAGTGTGAATACATATGCTGTACGTGAGTGTTGTACACTTCTTTGTTATTTGGATAAACGTTCTGCTGTTGGTGTTATGGCGCGCGCGATATCCGCCTTTCCCCTCATTGAAATGACTGAGTGTGTACCTCTGCAAACCAGGGTTATCAGATGAGAATGGGCAAATTCGAGGTATTTTACAGCAACGGGGTTACAGCCATTGCGATACATCCGTTGTAAACATTAGCGCATGGTGCCGCCCCTCCGCTCCTCATTAGCATTTAAAGCTACAGACACCAAAACAGCGCGTTCTGAGGAAAGCTCCTTGTGGGACTGCTAGTAGTGGCTGTAATTCTGCACCAAGGCTGAATTTCGGGAAAGAGACTTCTGATACAGTATTAGGGGACCACTAAGGCCTATATAAAAGTATCCAAAAACAGCATGTCATGTGACCTTTAAGTAAAACGTATATGTAATTTCTAAAGTGTACAACTGGAACTTTGTTTGTATATTTCAAAATGCATGCTAAAAATTATCTTTGTAACAATGCACTTAAAGCTTACTTTAAAAATAAAACATTTAATATGCTGAAATGTTAGGATATTTTAAGTTACTTTCGAAGTCCCTTCATCAATTCAGCCTTCAGTGTACTGGTATACATTTGCTGTACTGTAGTGTGTAGTAGAGTAAAGTACCTCTTTTTTTAATCTTTTTTTTTAATAGTTTCTTTTGCTTGTACGGCTTCTATTTCGAAGCGGCTTATAGTCCGGTTTTAGAACAAAAAAGTGGCTTCTTTCAAGATCTCTATTTAATGCTCAACACTTGAACGGGGGCTTATTACTTGAGGAATTATTTTCTGAGTCGTCTCAGTTGCACTATCAGGGCTTGGAAATACAGGTGACTTGGTAAAGTAGGCAAATGGCTAGTAGAACATAACATTTCATAATAATTTCAGTTAATCAAACAGCTGCAAGACCCAGTGAAATGTTACAGGCTAGCTAGCAAGCTAACGCTAGCATCGCTAACATTACTAATTCAACTTTGGTAGTGTAAACGAGCTCTTTGTAAGCTCGTTTTAGATATAATTGTATATGATCGTGTGGACCATGAGACACGGACGCGGTCTCTTTTCAAAACTTGTATTTTACCACTGCTCTTCTTGACAGCCATTCGAACAGCCCTCACTGATTTCACGTAAACTAATGGTTTCAGCATCAAGCCTAAAGCAACTCCCGAGGGACAAAACACCCTTGTCCTTTGTCACATAGAAAGGTCTGCTACAATAGGCTATCCTCATGATTTGCAAGGTAGCTAACTAAACTTATACAAAAATAATTTCGTAGACATAACAATGGATTCTGCCACTAAATGAGTGACTTGGCTTTATTTCTGGAGATACTATCCACAACCTAAGTGTGTTACACAATGCTGTAAGATCGCCTATACTCGTGCATTACTCTTGGTACCCAGAATGCCCTGCGGCAAGCTGAAAAGCTACTAAGTTAAGTGCATTAGCTTAGTTAAATAAGCATTGTTTGGAGTTCTATTGTTTTGTTCGTTTTGTTTTGATGTGTAATGCTATGGTCTATAGTTTAGATAATTCGAGTGTTCACCCTGATTGGGAATGTTGTCTAGTTAGATAGGTATACAAGCTATCCGCTGACTGCAGTGTACTGACAAGTAGTCCATCGTGAGCATAGCTTCGCGCAGCCTGCCCAATGGTAACGTTTGCATTGAAAGTGCGACTTGTACTCAAGTGCGTGTGTACATCGATTTGAACTAAATGCCCTCTGGGTGTCTAGGTAAAAAAAGTTTATGTTAAGTATACTAAATCTTGGCGTACTTGAGTATACTTGAAGACTGATTAGTCATCAGTATACGTCAAGTTATTGAATGATAAATTAATTTGAAGTGTGCTATTTTGGAACAACTTATTTTGTATTAAATATATTAATTATAATTGTAATTAAATTGTACTAAAGCACAATTTAAAGTGTATTAAGTGTACTTTTATGTGCTAAAGTGGAACAACTTCAAGTATACTTAGTACACTTTAAGTATATGGACATAGCCGTATACTTAAGTGTACTAAGTATACTTGAAGTTGTTCCACTTTAGCACGTAAAAGTGCACTTAATATACTTTAAATTGTGCTTTAGTACAATTTAATTACAACTTAAATATATTAAGTACAAAATAAGCTGTTCCAAAATAGCACACTTCAAATTAACTAATCCTTCAATAACTTGAAGTATACTGATGATTAATCACTCTTCAAGTATACTCAAGTATGCTAAGATTTAGTATACTTAGCATATTATTTTTTTTACCTGGGTTGGGTTGAATTTGTTTTCAATAAACAACATACTACGTTGCTCTGATTGGTTGTAGGTCTATCCAATTGAGCGAAGAGGCATTTTTTGTCCGGGTTCGGTTGAAACACGCCCCATACTCACAGCCCAACGGAGCGGTATCAGACTCATATTCTGACTAGAATTATGAGTATGACAACGTCAGGCTATGTTTCTTTGGCTTTGGCTGTTTAATTGGCGTATGGTCTTTGTTCATTTTGGACTGCTTTAATTATGTGTAATTTTTTATTATAAACAAAACAACAAGAAAAATTGAATGTGGACAAAGCCGCCCTCCTAATTGCATTCACTCTTATTTCCATAGCTAACTACATATGTGTCCTACACATACATGTATTATTTTAAATAAATTGGGAGTCATGGTTCATAAGAGATATTTGTAAGTTTTTCAAAATGTTCACCATACATGGCGGACTGTATGGGTGACCAATGGCTGTTCTGTTCTTCAGAAATAAGGCAAACTGTATAGCCAGTTATAGACATTTTAGACTGATGGGGTGGAAATGCCATCATTTTGAAAATTGACAATTAGGGCGTGACCTATGGGCAATTGTGGGCCATTTGTGGTGTGGTAGTTACTCATGGCCTATACTTTCAATGTTTCAGAACTTTGACAACTTTTTACCAAGGAGGAGGATGTGTGTGCGTCTCCCTAAGCGTGTGTGTGTGTCAAGGGCCAGGATGTGTCTGTGAGAATTTGAAGTGCATGCGCTGTGGAGCAAGGTAGACAGTTTCTTTGGAAGAAGCCCTAGCAATTAGCCAAGCATGCATATTTCAAATATTCACAATAAATCTACTTTTCATCTTACATTCAACTATTTCTCAGACTTGTGTACTAAACATTGTCAAGAGTCTTCATATGAACTTGTGATTGAATCAGAGTATCAGTTTTTGACCAGCGGATGTGTAAAGCATTATTTTAGCGTTAGCGATAAATTAGATTTCCTTTAATTTTATAATTTTTTGAGATATTAAGTTGCATGGTAACATGGTGTAGTGTCTTCCTCGAGTGTGGAACAGATCAAGTCCCTAGGGCAATGTGGCACATATTTATGGACACATGAAATATGTGCAACAGGTGTACAGTTTCAGTAAATGTTAATAATTTGCCAATTCTGTAATATATTCCTTATTACTTTCCAAACTATAGAAACACATGTATCCTACACACGTAGGGCTCAGAATCGAGTCAATCGGAGTTACGGATCATGAGGAGAATAATTTTGTAGTTTTTGACAAATCTTTATTGTACAAATAAATCCAATATGGCGGCCGTTATAGGTTCTTGAGGCTTTTTTGTTCCTCATGAGAAATAAGGCACACGTAATTAATTTTGGAACAAATGGGATGCAAATGGAATCACTTTGAAAATTGGCAAATTGGGGAGTGGCCTGTAGCACCACCTATTGTCTCACGTGGCCCATGTTTGGTGTGGTAGTTACTAATGCTCTGCAGTTTCAACATGCCAAATTTCACAACTTTTTACAGTACTGGTCTAGGGGCTGCCATTGACTCCCATTACACTAGAATAATACCACCAATAACAATAGGGTCCTGCTACCGGAGGAACCCTAACAATACCAATACGTTCCTCCTACCGGAGGAACCCTAATAATAATAAAAGGTAGAAACACTTAAGGTGCCTTTGCTGCTTGGCCACCAATGATAGAAATGTAGGTACCAAAGCCACTTAGGAAAAACTGTCCTCACCAGCTGCATCACATGCACTGCACTGCACCTATTATTACAGAAATCTTTGTGCGTAACTGACATCTTACTTGCAGACTGCATCACGGCACTGTGCCCTTTCTATAATTTCAGGAATCTGTGTGTCACTTACTTCATCACGGGCATTGTGCACTATCAATCTATAGTTCCAAGAATATGTGTGTGTGTCTCACCGACATCACCGACTGCTTCATGGGCACTGTGCATAAGTATACATAAACAAACTCATCACAACACTCTCATTCACTCTTACACACACGCTGACACAGAGAGAGGGAGACAGTCAGACATTGACACAGTACACACAAATGCAGATACATACCTGCAAACTTGACGCTTTTTGGACAAAATCATCAATTAATCATCCCAGAAAGGGGAGTTTCAAAAACCTATTGCGGTCATCTTCACAATAAAACATCTTTGGTGATACGTCACGCGAGTCCCCCCTTGCAAAGCCCCTGGCTGCAGCTTTCCCTGGCTGCAGCTTTCCCGCGGGTGAATTCAACTTTTCACGCTACCACTACCAGGCAGAAGCCGTTTATGGAGAACGTTGTTGCTGACATGTTTGACGTTATAATGAAAAGCTAGCTTGTCGGCTGTATAAAATGTGTCACCTTTTTCAGCCCTTCTGAGTTCAAGCATCAATAGTAAAGACACTTCAAAGAAAAAAGTAGTTGGTGTATATGAAGATGTACCTGTGTTTTCCCTCCCTCAACACGTGTATGCTTCTGTGTCTACATGCTCACGTGTGTGTGTGTATAGGTGGACGACGACTTTGCAGCGCAGGACTACCGTCTGCAGTACCGACGGAGTGCGTCGGGCCAGTACAAGGATGCCTACATCGGCCATGACTGCGAGTTCCTGGTGCTCCACCTGGACACACACACCGAGCACCTGTTCAGAGTGAGTGCCCGCGGTGAGGGCCGCACGGAGTGGAGCCCCTGGAGCGTCCCCCAAGCCGGATATACCACCATGGCGCCGCATGGTAAACACACACACATATAGACATTTTTACAAACAGTACATATACAGGCAGGCCCGTCGCAAGGGGGTTGTGAGGCCCTGTGCGAAATTGATGTGCAAGACCCTGCTCATTGACACACATGCAGATGAATTAGGGCCACATATGAAGCATTGGTTAACTCACTTCTCAACATAAATAGTCCCACACCAGGTGGCCTAACTGGGATTGGAGGTCTCGAGTTCGTAGCTTGGTGTGGGTAAAGCTCGGAACAGAGAGACTGGCGAGCAGCGAAACTACCCTTTTACACAAATCTGTGCAATACATTTTTAACAAGCAGAATAATACAGCACCATCATACACATAGTCCCAGCTACGACTTTTTCTCTCTCTTCTGTATTTTTGCAATTATACTCTTTTAGAAAAACAACAACAAAATGTTTTTTAAACCACTGGCTTACATCATCACCACATTGAACCTACCACATCTTCTCTGCAAGTGTTGACAAATGTATCCAGCAATCCTCGCAGTGACTTCTTAAATTCTACCTTCATAAAGAAAATAAGTAAAAAATAAATACATTCTCAACATCCGACTCGTGCCTGCAAAATCAGTCCCACTCTCATGCAATCAATATCTTTCTCCTTCATCGCTGTGAGTGAGAGGGGAAATGAAGCGAGCACGCATTACATACTGACGCAAAATCAAATCATTGACAAATCAATAACAAAAATAAAATACATCCTGGGACCTAGACTATGCATAAGGTATTTCATTTTAGAAGCATGTTGGGTCAAGACTGCTAAACAGGGAGTCGGATGGCTGAGCGGTGAGGGTACTGTAGGGTACTGTATGCCCATACAGAAATACACTATATGTTACACACTTACTACAATTGCCCCTATGACAGTGTGCACATACACACACATGTACATTATGTATAATGTGTGTCTGCTCCATCAGATTGGTGCCCAGGCAGTGAGGGCTACATCCTTAGCAGTAGACGGAACATCGCCATGCGCAGTGACTCATCCTCTTCCAGAACCCCGGTCCTCTACTCCAATGCTCCAACCTACTTCTGTGGACAAACTCTCACCTTCAAGTGAGTGCACACATACACACACACACTCTTAACACACGTTCACTACTGTTAGTTCATTCTTTCATGTGTGTGAGTCAGTAATTGTGTGTGTGTGTGTGTGTGTGTGTGTACAGGATCTCAGCCGTGGGTCTGGTGGACAAGCAGGACAGCATTGGAGTGTGTGTGGATTGTGAGAGTGGGGCGGAGTCTCTCCAGAGAAACCAGGCTGTCTGCATCTCGACCAATGGTAAGCAAGTGTCTCATTCCATATCCACTCCTAGCACTACTTAATGTAGACCTAACAGTATTTCCATCACTCCCTTCTCCTCAGGTACAGTGTTTGTCAATGGAAAAGAAATGACCAATCAGCTTCCGGCTATCACCTTGGGCTCTGCTGTGACCTTTGAAATGGAAGTTGTCAATCTACTGCCTGTCAGCAACAACAACTTGAGTGATGGGGGCAACTTCAAGCTAAGGGTGACAATTGGCACAGGGAACAGGGAAGTGGTCTTTGATTGGCTGCTGGATCAAGGGGTGGACTGCTTATTCTTTGGCTGCTCCTTTACCCATACTGGTTGGAAGGTGTTGGTGTTTTGAGGCCTCTCATTGGACAGGAGGGCTGTCAATTAAGTCAATAGCACTGCTGGGCTTCGCAACCAGCTTTTTTGGCCCAGTCCCAAACCAATGTTTTAACTCCTACCCCCAGATATTTTTCCTTCCCTTTCTTCCAGATACTCACTGATGCTGCCTTGTAAATCTGATGGATGAGGTGGAGGTGTCAAAGTCAGTTGGTGTCCTCATGAAACGACTAAAGGGCTACATTGGCCTCCACCAAAATGCAAACATGTATGATGTTTGATAGATCAGATAGAGAGATCCATCTATCTGGCTTGTTTCATGTTTTCAAGGAACCATTTGGTTTTGGGTGTAGGTACCAAATTATGTTTATGTTTTTCAACACACAATTCTGTGTGTTTTTTATTTGGACCAGGCTTGCATCAAAAACAAGAGCGTAGTTTATAGCTTACACCTTTTTTGCTGATGATAGCCCATCTGTGCATGTCCTCAATAATGAGAGTCATTACTGTGGTTATATCACCAAGGACATTTGACACAGTTGTGGTATTGAACGATGCCTGGCGTAAAGCCCACACAATAACAATCCTTGGGGGCACAAAATGGCGGATGTGGCAGCAGTAACCTATCTTTAAGGAGGATTGTGTGGTCTCAGTCTCAGTGGTGGGTAGATAGATCACAGGAAGAGACGTACCTTTACACTGTAGGACATCAAAGGGCCGGACTGCAAAGCATCCTGGTCTGGCTCCAGCACAGCCATTGTGAAACTTCTTATTCTCCTTTTAGTGATGCAAGTGTAGACTGTTGTAGATTTAGTGACAGATTTTCTGATTTAATTGAGTGAATTAATTTAGTTCTGTCCTCCTTTTACTTTTTCCACATTTCCCTTTTTTGGCAATTTACAAAACAGTATTTTAAAGTAACTTGTAATCATTGTATTTTCTTGTAGGAGTTGTGTTTTTGTTGGTTGTTGGTTTTCTGTGAACCTAGGATGGAAGGAGCCTGTGATTGGTGAATGTCAAACTTGCTGTCTAATAGGTGAAACGATGGAACGAATGAGAGTAAGATATTAATGTCATAGGAGTATACAATTTACGACTGATGTGACTCAATTCAAAGCGTGTCCTTTAAATAAAAAATAAATCAATGATCTTAACATAGTTCAGTAGGTCAAAGTAAGTTTCCACTATGTGGCTTCCACAAAGGTGACCATGTCAGATCAGGGTGTATACTGTAGATCATTCCTGGATGTGTTGGTCTCGAAGCTAAGATACCAGTGGTCAAGTATGAGAAATCCCGTTCAGTTCTTATGGGGAAGTTCTTCATGCCCAACTAATCATGACTGCTTAAGGCTGTAGAGGAATGTAGAAGAACGAGTTGAAAGTGTTGTTTTTTAAATGAGAAACTGAATTCTGACCAGCAGACATTGGGGAGGGGGGGAGCGGGTGGGAAATTAATTAACTCTGGTAAGTATTTCAATATTTCATTTTCACATATTTAGCAACTTTACACTATTCTGGACTCTCTATGTAAAGGATTAGGACATAGAAGGGCTGTTAGTACCAGGCCTTCTCATTGCATTGTGCGTCACACGTAAGCCAGGTTCCATTGTGTTCCCTGGTTCTGTAGCACCGTAATGACACCCTTCTTTTCCAAATCTATCAAATTGTATGAATAGTTGCAAATGGATAATGCAATTAGAAATATGCCAGAAATGGTTTTGTATTTTCATAAATGTATATGTTTTTTTTCACATGGGAGATATAGACATACTTTTATCTATTTAAATGCTGACCTTGAATCAGTTCTTCATGTCTGTTAACGACTGGTGACAGCTTTTGACTAGTGCCTGTAGCTAATTCTGAATGCTATTCACTTATAAACGGGTGAAAGGGGCCAAATATGTATATGTTTACCATTTAATGCAACATCCAGTTGTCCAATCACTATCCTGTGCCTGCACACATCCCCTCTAATCTTTAACTGTGACTCGTTTGCTTTTGTACCTCTATCCAGTTGGATCTGAATGCCATGAAAGTAGTTCAATAAAGTCCTTGGTAATAAATTGTTTGTCATTTATTGTGAATATTTATATACATAGCTATATAATGTCAAATCAAATTCCTTATCTACATCTGCAGGCATGAATTAGATCCCCTCACTTTAAAGACCACTATTAGGTGCTTGCATAGACTAAAAATAATTGACGGTATAACGGGGGTATTCGTCGTAGCCAGTGACGTGCGGTGATGTCAGTAAGAGGCTAGGCACTGAGTTATGAAAGACAGATTACCTAATTTATTGTTAGGCTAATATGTCAAAACAGTAAACGCAGTAAACAGTACAAGCACTTGAAGCAGTAGCCTACTACAGCCGCTGAATCATGTTAGCACAGCCACATAGCCAATCTTTTCTTCCATACCAGTCTGTTTGAAACGATCGAAAACATGTTGTCCCTTTTGCTGCAGTAGTCAATCTAAGTCTGGTGTAGACCTCCCTCTTGCTATTAACTCCTTTTTTGAATAAAATCGAGCTTGGAGAAATTCCTCAACAATGAATATCGGCAGACACCGCTGCTGTCATTTTGACTTGAATTTTGCGGGGATTACGCTTACAACGTAGCCAGTGTAATGACGTTAGCTGCGCAAATGTCCAGTAATATCTCGATTTTAATTGGTCCATGTTTGATACGTAACGTAGATGATTACTGGCATAACATATTTACGTGCAAAGGCACAGAAGAGTTGTGCCTTTCGACGTACATGTTAAAGAATACAGGATCGGATAGTTTTTCGCTTGTCGTCCGCAATGAATGGACAGTAAAAGCACTGCTTATTCTACCATTTTTTGTATTTGATTATGCGTAACTGCTACATTTGTCATCGTAACGTCTAAACAATTGGAATTACATACATATTGCATATATAAATCACAAGAATAATCAGTAAAAATACAAATACAAGTTTATTAAATAAAGTGATTTAATAAACATTTTTACGTTAGAATTTTGGCAGGGTAGGCAGATCAAAAAGGCATATCACACGCCGCAGCAAGCTTTATGCTTTATTATGAGCTTATGCTGCTGTATGTTAATATGTAACGCTATGTTTTAGGAAATGTCTAATCTGTTGTGCCTGTGCTTTTTATATGTTTCACTGTGGGAGAGTGGGAAACGTCATATCGATTCCTTTTTATGTCTTGACAAGTGAAGAAATTGACAATAAAGCTACTTGAAACTTTAACTGTGCTTCAGACTCTCTGCATAGCCTTGAGTTTTTTTGCGTCAGGTACATTTTTATACAGTAGCCTAGCCTATAGGCGATGCAGAAAATGTTCTGCATTCACTTGACAACAAACCATCTATGGCAGTGGTTCCCAACCCTGGTCCTCAGGGCACCCTGCCTGTTATAGATGTTTCCCTGCTCCAACACACCTGATTCAAATCAAAGGGTCGTTATCCAGCACTGCAGAAGCCTGCTTATGACCATTCATTTGAATCAGGTGTGTTGGAGCAGGGAAACATCTATAACAGGCAGGGTGCCCTGAGGACCATGGTTGGGAACCACTGCCATAGATGGTTTGTTGTCAAGTGAATGTCCTTATGTAAAAAATAATCCAATAAAAAAGTAATGTAGTATCACTGAAACTAAACATCTGCGCTGGATCCAGCCTATCCAAGCACCAGCGTCTCTCGAAATGTTCCATACTAGCCTATTCCAGGACATCTCTCGCGGACCTGCCTCCCAGCTAACACAGTTACGTTGCCCTTACGTTGCCGCAACGTAATGTAGGCCTATGCATTTTCACTATTTCAACATAGGCTAACTTTCTGGAGGGTTTAACCTCTACTGTAGCTAGCGAAATCCTAACGTAAACAACGTGAATCTGATAGCACATAAACAGGCTAAATAGCCTAAATTTAAAACATATACGTAATAGCATGCCCCATCCAATTTCTGAAAATATGTTTATATATTTAAAACAATTTCTGTAAAGAAACTCACCTTTGAAGTAGCTAATTTCCAGTTGAAATCCAATGCGTACAAAACGGTGTTGACCCCTGCAAAATCTCTTCTGAAACCCCAGTTTCAGCGATGCGTTGAAATGGGCATGCGCAAAGTTGTTGCTCAGGGGCAGACTGAGGAGCAGGTTTGCTAAGGAAGAATTGTAATATTCTGTGATGACTTGTCTTTGGAAATTAAACTCTTAAGAGTCGCTTACCTTTTGGTCACATTTAACAATTTTGTATTACAAAATTATTGGAGCACAAATTTGCATTGTGTGTCATACAGCTTGTACGTATAGCTTGGTGTGCTATACAAAGAATGTTTGCTTAATCATGTTACACATCACACATTGATTGCTTTTGTACATGTTTATAGTAAAGAATGAAAGACTAAATTATATTCCAAATTCAGTCTTTTATTTATTAAAGCTAAGTTTCTGCATATGAGACAATTGATGACCAATGACATGCTGGGGCTGAGCTGCACATGAATTACATGCATTGTCTACATTTATACGTGCTGGGTGCAACATTTAATATTGTGTGTGATTGAAATTCATGTAGATTATGGCTACATTGCTAAAGTGTCAGAACTGAGAGCAGTCCAGTGTGATCTCTCTATCTCTGAATAAACCATATTGCACTCGAGATCCGTTGTCCTGCGACCAGAGCGACTTAACCGCAACTTAACCCATGGTAACTTAATGTATCCAGCCGACCAAGGTACAACATCACGGCAACGTTGTCCACGGGACCAAAAAATAATGTAACCAGCCGACCAAGGTACGACGTCGCGGCAACGTTGTCCACGGGTCTAAAAATAAGGTAACCAGCCGACCAAGGTACAACGTCGCGGCAACATTGTCCATGGGACCAGAAAATAACGTAACCAGACGACCAAGGTACAACGTCGCGGCAACGTTGCCCACGGGTCTAAAAATAACGTAACCAGCCGACCAAGGTACGACGTCGCAGCAACGTTGTCCAGGGGACCAAAAAATAACGTAACCAGCCGACCAAGGTACGACGTCGCGGCAACGTTGTCCACGGGTCTAAAAATAACGTAACCAGCCGACCAAGGTACGACGTCGTGGCAACGTTGTCCATGGGACCAACTGGCAACATTCCCTTTATAACGTTGCTACGACGTTGCCAGAAGGTAACGTCGCGGGTTACCAACTGAGCACTTACTGGCAACGTTGCCGCAACGTCATGTGTTAGCTGGGCTGGTTACTTGGTTGGGGGGTCCCTGTCAACGCTCGTGAACCCTGTTGTTGAGTGAAGACGTCGTTGAGAGAGACAGCAAAACTTTTTGATCCCGCATCCTTCCTTTATATAATACCATTTGATAATCAATTCGTGTAAATATATCTAACTTAAGTTTTAGTGTTCATAGTATAGTTCTTTGTTATTGTTTTTAATAGTGTGTTTGTGTAGTTAGCTAGTTTAGACTGTAATTTAGCGCACTTTTGTGAAGGTGGGAAGGACAGACACCCGAAGGACAGAATTTGAGGTAAATATATTTTAATACAAACTTTAACTCTACTGTACCTGTATGTATGTAGAGCTATTTGTATGTTTATCCAACGTCAAATAGCTAGGCATATCGAAAATTTATGTAGGATATATTAATTTCTGGCCACTAGCTCCAACTGTGAAAGCGAAGTCGGCTAAATTGAGACGTCGTATCGTCTTAATTTGTATACAGTAACAATGTTATCGATAGCACTAAAAAGGAATGCCTACACACTAGTGGTGTCGCCCCTTTAAGGATACAGAAAATACAAAACAGCTGAATTGGCTACTTTTGACAGGTGAAGGCTACTGCTCTAGTCTAGCTCTACAGAAGCTACTTTTTGACCGCTAGAGCTACTGTACAACCAAGACGTTTAGAGAAAAGTATCAGAATGACAGTTGCTGTCATTGCCATTTGACGTCATTGTTGTCCTGGTTACGGACTCAGACGCGCATGATCTCTTAGTTACTGTTGCTACATCGTACAAATGGAGAGTGGAGCCGAGTGGAGAAAAGAGTGGAGCGCCAGTCGTTACGAGTTAGCTAGTTGCTCCTATTGTAATGCTGCCTGTAATAAAGATGTAATGGCATTTTTGTGATTAAGTGCACTGATATAATGTACGTTAGTAGCTAACCGTTGGCGAACGTTACAGACTAGCTAACGCTTGAGCTAACGTCACTGTGTCCAATCCCGACCGCTGTAAGCTACTATTGTCCAAACCCGAACGGGGTTTCCGGTCTTTTTGCCAGCATTTTCTTTTGCTATCGCCAGCAAAGTGTAAGTAGTATTATTTTAGGCATACCAAACAATCTACATGTCAAATTTCATGAACATATATGGACATCTGACAAGTGTGTCTGTGTTGTCATCATACTGCTACTATGGGTTAGCATATGAGTGTATTTCAACGCTAGCTTAACACTACTTTGTCTAGCCAATGAAAATACACGATCATGTGTGATGTGATCTGTAGTCGAGGGGAGGAAGGGATGGGGGCTAGCAAACTTTGAGAAGAGTTCAACAAAACATCCAGCAGGTGGTGGTATTCAGTCAAATTGAGATTTTATCGCATAGTTTGGAGATGTTGAAGCGTGATATCTTATTGTGGAGGACATAACTACGTCCCCGGATATGTTGACAGCATTGATGGTCAGTTTGGTGACCCTGGATCAAGTTAATATCCCCGGAAAAACAGCAGCGGCCAGTGTTTAGAAGTGCGGTCGGGTTTGGACAAGGGTAGCGCACGGCTAATTTACCGGCGCCAGCGTCATTTTACCGGCTCTGGTAAAGTCTAAGCTAACTCTAATTTTTTTAACAATATTTAGCTCGAAAGGTAAGAAGTTAAAGCTTAACGTGAAGTCAGTAAATCAGCTGAAAACGTGATACGATTTTTATCAATATTTGAAGTGGCATTTTATCAGAATGTTAGCTAAAATCCGGTCGGGATTGGACACAGTGACGCTATACAAGCAGGGGCGGAGTGGCAAGAGGGTGGCAGGAGATTTTGAGGGGTGGCATCCCGTGGCAAATGTGTGTGAGATCAAAATGAAAAAACTAAAGGCTGTGCAACATGTATGCATAGTCAGTGAACACTGAAATGAATTTGAGGATTATAGGTCACATGACCAAAAAGCTATTGAAGTTTGAAGATTTATTTGGAATAAAATATTTTTTAATAACCTGAGATGAAAATGAACAAAATAAAGGCTTTGCAGCATGAATGCATACATCTTCAACAGTTTAACATTATTTTGACGCTCCTAGTTCATGTTGTTGAAAAGCTATTGACTTTTGAAATGTGTAATTTGTTGACGGTCCCTAAACGTACGCGTTGTTTAGGCAGCCAAAAGCATTGGCTAAGCGGCCGGTCGTAGCAGTGCTAAACACCGGTTAAAATAACACAATACTGGGCGTCCGAATATCTGTTGAATATCGAACTTCAAACTAACTTTACCACAGTCATCTTTGTTGTTGCTTTGTTGCCCAAAGAATTCACGAGTTAATGTTATTAACCTCAATTCAACAGGAAAAGTAACATTGCAACTCCGTATAGCCCTGCACTTTTGTAATTATTCTTAGTCATTAATAGATAATTGCTTAACACCTCATCCCTCCGGTGTGGTCTGCTGTCCGTGCCGACGATTTCTTCCTTGAGTTGAAGCCTTCTATGGTCAGTTTGCGCCTTCCTTGTGTTCAAAAGAAAGCAACTTCGGTGGCGGTGTGGGCAGGGTGGATGGAGTCGTTTTCCTGCTGCATTTACTTGCATTGGGATATTAGAAATTTGCTCTCGCAAATGTCCGATGAGCCACAACTTTTCTTTGTTTTCAAAGCTGCCAACTGGGGTGGCAGCTGGGGTGGCAAGGCTATTTTTAGGGTGGCATTTGCCACCCCGGTAGATCCGCCCCTGTATACAAGTTATAACACTGACTGCATTAACGTTAGCCTACACTTAAACTTACCCTTCCAGTGACGATAAAGCAATGTTTAGCCGGTAGACTCCAAAGCTGAATATTCATCACGAAACCAGCTGATTGCGTCCATTTATATCCCTGCAAGCTTTTGTAGGCTTTCAAAGACTCTCGGAGACTCTCCAGAGTAGATAAAGGAAAGTTGATTAGATAGTTGTAAATATCTGGATACTGAAGGTCAGGGAAGCTTTCCGTTTTACTTGTTAAGGTCGTAAAAATAACTCCGGGAGCATTATATGGATCACTAATGTTTAATCGATCAAGTTTTGCTTTATAGCTGCCTAATGTCTTTTGAATTAAAGTGCGCAGTGAACTCGGACTGGTTTAAATCCGTGCTGGCGCCGTTCATTTTTGCCACTACTTTCCTGCCAAAATGACGGCAAAACAGTAAAGTCACGTGACGTCCGGAGCTCTAGTATTGAAAGTAATGGCAGAAATACACATCTGAATTGCCACAGCAGGTAATAGACATGTTTTTTAAAGATCATCGTTTAATGAAACTCGGAAACACTTAACATAGGCTACATAACCTACAGACACTTAACTACGATAATTAAGTTAGACAAAGAAATACTAATTTAATCATAATTACCCACAAGCTGTCCATTACAATTCCAATACTTTTTTTATTATTTAAACTGCACTACATAAGTCAAACATGCACAATTCAATATACATTTTAATATGGGATCTTCTGTATGCAAACCACTAGGCAATACATAAATATAGAAAATAATGTGTCACTTTACTCATATGGTAATATTGGCTTATTGCTATGGTTAATTGCTTGAAATCATTATACATTATAGTTCTCGATTGCAAGAGTTTAACAATATATGCTTTTTTTTCATTTTGCAACTTCTGTATTTCCGGGTGGATGTACTTTCTGAAGATATAGCATACAGTGCTGGAAGATTTGACAGGATGTACAAAAAAAAGGTAAGATAATACTAATGTTATTTGAAGTTAGTACCATCACTCTTGGAGTTTAGTCAGTAAAGTTAAAACAATCAAATGAAAAAAAGAAAAGGTTTTATAATGTCAACATTTTCCAGACACACCATTTTAGGGCTGTATCCACTGAGCAGATGTCGTCAGCTGATAAGAAGCGCGAATACAATCGGATCTGGGCAAGGGTGTCAAGAGGACAGAAAAAGAATACACACGATGGAGAACAGAGCAGAATCCAAATGATCAGGATATGTACAGTGACGATAGCC
This sequence comes from Thaleichthys pacificus, assembly GCA_023658055.1. Lineage (NCBI taxonomy): Eukaryota > Metazoa > Chordata > Actinopteri > Osmeriformes > Osmeridae > Thaleichthys > Thaleichthys pacificus. Next base: position 15,894,713 of record CM042862.1, on the reverse strand, counting down.
CTGGGAGTGGAGGTGGGTGTACCATTGAAGAGCAGCTGCATGACGATACCAACATTGTCCCTGAGTTGGAACAGATCCAGACATCAGAGGATTCCAGTGATGGTGATGAGGACAGTGCAGTTGCCTCTTCCTTTAGGGAACAACTTAAAGAATGGGCCATTGATTTTGGAGAGAAACACAATGCTGTAGATCCCTTATTGAAGGTCCTGAAAAGAAATGGTCATCCAGAGCTTCCTTCCACTGCAAGAACCTTGTTGGAGAGCACCAATGAAGTGGATGTGGAGACTGAGTCTGGAATGAAGTGTGTTCAGTTTGATGTGAGAGGGCAGTGCTTGAAGAATTAGACAGTGTAGACATCTCCCTGAATGTTGATGGCTTGCCTCTTTTTAAAAGCACCAACCAATCTCTTTGGCCTGTTCTCTCAAGAGGTTGAAAATCTCACACTGAGGACTGACCAATCCTTCAGAGAGTTAACTCAACTGGAACACCACCACGAAGGAAAAACATCACCTTTCTCTAACCTCTGTATTGACATGATCACATCCTTTCCTGTAGACTATATGCACCAGTGTTGCCTTGGAGTAATGAAGAAGCTTTTGCTTTTGTGGACAAAAGGAAAGACGGAGACCAGAATGTCCTCAGGGCAGATTAAGGAGGTGAGTGTGAGACTTGAGCAACTGAAGACATCAATTCCAAACAGTTTCGCAAGAAAGCCACGGGGTTTGGAACATCTTGAGCGTTGGAAGGCCACAGAGTTCCGTCAGTTTGCTCTTTACACTGGCAAGTTGGTCCTGAGGGGAGTTCTACAAGATTACCTGTTTGAGCATTTCATGGCTTTCAGCGTTGCAATGTGCTAGGAAGAGGGTGCGGAAGGAGAGGCTCACTACCTTTGAGGAGAGGATGCTTGATGCTCTTAAAGCACCTGCACCTCAACCACCACCGCCACCACCGGAAGATGAAGATGAGCTGTTTTTTAAAAGCCTCCTGCCTTCTCTGACAAGAATGCCACCAGCCAAGCGGTCAGAGCTAAAGTTTAATATACACCGCTTGGTTTTTGAGGCAGAGGCTGAGTTGCGGGCCACAGAGTGACAGGCCTACTAAATAAAAATGTGTCACTTATAGAACCTTGTGTCCATTTTATGTAATTGGTACTATGAATCGTTGGTATAATTTTTTTTTAAATTACACAAAGGATCTGTAATGTTTGGACTTATCACTTTCACAATCTGGAGGAAGTCGCTTTGGATAAAAGCGTCTGCTAAATGCATAAATGTAAATGGAGGGTGTTCAGTATTTAACTATTTAGGGTCACATGTTTGCTACTGCTTTTGTAACTTTCTTTAAAAGTGTTTTAAAAGTGCAAATTAGAAAATATAACAAACTACACAACCACACACTGATTATATGAAAATAACATTTAGGAACTGTTTGCCTTTTTGTGATTAGTATGTGTGGCTCTTAAAAGAGCCTTTGGTTTTCAATGCCACAGGCTATATGACATTTTCCTGCCAGGGCACTGCACCCTCAGCATTGAAGTATGCAGTGAATGCATCTCTCACACGAATGGCTGCACGCGCAGCATTGTTGCTGCCCACTCGTGTAGCCTCCTGAAGAGCAGCAGACCCCTCCTGACCAGGACTGGCTTCTGGACATCCCCTGGCACCTCTCTTGGACCTCTGGATGAAGTTGTGGAGGATGCAGGTGGCCTTCACACACGCCTCCGCCTTTGCCGGGTTGATACCAATGAAGCGCCGATACATTCTCCACTGGCTGGAGAGTATGCCAAAGGCACACTCAACTGTCAACCTGGCATGGCTGAGGCGGTAGTTGAACATCCTCTTCTCCCTGGAGAGGTTTGTCCCAGGGAAGGGGGGCATGAGGTTGCTCCGCAGAGGAAAGGCCTCATCACCAGGCCTCATCACCCACTGGAGCAGGTGTTTTAAAAGTGCAAATGAGAAAATATAACAAACTACACAACCACACACTGATTATATGAAAATAACATTTAGGAACTGTTTGCCTTTTTGTGATTAGTATGTGTGGCTCTTAAAAGAGCCTTTGGTTTTCAATGCCACAGGCTATATGACATTTTCCTGCCAGGGCACTGCACCCTCAGCATTGAAGTATGCAGTGAATGCATCTCTCACACGAATGGCTGCACGCGCAGCATTGTTGCTGCCCACTCGTGTAGCCTCCTGAAGAGCAGCAGACCCCTCCTGACCAGGACTGGCTTCTGGACATCCCCTGGCACCTCTCTTGGACCTCTGGATGAAGTTGTGGAGGATGCAGGTGGCCTTCACACACGCCTCCGCCGTTGCCGGGTTGATACCAATGAAGCGCCGATACATTCTCCACTGGCTGGAGAGTATGCCAAAGGCACACTCAACTGTCAACCTGGCACGGCTGAGGCGGTAGTTGAACATCCTCTTCTCCCTGGAGAGGTTTGTCCCAGGGAAGGGGCGCATGAGGTTGCTCCGCAGAGGAAAGGCCTCATCACCCACGAAGACGTGTGGCAGTGGTCCACGTGGCTCTGCTCCAGGGATGATGCAGTTTTCTGGGAGGTCCAGGGTTCCATCCTTCAGGGCCAAACCAAATGCGGAGTTCCCCAGGGTCCCACCATCACTGTTCCGTCCATAGCCACTGACATCAATGACCCGGAACATGCTGTCGGCGTCCACAACTGCAAGGAGAACGATGGAGAATGTCCCCTTATAGTTGTGGTACAGTGACCCTGAGTTGTGAGGGGCCTGGATGACAATGTGCTTGCCATCGATGGAGTCCAGTCCTGCTTGGTTGGCACAGGCATGAACTGGTGTTCGCCTCGCTATCCGGGGTCCCACTCTGGTCAGCAGGTCATCAAGCTCGGCCCGGTTCAGCCTGAAGTACCGCTGGAACAAGTCGTCATCAAGCCGCAGCTCCTGAACCAACTGGTAATATGCCCCGTTGTATTTGCGAGAGCGGCGAATGGGATGAACCCAGAATCGACGTTGTCTTCTCCGGCGGTAGTAGAGCAGCGCTCCGCTTCGCTCGCCTTCCCACAATGCCATACGCGAGCATCAACGCCCGATTTCATTGAAAACGAATTGGAAGCCGACACTCCGCGCCGCTCCGCTGTAGTGGACACGCACCGTACGAGCTTCTTAGGAGCGTTCTAAGAACGCTCTAGAACGCTCTTAGCGTTAAGAGCTTCTTAACGAATCTGGGAAATCCGGCCATTTGCTGTTCTCAATCAGCTCGCTAATGTTAACGGGCTAAAGGGACAATTGATTAACTTAGCTTCAACCCTTACGACGAACGGGGCCCTGACTGTGTGACATTACTAAAACAACCAATGAAAACAATGGCAAGACATAACTAGATAAACCCCAAACGACCACTAGAGGGAGAACATCTTATACATAAATACAAAGTTACTATTGATTAACTTAGCTTCAATCAGAGAATGTCTAATGAACTCTGGCTTCAACCAGAGCCTGTTTAAGGAGAGCCTTGCCACTCCCTATTAAGCCCCATTATACCCATTATTATATCCATTGGCTGCAGTTCCACCAGAGTTCCACTGGGGGTGATCGCGAGCGAGTGCATGTTGAATGGGAGTCTATGGAGCTAAACGGCTAAATTTGTCTCTTTCGCCTGATTGTCGTTGAGAAATCTCCGATTTGATTGTAGTTTTTGCATGTTCTACATGGATTATAAGTCGAAAGTTGAATGAACGAGTACTTATGTCCTTTTGATTTCTTACAGGGTGAGTCGTTGTTGCCCATAACACGCTAGCATTCTGCTAATGAATGCTTATTGGTTAGTGAAGGACTGATACGACCAGAGCTCCCGCTTGATGGCATCCGAAGCGGAATCAGAATGTCAGAGCATTAGCAACATTAGCAACAACATTAGCAAGCCAAAACTCTTTCTAGCATGTGTATTGAGAGGGAGAGCCTAACCTGTCAGCTGTGTTGTCGATGCCTTGAGAGAAAAAAGGAAGTGACCAGAGCTCGTAAAGCAGTAGCTCTGGTCGTACGATGTGTATGACGTCAATGACATTTTCAAAGGCTTTTTAGAACAGAAAGGCGACTTTAAACAAATCTAACAGCCAGCAGTGTGTATTTTTTTTGCCTCCCCTTTCGAATTCAGAATTCAAATTACTAGTCAAAAAATTGTATCCTGAGAAAAGTGGATTTTGAGGGGTATAGCTCCATAGACCTCCATTCATTCTGCACTCGCTCGTTAGCGCCCTCACATGGAATTGCAACCAGTTCAGAACCCGGAAGTTTCCCGAGAGTGGCAGTTCTCCTTCAACCCTTATGACGAACGGGGCCCAGCTCTGGAAAGTGAAGCCAAAACATCTCGATCTCCCCCTTGTGGCTGGCTGCAGTATAGGTCGTAAGTCACGCTCCCTCCTAGCCTGGCTGCCAGCCCATCTTATCCCCGCCCACAAAATTATTTGGTCGGGAAGATGGGTCTGGGGAATCTCCGTTGGGGAACAACTAATGTCCGAACAGAAGCTGTTCGGACCAATGAAATTGTCAGGGCGGGCTTTATACGATGATGGACAGATGATCAACAGGAACGTAATCAACCACGTCACCAAAGAGCGCTTTGGTTGAATTCGTTTTCAACAAACATGGCTACCGCTGGAGAGCTGGGATGTTATGATTCTGCCATCGAGTCTGTTTTAGAAGACATCGACAGCGCATTAGTTTTGAAAGAGGAACAGAGAAACGCAATCAAGGCATTTGTCGATGGAAAATATGTTTTTGCCGTCCTTCCTACGGGGTTTGGTAAAAGTTAACATACTACGTAGCTCTGATTGGTTGTAGGTCTATCCAATTGAGCGAAGAGGCATTCGTTTTCCGGGTTCGGTTGAAACACGCCCCATAGTCACAGCCCAATGGAGAGTCCTCAGACTCATATTCTGACAAGAATTATGAGTCTGACATCGTCAGGCTAGCTCCCTCCATGTTAGCGGATGGGACATTAGCCAAACCAAACAATCTAAGTGTACTCAAATCATTTTTTTCCAAAGATGGTTTCTGTCATTTTATGCAGTTCTTATCACGCCAGTCTGCTCAAGTGCTCATTTTTCTGATCAGTTTGTTTTTAATGAGTCATACATAAAAAGGGGTTAGTGTGTGTGCTTGCGATCGGGTTGGGCGAGTATATGGGTGGGACCTCGATACCGCGGCTCCACTACCCGATCACTACTGTGCAGACTCTGGCTCCTAATGACATCACCAGCACAAGATGGCAGCACCCGTATTCTGGATATTTTGGCTTAATTTTTGTACAGTGGGAGGAAGCAGAGATCTCTGCTTCCTCCCACTGTACAAAAATTAAGCACGTTGTCCATTCTTTTTACAGTCTGTGCTGAAGACTTAACACTTGACAACCTATTTTAAATATAGACAATATATTCACTCAAAGTATTCTGCAACTGAGTTAGAAATAGTAACACATCTTTAATTAAAAAAAAATAGAAAACAACCATTTTCTATGACTCCTTTATTACAAAATTCACAACCTCAAACTGGTTTTTATCTAATGTTGAAGCCTTTTATCCCCTTCCATGTTGTGCAAATAATGATGTTCCTAGAACAGATGAACACCAAGTCAGCTATAACCACTCCTAGACCAAGGTGTTGGAATAATGACCGTTATAGAACTAATAACCAAAAACTTCATCCTCCGCCTTTGTGAAAACACTGATCTGATATGGAGAAATGACTGCTGTGTTGAGGAGCAGACTCACCCATTCCAAACAATGTTTATATCAACTCAAAATGGAAGGAGGAAGTGAGGCTGTTAATATTCCAACAGGGTCCTTACTGCACTAATCAAAATATCCCAATCATGAATCTTGGAGGTTTCCCCCCAAAATTAACAGACTTCAAGTAAACTGAATCTTGGGCATATTTTTTATTATTAATAAAATGGTCAGACAAACTAAACGTGGCTCTGAAAACCCTTCTTAATCCCACAGAGACAAAAGCAAATTGGAGTCAGTTAAAGCAGGAAATGTCTTGGTGTTCACAGGAACTAAACCTGATACATTTTGACAGCATCAGACAAACATCAAATGAATACTGGTGTACATCGTATTCAAAACCAGATCTTTGTCACCAACAAGAAAGAAAAAGATAACGGCAGAAAATTCATCCCCTTTGATCTGTAAACTAACATTATAACAAGTGGCTCATCTTCACAAACACTCCAATCCATCCTTAAATTCACATTTTCAGATCAGGGGTCAAAGGAATGACGTGAGAAAAAACACTACAAAAAGAAAATGTTATTCAAAAAAATTTAATTTAAGAAAGCAATGTTGACCAAGTGTCTGGTGAGACCTCTTGACTTGCCTTCAGTGTTTGCTGGAGAGTCTGGATCTAGTACCAGTTTGATCTGTAGTAGGAAAAACCTAGACCCCTATGTCACAGACCCCCAGATAATGGCCCAGTCCCAGTCCGTGAGAGTGGTGGATGACTGTATACACCTCACTGGGGTTAGTGGGGGTGGGGGGTGTAGATAGACAGGCTGTACTGGTAGGCCAGGACAGTCCTCCCTAGCGGTTGACCTCAGGTCAGTCATTCAACCATTTGATGGTAGAGATCAGAACTTGGATCCAATGACCTGATGCTGATCCACTAGCTCTGTTTCTGACTTGGTGCCCCATCTAAACTGATATGTGATCATATTTAATGTATCTATGCAGACGACTGACTGAAATGAGAGACGCTTCTTCTGACTAGTGGGACCTGCCGGATAGGCTAGCCTTGGGGTGTGGGAGGAGCACAGCAGGCTGACCAGTAAAGTGTTTGGCTACTCTGAACGAGGCTTGCAAACTCATCAAAGAGCCAATGACCTTCATGAGTACAAAATCATTTTGGGGGCCAAAATGACCAACAAAACTAGACAGAAACACTTTTAAACAAGTCTTTCGAGTTGTAAGAACCCCTCAAAGACTCCCCTTACAAAACAATCATGATAAATGCCTTCTACATCCAAACTCTATATTAAATTAACTGCAGTATCAAATCCAAAACAGGCACCTGAGAAAGTGCTGAATGATGTTGATTAAAGGACAACTAAAGTTTAGCCAAGGGCAGAAACTAGGGGACTTATCATGATGTGATATGTGGCCATATGTATATATATATATATATTTTTATCCTGACATAACCCTGTTGTAACCAGTGTGTGTGTACTTAACATTCCAAGTTCTGGCCTGTCAACTATGACTCAGTGCGGCTTTTTGGAACTATCCTCTCTCCCCACTTGTCCACTCTTCCCTCCATCCCCCAACCAATCAGCTACCACTACAGTTCCTCCTATGGGGGGGGCCTCAAAGAGTCAGCCTTTTGCTCTGCCACTCTGTGTCAGCGGTGACAGTTCCAGGATTGTCCTCTGCGCCACCACCATTCCGGCCGGCCGCCAAGCACCCGCTGCTGCCCTTCTCGTCACTGCAGCTGGCGTACTCCGCCGACTCAGGCTGCGAATCGATGTCCTCGACCGCCGTCTCCCATTCCTCTATGTCTCCGCCCTCCTTCTCTTCCTCCTCTGCCCCCTCCCCAGCTGAACAGCCGCCCTCCCCGTCTCCATCCCTCTCCTGCTGGGCCTGGATCTGCCTCAGGCGGGCCATGGCCTGGTCGATGGTGGCTGTGCTGACCAGGTTGAAGTCGTGCATGCTCACCAGGTGGAGCAGGAAGTTCCTGCACAGGCTCCTATGGGTCAGGTAGGGGCCGTAGCATTCCACGAACTGCAGGCACGCTTGCTTCATCTGGTTGTCCGCTATATAGCTGTCGGAAGGGAGGGTGAAGATAAGACAGATTATTAATGATAAGATTCAAATAAATGGACATTCAAGTAAAATGTTGTCTCTTTTTTTGATTATCCCAAAAATGATCAGATGAGTGACTAAAAACCGTGATCCAAACCGAGTTTTGTGAACCATTGCACCACTATTAGCGGGTTCACCATCCGGCTGAACACGCTACTGTAGCATCAACAGCAGCAGCCACACCAACTGCAAGAGGCCAATTGTTACCTAGCCATATTTTGCTAAATAACATATTTGCCAAATAGAGTGATTCCATTTTAAATAACAAAAACGAAAGCACTAAAATACTACAAAATACCGGCAGAAAACCAACCACCGATGGATTCAGCCAACAGTCATTGCTGATGTATTTGTCATGATATCACCCAACCCTGGAATTACCCTATACTTCAGATATTCTCATTTATGCCTGTATTTGTCACCAACTCTGGATAAGGAGCGAGTCCTCAGTGACTAGGAATTGGGACATGCCCCAAACAAACTAAGGCTACGCTCACACTGCAGCTGAATGTGGCCCAAATCACAGGTCTGTTACTTGGATGACAGTGTGAACAGCCCAAAGGGCATTGACCATTTTCAAATCAGATTTGGGCCACTTTCATATGTGGTTTTAAATCGGATACAGGTCTGATATTTGGCAATGCAACCTCAGTCTGAACAGTTAAATCACTTATTTTACGTCACCCTAGCCTAGATCAACATTCATCACTGCGCTGGCGGGATTTGGTGAATACATACATGGAAGTGAGCTGCGAAGGCAGTCAGTGGAGGGACAATGACTGGGTTGTTAGATCTCAAAAGTATTTGAGGTGACAGTATTATCCAAGCAAAACTTGAGGGGTCGTATCGTAACCGGTATGTCAGATGGTTGAGCGGTTAGGGAATCGGGCTATTAATCAGAAGGTTGCCGGTTCGTGCAAAATGACGGTGTGTCCTTGGACAAGGCACTTCACACTACTTGCCTCGGGGGGAATGTCCCTGTACTTACTGTAAGTCGCTCTGGATAAGAGTGTGTAGTAAATGTAGTATTCACTACTTTCAAGCTAGCATGTTAGTATTGGGAAATTCTATAGGCTAATAGTTTTAACTTATTGCTGGTGAGCTATCAACAGCTGGCTGTAGTAACGTTAGTGTGGAAAAGCAACAACAATATTGACGTGACCATTGATATGGTTTTACTTGCTGGCTATGGTTTTGCTAATTGGGTGTGCTTTGCCTTCGGCAAGGGCACAACCTTTGTTCTCTCACATATATCTTATTGGGTGTGCTTTGCCTTCGGCAAGGGCACAACCTTTGTTCTCTCACATATATCTTATTATTATTATTTTCCCACCCCTAAAACTCAGTCAATATTTGGCCTACATAGACAACCTAGGTGTCAAATGTTTTGTCTTGGTCTCGATTGCGTTGCTTCTATTGGGATTTACGTTCCGTTGCACAGTTTAGGAGGTTACAAAGTTTTTGTGGCAAAAAGTGTCTTCTGTCAACGAAGGGTAGCAGTGCTAGCCTACGTCACTACGTCAGCACACGTTAGCAACGACGCATGGATACAACGTGATAGAGACGTTCTAGCACGCAAATTGGAGCTTGGATTATGAGTGAAAAATGCCAACCCCCAAAATTACCAACCATTGGGTTTTGTTGAGAAAGCAATTTCGAGTGGAACTGCCATCTCGGATTTTTTATTTAGGTTGTGAAAGTCTTATAATTTCTTATAAAGTCTTGTAATTTGAGCGAGTGCGGGTCGCCCGTGAGACTGCCTAGGCGGCAGCCATGCAAGCGTCATAGTAGTTTAGTATTTTCGTATTTTTATAGTTCGGTCAATTCTACACCACAAAACAGAAGGAGGGCAATGTTATGACGATATGACTATTGTGAAGACAGCCAGAAGGTGAGATTTTAATGTAGGTTGCTGTAAAAACGTTGATTGGTTTGCTACGTGAGAGCCCCGTCAGCCTCCGTTGACGATTGCGTCAGCTGTTGTCGATCTTTGATGAGTATTTTCTTAATTTCGTACCAGGGTCAATTCTACATCAAAAATCAGAAGGAGGGCAGTGTTATAAAGATATGGCGATTGCGAAGACAGCCAGCGCGTCAGCATATTTTTGTGATTTGTGTAAAACTTGGAATTTGAGTGACACCACGGCTTGTTTTGACGTTAGCCTCAGTCAGACTCGGCTCACCCACTGGCAGTGTGTAGTACTGTCTTCAATGCCACAGCTAAACTTTATGTCAAAAGAAACGTTCTCATTTCCGGCGCTTTCAAACAATCAGTGAAATGTGGAGCAACAGCAGCTAGCTTGCCTCTAGCAAACTTATTTTGAATTAGCCATTTCCCCCTACATTAATGTCAAACTTATTTACGTTTTGGGGGGCATATTTTCAGTTAGCAGACGGTACTGTTTGAATCGCGATTCCATACTGCCAGTGACAACGTTGTTACAGTAGCTTGTTTCAAAGGGGGTTTGCAGCTGTTTCAAAGGGTGTTCTTAATGAAATATGCAATATGAGTAGGCTAAATGCTTGAAAATATCACTAGAAGGGAAAAACTTACAACCGACGCAAGCAAGCACACCCTACAATTTCCCCAGAAATTGTACCCTCTAGTTCATATTTATTTTCTGATTTATCTTTCGTCTGATTTATCTTTCGTCTTTTAACTGAGATTGGATTTAACTGGATTTGTTGCCTGCTGTTCCTCCACAATTCTTGTGCCTCAACTTGCTCAGTTGTTAACAATACCTCTGCCTGATTGAGAACCACAGTAACGCACATTGATTGGAGGGGCAGAGTGTGCGCAGGTAGGTAGGTAGACAGGTAGCCCGTCCAACCATTAGTCCGGGCCCGGCTTAATGATTGGTTGTGTTTATTACAGTCGTGCGACGCCCACAGATGTCAGATTGATTTCATGTTACCGTCAAACCTTTATATGTATTGGTTGCTATCAAGATGTGAAGTTTATTTAGGCAAATATGACCAAAAGTGCTTCCGAACAACATTGCCTACACCATCTTTAACAATAATAAATAGGCAATATATTTTCGTAATTTCTCCAGTACTGAAAGCAGAACCGAAAGTGTCAGAGCTTATCGATACTACGGTCTTTCATAATTTAGCACCGGGGCCAATTTAATACTGGGTTTTGGTACGCATCCCTAGCCATCATACCCATGCTTCATGATGTGTAGGTTCCACAGCTTCATGATCTCCTTCTCCCCCTCGTTCACGTCTGTAAACTCCTCGATTTGCTGCAAACGGGACAGTCAGATCAACGTCACCATCATGGGCCTTTCCATGTGTTTGAGTCTGCTTATCGGATGTGTGGAGTTTTTGTGCTTGCGCATGTAGGATGGCATGTGTGCGTCAGTTTCCCACCGTGGCCGTCTTCTCCCGCAGCCAGACGGGGTCCCGTTCGTCCTCGCTGTCCACCTCCATCTCCTGGGGCCAGCGGGGCACGCAGCTGTCGCTGCGGAAGTACAGGCGGTTGTGTCCGCTCACGTAGGTCCTCTGCTGCTCTGCCTCGCCGTCCTCGGGCTCCAGGAACTCGATCAGGCTGGGGCGCACCCGCCTGGGCCTGAGAGTGGGGAGTAGAGGCACGGTGTGAATGACCCGCTGAGTGGGTGTCTCTATACAATGTTTGCTTCAGCTGCAATTTTTGTAAAAGACATTGGTTTAGTTTTCCGTGTCCATGTGTGATCAAAGACTTGTGGGTGTGTTACCTGCAGACGAAGACATGTGTGACGGCGGTCCTCTTGACGGGCCCATTTCTGCTGAAGGCGAAGCCAGGCTGGCTGTGGACGTCCTGGGGGTTGCCCACGTACGAACCGTCGTAGCACTCGTTGATGGACACGTCTACCCGGGCGCCCTTTGGATGGGGCTGGGGGGTGAAGGAGGTGGATGAGTAGGAAAGGAAAGACACAGGCGATTGAGAGGATAAGGAACGGGAGAAAAAAAGGGAAGGGGAGAAAAGAAGCAGGGAGAGGTTGGAGTTAGGAAGAAGAGACAAAATCTACTCAAGCACCTGAGCAATGCACTAAGGCAGTTCTGTAACTGGAGATCCATTTCCTGATTGTTGCCTCATTCATAGTCTTTTGCTCACACACACAGAGTTCCTCACCACATAGTTGAAGATGAAGCGGCTGTGCGAGAGTTTGAGGTGCTTCAGCAGGCTGTAGAGCTTCCTGCAGTTTAGGGTGCACCAGGGACAGTGGAGGTCATCCCTGGCCTCAGTCTGCTGCCTCGTGTTGTTGTTGTACAGGAACTAAGAGGCGGAGTTTAAAAGAATGGCAGTGGTATAAGGTAGGTACAGTCAAATGGAGGGGGGGGGGGGGGGGCATAAACAATGAAAAATGCCACACCAATCGACGATGCTGATGCTGACAGACTTCCGCTGACGACATACGACTTACCACGCTGCACCTGAGCTGCTGCTCCAAACTTTCCCCAAGCTTTTGTTCTTGCTTCTTGTTAAATCGTTATATATATATATTACTTAATTTATTCATTTATTTTGTCCTTCCCGATTTAATCTACACATTTACTGTCTTACTTATAGGTTTACTCGGCGCGGCTTTCTTCCTTGGAGCCCAACGCTACTGTTCCTGTTGAACTAGCCAACCAACTCAACGCTCTTGACGGATTATCCTGGTTGAACATAAACTATTAACGTAAGTTAACTATAATGTCTCACACCCACTCACATTGTTCTACATGTGTCATTTTGCTCGAAAAGTTGACTCTTTTGATTTGAAGTTGAGAGTCGCGTCCAGTCGCTTGAGGATGAACGTATGCTAGTAACTTTAGATGCGACTGGCGCAACATCACCGACAGGGAGTCCTAGCGCTAGGGAGGACTCAAGATTAGCCCCACCGGTTTCGCCTTTGCAGCATGGTGGGAGTGGGACTCCTCAGACGTTAGTGATCGGTGACTCCATCACTCGTAACATTAGATTGGAGCAACCAGCGACAGTTTACTGTGTACCTGGGGCCAGAGCTACCGACATAGAAGCTAATCTTAGGGTGCTGGCTAGCACTAGGGCTAAGGCAAAGGCCCAAGCTAAGGCACATGGCGCACGCACTGATGATAGGTATGAGAATATTGTCATTCACGTCGGCACCAATGATGTTAGGCTGAGGCAGTCAGAGGTCACGAAGGTTAATATAGCTCGGGCATGTGACCTTGCTCAAAAGATGTGTCGGCATCGAGTAATAGTCTCTGGCCCACTACCTGTTAGGGGGACTGATGAGATCTACAGCAGACTTGTCTCTCTTAACCGCTGGTTGGCTCGCTTCTGCTTAGAGCAGGGTTTAGGATTTGTAGATAATTGGTCTCGTTTCTGGGCCAAACCTGGCTTGTTGAAAAGTGATGGGCTCCATCCGAGCTGGAGAGGTGCTTTTCTATTGTCTAGGAATATTGAAGCTATTTTAGAGCAGGCCTGACACTCACTAGAACAAGCCGGGCCACAGTCTCTTAGAGAGTCTGATAGGTTTGTTGATAGGTATGTTGTGAGCTGTTGGGGGCCCGATAGCCTAGCTTGTAGTGTAGCCAGTGAGGTTGCTGATGTCGTTCTTCCCATTGAGACGGTGTCGGTCCCCCGCCCTTTCTCCAAATTTCGGCCTTTAAGTATTCGGAATTATACCAATTTAATATGTATTCAGCCTTACTCCCTCGTTGCTCTTCCTACTAAGTTTTCTGACGACAGTGCCACCTTCTCAGAAGAATTACCTACGATTAAAGCTGCTAAACATCAGATCTCTATCCACAAAGGCCGTTTTGATTAATGATCTGATGTCTGAATGCAGCCTGGACCTGATTGGGCTCACCGAAACCTGGCTAAAACCTGATGAATATTCCCCCCTGAATGAAGCATCGCCTCCGGATTTTGTGTACTCACACATCCCTCGTGTATCAAAGAAAGGTGGTGGTGTTGCTATGATATATGAAGCTAGCTTCAACCTAAGCCTAAAATCTGTAAATACCTTTAAATCATTTGAAATAATTTGCATGAAACCACCAACTACTTTAAAAAGGAATAATGCTACTACTCCTGCCCCCCCTCCCTCATTTTGTATAGTTACTCTATACCGGCCCCCCGGCCCGTATTCCCTCTTCCTGGAAGAATTTGCAGATTTTAGTGCTGATCTTGTGACATATACTGATAACATCTTAATTATGGGTGATTTTAACATTCATGTGGATGACCCAAAAGATCCTTTAAGTAAGGCCTTTACTGCTCTAATGTATTCCACAGGTCTCGCTCAGGTGGTTTCCAAACCTACCCATCTTCACTCGCATACATTGGATTTAGTTCTCACGCGGGGAATCAAGATTAGTGACGTCATTGTCCACCCCCACAATCCTATATTATCAGACCATTGCCTGGTCACCTTCAAAATGGACCTCTGCCAGAGCCTTGGAGGCACTCAGAATATTTCTACTAGCCGCTGCATAACCCCAAACACAGCTCTGGAACTGGCTAATATTCTACCCGCTGCACTAGAAGCACTTGACGTGCCAAATAAATCATTAAATGCTAAAACAAGGGATCTGAATTTGGTTCTTCAGCTATCCCTAGATTATGTTGCCCCACTCAAACCAAGGAAAAGAAAAGACAAGAAACTGGCTCCATGGTATTCAGAAGAAACCCGCACTCTCAAGAGGTCCACTAGAAAGCTAGAACATAAGTGGCGTACCACTAAATTGGAGGTTTTCCGCCTGGCCTGGAAGGACAGCCAAATGGAGTACAAGCAAGTCCTCATCAGGTCCAGATCAGAATATTTCTCTAAGTTGATTAGTAAGAACAAACACAACACTAAGTTCCTATTTGATACTGTTGCAAAACTCACTAAGAAAAGTACACTCTGTGTTAGTTCAGATCTCTCTCCCAATGAGTTCTTAGATTTCTTTGACCAAAAAATCTATGCAATAAGGGACAAACTACAGACTAGTCCTGGAGGAGTGGCCATCAACATTGAATGTTCCTCTATACCAAGCATGCTGCATGTTGAGGCTCTCACTCACTTTAACCCTATTTCTATGGAAGCGTTCATCGAGCTGATAGACTCCTCGAAACCCACTAGCTGCCTTCTCGATCCCCTCCCTGCCAAACTCTGTAGGGAACTTATCCCTATTATTGGACTGCCCATGCTTAGTATTATTAATGAATCTATTGTAACTGGCCAAGTCCCCAACGATTTCAAACAAGCTATTATTAAGCCCCTCCTTAAAAAAACAAACCTGGATCCAGGTTGTCTTAGCAACTACAGGCCAATTTCAAATTTGCCATTTCTCTCCAAAATTTTAGAAAGGGCTGTGGCACAACAGCTCACTGAGCACCTCTCCACAAATCAGCTTTATGAACCTCTCCAGTCTGGATTTCGTCTCCACCACAGCACTGAAACTGCATTAGCCAAGGTAGTTAATGATCTACTGTTAGCCTCTGACGCGGGCTCTATCTCTGTCCTGGTTTTTCTAGACCTAAGTGCAGCTTTTGACACTGTGGATCATGAGATTCTCCTGGAACGTATTGAGAACTATGTTGGGATTTCTGGTACGTCACTTCAGTAGTTTAGATCGTATCTATCTGATAGATCACAATATGTCCACTATGATGGCTGCTCATCCAGGAGCTCCACTGTAAAATACGGAGTACCTGAGGGTTCAGTTCTAGGCCCTCTGTTATTCACGCTCTATATGCTGCCTTTAGGAAACATAATTAGAAGTTCTGGGGTAAATTTTCACTGTTATGCAGATGATACTCAGCTATATATGTCTATAAAGTCTGGAGAATTTCCACATGCTATGGAAAAATGTGTTTCCAGGGTGAGAGCTTGGATGACTGCAAATTTCCTTCTCCTTAATTCGGATAAAACCGAGGTTCAGATTTTCAGTCCTAAAATATATAGAAATCATTTTTCCAATCTGACCTTAGACCTAGACGGCGTCAAAGTCTCTCAAAGCTCACAATGGACCCACAATGGACCCAGAGTCACAATGGACCCAGAGTCACAATGGACCCAGACCTTTCGTTTGAGTACCATATTAAGCAAATCACCAGAACTGCATTTTTCCATCTACGTAATATTGCCAAAATACGAAGGTTCCTCTCAAAGGATGATGCTGAAAAACTAATACATGCATTTGTTACATCTCGATTGGACTACTGCAATGTGTTATTCTCTGGCCTCCCAATTACCTACCTAAAAAATGTACAGCGGGTGCAAAATGCTGCTGCTAGACTACTGACTAGAACAAGAAAGTTTGATCACATAACATCTACTCTTGTCTCTCTACACTGGCTCCCTATCCAAGCCAGAGCTGACTTCAAAGTTCTACTACTAACCTACAAATCTCTGCATGGATTGGCTCCACTGTACCTCTCCGGTCTCCTTGCACCCTATTGCCCTGCAAGGACACTTAGATCTCAAGATGCCGGCTATCTGGTGGTTCCCAAAATTAAGAAAAAAACAGCTGGAGGTAGGGCGTTCTCATATAGAGCACCTCTTCTCTGGAACAAATTACCTGTCTCAATCAAGGAGTCTGATACTGTTTCGACATTTAAAATGAGGTTAAAAGCGTTGGTTGGAGACAACGGGGGGCGGGTTGTTTTCATCCTTATTCGTATAAGTATAACTTATTTTAGAGTTCTCTCTCCTGGAACAGATTTCATGTTCCAACCGAGGGGGGCTGTCGCTGTCTTGGTGTGTGGGGCTGCATCAAATATCCCTCTTTGCTCAGTTAAATTGCTGCACTAGTCCACACTTGACCGGTGGGGATCTCACCTCATTCTATTATGACTGTAACTGTTAGCTGCTCCTGGCATTCTCTAATCCCTGCTCTCCTCTCTCTGTGTGTGTGTGTGTGTGTCCCCCCCCCCCACCACACACATCCCTTGTGGTGTGGAGGTTTGAGCTGTCAGCACCTGCCTGGTCGTCGGTCGGCCAACGCTGGACCTGGTCGCGAGTCTCCCGGTCCTGTCCTACATCTATAAAGTTGAACAATGGATTTTTGTGTTTCAAAACACATTGACACTGTATGACTATGTTAAGCCTGTGTTCTGCTCCTCTCTCTCACCAACCATCTCTGGAGGAGGGGATCCCTCTCTGAATTGCTCCTCCCAAGGTTTCTTCCATTTTTTCTCCTGCTGAGAGTTTTTCTGGGAGTTTTTCCTTGTCTTCCTTGAGGGTTTAGGTTGGTTGAGGGGCAGTTCTAGGGGCGTATGTGAAGCCCTCTGTGACATGCTTGCGTGTAAAAAGGGCTATACAAATACATTTGATTTGATCTGATCAATCAATAACAGAGAAAAAGGTAATTTCCACAGAAAATGATTTTGGCCCCCTGCTATGAATCCTACCCCTACCATTGTTTTGGAGGGGCGGCCCGCCCCGCCAAAACGACCTTCCCCCCCGCTGATAGAATGAAAAAATATCTAGAATTAGGCTATACTAGTGCATAGTGCCCAAGATCAAATTGGTGGCACACACAGATTCCTGGAATTATTGATTGGGCAGTGCCCGTGATGATGTTGGTGACACAGATTTCTAGAATTATAGATAGTGATGCAGCTGGTGATGACATTTCTTCAGTAGTTTTGGTAACTATATTTCTCAGATCACAAATGAAATTCTTTGTCACTTCTGAAGTACTTGTTCAACCTCCACATCTATTCTAGTGTGTGATGAGTGTCTCACCTGGTAGAATATGCGCAGCTTCTGCTGAGTCTCCATTGAGATGTTCTCTCTCCTGGTCTGTACGTCGCTACTCAGAGGCTCCTTCAGTACTACATGAGAGGACAGGGCTGCGAGTGAGTCAGGAAGCGCAGCAGGCAGATTGGCTGGCCATCCACAAACTCACAGACGAAGCACAAGTTATGGAAACCCCAATTTAACCCCCTCCCGGCCATCTCACCTAGCGTGTGGGACGGTCTGACAGTTCCCGGTCTGGGCTCACTGGCGGCAGCGCTGGCACAGTCTGAGTTTCGTGTAGCGAGGGGCTTGGCCACGGGCGCCGTGGAGCGGCCTCTGGCCTCGCCGGTCCAGCGCAGCGTAAACTGCAGAGTGGGACCTTGGGAAAAGGTCTCGAACGGAGGCAGGCACTGGGGTAGAGCAGCAAAGATTACAGACCGGAGATTATAGTTAAAGGGATGGTTCACCCAAAAAAACATTTCCACTTACCTATTTGTCTATCTCGATTTTTTTTGTGTGAGTTGCCGAGTTTTGGAGATATCGGCCGTAGAAATGTCTGCTTTCTCTCGAAATAATGAAGCTAGATGGCACTTAGGATTGTGGTGCTCAAAATACATTTGAAAAGCAGTTTCATGTAGAAAGTTCAGTAGAAAAAAAAATTGTTCCAACATGAACTGCTAACAATAAGGTCTGGGGTTCATCTTGAGTAACCAGGTCATGATTGCTGGAAAGAGACATTGCTGTTGAGTTTTTCAAATTTATTTTTGGGAGCTTTGAGCATGTATTGTGTGTATTTTTGGGTGAACTGTCCCTATAACTCACTGTAGATGGGTTTGCTTTTTATGTCTCACTTTTACGGCTGTCTTGTAGTCTGTTTTGTGGTTGTATGTTATCTATTTTGTCATGCCTCCCCACCCCCACCCCACACACACCTTTCCATCAAGGATGGTCTCCCAGGTAGCCCTCTTCTTGCTAACAGGACACACTTCCATCTCCTGCATAGACACCTCATACTCCCCATCCAGCAGCTGCAGACGCCTGCACACGCGAGTATGTGCAAACACGGGTATTAGAACGTTAACATTCTTTTCAGAAGACATTCAGTTTTTCAGGAAGATTACCGTCTGGGACGTGTGTGGAATTCAGCGTCACACCTGTTCTTATCAAACACAGTCATCTGAGCCACAAACGTCATCTCTCCCTCATCCCTGAGAGAAGACATTCTTTTCTTCCTGTTTGGCAGCTCCTCTGTAAAGTCTAACACACACACACTATACGTTTCAAATAAGTATATGCAAACCTTTAAGTTATTCTGCAAAAAAATGTTGAATTAATTAATTTCACCCACTCCCTCCCTCACCGCCTCACCTATGTTTTCGTTAGTGCCCTCGGCACGGCCCAGTCCGTTGAGCTGGCCGCGGTGGGTGGAGCCCGGCCGCGACACCCTGAACAGCAGGGAATAAGACTTGATCATGTGGCTGTTGCTGGCCTCGAACTCGCTGCTTGAGACCAGCAGAGAGGGGCAGCTGGCCGGCTTGCTGGGGTCCGGGTTTAGTGGGACCTGCTTCTGCCCCGTGGGGACCTGCTTCACTGGGCAGCTCACATCCTGGGTGGGGAGAGGGGCGGAGGAGGAGAGTGTCTCAAGTCCTTTTGTCGTTTCATCGCCCCCACCCCTTCAACATCTCTGGCATATGCTTCATATGCAACACACCAGGTCAAACAAGTGTGTAGAGGGGGGATGTTCAAGTTCACGCTCAACACACATACACACACACACACACGGGTGACTTGGAGGCAAGCTTGTGGGGAGGAGAGGAGGAGACTGGCGCGGAGAGGTACAGTGAGGCAGTCTTGTTAACTGACCCTCCTCTGAGGTTGATGTAGCATATGAGACATATCCACGTCCTCACTGGGAGACAACAGGGTAGTGAGATGTGCGGAGGGGGGAGAGAAAGAAAGCGAGAGAAAGAAAGAATATACAGTATTAGGACTGAACGATTAATTGCATTTGCGATAATATCGCGATGTGACAAAACAAGATTTCGTAACCGCAAAGGCTGCGATTTTACTTTGGTGCACGTTACACTTTACCTTGACCTGTACGATGGTCTCAGGCTCGACAGAACCTGACACTACAGACACTTTGCCAATTTTGCCTTTAAAAAAGATGCTGCGCAGTGTCAAGTATTGTGCAAAACCTGCCTGGCTAATGTTGCTACCTCACGGGGCAACACCACCAACCTAATTCGGCCCTAAAAAACACCACTAAGCCATGTACGACGCATAGCTAAAATGCTGAACACCAGTGTGTCAAATAAGCCAAATAACACCCGACAGGATCACTGATCAAAATGTTTCAAAGCCTAACTCCATATTCATGTACGAAATTACTCAAGCAGTAACAGCGTTCATCACGAAAGATATGATGCCCCTCGGTGATACACATACAGTAGGATCACTATGGCTGTCAGTGCCATTATGTTTCTGTTAGGCTACTGACTGGACCATAAATGTTCAGACAACGTTTCTTTTTCTTTTAAGATTTAACCTTTAGATGCGCGAGTTCTAAATATTTCCGATGGTCCCCACAGCGCAAGTTTTTTTTCTCTCCAAAACGGTAGCTAGCTAGTTAAGAAAGTGCAACCCACATGTTATTAGCCTATGTTTAGCTTTGATTTACCAAAATATTTTCGAAGGGGTACAGGCGGTATGTTTTCCTTAATTTTTCTGAACTTTGTGTGTTATGTTGCTGACTGGAGATCAGTAGTATATAGCCTATCTATATTTCTTAATAATAAATCATATAATAATCCTACATTAAATCGCAATATTAGTCAAAATAATCGCAATTAGCTTATTTTCCTAAATCGTTCAGCCCTATACAGTATACAGTCTGTAAGATCCTACTCTAAAACAAGTCCCTTCCAACAAATAAAAGGTACACACACCTTTCTCTTCTTGTGGCAGACTTTAACCAGTAGCACCTCTAAAGACACAGAGTTCTGCTCATTCTCAAAGTCCTGCGATGGCTTTTCTGGGAAGGGGTCACAAAGCAGAGTTTGAGAAAAATCCTAAAAGCAGCGTTATTGTGAGTCATCCAATAAGAAGTATATACTTGATTCAAGACGTACCGAGTTCGTGGAAGAAGCCGGTGAAGGTGAGTTGCAGGTGAGAGGCCAAGCTGAGGAGATGAACACTGAACTGTTGAATGCCATTCTCATTATAGTGGGGGTCAGATGGCTGAGCGGTTAAGGAGTCAGGCTATTAATCAGAAGGTTGTTGGTTCAATTCCCGGCCATGTAAAATTACGTTGTGTCCTTGGGAAAGGCACTTCACCCTACTTGCCTCGGGGAGAATGTCCCTGTACTTACTGTAAGTCGCTCTGGATAAGGGTGTCTGCTAAATAACAAAATGTAAATGTAATGTAATGCCAGGTGGGTCAAGCATGACCTTCATCTCAGGTAAGATGTGGTACTATTTAAAGTCTGCACTACATATCCACGACACAGTGATTACAAAGGGCTACCAAATATCTAATAAAAATAAGTCGCCAAAGTTCAGTGATTGGGATGATTTCAATGATGATTTCTTTTTTTAAAGAGGCAAGGCCTGTTTTTGTTTATGTTAAGAGTGCCCAGGATGAGGTGAGTTGTTCACCTGTGCGTCTCCTGCTCGCCCCTCATGTTCTCCACTTTGAACAGCAGGTCGTCCACTTTGGAGCACTTCCTGTACCCAGAAATACATTAACAAAACCAGCACACAGAGGAACATCAACTGTATATAGAAGGCTATATATTACAGATGCAGAGGTGATCATACACAGTTCATACACACAATTCACGCTGCTTTCTTATAGAGACTGGTGGTAATCCCTAGCTGTAGTCCAATTCTTGAAACATGATTGGTAGGGCAGTTGGGTGAAGGGGCAAATGGAGGACCACACCTTGACCGTGACCCAATAAATGTGCATCAAGACAATTGAGGGTACTGTACATTTGGTATAGTGATAATAGTTAACAAGAAACTTCTCAGCTGGAATAATAAACATTACCCTTTGGAAACCCAATAGCTTCAATGAACCTTACCTCTTGGCATTTGTTCTTGAATTTCTATGGGACATGTAAGTGAGAGTTCTGTGCAAGAATATGGGCTGAAAAGCAACACAAATAACAATTATAAGGTAACATGCTATGGTTGTCAGTGACTTGACGGCAGTTGTGAATGTTGTAAATGCTCAAGACATGGAAGACTCACTGCTATCAAGTTCCTGGTTCTAAGAAACCTGTAGATTTGAGTTGGCTCTGAAAATAGACAAATTACATCCGTCATGTCACATGGTATTTTTTTGGTCGGTAATGATGACTTTCGGAGGTCAATTATTTATTTGTTTACCTATAGCTAGGACATAACTAACTTCCGTGTAAACAGCTCTGATCTAATATTAAACATTGTTTAATGCTGACGTGCATGATTTAGGACACAGGCGTCGCTACAGTAATGTTATCAGTGGAATACTCATCTCCAAGGCAGCACATGCCATCTTCGGAGCTGGCTGCACGTGGCTCAGCATTATGTTCAGAATAAATAAACGTGTGGGGTTTAAAGAATAATATACGCTATTCTTGCCCTCATATTGCGAACGGAATCTGTAATATTATACAGTTAAGTATTTTCACCTGTATTAACTTTCGGTAGAAAATGGTAGCGTATTATTTACAGCTCATAATCTAACACGTCAAATCAATAATTTGATTCTGACACCTGGTAATATTTGTTCATACTTATTCTTTGTCTGTCCTGCTTTCCAAATCCTATTTTTTGGTTATTCTGTCAAGTGTCACAAACTTGTATCAAACCGAGCACACATTTTTATATCCACTTAAAGCACTTAGGTTAGAATGTTTTATTGCATGCAGGACACTCTCAATAGCATAACTAGTGATGACAAGCAACTCACTTTCGAAGGCCTGCAAGAAGAGCTCATGGTCGGCTTGAACGTGTTCCATCTTGGGCTTCTTGGCTGCGGCCATCACCACAGCAGAGGAGTGGTACACACTGCCATTGGCTTTTCCGGTATTGGTGCCATAACTTTGGCCCGAACCAATGTGACCTCCTCCAGAAGACCCATGCTTCTGGGGAGCCATTTCACAAAAAACAGTGTCACGCGCGTTTCCAATATGTCAAGGGAGAAAACTCTAGTTCTTTGTCAAAACCAAGGACTCGATAAACTAACGTTCGCCAGCTAACCTAGCTGTAGCTCTGTTCGTGTGAAATGTAGTACTGTAGCTAGCTATAAACACAGTAGTTGTCAGTTTTGATGGCTTTATCAGTTCACTAAATGTGGATGTTTTGACAAGAAAACGCCAAGTTTTCCCGAGGCAGGAACTCGAGAGGTCACATGGAAATGCGCAAAATGCTATCTCAAAACACTTCCTTGAGACTGAACATCAAAGATAAGAAGCTCACTAAAGCTAACCGGATTCTGTAGCTAGCTTAGCGTTGCTAACTGGAGATGCCTATTCAGTGCTCCAGCAGCCGAGTAGCTAGGGGAAATCCATGAAAAGAACATCTAACGAGGCTATCTGCTGTTTAGCCGCTCAGGTGGCGGATTGTTGCAACACAATGTACCGGCAATATCGTATAGTTCGCGTGTCCAGGCAGAAGACAGTGATCATCCTAAAAATGCAATGAGTGAAATGAACCAACCTTGTTAATTTACAATATAAAAATAACATGCAGATAATATAAAACTCCAAAACCTCCATGATTTGTGTCTAAAGAACCCGCCTTCACGGGTGCTCGTCAAATCAAAGGACTTGTTGGGGAAAGTGAGAGTTCTCATTGGTGCGAATTATCGTCGTTCTAATGCAAAGTTTGGTAGAGACACATGAATCGGCAGGGTTGCCATATCCGCGGGTTTCTAGCCAAATTGGGCTACTTTGAAAACAGTGTAGCGGGTGAAAATGTATTGGTGGCGGGTTTTTGGGCTACTTCTAAATCTCACTGCGGCCGCCGCCTTTCTGCCCCGTGATGGCCTGCGCTGGTAGAGGGAAACACCACGGATGGGGAAAGTGTGTGGGGAGAGTTCAGCGTTCATAAACTCCTTTCATAAAGTAATTGTTGCTGTGTCTCTGTTCGGTGGTGATAGGAAGCGGCATGATTAAATAATTTGTTGTAATGAACCATGAAACCTGAAAATAGCAGAAAACAAGGAAAATATTAATCCACCAGTAATTTTTATATTTTAACTATGGAGGCATCTATTGGATACATGTGTTACAAGATCCCATGACATGCTGTTTTTGCATGCTTTTATATAGGCCTTAGTGGTCCCCTAATACTGTATCTTAAGTCCATCCATCATCTGCCGCTTTTCCAGGGGTCGGGTCGCGGGGGCAGCAACCTAAGCAAGTTCAAGTTCAAGTCTTTTATTTGTCAGGTACACAGAACAACACAAGGTTAGACTGGGCACTGAAATTCTTAAGACAAGACAACGCAAGCACCTGGCATGACATAACATATAAGTACACGGAACATAATTTACATCTATGCTGAGCTTAAATAAGTGAAACTTCCTAAATATACAGATAGCAATAAATAATCGACTATACTAACCCTAATACTAAAACTTCCTAAATTACAGATAACAATAAATAGTGTACTATACTAACCATAAATGCACATAAAACCTGTTTCAACCCTATAACCTATTCTAACCTAAGTGGAGTACAGTACAATAGTGCAAATTTGCAGATCAGTGACTAAGTCAATGACCATACAGGAGCCTAGTGGCGAGGTACAGTGAGGTACAGTAGTGCAATGTTACTGATAGTGCAACCAGTAGCTGAAAGTGACAGTGTATAAGTGACTAGTGTGCAGTAAATCAATGTCCATATCAGTGTCCATTCAGAAGCCTGATGGCCCTTGGGTAGAAACTGTTGTCCAGTCTGCGTGTGCGCGACCGGATGCTGCGGTAACGCCTGCCAGAAGGCAACGGGGTAAAGAGACTGAAGGATGGGTGGGAACAGTCTCTTAGAATCCTGCCGGCTTTCCTTAGGCAACGTGTGTGGTAGGTGTCCTGTAGGGCTGGGAGCTTCCTGCCGATGATGAACTCAGCAGAACGGACCACACTTCGTAGGGCCTTGCGGTCCCTGTCTGTGCAGCTCCCATACCACACTGTAATACAACCAGTCAGAATGCTCTCGATAGTGCATCTGTAAAAGTTAGTGAGGATGACTGAGTCCATACCAAACTTCTTCAGTCTCCTCAGAAAGAAGAGGCGCTTACGGGCCGCTTTGACCACCTTGTCCGTGTGAACAGACCAGGTGAGGTCATTGCTGATGTTCACCCCGAGGAACTTGAAGCAGCTGACCTTCTCCACTTCCGATCCATTGATGTGTAGGGGTGCATGCTCATCCTCCTTCCGCCTCCTATAGTCCACAATCATCTCCTTGGTCTTGCTGATGTTAAGAGAGAGGTTATTGTCCTGACACCATGATGTCAGGGTGTCAACCTCCTCTCTGTAGGCTGACTCGTCACTGTCAGAGATGAGGCCCACGATGGTTGTGTCGTCAGCAAACTTAACAAGGAGGTTGGAGCTGTGCGTTGCCACACAGTCGTAAGTGAACAAGGAGAACAGGAGAGGGCTGAGCACACAGCCCTGGGGGGTGCCTGTGTTGGTGATCAGTACGGATGAGGTGCGGTCACCGATTCTCACCACCTGTGGCCTTCCCGTCAAGAAGTGGAAGATCCACTTGCAGAGGGAGGTGCTTAGTCCCAGGTCCACAAGCTTGGAGACCAGTCTGGAGGGGATGATAGTGTTGAATGCAGAGCTGTAGTCAATGAACAGCATCCTCACATATGTATTCCCCTTGTCCAGGTGGGAGAGAGCGGTGTGCATAGACAGAGCGATGGCATCGTCTGTAGACCTGTTGGACCGGTATGCAAACTGCATAGGGTCCAGTGTGGGGGGCAGCGAGGAGCAGATGAATGATTTGACTAGCCGCTCGAAGCACTTCATGATGACAGAGGTCAGTGCTATCGGGCGATAGTCGTTCAGACAAGTGACCTTGGTGTTCTTGGGCACAGGGATAATGGTGGTCCTCTTGAAGCAGGTGGGGAGTACAGACAGGTTAAGGGAGAGGTTGAAGATGTCACTGAAGACCCCTGCCAGCTTGTCAGCGCAGCCCCTGAGGGCCCTACCTGATGCAGGGAGGCCCAGACTTCCCTCTCCCCGGCCACTTCCACCAGCTCTTCCTGGGGGACCCCGAGGCGTTCCCAGGCCAGCCGAGAGACAGTCCCTCCAGCGTGTCCTGGGTCTTCCCCGGGGCCTCTTCCCAGTGGGACGTGCCCAGAACACCTCACCAGGGAGGCGTCCAGGAGGCATCCTTATCAGATGCCCGAGCCACCTCAACTGGCCCCTCTCGATGCGGAGGAGCAGCGGTTCTACTCTGAGCCCCTCCCGGATGACCGAGCTTCTCACCCTATCTCTAAGGGAGAGCCCGGACACCCTGCGGAGAAAACTCCTTTCGGCCACTTGTATTCGCGATCTCGTTCTTTCGGTCACTACCCACAGTTTGTGACCATAGGTGAGGGTAGGAACGTAGATCGACTGGTAAATAGAGAGCTTCGCCTTTCGACTGAAGTATCTGAAGTCTCTTTCCCGAAATCCAGCCTAGGTGCAGAATTACATCCACTACGAGCAGTCCCACAATGAGCTTTCCTCAGGACGTGCCGTTTCTGTGTCTGTAGCTTTAAATGCTATGAGGAAGAAAGAGGCGGGGCTAACTGCCATGCTTCAGTTGTTTGCAAGCCATGATGTCTCGAGGAAAAAACAATATCACCAGAGAATGTCTAATATAGGGAGAACCATAGATATATATAAACACTAGATGTCTCGTCCGCGATGTAACGACATCTCTGACGTTGATAACAAACCAAACCGTTTCAAAATCGGTTGAAAATTGAGCAAGTTATGGTCATTTAAAAAGTACATGTAGCATCAACACAATGTTATGGGTGAGCGAGTTGCCTGTAGCAAGATGGCCGCCATGTGCGGACGTTCTAGACTCCGCCGTAAGACATCTAGTGTTTATATATATCTATGTTTATATATATCTATGGGGAGAACTGCCAATCTCGGGAAACTTCCGGGTTCTGAACTGCTTGCAGAGAACTGCCACTCTCGGGAAACTTCCGGGTTCTGAACTGGTTGCAGTTCCACTCTAGTTCCACTCTAGTTCCATATGATGTTGTTTAATTGTAACTTGTTTAACTGCATGCTCTTATGGTTCTTCCCTTTGGCACTTATTTGGTTTTTCACAACGTATGCTTCATGTTTTGGCTGCTCGCAATGTTTGGGGCTATCTCGTTGTTATGATCAGTGACCTATGCTCTTTTGTAAAGCTCTCTCTTGGAAGTCGCTTTGGATAAAAGCGTCTGCTAAATGCATAAATGTAAATGTAATATGAGGGCGCTAACGGTCGAGTGCAGAATGAATGGAGGTCTATGGAGCTATACCCCTCAAAATCCACTTTTCTCAGGATATAATTTTTTTTCTAGTAATTTGAATTTTGAATTCGAAAGAGGAGGCAAAACAAATACACACTGATGGGTGTTAGATTTTTTTTAAGTCGCCTTTCTGTTCTAAAAAGCCTTTTAAAATGGCATTGACGTCATACACATCGTACGACTAGAGATATTGTTTTACGGCAAGCTCTGGTCACTTCCTTTTTCTCTCTCGAGCTATCGACAACACAGCTGACAGGTTAGGCTCTCCTTGTCAATACACATGCTAGAAAGAGTTTTGGGTTGCTAATGTTGTTGCTAATGTTGCTAATGCTCTGACGTTCTGCTTCGGATGCCATCAAGCGGGATCTCTGGTCGTAGTCAGTCCTTCACTAACCAATCAGCATTCATTAGCAGAATGCTAGCGTGTTATGGGCAACAACGACTCACCCTGTAAGAAATAGAAAGGACATAAGTGCTCGTTCATTCAATGTTCTACCTATAATCCATGTTGAACATATAAAAACTACAATCAAATCTGAGATTTCTCAACGACAATCAGGCGAGAGACAAATGTAGCCGTTTATCTCCATAGACTCCCATTCATTCTACACTCGACCGCGATCACTCCCAGTGGAACTCTGGTGGAACTGCAACAAAATTCGGTAAAATGGGGCTTAATAGGGAGTGGCCAGGCTCTCCTTAAACAGGCTCTGGTTCCACTCACCTTATTCCTAGCTCCCATGGCCCATTTCCTGAATTAAGGGCGCGACTTCCGGAGCCGGCGATTGTCATGGTAACGCTCATAAACAGTCATTGCGGTAAGCTAATTCTGATGCGAAATAAAACATGTGGGAACACAGCCTGTTACACCTGAAACGGGACAATTTGATCATACCTCTGCCTTCTACTATCGAGGGATGGGAGGACGACCTGAAAAAGTGGCCTCAAATAACGTAGACTAGCATATTTAGCTACTTTATTAACTCTGTTGCTACGGACGGTGAAGCGATGAATAACGTGAAAAGCTCTGAGTCTTATCAGTACCTCCACAGCAATAAAGTTGGTCGCGTTTTAATAAAGGAGGTGGGACACAACCTTACCTTAAAGCAGACATAGAGCCTAGTCAGAGCCTTAAAGTCCCACATCACCGGTCCTGGGTTTTAGTTTCATGGTCAGAGTGAAATACAAATGGCTGGGTGCTCATGTGTTGCTGGACCAGGGCACTACTAACCCACACAAATTCCTATATGAACACTTGCATCCCATCTTTACTGGCAGTACTGCAACTAAATCTGTGGAGGTCTTTCGTAGCCCAAACACAAAGTAGGATGCGGATTTCCTCCGTCGGCTTTTTGTCCACAAAATGAAATGAGTACACATACGATACAGTGTTTTGGGTGGTCTCTTCAAGGCTAGGTTTTTCAGCTACATTATTTTGTATTCCTCGTCTGTTGGCAGGCGATGGAAACTGTACTGTTTGTCACAAGAACAATCCCTTTTTGTTGTGGGTGTGTGTTCAACACACTGTCGTTGAAGCCACAGATTTAGCTGTCTGGTTGTTAGTACAGCCGCGAACAGCGCAACAGGTAGCCTACCAGAGCCCCGCAATGACATTTTATAACAATAATAATAACAATATAAATGACAACATATGTTTAAAAACAAACCAGTGTTAGTGAAATTATTGTTGAAATTACTTTAGAAAGAATCACTGTTGACGGCTGGCTGGGACTAACGTGTAGCAAACCGCAACTTCTGCTATCTCACCGGAAGTTAATCATTTCTACAGTAGACCCCCTGAGAATAAGGAGGGCACTAACAAACGAGTGCAGAATGAATGGAGGTCTATGGAGCTATACCCCTCAAAATCCACTTTTCTCGGGATATAATATTTTGTCTAGTAATTTGAATTCTGAATTCGAAATGGGAGGCAAAAAAATTACATAAACATTTTTTCTCGATGCGGAGGAGCAGCGGTTCTACTCTGAGCCCCTCCCGGATGACCGAGCTTCTCACCCTATCTCTAAGGGAGAGCCCGGACACCCTGCAGAGAAAACTCCTTTCGGCCACTTGTATTCGCGATCTCGTTCTTTCGGTCACTACCCACAGTTCATGACCATAGGTGAGGGTAGGAACGTAGATCGACTGGTAAATAGAGAGCATCACCTTTCGACTCAGCTCCTTCTTCACCACGACGGACCGATGCAGAGCCCGCATCACTGCGGACGCCGCACCGATCCGCCTGTCGATCTCGCGCTCCATCCTTCCCTCACTCGTGAACAAGACCCCGAGATACTTGAACTCCTCCGCTTGGGACAAGATCTCCTCCCCGACCCGGAGATTGCACTCCACCCTTTTCCGGTCGATAACCATGGCCTCAGGTTTGGAGGTGCTGATTCCCATCCCAGACGCTTCGCATTCGCTTGCGAACCGCTCCAGTGAGAGCTGAAGGTCACGGCCCGATGAAGCCAACAGGACCACATCATCTGCAAAAAGCAGCGACCTGATCCTGAGGTCACCAAACCGGACCCCCTCAACGCCCTGGCTGCGCCTAGAAATTCTGTCCATATAAGTTATGAACAGAATCGGTGACAAAGGGCAGCCCTGGCGGAGTCCAACCCTCACCGGGAATAAGTTTGACTTACTACCGGCAATGCGGACCAAACTCTGGCACCGGTCGTACAGGGACCGAACAACCCCGATCAGGGAGTCCGGTACCCCGTACTCCCGGAGCACCCCCCACATGAGCCCCCGAGGGACATGGTCGAACGCCTTTTCCAAATCCACAAAACATGTGTAGACTGGTTGGGCGAACTCCCATGCACCCTCCAGAACCCTGCCGAGGGTATAGAGCTGGTCCACAGTTCCACGGCCAGGACGAAAACCACATTGCTCCTCCTGAATCCGAGGTTCGACAATCCGACGGACCCTCCTCTCCAGAACCCCTGAATAGACTTTCCCAGGGAGGCTGAGGAGTGTGATCCCCCTAAAGTTGGAGCACACCCTCCGGTCCCCCTTTTTAAAGAGGGGAACCACCACCCTGGTCTGCCAGTCCAGAGGCACTGTCCCCGATGTCCAATTTGAGATTTCTACAGTGAAAAACAAAACTTGGATTGCTGGTACAACAACAATTTATTGTTAGCCTAATTATTAACAACATATATAGCCTCGGGAACATATTTTATCAGGGGGGTGGCTTAATGTTGCGGGGCGGCAGGGACGGACTGGGAGTAAAAATAGGCCCTGGACTTTTATCCAGACCAGCCCACCAGAACCGGTCCCCGTATAGCTATGCCACCACAGCTGCCTGCTATGCAGGCAGCTGTGTGCATAGTCTGTGTTTGATGTGATGCTAGTTCGGGAGTTCGATACCTAAAGGCCAACTTTTTTTACCTTTATTTGAGCGCAAAATAGTTTTTTGAGCTTTGTGTAAAATAAAAATGCCTGTTTAATTGGTAGAACCTTGTCTAGTGAAAGTGATGTCTTTTTTTCTCTTTATTTTTCAGCCCCACCCTTACGTTTTTTATCCTGGTTTTCCATCGTTATTCTTCTCCCGGTGTTCCCGATGGCCACTCCGCTACTGCGGGGCTATTCCGCGGTGGTGGATTTTAAAGTCATATCATGAAGCCAGGCTAACATAATTACTTACAAACGAAAGTCGTTTAGTTTCTAGGTTTGAAAGCAGCAGTGAAAAATCTGTTTTAACTAAAGGCAATGTATGGGAAGTAGATCACTGGCATTTAACACTTTTCACAATTACGCAACCCCTGCCCATTTGAGGGTCTCATGGCCATGGTGTATTGTTGAATGTTAGCTATGTTATGAGATCATGTAAAGGGATATGTGCAAATGTGTATTGTGGAATGCGAACATTTTACTGTGTTTGTTTGTTTTTAGACCAACGCAGATTCACGGTGTGCTAGCTGCTGTTCTTTTGAGATTGTTTGTATGCATGTGTGTGTTGGCTTGAGTGAAATTTTCCCTCTAGCCTGGGGATTGTTTGTATGTCTTGGCGAACGTGTTGTGAGTCCCAGGTTAGAGGAGTTTTCTTTCTTTTGTTGTGTTCATTGTCTTCCCCATAGTCAGCCCCGGTATTGGTCAAGCCATAACACCTTGTAGGCCCTGGGAAGCCGGTCTCCGTAGTCTGTAACTTCACTGAATGACTAGTGTTGCAATGCTGTCGCTGTGTTGTCCTTAAGCAATTATCCGAGTGTTTCACCAGAACTTGAAGTTTGCAGTGTGTTGCCCTACCCATGGCTTTCATCCTCTCTTTGGCTTGACTGATTAACTGGTGGCCGTTAAGATCCCCACCTTTTATGTATTTATTGACCAGCCTGTACAATCTCCTTCAATATATGAAATAAAGAACGTAATTTTGTACTTTTCTAACTTACTGTGTCTGTACACTCATTGGGACAGAGTTCCCCTTGCTTTGACACTATCGTATCAGTTAGCTCAAGGGGTGGCGTAGTCAGCTGTACTGTAGGGGGCGCCACATTTATATAGTGATAGTGTTTTGATTGTATTGTTTATATTTGCACTGGGTGAAATGTGGTGTAAGTTTTAATCTTGTAACTACATATTGTAAATATTAATTTAGGTAAAACCAATAAATACCAATGGTGGAGTTTAAACGAGATGCGCCGCGGCGCGTTTCAGAAGCGTCCCAGACGCGGGTCTGGGCTAGCCTGGTCCTAACCAGACTCTCGTACATTTCATTTGTACAGAGAGTCTGGCCTCGCTCCATTGACAAGCGTTGACTTCCTTGTAGGCGGGTACTCTGTTGAAGTTTAAAACTATTGGATCTGCCCAGAGCCACTCTGATCTGCCATAACCAATCGCTAGCGTTCACCTTAGCCAATTCCTTCACCACTACTGTAACAGAGCTAGCTGCCGTAGCTGGAAAATCAAACTTTTCCCGAACCCTGTGGGGAGGAGGGCCACAACATCATGGCCACCAACAAAACTCAGCAAAACTTGTTCTTGCTCCGGCTTTAGCTGTTGGATATTCGGCAGCGTTGCCACAACGGACCGAATGGCTTTCCTCGCATCTTTCTCCGCCGCCATTACGGAACTACAACACAAACTAGCACACGACACCAACGTCATCGTTCTCAGCCACTCCCTCTGTTCGCTTATTGGACAGGTAGAAAATCAACCTGCAGAATCTGACTTACGGACCTCATGGCCAGACCTATGTACAGAAGCAAATAAATGTGAGCGGAAGTACGTAGGACGGCAGAGCCAGGCTAGGTCTGGGCATTTGTCTGCGCAAATTTACTGAAAGGTTCCAGACTAAAAATAGCGTAGGCCTACGTATTTGCGAATTAGATTGGCGATTACAGAGTAGGAACATCTGACAAGCCACTGCAAATCGACAGAACACCGTATCTGGTGTAGGAATTACTTTACAGTACTTTACAAGAACGTACAGATCTTATTCGTTGACCTACATCCTATTTATCGATCTGAGGATTCCTATTGGTCGAAAGACGTCTGTTGTGCCGACTTCCTAGGCTGTCTTTGATAAACAAACCTAAAATTAGTTAGCTAAGTAGGCTACTCCCGTAGCTAGCTCGTCCTTAAGTCCATCTGCTGAGTAAAACTGCTAGAGTTAAACGTATTCTACGTCAAGTGTGAGAGAAAGAAAACCCGCGTGCGGACAACCAGGCATTGAAAAACTGCTGCCACAGCTGCGTGCAATCACGATTTTTCGGATCTTTGCTACGTAGGTGGATGGCCACGAACCTCAACATTGTTTTATTGTGACAGTGAACTTATGCATCTTAGTTGACCTGCCCAAAGGTTGCTTGCTGGTCATAGCTCCGATATTAAAAGGTCCTTGTATCGAAAATCTTTTCCCATAGGTAAGTGGATTTGACACCGAACGCTACAGTAATCTGCCAGCTAGCTAAACTAGCCAGCCTCGACACGGTAGTTAGCTAGTTGTTTAAGATTGATAGCTGCATATAAAGAGATAGCTAACGTTATCTAACGATATCATCAATCAGGTATGTATTGCAGGCCTAAGTTACTTGAAATGCGTTGTGAAAAGGACTATGCTGAGAGCCAAATCCTTTTGCTGAATGTTGATGTGATGTACGCGCACACCATGTTTGTTTTTTTTGTTATTTTTACACCATGTTTGTTGTCATCAAATAGTTGATGTTGACGACAAACATGGTCGTTGTTGATTGTTCATTTGAGTCCAATCCATTATTTGACATGTCCAGCTATGTTGCAAATGTACAAGGAGGCACACTATACTGCACAATACAATATCGTTTGCATACTATCTTTCTAGCTCATGTGGATGTTACGTAGTTTTATTTTGTGTAGACTATAAACTCTGCTTCGATCCCACTGTCTCTGAAAAGAGGCATGAAGTGCCCCAGGAATTTTCTAGTACCTGAGTTTAGACCCAATTGGGTCAGTGTACAGTCTTTTCGAACTTGCAACGTGTGCATGCTAATTTGGCCCCAGATCAAATCTCAAATGTTCGCCTCGACCTGTTTTTTAAATGTATTGTTTTGCCACTCCCAGTTAATAATAGTTTTTCTGCCAACGACTCATCTCGGCACGTCTTAACTCGCCTAAACTGTGTGCCAGATGGAAAACTAAATCGAACATCAGTTCAAAGCATTACATCTGCAATGCCTTGTTTTTTTTCATTCTCCCCACAGACATGGTGAAACTCACTAAGGCAAAGACGTTCCAAGCTTACCTAGACTCCTGTCATCGAAGGTACAGCTGCGTCCACTGTCGCGCACATCTGGCCAACCACGATGACCTCATCTCTAAAGTGAGCTGGAGTTTATTGGATAGTAGAGCCGAATCAAAAAGTGAAATCATTGACACAATTTCACTCAAGCCAACATGTTTGGATTGGGATGGCCTTTAATATCAAACTGAGATTGCCTGAGTTATCATTGCCTTGTTTTAAATGACCATGTCTGTTGTGCACCAACAGTCCCTCCATCTCTTACTTGTTTACATATATCCCTCCTCTTCCATCAAGATATATTTTATTTTATTTTGTACACATGGTTGTGAGGTGCACAAGCTTGTTGGTGGTCTAGTTGCTTAAATTGTCCTGTGCTAGTCTTTCCAGGGTAGCCAGGGGCGAGCCTACCTCTTCAACTCTGTGTGAGTATCTTATCTTGTATATTCCCTTTACGCTCCCTCTGCATCCTAGACCCCGAAGCCGCCGCCAAGCGGTGCCGAGCGGCGCCATTTGAGTTTCAGCCAAAGCCAGCTAATAATTTTGTAAGCCAAATTGAGCCGCCATCTGATATTTTTTGGCTGAGCCAGCTGAAATTATTTGCATCAAACAATAATTATATCTATCACATAGAGACATACACACACGAAAAATAAATGATAAACTAAATCAATTTTTCACACCGGATTCGCCCCAGTCTCGTTGCTATGATACACAGGACTCACAGTGAATTGATGACCAATTAAAATTGCGCGTTTTCCGATAGTGATGATCATAGACATGGACAGTAAAAGAAGCAATGCATTTTTCTCTCACGCTGAGCTGAAATGGTGGAAACAACTAGAAAAGGTAATTGTGTTGTTCTCACATACTTTCCTAATTTCTATGTTGGATACTCAGACTTTTGTTAGATCTTCAGTTTTTGGAAGTAAGAATGCAGTTTTGTCAGAACTAGAATGCCGTTTGTCGTTGTCAGGACTAGTGTTTTATCGATATTTTTGTACTCTTTTAGAACTTGGAAATATTGAGATCTAGTAAATCAGTATAACATACACATCTGTAGACATGAAGTGGCAGCTTCAGCCATTTGTAGCTATTAACATTTTGGCGGCTGCAGCAGCCATTTAGGTTTTGGCTGAGCTGGCTAGCCAGCCAATAACTTCATCAGCCAGCCATTATTCTCAAAACAAATGGCTTCAGGGTCTACTGCATCCATATGGCTAACATTCAAGATGGCTATCACAATACTCCTAATTGAAGCCTCAATGCAATATACACCTTATGTTCTGCCAGGGTATAAAAAAGGTAATCAAGTCCTTATCAGGGTTCTACAGTGCGAGTATTTTTAACTCTCATTTTCCCCTAAAAATAGGTTTGTGCAAACCAATTCTTTTACAAGCACAGTGTGCGACTAAAGATGAAAAACTACAGTAATCTATTTACCCCCGTTTAAAAACTACAAGTCCCACATTTCACAAGCGGTATGCGCCAACACAGTAGAGTTTTATGTGATCATGCAGTCCAGTCAGAAAGAGAAAGGTGAACAACCTGGGAACAAAGCTGGAAAAAAGTATCGGTATAGGCCATTGGCGGAGCAGGGGGGTGGCTTCTAGGGCTTAAGCCCCGAATGTTTTTCTCAAAAGCACCAAATCTGTTAGATTAAAATAACTTTGGGTTGTCATTTTCGGCGCGCGCAGTCTACACACCCTCACGGTCACTGTAATTTTAGTGTTATAGTTCACAACATTGCAATAATTTTTGGGGGAAATATAGTTCACAATTTATGAAACAGAGCAGGCTATCTGTGGATATAATAATAGTTAATAGGGCTGTCCCCACTCAGTCGACTAGTCGATTTTCTGGTCGATATGCTCTTGGTCGACTAAGTTTTTTTTAGTCAAGCTGCCGTATGGCAGTGTGAGATACGATTCCCGCTTGTGTCACCATTGCTGAATT
Source organism: Thaleichthys pacificus (assembly GCA_023658055.1). NCBI lineage: Eukaryota > Metazoa > Chordata > Actinopteri > Osmeriformes > Osmeridae > Thaleichthys > Thaleichthys pacificus. The sequence goes on along the minus strand of CM042862.1, from coordinate 15,859,012 downwards.
AAAGAAATGTTCTACAGAAATTGTAGATTATATTATTTAAGACAATTAAAGCAACTCTAAAAATATATAATTTAAAATAAAAGGTGTTACTGTTTTCCCTTTCCTTAATCTGCGCTTTGTTTTTTTGCACACGGCACGAGCACAATTGGCTGCCGAACTACAAACTCTGCCATAGCCTACTTTGTCGGTGTTATTTGACAAAATGGCAAAGAAATCTGTGGTATGGCAGCATTTCATTAAAGTACATTTACAAAGTACCGGGTGACTCGAAAAACGTTGAATGCAAACTCTGCCAACAATGGTTTATTTTTCATAGTTCGACGCGAATATGGTGTAGCCTACCAACTGAAAACCGTAAGTTGGCCTACCTCGCTCACGCTAACGCGCTGGGTTGAAAAATGAATATGCCTATTATAAGAATCAGATCCAAATCGAATTACATTATCTTCTCCGGCCAAGACAACAAAATATTTCTCTGTTGCACCGTTCCCCACTCTGCTTCTACGTAAGTTCGCATGCTGCACTTTTTCAGGCAGTGATCAGCACGCTCGGATGATTTGCATGTTAAAGATCCTGTAAAGTGGAATTGAAAACAAGTTTTAATTTCACCACACCACAGAAGAATGTGTTAACAAAACATCCAAATTCAAATTTAATAAAAACACCGATAAGTATGTTAAATTAGGCATTGAAATCGTGAGAAAATCGTCACTCTTCTCTGCTTGAGACTGGGGGGGCGTGTCGCCTGAAGGAGCTGAAGCTCCGCTCCTCGCTGCCTACCTACGACCCAGATAATGGACGTTACGTCAAGCCGAACAAAACAGTATAGAATTAGAATTTATTTGTTCAATGAGTGAAACATACAGATGCATATAAATGAAATGTTCCCCTGAGCTGTAACACAGGAGTAAAAATGGACACCAGAGACAGCAGACAGTGAGCTCTCCAACTACTTCTAGCACATTAGCTACCATTTCACCAAAATACCATCATTCTACATCGAGGAGCCTAATATCAAGTTAGCGGTTTGCGCTAACTCATAGCAGAGATACCTCTGGAAAAGTTATCTAGTATAATTATAACAAGCACACAGAACTGAGTGATGAACTGCTGGCGGCGGTGGATGGTCCAGGTGCGACCGGAGGAGGAACGGCCGGGAGGGCGATGCTCTGTACGGATCCGCGCTGCAAGAGAAGCCGTGTGTCCCTGAACCCCGTCTGTCTCTGGTCCATGTTAAAATTATCCGCCGTGAAATGGTCACTGCAGAGCCGGCTGTTGGAGTTTATCCGAAGCTTTCCATCAGCGTGGCTCTTCACAAAATCAATCCACCTATTTTTTTCTTTCCTCATCAATAGGGAAATTAAATAGCATTGCAGCGCAGCTGAAGTTCTTGCATCCAGGGAAGATGCAGTTGTGGGTGGAGGGAGACATCCTGAGCTAGCTAGCTGATGTAGGCTACAATAACAGTAGGCTACAGCAGGAGGAGCCATTCAGTGATCTGACGTAGATGGGTCAAAATGACGTAGATAGGTCATGTTTTGGCTCCGCCCATTAAAACCTGATCTGAAAACGGAAGAGAAACTGTTCTACGGTCTATCTCCACATTTCAGTGCAACAACATTTTTGCGCTTTGCACATGCTTTCAGGAACTCATTTCACACGTATATAATGTACTGAGAAGCAAATCATGGAATTTGCTTTACAGGATTTTTAAACAAACAATATTTTTCATTTGTAGTACCTTGGTTATAATTTATCTCTTACAATCAGGCATTTTGTATTATATCGGCATTCGGTAACAACAGGAAAGGTGACACGAGGCTTATTATTAGTAATAGCTTATTTTATAGCGGCTGAATCTGGAATGTCCAGCAGCTACATTGAGTCAGATCAGGAAAATGTTTGTACCTTTATGTTTGTCTAGTTGTCAATCTCCCTTACGTATGTATTTCTTTCATATCTCCTAAAACAGTGAGGTAAAACATCACACAAAATGGTTTGATGAAAAACATTGTGACATTTATAGGAAGAAAAAAACTTTCAATTTTCGATTAGTCGATTTTCAGAAGTGTTTAGTCGAGTCTTGGTCGACCAAAGAAAATCTTAGTCGGGGATAGCCATAATAGTTAACATTAAATGCCACACTGTAGGTAAGTGTAAACTGTAGCTGGTGCTTTAGTAAGAGCTAGCCTTGCTTGCTAACCATTGCAAAGTTGGCTAGGTTTGAGCCATGATTCCCCCACTGAATTGCATAGTAAACAAACCAGACATGTAACAAACTTACAAATTCATGTCTGACTGCACAGAATAACAATATTAGTCCAATGTAATGTTTATGTTAAATAAAGCAAAAAAAACAGTATTTTACACTCAAATTAATGCCAAACTAAATTCTAAAGTTGGCATGGGTTAATGTGTGATTTTGGTGGTAGGTTATGTGCTGTTCCACAAAGCCATATGTCAAAACCTGTAATTTAGCAATTGCGTTAAGACGATTTAGGATGACAGAAATTGCAGTCTAAACACGGCCGTTTCAAACTTCTTAAGACATTTGGACTGTCTATGCTTTCAATTGGTTGGCATTTTATCTTTCCATATTCCAGACAGATGTGTCCCTTAGTACACGCATACGCACTCACACACACAGTATAAAAACATATGTAATTAATTGTTTGTAAAACAGTTACATTTTTCACTGTGCTCCTAAATTTCTTAGTGTGTTCCTACATTTTTTCATTTAGAAGTACATGTACTCCTTGGTAAAAAGATTAGCGTAGAACCCTGCCTATCCTGACTAGGCCATTGTTTACATGTCTATAAACAAATACAAGTCATATTTATGGTTACATTTAAGAATGCTTGATTTATAGGGGTGGGAATTTCGGTACCTCACGATTCGATTAAAAATCGATTCACGATTTTTCCGATTCATGATTTTATTTCTTTTTTTAATCAAATTTCGATTCAATATATGCTTACATTTGACTCCAGTTTGCTGTTTAGTGTTACTTGTTTCTATTTGACTGTGATAGGCAGTTAAGCGTTCCCACTGCATCAAAACCTTGAAATTTATAATTTTTCTTGCAGTTTAGTAAACTCATTGTAAAAAAACAAAACAAAAAAACAATTGTGAATCAATATGAATCGCTAGAAGACTGAATCGCGATTCAAATTCGAATTGATTTCCCCCCCCACCCCTATTGATTTAGTATGTCAGTAATCTATGTGGGCAAAGTTCACTTCTCTGACTAGATAAAACATGAGCCTATGCCTATGTTGTTTTTTCAGGGTGAACGTGGGCTGTGGCCCTGCCGAGGAGAGGCTGTTGCTCACAGGGCTCCATGCGGTGGCAGACATCTATTGCGAGAACTGCCACACCACCCTTGGCTGGAAATACGTATGCCTGACCACACATACTTTTTTACACTGTTATTGTCCATTAGACTGCAGATTTGACAATAATAAAGGTCACAAAAGCATTTGTAAATGTTTAACTTTATAGTATTGGCAGTGCTCGAAGTGGGCCGGTACTCACCGGTACGCAGTACCGGCACCTCTACATTTTACTCTTAAGCGTACCGGCACCTTTTCTTGCGTACCGGCACCTTTTCTTGCGTACCGGCACCTTTTCTTGCGTGCCGGTATGCTAGATTCGAAAAAGTTATCTAGACAGCATCAGCTGATGCCTGAGTAAAACAGATTTTTCACTGCTGCTTTCAAACCTAGAAACTAAACGACTTTCGTTTGCAAGTAATTATGTTAGCCTGGCCTGGTGTGCCAGAGCCAGACACGTCAACAGAGAAAGTCCAACCAGAAACATCGGGTAGGCTACGAATCATGAGCTTCAAACTTGTTTAAATAAATACATACATTTATGTATGGCTGCGGGAACAAGGGGTGCTGCAGCACCCCCTGACAGCACGATAATTTTAAATGATATGACTTTAAAATCCACCACCGCGGAATAGCCCCGCAGTAGCGGAGTGGCCATCGGGAACACCGGGAGAAGAATAACGATGGAAAACCAGGATAAGAAACGTAAGGGTGGGGCTGAAAAATAAAGAGAAAAAAATACATCACTTTCAGTAGACAAGGTTCTACCAATTAAAAACGGCCATTTTTATTTTACACAAAGCTCAAAAAACTATTTTGCGCTCAAATAAAGGCCAAAAAAGTTGGCCTTTGAGTAGGCCTATCGAACTCCCGAACTAGCATCAAATCAAACACAGACTATATGCATGCATTAGCAGGCAGCTGTGTTAGCGTAGCTATACGGGGGCCGGTTCTGGTGGGCTGGTCTGTATAAAAATCCAGGGCCTATTTTTACTCCCAGTCCGTCCCTGCTGCCCCGCAACATTAAGCCACCCCCCTGATAAAATATGTTCCCGAGGCTATATATGTTGTTAATAAATAGGCTAACAATAAATTGTTGTTGTACCAGCAATCCAAGTTTTGTTTTTTACTGTAGAAACCTCAAATTTCATAATGATTTGCCAATGCAAGAGAGTACCGGCACCTTTTTTTCTCCACTTCAAGCACTGAGTATTGGCTTTTAAACACTACATGCCTTCACACTCTCTTTCCATCCTTTTTCTTTCTGTCCCTTTGCAGGAGCAGGCATTTGAGCTGAGTCAGAAATACAAGGAGGGAAAGTTCATCATTGAGCTGTCCCACATGATCAAGGACAATGGGTGGGATTGAGAGGGGAGGGGGGCGGATACTGTTTTCATGCACCCTCTGCTCTCCTCTCACCCCCCAACTCCTCCCTTCTCAACCACCTCGCCTAAAGGGGTTTAACTGTAACCTTTTCACCTCACGTAAGCACCACCAACGTGCTGCCCTGCCACTTCATACAGCTTTGCCAAGAATAGCATGTGGTGCGTGTATTTTAAATATAGCTCGTATACATACACATTTATAAAAAAAACAACAAAAAACAAATCCCCCCACTATTATAAGAGCACCGTATAATATTCCTCTGTTAGGAATAGAGTGTACAAGAACTGTTTTTTGTTGTGTGTGTGTATGACCAAGAGAGAAAGGAAGAGCATGTATACACAGGCGAGGGTGAGAGACTGTGTTGTGTAGCTTTTTCCAGCAGTCTCACTAAATGGTACTCGCTTCAGCTATAGTTTGTGGGGGATTTTAGTCGATTTCTCTCAAAAGGATATGCATTAAGTGTTGTCCCCCAGGGTACAGACAAAAACATTATTTTTTTAAACTTCTAATCAGGTACGCCTTTTTAGGTTTTAGGGGAAGATGGCAGCGTGTCTTAAGCGTTTCATCCATACAAGGAATGCAAGTTCATTTTAAATGGTGTATCAAGTGCAATATGTGTGAATGTGTTTACAAAAACACAAAAAGAAATAATGTTGGTCATAATCCTCAAAATGGTTAGTTAGTTAGTTGTAAACATAAAAGCCTGCAATTCAAGTCTGCAAGTATGTGAGTACCATGCATGTCTGGGTGTATTCTGTGAATGCTGCCTGAGGGTGTATGTTTTACCATGTGTGAGAGTGCACATTTGTGAGCTTACTGAGTGTATGTGTATGAAAAGATTATTATACTATTATCATTAGCGTGATAGTTATAATCAATGTGTTATTGAGATTTTCTTTCCTTTTTCTATTTTCTTTGCTTTGGAAATTAATTCTATAGCCTAACATTGAACAGCATGTACAGAAACATTTATTGGATCATGTTAGAGCATTGTGTAATATCAAGTTGATGGAAAATATCAATACTGTGTAGCAGATGATGATGACTTTATGTAAGCTTTTTTCATTAAAGTGTACTATTTTAACATGAACACGTACATTAAAGTGTGTTGTAAATGTATTCCAGATTCTACAAAGGTATTTATTTCTGGTAGAGTATGACATCAGTGTTTCCCACACATAGACTAATTCGGGGCGCCACAGACAGAATCAACACCGGCTGCCACATAGTGCGTTTAGTTATTATTTTTTAATTTTGTTTACGCTATTTAAAACACACAGCGTATTCATTCAGCTGCATTTCCTTTCCCTGCTCTCCCTCCGTTTCTCGGTCACTCACGCGTCTCTCACATATGGAACGCCAACTGTGCCAAAACGTCTGAATTGTCGTTTGTGTACAGACGTTACATTTTAATGTGTACAGACGTAAATTTTTTACGTCTGTTTATTCGAATGTGAAAATGTATATTCGAATGTAAAAAACGAAACAAAAACACAACTGCGGCAGCAGCGGCGCGTCAGTCTACTTTGCGGGTGGGTGCGCGCCTCAGCGTCACTGCTGACAGTTGACTTGCGTGGAAGATGGCAGAAAGTGCAGAACCCAGCTTGACCGCAGCAGAGAAAGTGATTGTAACCCCCAAAAATATAAAGAGTGATGTCTGGAAATATTTCGGATTTTGGTCAGTTGATGGTAAACTTGTTGAGCCTACAGCTAAAGTAGTGTGTAAGCTATGTAAGCTAGAGTTAGCTTACCATTCAACAACTAGCAACTTGAGGCTACATCTCCATGTTTACCACCGCACAGCTCGCTCGGAGCGTTCAATGTCGGTTCTATACTGTAAAACTTCAATTAATGTTAATAATATTTGTTGCAATCACTGAATGAAGCCTGCCATATTTGGGACATGAGTCGCGACCTTAAATTGCTTGCACAAAACTCTTGATCAGGAGGGTGTTCCATCAACGTCGATTAAGGAAAAGCGAGACTTATTTCGTCAAGTCTCACTTACTTTAGCGAGAGTTCCGTTCCATTAAGGTGGCTTATTTTAGTTCTAGCTACGTAACCAAGGTAACTTATACTTCGGAACTAGCCTGATCCGTGTCAGGCTAAAAGTCAAGCTAAACTAAAATGTGTTGCAAATAATTTCAAACAGGCGGAAACAGAATCTCAAAAGACAGTTCCGTCGAGTAAATTCCTGCGCGCAAACCACTTTAGTCCGTGTTCGGAATTGTAAATTCAGACTTTTTGAAGTGCAGACATTAATGATTTAGCTACATGTTTACTTCATCTCCAAAAAATATATTAATTTAAATTAACAAGTTAAGAAATAATGTCACTTTATCTGTTTTCAAAAGCCATTGGTTAATTGACATAAAATAAGGCCTTAGAAACTAAGCAGAGCGTCAAGACAAGTTACAATCAGTTATGGCGTATCCGTTCTTTGACAAGCCTGTGGTGGATGAAGGTGCTCAGATTATACAAAGAGCGTTTATCCCACCAGCCCCAAGGGTCTTCAGAGACAGAAGTAATGCTTCCCTGACCAGTATCTGTGGAAGAAGTATAGGTTCAGCAGGTCCAGCATAGTTTATCTAGATCTTTCTTAAAAAAATAAAATCTCAAATGGAACACTTAAGTTAACCACTTGACGAGAAGTGACGGACGCAAATCTGATTGTGACACCCGCGAATCTAAGGCGAATCTGCTCGCGAGTCATTTCGTCCGCCATTATTTTAGAAATGAAATGAAAAGCTGCCGAAAGGGCTCCTCCTCTTCCGCTACGTAGCCAATATGGCGCCCGTTTAGGGCGAGTAGTGTCCATCGTTGTACACTGCATTTTTTGACCGTTTTTTGTGCGTCATCCGGGTACTTTCAGTGCACTGAATTCTGCTGGTTCTGTCAGTGTAAGCGCCCTAAGCACTGAAAGTCAGTGCTCGAAGTGCACAAGTGCGCGGTAGTAGACACAGCCACAGTGTTTGGAGGAGTCTGTAGCAATTAGCCAAGCATGCACATTTTAAATATTCACAGTAAATCTACTTATCATCTTACATTTAACTATTTCTCAGATTTGTGTACAATCGACTTAGACAACGAGAGAGAGAAAAGAAATGACAATTGGCAAACAACCCATGAAACACAGACTGAACTGGGGATTGAACCCACAACATATGGTGGCTAGCTACAATCTATCCTTTCAGCAACACATCAACTGCTGAGGCAGTCATTGATGTTGCTCATTAAAAAGGGTTGGACCACCGGTGTACTAGCATGGGTCAGATTTGGACAAAGTTGAAACAGCTTTACTTCATTCATCTCTTCACATATCAAGGTGAAACTTCGTACAACTAATGTAATTATCTGAAGTAATGTAATCTTGAGGCCTGTTAGGTTTAAAAAACCATGTGTCAAGAAGGCTGTATTCAATGTCAATGGTTATGCAGTGTTTGATTCCCACCCACACAGCTATGATGGCCTTGTTCATCCAACAAGAAAAAAGTGTGCGTTTCTATCAAACTTTTGAGGATGTGTACAGTCCACCTTTTAGAGCCAACTAATTACACCCCTGAAATTTTAAAACTATCTATTGGCCTACTACAATTGTAAATATCCTATGCCTTCTTCTCCAATTGGGCCTTGATACAATGCCATCTAATAATTTCTGCCCATTCTGCACAATTTTGGGGGACTTACCAGCACCTTTTGCTCAGTTCCTCTATTCTGCCCTACTACATGTGTTTTCCAACACCAGTTACAATCAACCCTGGGTTATAGCCCTTCATCATTGCATGGTGCCATTCATTCTTCAAAGATCACACCCATCAAGTTAAAGTGAATAGTAACTGGTCCAACTCCATGTCCAAGGCCATGGTATCTGTGGAGGAATACAGTCAACACACTTGTCGAACCCTCCCCACACAAGTCCAATGACTATAACTTTTGTGTAGGCACATACTATAGCAGTTTGCAGACATACAACACAGATGAGACTCAGGAGAGAATTAGAGATAATGGTAATGGGAGGGTGTTGAGCTTTTCTGCTTCTCTTTTTCGCCACTCGTGTTTAATGTAACTGGCCTTTCTAACAGTACAACTGGCGCCAGCTTAGCCCCCCATGGTCTAGAACCTCCACTAGCTGCATTAATAATTAAAACAAGAGCCTTTTCATAAAGCCCAGTGGCAGAATCAAGCTGTCTGAGGCCGTCAAATGTCAGCACTCATAGAATGCCTCTTGTCCAATCAAAGTAGGCCTTCTTGGTTGGAACTAACTGTTGTTTACACATTTATATTCAAATTATAAACAAACAACAAGAAAATTGCAGTTCCATAGCTATTGTGGTCTCAAACTAGCTGTTGATTGTTGTTTTGTCTTCTTTTCTACAGGTACACTCTTGCACTTTTTGAGCTTCATGTTGTTTAATTGTAACTTGTTTAACTGCATGCTCTTATGGTTCTTCCCTTTGGCACTTATTTGGTTTTTCACAATGTATGCTTCATGTTTTGGCTGCTCACAATGTTTGGGGCTATCTCGTTGTTATGATCAGTGACCTATGCTCTTTTGTAAAGCTCTCTCTTGGAAGTCGCTTTGGATAAAAGCGTCTGCTAAATGTAAATGGAATGTAATGTACACATACATACAACATTTTAAGTAAATTGGAGTCATGATTCCTAAGAAGATATTTGTACGTCTTTCAAAATGTTCACTGTACATGCCGGACTGTATGGGTCACCAATGGCTATTGTTATGGCAGCAGATCCAATATCTGTGACATTCTTTGAAGCACTCGGGGACAGCAAAACTGAAAAGTTTACATTTCTTTATCTTCATAAATGTTCAAGTAACCCTGTCTTTAAATAAATGATTCGTATTTCACAATTAAGCTAGCACGGTCAGAAAACTGTGAACCTCCGTGCCTCTCTGTTCCTTCCAACTAAGCGTGCTCTCTTCACATGGTCAAAACAACGTGTCAAAATAAGAGTCTCTACTTTACAGAAATATTCATTATAATAACAAGGTGATACAAAATAATATTATTCCAGAAATAATACACATCTTGTTTATGGCTCTAACAGCTATTCTGTTTCCCATGAGATATAAGGCATGTAGAGCAAGTTTCAGACATTTTAGACTCATGGGGTGTAAATTCCATCACTTTGAAAATGGACAATTGGGGCATGGCCTGTGAGGAATGGTGGGCCATTTGTGGTGTGGTAGTTTCTCATGGCCTATACTATCAATGTTTCAGGATTTGGAGAACTTTTTACCATTGCATACAAAATCGGAACTGCAATAACACCAAGATCCACAAGGGCCTCTGCTAAAAGCCAAGGAGTGAGGGCGGGGGCTTTGTCAGCCCACCCTTTTCAGAAAGCTTTGGATGTGTGTGCGTCTCCCATATTTGGTGTGGGGTTATTCACTGGCCTGTAGTATAAATGTGTCAAATTAGAACATTTATGACCAGGGACTTTTTGAGATATTGGTGCGCAAGGAGAAGATAAATAATAAGAATAAGAATACCATCAAAAATAATAGGAATACTAACAAAAACAATAGGCTGCCTCCTACCAGAGGAATCCTAATAATAGGAATACTAACAATAACAATAGGGTCCTCCTATTGGAGAAACCCTAATAATAATAATACCATCAAAAACAATAGATTTCCTCCTATCGGAGGAACCCGAATAAGAAAAGGTAGAAACAAAATAGGTTGCTTTGCAGCTTTGCTACTTGTCCCCCAATGAGGCCCTTAGTCTGGAATACCTGCACCACATGACCCTTCCCCAGTTCACCACTAGAGGTCCCTCTTCCCTGAACTCTAGCCACACCTTATATAGTTTATTAAAGGACTTTCCACACACCCGTTTTGAGTTCCAATCATCCCATGTTAACAGATCCCTTCTTACCACCTTGTGAAGTCTTGCTTTGCCCTCCTGTGTATACCCTGTCCTTTCTCCTTGTGTTCCAGTTTCTGACACTGTTTCTGTGTACCCCAACCATTGTCTTACCCTTATACTCACATTTGCACCTGTGTCTGATACCATCTCCATTCCTGACTCCATCTCCTGTCCCTAACCCCAGTCTTCGGGCCCCTATAGACCTGTTGTACCTGGACTGACCCTCACCTGTTTCTGACCACAATTCTGGATTACCCCTTTGTACTGCCTTCTCATAAAACGTTCTGCACCTGGATCTGGATCTGTGCCCAGGAACCAGACTGCAGATAGGTGGAAAAACATGCATCATTACCTGCTCCCAAGCTCACTAGATGGGAAGCAGAAGCTGGAGGGATACCGCACACTTGCAAGTAAGAAATACACAACTTCTGTGAAATCAACTTGCGGTCTAAAGCTTCATTGACAAAAACATGGTCTATAGGGACCAACCAACTGCATAGCCATTCTACCATCTCTCCAGCCACACAATTGTACTCTCCTGGCCTTGTCTTCTACTGTGCAGCGCCTTCTGCAAACTCAGACTGTTGTACAGGTAACAATCCTGTCTCTTTTCCGAAAAGTCCCGAACACATCAAGCGCAGTATGTCCCAATACTCAGCCGGGTGTTCCCATCATGCATTCCTCTCCATTCAGTCCACTGTGACAGGACGGCATTGTCCTCAGGTTATTTTCAGAGTGAGATCGACAACTCAACCACACCAGCTTGAAATTACTGTTTACTTCTCACACACTTTCTCTCAAGTGTCCACTTGTCCACTTCCCTAAAGTACTGTAGATTTAAGGGCAGAGAATTGTTGTAAGAAATTACTTTCATAGACAGTCTGGAATAGCAGTTTATTGGAATATATCGCCTATTAGTACATTATAATGACATTTGATTCATTTGATTGTATGTATTTTACAATATGTGCAAGTTTACAACAACCACTCCAAATGTATTCAGAGAAATCGCAAAAAAGGTGTTAAGGCTCATGTTTAGCTAGCAGTTTAACTTTTCAAATAAAAATAAATTATACTAAGCACAAAAAAGTATTGTGTTTTGGTAGTTATTGATGTGGAGCTACTTTATATTTTCATGTGAAGTTCACCAAAATGGTTAGTCTACAACTTTATTCATTTTGGACAATCACAGTAATGGCACCTGCCCGTTGACCATTGACTGGTACGTACAGTACCTATCCAGGATTAGATAGGTGTTAGAAAATAAACAGGATCCTTCATTAGCACATCAAAAAGAATGGGAAGTTGATTTGGAATTGGGTAAATGAATGGTTTTAGTGCAGTGATCGACCCTGTATCTATCAATCTCCCTCATCCGCACCCTTATCACCTTAACTACCATTTTCTGTTCCCTGGTGAGTTCATAGTTTGCCTTCCTGAAAAGGTATTTCTCATTGTTATGTCTGCAGGATGCAGATCCAGGTCAGTCCAAGTACTTCTCAGCACGCATGATTTGACAGTACATAAGTAAGGAAAAGACCAAGGCCAGGATCTACAGAGCAGAAAAAGGGTTTCACATGGGTGTCAGTCTGGAGAGTCTCCTGAGTGGGTTTGAAATGTAAAGTTTGAAAAAGTCACAGCTAAGTATGCACTGGTCCTATCCTGCCCCTTAGTCGGTACTCCTACTGTCACCCTTTGTGCATTTATGACATTATTCATAAACACACTTTAATTGGTTTTACAACACATACAATACTTACATTTTAACAACTGTACAGCAGAAAATCTATTGATAGAATTTTACCAAATTCTTTACGTCGAGTACACTAAGAATCTCAAATCAGTCATGATACCCCTGTCTAGGTTAATTAAACTAAATTTAAACCTAATCTTCTGATATGCTAACAATTTATGACAAGGTATATTCTCCCAGATATATATTACTGTATGGAATTAGTGAGATTACCTGAATGATGCTGATGCAAACTCCAAACATTAGAACGGAGGGGATGTTGTCCAAGAGCCACTGTCTGGCCTTCTGATAACACGGCTAAGAGGAGGGGACATAACATCTTAGAGTTGGCATCAGGGAAAGATTAGGAAATTCAATTGGAGATGGAAAAGACACAAACAAAGACAAATGGAGAAAGGGATCTTATATTTGGAGAAAGACTAAAAGGCAGAATAGGGGTCAGAACAGCGAGTATGAGGAACAGAGAGGAGGAAGGAAAACATGGAAATGTGTAGAGACGATGGGGATGGGAGTGAAGTTGTAAAAAAAAGGTCAGGGTAGCAGAAAATTGAAAAATTGTGTTAAGAGGACAGAATAAGATGTAGCAAAGAATTAAATGATATTTGTATAGAGATGGTAACGGGAGAGGGTGAAATTTAGTTGTTGAAAGACCATGGTCAAAAAAACTGCATCGTCCCAAGAGGGTCATTTTACAATTTATTTTTGTATTTTAAATGTCAACACGGACACACACACATGGACAAAATCTGGACTTTTAAGACACATCTGGACGTCAGGAAAGCATCTTAAAGGATAAATAGTGTAACCTTGACCTCAACCAACATACTACTCCTCCGTTTTTAAGGGACTAACCTCACTCCATCCGTCATCACATTGCTCTGTCCTAACGGAGCAACAGGATGAGGGGAGGGTTCCGTTTGTCACCAAGTACCAATCTGTCTTGTTTGTCACGCCACAGCACTTGAACTGCAAGAAAAACATTAAGATAATAAGATTATTAAGCATACTTCTCATACCCAAATGTCATAAACAAACCATTTTAATTACATATTGAATATGAAGGAATTAATTTGTTGTCAAGCAATGCAAGTGATTTAATGCTCATAGAATCTGCATTTATCAGACAAACAGGGACCAGCACCACATTCAGTCCAGTTGATCCTCACCATTTTTTGAACATTGTCCCATGACTTCCTCAGTCCTTCATCAAACATTCCCTTCTTTAACTCATCCTGGGCATGGGTGTCTAGCTAAAAAGTGGTTAAATGTAACAACAATCAAGGACAGAACATGTTTGCAATGGTATTGTATTTTCAATACATACACAGGGAAATTGTGAGGGTGTGCTTGCGGCTGCCCATAATCTCTTGCTGTTTACTAATATCAACTTTATACTACTTCGTTTTTACGGACACGGAGACAGGGAACGCCCTCTCCGACGAGGTACGCCCTCTCCGTGTCCCTCGGAGAGCTCTACGTGCCCCTCCTGATTTTCCTAACTATCCGTCTCTCCGTCCGTCATTTTACGGATACCCCTTGGCTGTGATTGGTCCGTATTAAGAACCGCTTGCGTCAGGGGCGGGGGCGGGGTTGCCGTGACCAACAAGACGAACAGAATCCTTTGACCGCCATTGCTGTACGTTTTTATAATTCATATTTCAGCTAAACAGTACATGTAAATCAGCATCTGAATTAAAATGTGACGAGAAATGGGCAGTGTAGTTGCTGAAAATGTGCTTATTTTATTGATGAAATGGCTAATTTGTAAATTTGCTCCGACTTTTCGATGACCTAGCTAGCATCGCAGTACAGCGCCACCTACTCTTCTGGCAGTGAAGTGTTTTCAGCACCCAGAGCCTTCGGAGTAGTATAAATTCAACCTATCTGTCCGACTCCGTCCGTGCGTCTGTCCGTAACGGATACGCAGTAGTATAAATCGGCCTTAACAACAATTCTGAGGGAAAGTTATTTTAAGAACATGTTTTCCCTACTGGCAAAACAAAAACAACAACCATTTCAATGGGTAATTCGTCAAAATAAAATTCCAGCAAACTAGTTATGCCAACTAGTTTTCCATGGTAGGATTTCAACTACCAAGACAATATAAAGTGGATATTTTATTTATTTCATTATCATTAGCATATATTAATCACAGGGGATTAAGTGTTCCCCGCAAAGTATATCAGATTTACACATACAAATACCAAAAATTTAAAGAAGCACACTTTTGAATCCTGTCAGGACAAGTTTAAAGTTCAGGTTTATTTGTAACAACTACAGGTACATTGAAATTATTTTGTTCTGCTTCTCTTGACAATCCCTAGTGGCCCATGTAAACCTATAAAAAATACTTTAGCTATAATAAATACTGTTAGTCCTAAATGGTTATCACTTAGTAGCACCTGTGTCTCAAATTCAGTGTTCAGTTTTCACAGCCATGTACAGGAGATCTTTGTGAACAGATTGACAAATGTTAGGCTGTGGCATTGAAGTTCAGGTTAGTAGCCAATGGACAGTAGCGGTTCAAGGCACGGGCAAACCGGGCAGCCGCCAAGGGCGACATGAAGAGAGGGGCGGCATTTTCCAACATTTTTGTGTTTGGCACCCTCTGTTGGCATAAAAAGGTAGTGCGTGTGTTCACACCCATTGGCGTGCCGTTTACTTGGTTGGGGGGGGGGGGGGGGGTTTGTGGGGCAGGTGAAAACCTTGCCCGGGGCGCCAAATGTGCTAGGACCACCACTGCCAATGGAACAAAGGACTCTCAGCCAATTACAGACTTCTTAAAATGGGAAAGCCCCAGTGCCACATTTGGGATGGTATTCACTCAAGGATTGGCCCTAATTTGAGTGACAGATTGTTTCACCAATTGAAAAACTAATCTGGGACTAGTAAGGGAGTGCCAAAAATGTACTGACGTCGTTTGGCTTCATAGACTTATATACAGTAGACACAGCGAGCCTGCTCTTTAAAGATGGCGTCCCCATTCATTTCTAAGGAAAGTGCTCAGTGCAGTCTTATGCATACATGCATAAGGCCAGCGAGAGCGCGAAATGGACAGCGCCATCTTTCCAGATCCGGCTCGTCCGGTCTTGGCAAAACAGTGGCTTGTCTTGTTCCGAATCAGAGACTCGTGCACACTTGCAACTAGCTGTACACGTCATACTTTGCGATAACCAGTCACGAGCCTATGAGCTAAGGCATTGCAGTAGAGTTAAAAAACTGGCAGAATGGGCAGGGGCGGATCTAGAAAAATATTCATGTAAGAGGGTGGCAGGAGATTTTGAGGGGTGGAGTCCCGTGGCAAATGTGTGTGAGATCAAAATGAAAAAACTAAAGGCTGTGCAACATGTATGCATAGTCAGTGAACACTGAAATGAATTTGAGGATTATAGGTCACATGACCAAAAAGCTATTGAAGTTTGAAGATTTATTTGGAATAAAATATTTTTTAATAACCTGAGATGAAAATGAACAAAATAAAGGCTTTGCAGCATGAATGCATACATCTTCAACAGTTTAACATTATTTTGACGCTCCTAGTTCATGTTGTTGAAAAGCTATTGACTTTTGAAATGTGTAATTTGTTGACGGTCCCTAAACGTACGCGTTGTTTAGGCAGCCAAAAGCATTGGCTAAGCGGCCGGTCGTAGCAGTGCTAAACACCGGTTAAAATAACACAATACTGGGCGTCCGAATATCTGTTGAATATCGAACTTCAAACTAACTTTACCACAGTCATCTTTGTTGTTGCTTTGTTGCCCAAATAATTCATGAGTTAATGTTATTAACCTCAATTCAACAGGAAAAGTAAAATTGCAACTCCGTATAGCCCTGCACTTTTGTAATTATTCTTAGTCATTAATAGATAATTGCTTAACACCTCATTCCTCCGGTGTGGTCTGCTGTCCGTGCCGACGATTTCTTCCTTGAGTTGAAGCCTTCTATGGTCAGTTTGCGCCTTCCTTGTGTTCAAATGAAAGCAACTTCGGTGGCGGTGTGGGGAGGGTGGATGGAGTCGTTTTTCTGCTGCATTTACTTGCATTCGGATATTAGAAATTTGCTCTCGCAAATGTCCGATGAGCCACAACTTTTCTTTGTTTTCAAAACTGCCAACTGGGGTGGCAGCTGGGGTGGCAAGGCTATTTTAGGGTGGCATTTGCCACCCCATGCCACCCCGGTAGATCCGCCCCTGAGAATGGGGTACAAGTCCGATCAAGAAGCAGATACATCATGTGAACTTTACGAAAATCAATGCTATTAGTACTGTATAGTATTTCTTTCACTTGGTTTTTAGAAATGGAAGCCTATTATAGATTAAACATACTTCCACATACGACTCAGACTCACCAAATATACGTTGTTCTTTTTGCTTTGTGTTTTTAGTATGACTGCTTAAGTATTGTGTTGGATTAAAGAAACTGCAAACTTGAATATCTGGCTCCGTCGTTGTTCTAGCTCGGCAAAGCAAGCTAAGTTAAATAGGCCTATATATATGTTACTATTATGATGATGATGACTGTTGCTTTACTATTACTAGCTTACTGTTATTGTTAATGCCATCATTGTGGTGTTAACTGACATAACGTTGCATAACAATATTGTGGTTATCAGACATGATTTATTCATCTTCGTCTTTGCTCCAGAAGAACATGTCAACAATCTATAAGGACGCCTTAACATGTCACGATATCACTAATTATATTAACCTATAATTACGTTTGTCATGCCATAACCATAATGTTCATTACAAAATTGTTAAATCTGCTTTACAATAACGGAAATAAACTCTATAAACAACCATCATGTATGTGTGCAACCATTTGTAAAACTGGCTACAGCAACTGTAGATGATCAAGCCCTTTCTCCTTGTGCTCATTCAGCTCCAGGTAAATCGGTGATCGGCTAATATTCCACCGGGGCCATTGCCTCAAGCCGAGGAGCGAGAGGTGGGGGTCTGTTTGGCTTCCTAAACAGCGGTGGAATTCAGTTTTTCTTACCCGTGTCGCATACAGTGTTACAGTGAGCTACACTGGTTTAAAACTACATGTAATAATAATTTCAACAATGAATCGTTTCCGCAGAACGTTTGTCCTCCATAATGTACCATTTTGCTCACCTGGACTGGAGAGAAGCCGGCTGTGTTACGTTTTGCTCCTAGCTCTAGCTTCAGACCTGACACCCTGACCAGTAAGTAAGTTGTACAGCTGAGCTAACTAGACTACCGATGTGTGGGGACAAGGTGTCAATATTACAGCCTGGAAACATGGCTGTAATATGTAATGTTATCAACCTGGCCGTTGCCTGTGGTGCCATTTTAGTTAGCTGGCTATCTCCCAGAAGTTAACAAGCTCCTAAACTGATGTTCTACTAGGTCGGGGGTCCCCAAACTTTTTTCTGCGAGGGCCAGATAATTTTTCCTTTCTTTAATGTGGGGCCGGATCGGTCTGTCACAGAAAATTACATGGGCCGGAGCAAGGCCGTAGCCATGGAGTCAACATTGGGGGGGATGAAATCGGCTGGCGAGTCTGAGGGTCCCGCCCTAAGAACTTCAAAAAATATATCTTTTTAAAAATATTTGGTTGCCTGTCGTAGTGTAGGACATTTATATTTTATATCAATATATTGGGCGTTTTGACCAGATTTGAATATTGGGCCGGAGTGACTACCAGTATTATTGTGGAGATTTTATTATGATTTTAAATGTATTAATTATGCTAGATTATTTTATTATATTGTTATGCACCGTACATCAAATCGAAATGTATTTGTATAGTCCTTTTACACGCAAGCATGTCACAGAGGGCTTCACATACGCCCATAGAACTGCCCCTCAACCGACCTAAACCCTCAAGGAAGACAAGGAAAAACTCCCAGAAAAACTCACTGCAGGAGAAAAAATGGTACATCCGTACATATCAAGGGATATAAAGCCTATTAAAAGAGCATTATTACTATCGTAATGACCTTTTTTAATATTCATTGCTATTGAAATCAAATCATGCATATTAATCAGTGTAAATTGTATTTTTATTAAATTTTTATATATATAAAAAAGTATCTGGCATTGTTCAGAGGGTCGGTCCAAATGCGTTGGCGGGCCGTAGTTTGGAGACCCCTGTACTAGGTAATCGCGGCCAGGTTGTGACGTTGTAGCATTAGCCAAGGTAGTTAATGATCTACTGTTAGCCTCTGACGCGGGCTCTATCTCTGTCCTGGTTCTTCTAGACCTAAGTGCAGCTTTTGACACTGTGGATCATGAGATTCTCCTGGAACGTATTGAGAACTATGTTGGGATTTCTGGTACGTCACTTCAGTGGTTTAGATCGTATCTATCTGATAGATCACAATATGTCCACTATGATGGCTGCTCATCCAGGAGCTCCACTGTCAAATATGGAGTACCACAGGGTTCAGTTCTAGGCCCTCTGTTATTCTCGCTCTACATGCTGCCTTTAGGAAACATAATTAGAAGTTCTGGGGTACATTTTCACTGTTATGCAGATGATACTCAGCTATATATGTCTATAAAGTCTGGAGAATTTCCACATGCTATGGAAAAATGTGTTTCCAGGGTGAGAGCTTGGATGACTGCAAATTTCCTTCTCCTTAATTCGGATAAAACCGAGGTTCAAATTTTCCTAAAAAATATAGAAATCACTTTTCCAATCTGACCTTAGATCTAGACGGCGTCAAAGTCTCTCAAAGCCAGCTGGTAAAAAATTTAGGAGTCACAATGGACCCAGACCTTTCGTTTGAGTACCATATTAAGCAAATTCAAAGTTCTACTACTAACCTACAAATCTCTGCATGGATTGGCTCCACTGTACCTCTCCGGTCTCCTTGCACCCTATTGCCCCGCAAGGACACTTAGATCTCAAGATGCCGGCTATCTGGTGGTTCCCAAAATTAAGAAAAAAACAGCTGGAGGTAGGGCGTTCTCATATAGAGCACCTCTTCTCTGGAACAAATTACCTGTCTCAATCAAGGAGTCTGATACTGTTTCGACATTTAAAATTAGGTTAAAAACGTTCTTGTTTAGTCAATTCTACGATTGCTAAAGGTAAGTAGTTCAAGTTCAAGTTCAAGTCTTTTATTTGTCAGGTACACAGAACAACACAAGGTTAGACTGGGCACTGAAATTCTTAAGACAAGACAACGCAAGCACCTGGCATGACATAACATATAAGTACACGGAACATAATTTACATCTATGCTGAGCTTAAATAAGTGAAACTTCCTAAATATACAGATAGCAATAAATAATCGACTATACTAACCCTAATACTAAAACTTCCTAAATTACAGATAACAATAAATAGTGTACTATACTAACCCTAAATGCACATAAAACCTGTTTCAACCCTATAACCTATTCTAACCTAAGTGGAGTACAGTACAATAGTGCAAATTTGCAGATCAGTGACTAAGTCAATGACCATACAGGAGCCTAGTGGCGAGGTACAATGAGGTACAGTAGTGCAATGTTACTGATAGTGCAACCAGTAGCTGAAAGTGACAGTGTATAAGTGACTAGTGTGCAGTAAATCAATGTCCATATCAGTGTCCATTCAGAAGCCTGATGGCCCTTGGGTAGAAACTGTTGTCCAGTCTGCGTGTGCGCGACCGGATGCTGCGGTAACGCCTGCCAGAAGGCAACGGGGTAAAGAGACTGAAGGATGGGTGGGAACAGTCTCTTAGAATCCTGCCGGCTTTCCTTAGGCAACGTGTGTGGTAGGTGTCCTGTAGGGCTGGGAGCTTCCTGCCGATGATGAACTCAGCAGAACGGACCACACTTCGTAGGGCCTTGCGGTCCCTGTCTGTGCAGCTCCCATACCACACTGTAATACAACCAGTCAGAATGCTCTCGATAGTGCATCTGTAAAAGTTAGTGAGGATGACTGAGTCCATACCAAACTTCTTCAGTCTCCTCAGAAAGAAGAGGCGCTTACGGGCCGCTTTGACCACCTTGTCCGTGTGAACAGACCAGGTGAGGTCATTGCTGATGTTCACCCCGAGGAACTTGAAGCAGCTGACCTTCTCCACTTCCGATCCATTGATGTGTAGGGGTGCATGCTCATCCTCCTTCCGCCTCCTATAGTCCACAATCATCTCCTTGGTCTTGCTGATGTTAAGAGAGAGGTTATTGTCCTGACACCATGATGTCAGGGTGTCAACCTCCTCTCTGTAGGCTGACTCGTCACTGTCAGAGATGAGGCCCACGATGGTTGTGTCGTCAGCAAACTTAACAAGGAGGTTGGAGCTGTGCGTTGCCACACAGTCGTAAGTGAACAAGGAGAACAGGAGAGGGCTGAGCACACAGCCCTGGGGGGTGCCTGTGTTGGTGATCAGTACGGATGAGGTGCGGTCACCGATTCTCACCACCTGTGGCCTTCCCGTCAAGAAGTGGAAGATCCACTTGCAGAGGGAGGTGCTTAGTCCCAGGTCCACAAGCTTGGAGACCAGTCTGGAGGGGATGATAGTGTTGAATGCAGAGCTGTAGTCAATGAACAGCATCCTCACATATGTATTCCCCTTGTCCAGGTGGGAGAGAGCGGTGTGCATAGACAGAGCGATGGCATCGTCTGTAGACCTGTTGGACCGGTATGCAAACTGCATAGGGTCCAGTGTGGGGGGCAGCGAGGAGCAGATGAATGATTTGACTAGCCGCTCGAAGCACTTCATGATGACAGAGGTCAGTGCTATCGGGCGATAGTCGTTCAGACAAGTGACCTTGGTGTTCTTGGGCACAGGGATAATGGTGGTCCTCTTGAAGCAGGTGGGGAGTACAGACAGGTTAAGGGAGAGGTTGAAGATGTCACTGAAGACCCCTGCCAGCTGGTCAGCGCAGCCCCTGAGGGCCCTACCTGATATGCCGTCTGGGCCAGGTGCCTTGCGAGGGTTGATCTTCTTAAAGCACAGCCTCACCTCGGCTACAGTTAGTGTAGGCACACCACTGGCTTGGCCTTCAGGTAGCTCCACTGCAGGGGGGTCACTGTCCCTCTCAAAGCGAGCGTAGAAGGAGTTCAGCTCGTCTGGCAGTAGGACAGAGGACTGGGTCTCATTGTAGCCTCTCCCTTTGTAGTCAGTAATGGCTTTAAGTCCACTCCACATGCGCCTGGGGTCAGAGCCATGGTAGCTGGACTCCACCTTGGTCCTGTAAGCCCTTTTCGCTGCTTTGATGGCCTTCAGAAGGTCGTATCTGGCCTTCCTGTACTCATCAGGGTCCCCAGAGTTAAAGGCGACAGTGCGGGCTCTCAGCTTGGCCCGGACCGCGGCATCAACCCAGGGCTTCTGATTGGGGAAAGACCGGACAACCTTCTTGGGGACAACGTCATCAATGCAGTGCTGGATGTAGCTGGAGACAGTGTCTGAGTATTCGTTAATGTCCCCATCTGCTGCCTCCTTGAACATCAGCCAGTCAGTGGTGTCAAAGCAGTCTTGGAGGGTCGCCACACACTCGTCACTCCATAGGTGAACTGACCTCTCAACCGGTCTGACCTGTTTTAGCTTTTGTTCATATGCAGGGAGGAGAAGAATGGAGGTGTGATCAGCCTTCCCAAAAGCAGGGCGGGGGAGGGGTTTGTAGCTGCCCTTGAATGTTGTATAACAATGGTCAAGGATCTGGTCTCCACGTGTGGGGAAGTCAATGTGCTGATAGTACTTGGGCAGGACTTTCTTCATGTTAGCTCTGTTGAAATCACCAACAACAATGAAGGCCGCCTCTGGGTGCACATTTTCCAGACCATTGATAATCCCATACAGTTCATCCAAAGCAGCGGCCTTGTCTACCTGGGGGGGGATGTAGACTGCACTCATGACGACCGCAGTGAATTCCCGAGGTAGATAGAAGGGTCTGATTTTTACAGTTAGCAGCTCAAGGACCAGAGAGCAGTGAGATGCTAGTACCGCTACATCCGTAGCCCAGAGAGAGTTAACCATAACACAGACCCCTCCGCCCCTGCACTTCCCTGAATCAGCTGTTCTGTCCTGGCGGTATATGGTGAATCCCAACGGTGTAACCGCTGCGTCGGAGATCTCCGGAGACAGCCAGGTCTCGACGAACGCCAGTACACAGCAGTTCCTGATGTCCCGTTGGAATTTGACACGAGCGTTAAGTTCATCCATTTTGTTGTCGATGGACTGAACGTTAGCTAGTAAGATGGTTGGAAAAGCAGGTTTGAAGCACCGTTTCCGAGTTCGAACAAGAACTCCAGCACGCCGGCCTCGTTTCTTCTTCCTCCGTCTCGCAGGTAAACAGAGTGGCGGAACAACAAAGGGCCAGCCGCAGTCCGAGCTCGCACTCCGAAAAGTGGAATTAAAGTTCGTAAAATAATCCTTGCCAAGTGACAACTTAATGTCCAGAAGTGTTTGCCGGTCGTACTGAATAAACGACAATATAACATTGACAAAACAAGTAACAAACACTAAAATGACAAACAAAAAGCCAGGTTTTTGCGGAGCTCTCGTCGACGCGGCCATCTCTTAGGCGCACCGGATGCATTTCGTTTGAAGTATGTTGGTTGGAGACAACGGGGGGCGGGTTGTTTTCATCCTTATTCGTATAAGTATAACTTATTTTAGAGTTCTCTCTCCTGGAACAGATTTCATGTTCCAACCGAGGGGGGCTGTCGCTGTCTTGGTGTGGGGGGCTGCATCAAATATCCCTCTTTGCTCAGTTAAATTTCTGCACTAGTCCACACTTGACCGGTGGGGATCTCACCTCATTCTATTATGACTGTAACTGTTAGCTGCTCCTGGCATTCTCTAATCCCTGCTCTCCTCTCTCTGTGTGTGTGTGTGTGTGTCCCCCCACCACACACATCCCTTGTGGTGTGGGGGGTTTGAGCTGTCAGCACCTGCCTGGTCGTCGGTCAGCCAACGCTGGAGCTGGTCGCGAGTCTCCCGGTCCTGTCCTACATCTATAAAGTTGAACAATGGATTTTTGTGTTTCAAAACCCATTGACACTGTATGACTATGTTAAGCCTGTGTTCTGCTCCTCTCTCTCACCAACCGTCTCTGGAGGAGGGGATCCCTCTCTGAATTGCTCCTCCCAAGGTTTCTTCCATTTTTTCTCCTGCTGAGAGTTTTTCCTTGTCTTCCTTGAGGGTTTAGGTTGGTTGAGGGGCAGTTCTAGGGGCGTATGTGAAGCCCTCTGTGACATGCTTGCGTGTAAAAAGGGCTATACAAATAAATTTGATTTGGCGTTAGTGACATTTGTGACTGTGGCACATTCACATTTAGCAGACGCTCTTATCCAGAGCGACTTACAGTAAGTACAGGGACATTCCCCCCGAGGCAAGTAGGGTGAAGTGCCTTGAACCAAGGACACAACGTCATTTTGGCATGGCCGGGGAATCGAACTGGCGACCTTCAGATTGCTAGCCCGACTCCCTCACCGCTCAGCCACCTGACTCCCTAGTGGCAAGCATGTTTGCTACCGTTAGCTTCACTTTTTGCACCAAAAACGTAAATTATGACAAGCAATCTCTATATCTCTATATTTGTTTATTAACACAGGTGTTTGATTTTGAACATCTTCAGAATCTTAATGTCAGGGTTGTCAAATGTTAGTGGGTGAGCTGTATTTTATTTTTGACAAGCAACGTAATCTCTATATTTGTTTATTAACACAGGTGCTTGATTTTGAACATCTTCAGAATCTTAATGTCAGGGTTGTCAAATGTTAGTGGGTGAGCTGTATTTTTGTGAGTGAGCAGAGGAGGCTGTAGATGAAATGGCCAACTCACCTCTTTGCGAAATATGTGCAGGACTAGCGTCAGAGTCACCTCCGTCAGCACCAGGAGCAAGAGGATGACAAAGAACTATGAGTAAAGAGTGCAAAAGAAAGGGGAATTAAAGAATATGGGTTGGGAAATACATTTAATTGTATCCAAACTAAACTCTCAGTAATCTGCTATTCATGGGATGTCATCTTTTTTTAAATCCACATGCTGACTTCTTACCGTCATCAATAGACAGCGCTGCTCTTTCAGGGCACCAAGGCAACCCAGGAAGCCTGTTACCATAGTGACGCCCCCGGCAACCAGTAATAGATTGGCAGCTGAAAGGGAGGGGAAGGACACTGGCAGGGAGGAGAACTCTGCCTGGGTGAAGGAGAGCCACACCCCTACGCCAAACAGACCACACCCTCCTAGCTGGGAATAGAGACAGATGGTGTGTTCGACATCGGCTGCGGCTGCATGAAACAACGAGAGTTGCCGCTGGCAGTCGGGGAGCAGTTAAAAGTTGGACATTACTGCTTCTCGTGGTTTGCTGCGTTGAGGTCAGTCATGGCCGATCAAGTGCTGTTTGCTTACTTTATCGCTGATGAACTGCATGGGGGTCAGATGGCTGAGTGGTTAGGGAGTCGGGCTATTAATCAGAAGGTTTTTGGTTCGATTCCTGGCCGAGGCAAAAATGAAGTTGTGTCCTTGGGCAAGGCACTTCACCCTACTTGCCTCAGGGGGAATGTCCCTGTACTTACTGTAAGTCGCTCTGGATAAGAGCGTCTGCTAAATGACTAAAATGTAAATGTAAATGCATTGTCTCCAATTTAATTGTTTTCGCATTCGAACTTGCACGAACCAGTGCACTGAAATTTGTCATTTTATGTAATCGGCTATGTTAAACTCTCTCTCCAATCTGCAGATCGATAATAGGCCTACAACCAGCACTCAACTAAACTTAGTCTTTCCATTAGTGAAGAGGCGGACTAAAACACTTTCTTCAACTTAGGCTATTGCAGTCTGTCAATAAAGACAAATATTCAATTCAATTGTACTGTTTGGTCCGGATTTGAGCATTGGCGAAACTGAAGGTTTCAAAATAAATACAAAACACACGTCAAAGTTGTCGTGTGTGAGTCTGGCCAATCATGAAATAGCTGTGTTGTCATTAGACAAGTGCAGTTGCTCTCGAGAAAATGTGCTCGGTTACACAGCCGGCAGTTCTTGAGTTGATCTCACGGTACTTTGATGGCATACGTCAGTGACCTAGCCTCACATGTACAGGCCCGTCTAAAGTTTGCCAATGAACATCTGAATGATTCAGAGCAGAACTGGGTGAAGTGTTGTTGTGAGATGAGACCAAAATCGAGATCTTTGGCATCAACTCAAACCGCCGTGTTTGGAGGAGGAGGAATGCTGCTTATGACCCCAAGAACACCATCCCCACCGTCAAACACAGAGATGGAAACATTATGCTTTGGGGGTGTTTTTCTGCTAAGGGGACCGGACAACTTCACTGCATAAAAGGGACGATGGACGGGCCATGTACCGTCAAATCGTGGGTGAGAACCTCCTTCCCTCAGCCAGGGCATTGAAAATGGGTCGTGGATGGGTATTCCAGCATGACAATGACCCAAAACACATGGCCAAGGCAACAAAGGAGTGGTTGCACATTAAGGTCCTGGAGTGGCCTAGCCAGTCTCCAGACCGTAATCCCATAGAAGATCTATGGAGGGAGCTGAAAGTTCGAGTTGCCAAACGTCAGCCTCGAAACCTTAATGACTTGGAGAAGATCTGCAAAGAGGAGTGGGACAAAATCCCTCCTGAGATGTGCGCAAACCTGATGGCCATCTACAAGAAACGTCGGACCTCTGTGATTGCCAACAAGGGTTTTGCCACCAAGTACTAAGTCATGTTTTGCAGAGGGGTCAAATACTTATTTCACTCATTAAAATGCAAATCAATTTATAACAACTTTGACATGCGTTTTTTCTAGATTTTGTTGTTAATCTGTCTCTCCCTGTTCAAATAAACCTACCATAAAAATGACAGACTGATCATTTCTTTGTCAGTGGGCAAACGTACAAAATCAGTAGGGGATCCAAAAATTCCCTCCCTGTATGTTCATGCAGTCCTGGTTTTTCAAAGCCTCCCAAAATGAACAAATACAATATGGTTATAATTACTGTACTGTACAGGCATCAACATACCCTGAATTAAAAACAGGACTGCAGCATATAGTATAGTAGACACTGACCCAGAAGATGAGGTTGAAGACAAACATGAGATATTTGACACAGCACAGCCACCTTTGTGAGGCTGACATCCTGAAGAGAGAAAGAGAGAGACACAGAATAATTGAGAGATTTAATTAGCTACATATTTTCCCTGGAGAGATTGAGAGAGTGACTGACCAAAAGACAGGATTTCAGTATTTCATTTTAATAGTGGGTGTATTTGTGTACTAATTGACATACATTACTGTCCTTCGAGCTAAAATGTATGGCATGTACTTTATTTGTGGTTACGTGTGGGTGAGTGTGGTCATATTAATTGACTTGCAGGGGTATCTTCATCGGCTTGATGTGGTGTGTATGGTATGGGGGAGGGGTTGTAGTGCTGTTGATGTTTTCCGTGCTTTTTTTGTGGCTTATGTTAAGCCTCTACTTTGGGGGTCCTGTGTGTGCTTGGTCATACATGAGAGCATATATGGATACAATGTGTGCACATATTTGTATTTCTTAATCTTTGTATTTCTTATAGCTGATGTCATCCAGGGTAACGTTCTGCATGGTATCGCTCTGTCCTTTCCTGCTGATAAGCCTCTTACTCAGGGTGGTTAAATTAAATGACCTGTTCCTCCCACAGGAAGTGAGGCCGGACAGGAAGGAAAGAACCTCCCTTTTCCTTTTTGTAACTCTTATAACTGATCATTTGGGGCAGTTAACCATGACTGAAGACTGAGGGATTATGACTTGTTACAAAGCTTAAGACATAGCTCAATTATTTCTTTCTTTGCAATGCCAGTGGGAAACACTGGGTGAAACATTTGAATTTCTCAGCAGCCTTATTGAAATTGAGCCTGAATTATTGGGGAGAAAATTACATTTAAAACACATCACAGAAAGCTGTTAAAGACCTGCTGTACAGAAGTTAAAATCTCCACTTGGTTGGAAGTACTGAATAAACTTCTAACAATGAAAAGATAAAAGAAAATTGTGCTTCCTTATTTATTTTTACAAGAAGTGAAATGCATGCATATACAAGTACCTGAGGGAATGGATTCCAAAGACTTAACTGATGAGTGAGAGTGAGAAAGGTCTTCTGTTTTGTTCTTGTTCTCTTTCTTTGGTTGGTCCCTGGAGTTTTGATTATTTATAATTTTCTCCCTTTAGAACCCTAAATCACTTCACAAAAAAATAACGTCCACAGTTGACAATTTGGGGTATTCCACAGCCTTTCTCCTTGCTTTTCTCGACTTAGGTCTGTGTTGTTCTTAACCTGTAGAAGAACAGAATAAAAAAAAATTCTCTGTTTTTCTCTTTCTCTGTGTGTGTCTCTGTCTCTGTTCCAGACACGGTCCGTATTTCCAACTGATAAAATAAATAGGTCTTTTAATCTATCCCTTCACCTAAGTGTGTTTGTCTCCCTCTTTTCTTTACCAACAACAGAACATTTTCCCCTCTTTCTCCCTCTTCCTATATCTCTCTTGCTGTCTCTTTCTTTCTCCCTCCCTTGCTTACTTCTCAACAACTTCCAGATGTGTCTGTTGCTACCCCACCTCCCTTTTGGTCTGTTTTTCTGTGGTTACTCCCCCCTCCTCAGTGATCCAATTCTTTCAACTCATTATTTTAGTGGTTCCTCCTCCAAAGCTTCTGGCCTTAAAGCCATCCGTCTTTCTCTGTATTATTGTCTAATTTCCCCTTTATATCTCTTTTTCACAATAAATGTTCTATAACAGTGAGATTGTTGTGTTCTGCACAGTAGAGATTTTCCCTGTTTCTATATTGTGACATAGCACCCTATAACACACAAACGTCCTTCCCTTCCTGACCAAATGGTTGAAGAGGGGTGGGAGGTTGGTCATTGGTCGGGTGACATGGAACATTTGTGTTATATAACCATTCAGTTTTTGCCAGAGTACATATAGCTTACATAGCTTCTTTACAAATGTGTAAGGTTACTGACTTTTTAAAGAATGTGATAAAATCCTAAGTGTTTCCAGAGCTGTGAGTGCTGCGGAATTGGTTCTGAATGACTTTGCAAAACATGCAAACAAACTAATGTGTTAAAAGACTCAATTTAACACTGACAGACAATAACAAATTTACTATGGTATTTAAAGCAACCTTAGACAAGTGTGGCACGAATAACAATCAATGCATTTTTGAGTATACAGTAACAACAAGTCATTTTCCAAGACAGGACTTGGACTTCGATGTCACTGAAAAGTTTCCTTTGCTGTTAATCAGATGTTTTTAAACGTGCCTCATGACACAGATGGTGAAAGGACACAACCTATTGTCCGTTTGTTATGACTTACAAAAGCATCTGGATGCCTCAAAGCTTTCGGGTCTTTAAATGAAAAGGCAAATATGTAAAATTGTCAATTGTCAAACATTACATTCCTGTGGGTGAAATTATTACAAAAAAGTACATTCACATTTCCTTTCTTGTCTCTAGCAGTGTAAGAGTATAGATGTTTAGCTATGCACCCAAATTTTTTTAATTTTGACTATGATGTAGACAAAGGAGTGAGCCATATTACAAAGCTTAAATAAATAGTAGATCAGGGTCAATTGGGATCATGTTAAAGCATTTAATAAATGTAATTGTCAAGAACATATAAGAATATTATGTTCAAAGCATTCAAGAAATTACATTTTCTGTGGTTACTCCCCCCAAAAAGGTATTTTGAAAAAGTTTGTATCAGGCAACACGTATGAGTCACGCATGACTTTTAATATACACCTCGAAAAAAAATACAGAGATCCAGGCGTCTGTGTCCTGAAGGTGAATACAGCCATGATAACAATGGACATGTCCTGGCATTCGAACGGCATTATGACATCAGACCAGAACATTTTTGGCTGCCGGACCGTTTTTGGCATGACAGCACTGTTATATGAGGTGGGTAGGGGGGATGTTCCTTGTAGGATGGTTCAACTCTTTCCACCTCCGGCGATGGGTGGGAAGAACCCAGGGACATGGGTAACATAGATTTTAAGTCACGTACAAGAGGCTGGAACGTATTCCTAGTGACACTGCAAGTGTAGGGGGTTTATAATGGTCCAACAACCAAAACGATGCCCCTAGATCTAAAGGAAAAGGGGTAACCTGGACAGTGTATTAATAACAACCTAATATGCTGGAATTGCAGTTATTTGACTACATGGGTTAAATCTGAGCAAGGATGGTCAAAAAGTTCAAACAAATGTATATTTAATAACATTACAAATGAATTAAATCAATTATAAGGCAAACATGTTAGGTTTGACACTTTACAAGGTTTACAAGGCAAACATTAAGTTTTTAAATCTTACCTACTCTGCCAGTGCCATGGTTATTGTAAATCAGAGAGAGAAAGTAAGAGGAGAGCAGTAGAAGATGATTTCATCTCTCCATGGATTAGCACGACCATACCTCTCTGGTATCCTTGCACCCTATCACCCCATAAGGACACTGAGATCCCAAGATGCCGGCTACCTGGTGGTTCCCAAAATTAATTAAAAAAACTGCTGGAGGCAGGGTGTTCTCATACAGAGCACCCCTTCTCTGGAACAAATTACCTGTCTCAATTAAGGAGGCTGATACTGTTTTGACATTCAAAGTTAGGTTAAAAACCTTTTTGTTTAGTAAGTTCTACAGCTGCTAAAGTGTGTGTGTGTGTACTTTTACTGCATACCTGAAGTGTGTGTTTGTCTGTATATGTATCATATATAACTTTTAAATTACAAATAAAGCATTTATATGTCTGCATAGGTATCATATAACTTGAATTTACAAATAAAGTAAACCTGTTACTGTATATTGTTACTGTTATTGTTTCTGTTGCTAGTTGGAGACGACGAGGGATGGGGCATTTCTCTTCCCTGGAACAAATGTAATGTTTCAACCGAGGGGGGCTGGCGCTGTCTTAGCGTCTAGGGCTGCATCAAATACCCTTTTGGTCTGCTAAATTGCTGCACTAGTCCACACTTGACCCGTTGGGGACCTCGTTCTTAATATTATTGTAACTGTGTGTTCTCCTTGCATTCTCTAATTCCTGCTCTCCTCTCTCTGACCTCCGTCCAGTAACTACACAAGCAACAGCTGCAGTGGCATAAATATATATTTTTTAAATGCAACAAAAGGTTAAATATTAGGTAAATATAAAGGTTTGAGTCTAGTGTTGCAACATTTCTTGGGTAGCCTACAAACATACAGCATTGTAGAGCAGACAAGAAGTAACTCAAATGATGATACCACTATTGGGGCTAACTTTATCCTCAGCTACTTTCTCTGTCCCTCCCACCTTCATGTCTTCACCATTGTTCTGTTCTTTCTCATTTTCAGAGTTAGTTTTGGAGGGCAAGAGAGTTGCCTCCTCTTTCTGAGTAGCCCCTGTCTCCCTCTTCACATCTTCGTCGATGTACAACAGTGGTGCCTCCTCCTCCCATCGTTGGGCGTCTACTGAACCAGGTCCTCCTACCCCACCATCAGGCCCTCCCCTCCCTCCGTCAGTCTCATTAGCGATAAAACGTGCTGAGAACCACCTCTGTCCCCTGTGATTGTCCTTCAGCTTTCCTCCCTCCTCCACACCATCGCATTCCTCTCCTTCTCCGTTCCCCAGGTTCACTGGTCCTGCCCATGCATCCTCCTCTGCCATTTTCTTGCGCTTGGACCTATGCCCATTCCGTAGGTTGGAGCCAAAGTGCTTGGTCCGTTTACGTCTTTTCAAGTTAACGAACAGGCAGAGACACATAACTCCAGCCACAACTATCACACCAACCAGAGTGGTGACAATAATTGACCATAATAAGCTTGGTTTTAAGGGATCTTCAATTAGGACTGAATCCAGCGATGATTTAGAGGTGTCTGTGGTGCTGGGGTTAGAGAACCAGCCTGTAAGCATACGCATCCCAATGGGGGTAGTTGATTCTGTTAACAGTGTAGGGGAGTAAGGAGTGGTGGTTTGAGAAGACCATGCAGTGAGGTCATTAGTCAACGGCTTCTAATAAGTGGTTGGGAGCAGGGCCGGATTAAGACATTTTGAGGCCTGGGGCTAATTACCAGGATGAGGCCCCTATATCGCCCCGACGCACATCATGACACGCACACAAACCAACGCCAGGTGCACTGACACATCAGTGCTTTAAAGTCCACAGAACCACTCTATAAATATGATCAGTTTAAACATGTGACTCACAAGGCCGGATTAACAATTTTCTGTGCCCTGGGCAACAAGGCTCAAGTTCCCCCCCCCCCCCAGTTACGGATTTCCATAATTAATGCGAGCGCGCGACCGAATTTTTGGGGCCTTTATTTGAGCGCAAAATAGTTTTGAGCTTTATGTAAAATAAACATTTTACAAGCCGTTTTTCAATTGGTAAAATCTTGTCTAGCCCTTTCATGCATGAATTATGACCACCTTAGTTTGGATTTTTTCCCCATGTGTTTTTAGGCCTCTTTAGGCATACAAAAATGAAGTTGATCATTATTTATTTTATACACACATTTTTTATACTAAATATTTTTTTGTCCACTCAGGTGGACAGCATGCGTCTGGGTTGTAAAAAAATAAGAAGTTGAAGAAATATGGATTAACCAAACCAATAAGAAAAATCATATATTATGCTGTTAAAACTACTGTGTCACATTTTTACCATCTTTCTCAATGAAATGCAATGAAATATAAAGAATCTTCTGACTCCTCAGCCTCTCCCTTTTTACCGTTATCAGATAACGACCCATTCATTTGAATCAGGTGTGTTGGAACAGGGAAATATCTAAAACATTCAGGACAGGGGGTACTTGAGGACCAGGGTTGAGAACCACTGTTGTAGGCCAGTGGTTCTCAAACCTAGTCCTTAGGGACATCCCTGCCCTGCATGTTTCCCCTGCTCCAACACACCTGATTCAAATGAATGGTCATTATTAGGCTTCTGCTGAGCTAGATAACAACTCAATCATTTGAATCAGGTGTGAGAAACATCTAAAACAGGGGTCTCCAACCCTGGTCCTGGGGAGCTACCTGCCTGTAGGTTTTAGCTCCAACAATCTAGCACACCTGAATCTAATAATTAGCTGGTTGATCAGGTAACTAGTGTAGAATAAAGTCAAATGAGTGTTGTTGGAGCAAAAACCAACAGGCAGGTAAAAAAAACATATATCAAATTATAACACCCCAAAAAGTTGTTGCATATCAAGTATTTTCAAGAAGATCAAAGTTGCAGTACTAGAATAAATCGTGGGTGATTTAAAGCCACTGGCGCATGATGTCCAATTTAGTGGACAGATGATCAATCGTAATTTCCTCCCAAAATAAAAGCAATACTTCGAAGATTTTACAATAGCATTGCTCCTTAGTAGTTACTTTATGTTACAACATTTTATTTACCTACGATTGTCTACTTCTATAGAAGGATTGGCAAGATATTTATGCGCTAACTAGCGTTTTTGAAAATCCGTCGGCCATCTTGGAATTTCGAAAGTTTTGTTTCACTTAGAACAACTGGCCAATGGGTAGCAGTGTATGGGATGACGCAAAAGCGTCCAATAGAGTGGCTGATATGCAACTAAACCACCAAAACCCATGCATATACAAGAAACAGAGTTTTGAATAGCTGTCCACTGTAGTGACCACTATGCGTGAAAGGGCTAGAGAAGGTGATGTCTTTTTGTCTCTTAATTTTTCAGCCCCACGTACCTTGCGTTTCTTAGCCTGGTTTAGCCAAGGAGCTCTCCACCTTTTACTCATTTAAAAACTATTTGATAAATCGAATATAAAAGCTACATAAAATAAATGTAAAGTAACAGCTAGCTGGCGTCAGTTGCTTGTAAAATGCATAGATAATGTTTAACAGTAACATCTCAATTTAGCTTGCACCCAAGTTAAAACATATTTGAGTGTGCTAACATTAGCAATAACGTCAGCTAGTTTGAGGTGTATGCATAGGCTAACCATTAAATTAGCAGAACATTTCCCGTATTTAACAATGATTAAACATGGGCTTACCTGAAAGTGATGCACGGGCACCATCTCGCAATCTCTTTCTTTCTTTTTTTCTTCCCCTGACTCCTGTTATCTTTTTAAGCCCATTTTAGAAAAGTTAACCTAGCCTACTGTCAAAGTTCGTCAGGCCACTTAGATAGGGAAGGGGACCCACAGCGAGCTTGGGAAATTGAGTGTGTATTCGTTTTTTTTGGGGGGGGGGGGGGGGAGGGGGCACCATCGTAACTTTTTTTGAGCATTTAAATACGCTATCTCTTGTTCTGCCTGTTTTGTAATATACGTGCCTAATATTTCTATACTAAAATAATATCAGCATTATAAGTATTATAACTATGATGATTTTTTCAGTTGGCTAATTTTTGGTGCCCTCTCAGGAGTTGGTGCCCTACGAACAGCGCGTAGTGCGCGTTATGGGAGCGGCGGCACTGGCTACTAAACTACACAAACACTGTTTTTGACGTGATTTAACATTATATTTTGATCGAACGAGTTGCAATAAAGTACTCAGATTAAGGAAAGTTATGACTGCGTTCATAACGTGATATAACATTTTAGTTGACATTGTCCAGGGCCCTTTAGATGTCATGTGCCCCTGGGCAAGTGCCCAGTTGCCTTAATGGTTAATCCGGCCTTGGACTGACTCACCATCATCACATCAGTGATATTAAAAGGTCAGTTTTTGCTCATTCTTAATGCAAACTCATCAATGAGCTCTTCAAAGTCCAGTTGGCGCAGTATGTCATGCTCTATTAACTAGGCACCGTATCAAGGATTTGGTTTCGGCTGAATATTGGGCTTTTTGACGGGAGTCGGTTTCGGCTGAACCTTAGATTTTTTTTCCACCGAACCCGAACTCTACGCTTGCACTACGCTGGTCGAAATATTAGTGGCGCGGCCGTGTTACGGTGTGGTACAGAGTGGACCCAAACGCAGTACGGATACAATTGAGTGATTTATTGGGTGTAGTCCTTGGTGAATCAGCAGGTCGGCAGGCAGGGAACTGGGTTCATGGATGATGGTCCTGGGCACAAAGAAAGCAGGGTTAAAGAAGGCAAGTGAATAAAGCAATGCTTGAGGGTCAAAAGCGCGTACTACCACAGTAGCTGTGACAACGATCTGACGAGGGGTGGTTGGAAAGCCGGGTTGAAGTATGCAGGATGACGAGGTAATGGGCGGCAGGTGTGTAGGGTCTAGGCAGGATGATACAGGAGAACCAGCAGGGGGTGTAAAAGGGACAGGGACCAGGCCGTGGCCGTAACAGGCCGTTGATTACGGGAAGGTGTTTACGTAGGTGGACCGTTCAATGCAGTAGGCTGAGAGAAAGTGAAAATGGAACTTGTGAGCAGAAAAAGTGTTGTAGCCTATGCAGTGGCGATTTCTGAAGTCTGCCCTAAAGTATATAACAAAATTATGGTCGACTATTTACTATTGTGTTAACATTTGAAATGCGTTAAGAACACGTTCATCTCGAAGACGAGTTTGTTCAGAATCAGCTACGTAGCAGGTCGACTGACTGATTTCCTTCTCATACAGTCCAGTAGCATCACAGTGCATTTCCCTGTTGAAGCCCAGCTTCAATGGACTTCAATGGGGCTGCTTTGAACAGTTTTTTTTATGTCCCGCCCACGGACGCTCAGTGTCTCTGGGGGTGAATGGAGGAGTGGGCTGGCCTGGACGCTGGGCTTCTGCGTGATGATTGGAGGGCCTGTCGAAAGACTGCATCTCCTTTTGATTGACAGCGATTTTGTACTATAAAAAGTCGCCGAAGCTATTCGAGCTCAGTCCTATCGCGGATGTTGGCCCCACTCTCGTGCTTTCTTTGACCGGACATTTTCGCACGTTATTTTTTTTTCACTCTGAATGTTTCTAATGTTATGCGCGGTGCCGTTGACTCACTCGACATCGGGAAACCTGAGGCCCCCCTGATTGCGAGGCCCAGGGCTGCAGCCCCTAAAGCCCATTGCCTTAATCCGGCCCTGGTTGGGAGTAGGGAAACCACAGGCAAAACGTCTTGGAGCGTAGTGGGTTCAAGTGGAGTGGTTGTGTCCAATGCAGGGCCCTCTGTTGCAATGTGGGAAGCTTCCGTTGTAATTTTCACTGAAAAAGTTGTGGACACTTTAGAGACTGGCACCAAAATAGTGGTGCTTTTAGCATCAATTGAGCTCACTGGGATAAACACATGGGTGGTGGTAGCTTCCCAATTAGTTTCGTACATTTTCTCAGTTGGCACTGTGGTGGTCTTCTCAGGAGTAGGTGCTGCTGTGATTGATATTGTAGATGCAGGTGATGTAGATGCAGGTGATGTCACCACAGGGGGTTCAGTAAGTACCGTTGCTGAGGTAACATCTGACGGTGTAAATGTTGCCCTGTTGTCAAACATCAATGTGATTTTCACCAAAGAGTCTACAGTTATGGGAGCTGTCATGGTGGCACCCACAACTGTGGTGCTTTCAATGTCTTGGGCAGGGAGACCAGGTAAAATTAGGAAAAGAATGACTGGGAAAAGAATGAACTCTATTTGTGCCATAATGTACCAGGATAGTAAGGGGTCACAAAAGGTCAGAGAGCATAAAGTTCCTTCGAAGTTATGATTTTTTCTTTCGTATTCTCTGTAATACTCTCTTCTCGGTATCTGTCCCCATTTTTTGTAAGTTGTCTATCTTCTCAGTCCTGTTTTTGCAACTGCAATACCAAGATAGGTGTGGTTGGGGAGTAACTGTGCCTTAATACGTTTGTGCTTATTTCTCAAGAAAAGGAGAAGTTATCATTTTTAATGGGAAGCTGTCAAATTGTTTTAGTAGGATGCATGTTTCATGCAAGCTCAGCACTGTACATGCATCTCATTTCTGATCGATTTCTACTCCAAGTCAAGACCATAGGTGCACTTTTGTAGCTGCAGACCTATGACAATGAAAAATTATAAACATTCCGGATCAATGTCATATCTATAAATGCCTAAAATAAAGAAGGACACTTTCAGACAAATCAGAATTGCAAGAATTAACGTGTTTAATAGAAACTACTTCATGGTTTAGCAGGTAAACTTTGACTGGAGATCAGTATAATTCCTCAGTTTCTAAGCATAGGTTTGCTAGGTTGTGTCTGGATTAGCTTCAGCAAAGTACAGAACAATTAAAAAAACTCACGAGTTTGTTATCCAGTTGAATTGACTTTAAAATGTTATGTTAAGCCTAACATGTATAGTAGTATGTATTAAGAGATCTTGAAATGATTTCAGCTTTATCAGCTTAATGACATTTAATAGCTAGAGGCCAAAAATGGAATGCTATTGAAAGAACTATGTTTAAATTAAGACTAAGATGGCATTTTCAAAGATCATAGAGCAAACACTAGACTTTACTCCTGCAGTCTAAGCATCTGGACTTTGGCGTTATGTTCACTATACAAGCTCCCATGTACACCATACGTATGCCATTTAATTTGACTGCGACTTCCTTTATGTTTGGCTAAAAATAGGTTATGTTTTGTATTGATTTGTATTTCATTCTTATTACAAATTGGTTATTTTAAGATTCAGATGGTTACAAGTTACTGGTTCTCTTTGTACGTGTATTACACACACTTGTGTAATAATACACTGAGCAAGAATACACTGGGCTATCAACTGAACATCAACCTAACATATGCTTTTGAACTAGGACAAAGTGGGGCCTCTGAGTCACTATTTAAGTAGGGCTTGCAATGCAATGGGCATGCCATTCTACGCCTAGCATCTGGAGGTCAGTTTTGTATACTTTATTACAGGTACTTGTAAATGCACATTTCACAGTTGGAGTTAGATTAGTTTATTCCCAGCTTCATATCAGTTCCCTTACATGGTGTTCCAGTACAAAACATCAACAAATAAAACTTTTAATAATATTTACAAGATGGCTTTGGTAATATCTGGTTTCAATGAAGTAGCACACTAGAAGAATTCACAAGAAATCTGAACTCTACTCTTTCATTGTCCGTGCAGACACACCACAGTACTGCAGTCTTCTTCATTTTCACAGTGAGTCCATACCTGTGTCTCAGGTAATGCTCTCCCATTCACATACCAAAATTCTGTAATGTCATCCAGTGTCACTTTAGGCTGAGCCCAAAAGCCCTCACCCTCTCCCCCTCTCCCATTTTCCTTTTTTCTGCCATTCTCACTGTCTTTCCTCCTGTTGTCAAATTCCATTGTTGCTCCATTGGCATACCAAAATTCCACTCTCTCCTCCACGGATGACTTCTGGGCCACCCACAAACTCTGCATCTCCAGAACTTTAGCAGTTTCTCCTAGTCTACCACTTCCCCTCCGACCCCTCTTCTTCTGGACAGACAAGCACACCGACAGAAAGATAGTCAGACCGAGAAAGACAGCAGCGGTCACTCCGAGGGCCAACAGAACAATAAAACAGATCAGCCTAGAGGATCGAAGAGGTGAGGATGTCCCATTTACATCTTTGCAATTAGGTACAGTACTTTGAGGGGGTAGGATCCCCATAGCATTTTTGGCTTTCAGAAGCAAAGTCATGTTGTCAGCTCTTCTGTTCTCCTCTGAAACCCCTACTAAGTGTTTCTGTTTGTGTGTTCTGGACAATATGTCCAGAAATGTGTATTTTATTTGTGAGTGTGGCTGAGGATGGTTACTTAAATTAAATGAATCCTGATTAGAATGTGTGACGGTGCTGCTATATAGCAGTGCATCTGTATTGGTGTCAGGGTCTTTGTTTAGGTGCTTTACTGCACCATCTAACCGTAACCCATTCACATGAGCACTTACTTTAACATGGTCCTTGGGGTATTGTAATTTGATAGTTGTCCTTTCTGCTCCTGTCATTAGATCTAAAGTGTTTGTAGCTGTCACTATACTGGAGGGTGAGACCCCCTCCATGTTGTTGCTTAACCCAATATCTGTGTCTTTGTTCAGACCTGTCTCTATGTTTGTTGATGTTTTTGTGTTGATCTGTGTCCAGTTGGTATCCTCTGGGATACTATCCACCGCAGGCATACTTCCCAAGTCTGCAGTGGTGTGATGGGCTACTCCTGTTGGAAAAAAGTTAATTTCAACCTCAGATTTTTCTTTCTTTAAAGGTGTGCGTTCATTGCTCGCTAGAACAGTTGAAAAAGCATTGGTTTCAGTTCCTCCATTGTCTTCATGAGTTGTGTCGTCTAAATTGATGTCAGTTGCTAAACTGGTGGCGAACCTCTCTTGAGTACTGAACATGTCCCTCTGGGTATTTAAGTAGTCAGCAGTTGACTGGGATGAGGGTAGATGTTGTTCTGTGTAAGCATAGCTCCCAAGTTCTGATGATTGTGTGGCTTCTGTCTTATTGGGGGTTTCCGAGAAGGGACTAAGAGTGGCAAGGAGGTGTGGAAGGCACAGCAGCAGAACATTCTGAAACATTCTCATTATCGTCTTTTAAGGGGAAATGGAAAGGCAGAGGAAGAGAGAAATCAAAAGTTAGAACACAAAACACATGGACACTATCTAAATCCTCAAAATATTTTTTTTACTGATGATGTCAAATGTACAATTGTCCATTTAGAAGTCAAGCATTTACTGTTTGTATTGTTGTAAGAATGTATCCATAACATGAACAACAAAAGAACACAACACTGATAACAAATCTTAACAATAAACAAAATAAAAAAACATACCTATTGGCCCAATATGGTCATCTCACTGCGTCTTCTTCTTTCCCAAGTGATTTCCTCTTTAATGTTATTGGCACAACCCCCTGTTGCTTCATGGGATACCTCCAACAACCAGCCACATATCACGGTTCTGATGAGAAGGAAGTTTGACTGCAATGTGACACAGTTGGCTGGTAAGGGCAGGATGTGGTTTGTGACACCGCCCTCAACCTCCGCTGCAAATCCTCTGAGGCGTCAGTATGGGCTGCAAAAAAACAACACAACTTCTTGGTGATTCTTTATATTCAAAGATTTGACTGCTGATATGAAGACATGACACTTGGTTGTGATGATGTGACTAGTGTGAAAGACATTTTGGGCTTATGTACAATGAATGTGTTTTAAAAGAAGTTTACAGTTGGATAAAAAGCTTGATACAATGAATGTTGATTCAACTCCATTTGGCAGAGATGCCACCTGCAGTTTTATGACAGCTAACTAGGAGACGTGAAGTCTAGAGACGTGAAGTCTGGGTAACCTGGGAGAGTTCTTGTCACCCTGGGGGGAAGAAGCAGTTGGTCTGAAGACAATGTGGATTCAACTGTAATGTTCTTAGGAGTTAACCAATAACAGAAGAGATTTGGTATAGCTGCATGTCTGTAGGATGGACCAATGACTTTTGAAAACTGTTGTATCTATAAAATGGTCTGTTGAAGAATGTTTTTGGGGGGTTCAGGGCCATCAGCTGGGTAGTGCTGGTGGGCTGGATTCTTCCGGTTCCATTCTAGAATGGTAGATGGAGCTGTATTGTCTTTAAGTTATTGTCTTATGTTTGTGTGTCGATGATGTTATGTTGATAACGCTATTATGTTTACGTCATATGTCAAATAAACATTAAAGGGGTGATTGACTGTTTTTTGGGGGTATTTCACACTGTTCCTTAAGGTCTCCGAATAAGGTAGGTAACATTGGTTGGGTTGAAAATTGTGTGCTGTTCTATGCCCCCTTATACATCCAGTGAAATTTTCCCGGGAAAAAATGCTAGGTTTTCTCCTTTTATGGTGTGCTCATGAATATATAGATGAGCTGCGCGCTGACAACGAGTGAAGCTGCGAAGCAAAGACGCAACGACTTGAAATAAAAACGTACAAATAAATCTATTGTGTCTACACGACACTGTTTTCAACAGATTGACTAGATATTATTTGATATGTTTACGTTAGTTGTTTCCACTTCTGTTGTCGAAGCAAACAGGATCGACTTAGGTGGGTAACGTTAGCACTACAGCTTAGCAAACAAACTATCGTGATTCAACTCAGCTTCAGTTAGCTCTAGCTATCTTGCTGAAAAATTTATTTGGACAACCATCTTGAATTGTAGATTTACATGACAACAGGGGTTATTTATTTGAATGAAACACAGTCAGGAACATAAAATAACGTTAGCCCCATTGCCAATAAACTAGGCTAAATCATCACACATTCAACCTATGCCAGGGCTCTCAAGTGTCACGCATTGAGCGTGACAGTCACTCATTTCGGTCTTTTGTCACGCTCTCCCGCCACACATTGTATTTCTCACGCAGAAAAAAAACATTTGTAATATATTTAATATATCGCAGCACCCAACCAAAATTCCCCTGGCCGCGCCACTCACACTATGGAACCGGCAGGAATCAAGCGTCTCCCCTGGAGTTCTTAGTCGAGCCTACCACTTCTCAGCCAATCAAAAAAAAGAAAGGGTCTACACAATAGCCAATCGGAAAATAGCACCATTGTATCTGGGTAAGATTTAATGCAACAACCAATGTAAAAAAAGCATATCCTGTAATTTTTCACGTGATTCTGCTACGTCTTCCGAAAGTTTCGTTCACCTACAGAGCAAACCACTGGAGCTCGAGCAGAGTAGGCTAAATCAGGATCTCCTGTTTTAATGTTACAACAAATTCACAACTTGTTTGACACAAACAATGACAACTTGACTGCTGTTAGAAAATGTTTCCCAGATAATTAGCACCAGTTTTTCATGAGTGTCTGTAACTTAACCAACAGTTTTACAGCCTGTTCACTGACAGCACCTGCTCTGAACAAGTAGTTCATAGATGTAGCTGGTGTGTATCGGTGAAAGTCACTCATCAGGTATGTAACAGGCCACCCGCGTCAACGGATTACTAGCTTTTCGTTGGCGTAGTTGGTAGTGGGTGCACTTAGGATGTCAGAGGTGGCAGGTTCGTACCCAGTGCAGGACGAACATAGGCCCGATACCTCTGACGGAGTTTGCAATACCATGTCTGTTACCTAAAATTGGCCTAGTCATATTTTCTTTATCACACGATGACTGACATATTGTCACATTATAAACATCTCTTTCCAAATAGGCATAATAATTTTATTAGCACTAAATACATTTAAGTGTTTTGCATAGTCGATGTTATAGGTCACTTTTAAAATAATGTCATATTTTATAATTATATCCTGGCCATGGATGCTTTAATCATTGCTGCCTCTCAAAGATGTCAGGTAAAAAGCAAAGCAATTAATTAATTAATTACTTAATTTTGAACCCCTCACGGGGGGGGCTTTATACGATGAT
Organism: Thaleichthys pacificus; assembly: GCA_023658055.1. Lineage (NCBI taxonomy): Eukaryota > Metazoa > Chordata > Actinopteri > Osmeriformes > Osmeridae > Thaleichthys > Thaleichthys pacificus. Next base: position 15,817,491 of record CM042862.1, on the reverse strand, counting down.
GGACAGATGATCAACAGTAACGTAATCAACCACGTCACCAAAGAGCGCTTTGGTTGAATTCGTTTTCAACAAACATGGCTACCGCTGGAGAGCTGGATGTTATGATTCTGCCATCGAGTCTGTTTTAGAAGACATCGACAGCGCATTAGTTTTGAAAGAGGAACAGAGAAACGCAATCAAGGCATTTGTCGATGGAAAATATGTTTTTGCCGTCCTTCCTACGGGGTTTGGTAAAAGTTAACATACTACTGTTGCTCTGATTGGTTGTAGGTCTATCCAATTGAGCGAAGAGGCATTTGTTTTCCGGGTTCGGTTGAAACACGCCCCATAGTCACAGCCCAATGGAGAGTCCTCAGACTCATATTCTGACAAGAATTATGAGTCTGACATCGTCAGGCTAGGATCATGGTACTTGCATTTACGAATACTTTTGAGACATATCTCTCTCCATATGTTCCCCTCTCTAAAGGGAGTTAGATTAACTAACTAAAGTTCGGGAGGAAGATAGCGCACCAAGACTCCTCCTCTACTCCAATCAAGCAAACTCGCAAAAGCACGGAAGAATGCGCACCAACTCCAATCAACTTCATACGCATTAGCCTAGCGAAAGCATGGAAGAATGCGACCAAACTCCCCGTATCAATTACGAGGTTTGTATGAAGTGTCTTCCGTTGCTCCGATCCTTGTGCTAGCATGTTCTTGTCGTTTGACTTTTCGTGCACCCCGTTGCTATTCTGCCTGCCGACACTGCTGACTGCTTTGTTGCCGCCGACTCTGAGTCCACTGCTCCCGCTCCGCTGCGGTCTGGCTCGCCCTTTCTCCCGGCTCCCGCTGTTCGCCTCCCGCCCTCGTTCTACGGCGCTCATGGACATCCTGGACCTCCACCCGTCCGACGACGAGTTTCCCTCCCGGCTGGAGCGCCGGTCCCGCCCTCGGCGTTCTGGCCGCGTCCCCGAGGCCCCCGGCCGCTCTTCGAGCGGAGCTGCTCCGACCTCCTCGGCTTCCCTGGATCCCGCGGCTCCGCCTGCTTGTCCCAGGCGTCGGCCTGACCGCCTCCCGCGGTCTCCGCGTCCCCGGCCTTCCTACTGGGATCGCTCCGGGCGTCCCTCCCGGTCTCGGTGGCTGCCTGCGCCGGCCCTGGTTTCTCCTCCTCGCCCTCTCCTCGGCCTTCCCGGCCTCGCCTCTCGCGACCGCGAGGGGCCCTGCTTTCCCTCCTCTGCCGGCTCTTCGCGCCGCTCCCCGTCTCCTGCTCCTGGCGCCTGGCTCCGCCCGCCCCGCGGTCCCTCTCCCCGGGCCTCCCAGCGCTGCCTTCCGATTGGACCGTCGCTGGCCTGCAGCGCCTCCTCCGGGCTCGGGGGATCCGTTTCGGCCGGTCTGATCCCAAGGCCAGGCTGTTCGCCCTCTGTTTCGGGGAGTCCGTGGGCCGGCGCACCTCCCCGCTCCGCCCCTCTCCAGCTGCTGGCCGCTGGGCCGCGCCCCGCGTCTTCCTGCCCCCTGCCTTGCCCGCCTCCCTCTTCCCCCTGCCCCCCCTCACCGCCCCCTCTGCCCCGGCTCCCGCGCTCACGACCTTCCTGGCCTGTTTGCAACGTTCCTCGCCTCCTTGGCGCCCCCCTGCCCCGTGCCTGCCCCGGTGTGCCCCGTCCAGGCCGCGCCTGCTCCGGGCCCTGCTCCCCTGACTGTGTGTTCTGCTTTTTCCTCTGCAGGTGGCTCCACTCCGGCCGCCCCCCCGGCCCCGGCTGCTGCCCCTCCTGCCGGTCCCCTGCCCGCCCCTCCCTTCACGCTGGCCACGGCGCCTCCCCCGGTCCGCCCCGCAGCCCCCTCTGCCTCCCGGCCTTCCCCCGTGTCTTCCGCCCTCCGGGCCACCATCCTGCTTGGGTAACTATGTGGACCTGGCTGACCTTCTCCTCCCCTCCAAGGTTTCCGCCCCCCGTACCTTCGACGGGTCCTGCAGGCCCCGTCTTGCTCCGTCACCCCGACCCCGCCCAGTGCCGGCAGCTCACGCCTGCGGAGTCCGCCTACGCCTTCTCCCTGTACCGGGACGTCATTTTATAACGATCTCGTATCCAACCCCAACGACATGCAGCTCTTCACCAACGCCGCCCCCTCCTCTGGTTTCGGCTGCTACTATAACGGCCGCTGGTTCTCCTCCCCATGGCCTTCCGAGTTCCCTTCCTGCCCTTCTCCCTCACTGGCCCCCTCATCTGCACTTCACAAGGTCTACCCCATCATCATCGCCGCCCTCCTCTGGGGCCATGAATGGTCACAGCAATCCATCCTCATCCACTCCGACAACACTGCCGTCGTCTCCTGGATCAACAAAGGCCGGTCAGACTCCATCACCGCCATGCCCTTCATCTGCCACCTCACCTGGCTTTCAGTCACACATCAGTTCATAATCAGAGCCGCTCACATCCCCGGTCACCACAACACCATTGCTGACTCTCTTTCTCGTCTCTTCCTGCAGAAATTCAGGCGCTTGGCCCCAGAGGTGGACCCCCTTCCCACTCCGGTCCCTCCGTATTCCTCTACGACCTTCCCGTAACGGCACCCCTCCACGACCTCCACCTCCATACCCAGGACGTCATCCTCCAAGGTCTGTACCCCCGTACACCCTCCACCTACTGGACAGCCTGGACATGTTTCAGGTCCTTCCACACCATTCACCACCTCACATTCCCCTCATTCAACCTCCTTTCCATCACCAGCTTCATATCATACGCTCACGCGCACCTCTCTATCCGCACTTCCACCATCCACAAATACCTCAGGGGCATCAATTTCTTCTGCAAGTTGCTCTCCGTTTCCCCCTGCACAGCCATCTCCAACAGCCAGACCTCCCTTCTCATGAAGGGTCTGAAGCGCCTGGAACCCCGCTCTCCCTCTGCACGACTCCCCCTCACTGCCGACCTACTAGCCGCCTGCATCACCACACTGTGTTCTGGCTACTCCTCCCCTTCCACTGACTCCACCCTAGAGGCTATGTTCCTCCTGGCTTTCTTCGGCTTCCTGAGGTGCTCCAAATTCACGTCCACCTCCTCCACTTTCGACCCTTCTGCTCACCCATGCGTCTCTGACATCACTCTACACTCCCCCGACACACTCATTTTCTCTCTGACACGCAGCAAGACCAATCAGAGCGGGCCAGCAGTTCCCATCTTCCTCTTCCGCCTCAATTCTCCCCTCAGCCCCTTCGAGTCACTACAGAAACTCATCCACTCCAAATCCGGAAGCCACGCCCTCCCATCCAGCCCATTATTCATCACGGAATCAGGACTCGTCGCCTCCCGGTTCTGGTTCCACCATCATCTCCGCCTCATCCTCACCAAATCAGGCATAGACCCCACACACTATTCCGCACATTCCTTCAGAATCGGCGCTGCTTCCTCTGCTTCCAGTCAGGGCGTCGCTGACCACACTATCCAGCTTCTGGGTCGCTGGTCCTCCCAGGCATACCGCCTATACGTCAGGACCAACCTCCCTGATCTCCACCACACACTTGAGAGCTTGAGATGACCCAGAAGGACTCTCCGCCACACCCCGAGTCCATACCCGGAACCCAGGCCCGGCTCTGATACCGGCCTCCATCAGCACCAGGCTCGGCTCTGCTACCAGCCTACACCAACCGCCCCAGGCTCGGCTCTGCTACCAGCCTACACCAACCACTCAAGGCTCGGCTCTGCTACCAGCCTCAGGCTTGGCTCTGCTACCAGCCTGCGACACCCTGCAGTAGGCTTGGCTCTGCTACCAGCCTCAGGCTTGGCTCTGCTACCAGCCTGTACCACAAGGCATTAGGATTGGCATTGCTACCAGCCCTGCTTCAATAAAAGCTATCTATTCACTCTATGGTGTGATTACTGAACTCGTGAAAAGATCCATACTCCAAAAAAGGCTATGTGAGTATGGGCTATATTTTGAGTAACATTAATGTAATATACTTTTTGTTGCCTCATAGAAATAATATAACAGAGTACACTTTAAAAATATTTTTCTTTATATTGAATAATTAATTCTTAACAGTTCCAACTTTGTTGATGTTGCCTTCAGGAACACTTTTTTGATGCAGACAGCAATGAGGGCTACATTGCCTGGAAAATTAAAAACACACAGCGAGATTTCAGCAGTGGTTGTAGGAGAAGGAGGTCTCAGACCTTAGACGGCAGCGGACCAGAATTGGATAGAGAAGTGACTGTAGAGCAGCAGCTGGAGGGAGACCAGTGTCTGGAGGCCATATCTCTACTCAAACACAGCACAGACAAACAACAGATAATCTTGAAAATGAGAGAAACTTTCCAGCACAGGCAAAAGTTGGTCCACGATCCTGAGAATGCAGCACAGTGCTTACAGTATTCCCAAGGTTCCTTGACACAAAAGGCCTGGTAAGTTTCAGATTTTTATAGTAAATCTTTTTAATCTAGTACAGCTGTGCATAAATGAAAATACTCCCCACCTTTTACAACCATCTTTATCAAATATACCACACTTGGATCCTCCCCTTTAGGTGCTGCAAGACTTTGAGCTGTTGTTTGGAGCTGAGACTTCATCAAAACTTCTTGAGAAATGGGGAATGTTTTTAAAGACAAAGGTGATACAGCAAGCCAAAACCCTCAGCAAGACCCCAATGCTGGACAACCTCATCAAGTCTGCAGAGGAAACCCCAGATGAAGATGAAGAGGTCCCAGGTAAATTATTGAATGAGATTTAACCTTGTGTCCAGCTGGTTATTATTTCAAATGCTGACTGATGCATTAAATGTATCCTAATTGTTTTTGTTTTGTACTTATTAATGATAATAACCTTTTACAATATTAATATTGGTGAATGCAATGTATCTGGTGTATTTCATGCTGACAGCAGGTACCCCCTGCCCCTCTCCTCTGTACTTATCAGGTTGGGATAGTGACATGGCTTCATTGCTGCTGCTGGTCTACCTCCTGCCACCACCACCAGGAGGAAAAAAGGGAGCTGTGAAGATCAGTGTTCGGGAATCTGTGGACCATTTAGTCAAGTTTCACAAGGTCGGTGTGCCATGATTGTTTTTTCCACTTTATCCACCATTAAGTGTCATGTACAGTTAAGTTATATTTTCCTTTATTTCAGTCGTGTCGCAGCCTTCAGGAGCACACTGGTCCTGACTAGCGCAAGCAGCCCTACATCCTAGCAGTTGGGACAGCAAGAAACAGCATCCATGAGTACTACATTGCGTTGGATGGTGAGCTTCTTCCCTGCAAGGCCAAGTCTTCTGTGTCAGCCTTCGATGAACTTTTCAAAGCACATTATGTTTTTGGAATCTCATATGACCCGCCCTTAAATGGGCTGTACACATTTGTGCAGACCACCATCTACAACATCGATGTAGGTCTTTCTCACGAAACTCCTAGAGTAAAGGACCTTACGGTGCGTGTCCACTACAGCGTTTTTTAACGCTCTGCACCGCTCGCCTTCCCACAGTACACCACGCTCGGGGGCGTGTTAGAAAAGTTAATACAGAGTTGTAGTTCTCTGTCTAAGATCACTGTTGTAGTCATGACCAAGCGTGCAGACTTGGATTCATGTACTCACAATATCGATCAAAATACCACTTTTACACAACATTAATACCGAATTTTTACTAGTGCAAGATTACAGTAGAATACCACCGGTCACTCAACCAGTCGTTTGTAGGCTGGGCTAGCAAGCTAGCAGTGGCACAGAACAGTCACGTAATGTGATGAGACTGAATTTAAAAGTATAAAAACACTAGGGACACTGACAACGTCGGCAACCCTGCACCATGCATTAGTGTAATCTTTAAATTCAGGCTCGTCACATTACGTAACTTTGTTCTGAACAGAACTGGGTGTGCAGACATATACGATAAGTTTCTCCTCCATCTTGAAATTGTAAAACCTAGAAATGTTTACCATGACTAACAGTTGCTACGTTACAAGAAACAAGAAACCAATCCGATTGGCCAACGCTAGTGTTTTCACGCTCCTCATTTACATAAAGTTGAGAAAATCCAACTTGCAACGCTCCGCTCCGCTCGCCTTCCCACAATGCCATACGCGAGTGTCAACGCCCGATTTCATTGAAAATGAATTGGAAACCGACGCTCCGCGCCGCTCCGCTGTAGTGGACACGCACCGTTAGGGCTAAGCTCCTCAACTGAGTATCATGGCAATACATGATTTATTTTGGTGTTGATTTATTGTATAATTTTGCACAAAAAAGCCCTAAATGTGAATGTAAAGAAAACAGGTTAAATACTTTTTCATTTGAATTTAGTCTCCTTTGTACACATTGTAATGTGCTTTTTTTCATTAAATGGTGGTTGGTCACCAATATATTTTATTTAGTTTGTACTCCTACATTTGCAGAGCATCTTTGCTCCTGTTATTGGTTTGGTCAGAAGGTCAACTTTGAAACGTATGTGTCCTGTTACACAGGGATTTGCTAAATGTTGAAAACAATAAAGTTTACTAAGAATCTAATGTATAGACTATTTTTTCATAAAATGTTATTGATCCACTGAGAAATTGTATTGATCCACTCACTGAATGCTTTAAGTGTACACCAGGGAGAAATGGGTAAAACAGATGCAGTGTTATAAGTTTACACTGCAGGTGTGAGAAACGGCTCTAACGGTGTCAAGAAGTAACAGCAGTAGAGTATATTTTCAATCAACTCTACAAAGTGATACAAAAGCCCTGATTTGGGGTACATTTGTGCTTAACGAGCACTTTGTAGAGTTATTTTTTTGCACTAGTGTTCAAGGTTTACTCTGCAGTGTAAAAAAATACCAGTTATAGAGTACATTTTCACTCTCCAAGGGTTGAAATCTACTCTATATCGGGAGTATATAATTATACACTTTTGACAGTGTTCGCTAAACACCAAACTCTTGGACCTATATACACCCGAAACTGGTGTTAAATGTACTCATATAGTCATATATACACTGTGATTTTTGCTGTGTACAGATCTGTTTGACTGTAAATGTTGTAGCAACCCAGGGGACTTGAAGGCCCGATTCACAATGAAATAGGACTCATAGACATTTGGCGTTTAACATAAATTGTCCAGACAAACTTGTAGCACAATGGCGTGTGATGTTTTGTCTCCTTGCGGCCGCAAGCAATAAAGCTTTCTTAACTTGTTCACCGACTGACTGTGCAATGCTTGATAGATTAATATTCCTGACAGTAAGCATCATCTATTATATGCATGCATATGTTTTTGACTGTTCAGTTTTATTTTATGTTCCTTAACCCTTCACACTCTGAGTATGATGTCTTTCCTACAACTTCTCTCAAATTGATGGCTAAATCCCTGCACTTTCCTAACAAATGTATAGATCTTACAGAGAACTATGAACTTTTGGTGTCACTGTAAAAGGGTCCAGGGAGGGTCCATCTAAATATTTAGCATAGTATAAATGTCAGCTTGGTTGGCATTCTACTGTTGGAAATATTGTATTGCACCTATATAACATATAAAAAGATAAACCAATTGAACTGAGAGACCACTGTTACAGTTCTTGGTTTCAAACACTGCCTTGACGATCTACCAGTGGGGGCTGGTGCATAGAGGCAGGGGAGGTTACTTCTCCTCTATTTGTGAGAGGCAAGAGGGAGATAAAAGTATACAAAACTGTCATTGGTTGAAATAAACCATTACCAGATTTCAGTATAATTTAAGTTACAAATATTCGCTCTTTTATGGAAAAAAACCCACAATTGAATCTTTGAATAAAAAAATTCTACAGTGACACCAGCAGGGCAGGCAAGAAGGGAAAGAGCAGTCCATGTGGTGGTGGAATGTGGAGGGCATAGGAGGATGGTCTCTTAATGTCCTCTTAAGGGCAGGACATCAATACATCAATTTCATGTACTTAATGAGACTTCATTTTCCAAATCTCATCAATTTTCTACCACTGTATTTTACATGAGTGTTACAAATTGATGGTAAAGCAATAGATGAGAGAGAGTTATACAATGTAGTATTAGATTACACATGAAAATGTATACACATCAAAAGATTACATTTCATTTAGGACTTTGGCCGGTCAATTAAGGCAGAGGAGGTTCTCAAAATGTCCTTTTTTATGATTTACGTTTCCCTGTTTTCATCGAGCAATAACTAGCTACTTGCATTCACCAACAAAAGTTAGCTTGTTGGACTGACACTTTATGCACACACAAGGTTTATTTACATCAAAAGCTCGCAGTGATAAAATGTGTCTTTACCTGGCCTCCTTTTATATTTATTCTTTGTGTTTGTTGTGGGAGATGTTGTGTTTGTTATAGGAGATAGTGATACATTTAGTGTGTTTTACCTTACCTTAGTTGTATATTGTCAGTTTGTATTTATTTATTTATGTATTTGTATTTATTTGTAGGTTGCTAGTTGATTATTGTTACATTTGAACAAAAGGACATAACATAACTTGAAAATAAGTATTTATATAAATGTACATTTGAGTCACCAGTTGCCACTGGTATCTACTGTTGTCTAGTGTCGTGGAAGTTTCTGAGAGAATCAATCGTTTAAGCTGAAGTCAGGTGAAGTACAGAGTTAAAGGGGTCATTGATCGCAAAACCGATTTTACCTTGTCATAGTTGAATAACGACAGTTCGGTGGGTAAAATGGACATACATTGAACCTCAAAGTCCATTGACACCTCTTTCCTATCTAAATCTCACAACTTGAAACTACAGCTGTAAAAAGATTGGTTTTGAAAAAGCTGTATTTGTGATGTCACAAATATAGCATCAACTTTGTCACGCCCCAACATTTATACAGACCAGCCCTCTGGTGTTCTGGCCCTGGATCTCAGACACTAGTTTAGCTACACGCTGCTCTGTGTACTTCCACGCGAAAACAAAGGGGAAAGTTTGAACGTTTTTAAAGTATATTGAAAATTGACCCTCGTAAATGCAGTGTTCCAGGATGTACTGGGAATGCTGACACTTTTCATAATCTTCCCAAGGAACCAGACACTCGACGGGCATGGCTGATGTTTTTCTATGAGAAGATCCCTTTGGAGTTCGACACTCAATTATTCATTTGCTCGAACCATTTCACCAAAGACAGTTTTGAATGATAACCAATTGGACAATGTAAAGAAGGATTTGCTAAGCCGCTGTTGCTGAAAAGAGGTGCTGTTCCGACCGTATGCTCATCACAACGCAAGCTGTAAATATGATTTTGTGACAGTTAGCCTATTAGCAATGCTAATGTCTCCTGTATCTAGCATAGGTAGAATGCTAAATACGTTTCCAGGGCTCTCAAGTTTTGAAGACAGGCAAGAGTGACATTCCCCCCCCCCCCCCCCCCCCCCCGTGAGGGCTTCAAAATTAATTCGTAATTAGTTAAGTAAGTAATGAATTAATTGCTTTTTACCTTACATCTTTGAAAGGCAGCAATGATTAATGCATCCATGGCCAGGATATAATTATAAAATATGACATTATGTTAAAAGTGACCTATAACATCGACTATGCAAAACACTTAAATGTATGTAGTGCTAATAAAATTATTACGCCTATTTGGAAAGAGATGTTTATAATGTGACAATATGTCAGTCATCGTGTGATAAAGAAAATATGACTAGGCCAATTTTAGGTAACAGACATGGTATTGCAAACTCTATGTTCGTCCTGCACTGGGTACGAACCTGCCACCTCTGACATCCCAAGTGCTCCCACTACCAACTACGCCAACGAAAAGCTAGTAATCCGTTGACGCGGGTGGCCTGTTACATACCTGATGAGTGACTTTCACCGATACACACCAGCTACATCTATGAACTACTTGTTCAGAGCAGGTGCTGTCAGTGAACAGGCTGTAAAACTGTTGGTTAAGTTACAGACACTCATGAAAAACTGGTGCTAATTACCTGGGAAACATTTTCTAACAGCAGTCAAGTTGTCATTGTTTGTGTCAAACAAGTTGTGAATTTGTTATAACATTAAAACAGGAGATCATGATTTAGCCTACTCTGCTCGAGCTCCAGTGGTTTGCTCTGTAGGTGAACGAAACTTTTGGAAGACGTAGCAGAATCACGTGAAAAATTACAGGATATGCTTTTTTTCCATTAGTTGTTGCATTAAATCTTACCCAGATACAATGGTGCTATTTTCCGATTGGCTATTGTGTAGACCCTTTCTTTTTTTTGATTGGCTGAGAAGTGGTAGGCTCGACTAAGAACTCCAGGGGAGACGCTTGATTCCTGCCGGTTCCATAGTGAGAGTTAGCCTGGTCCTAACCAGACTCTCGTACATTTCATTTGTACAGAGAGTCTGGCCTCGCTCCATTGACAAGCGTTGACTTCCTTGTAGGCGGGTACTCTGTTGAAGTTTAACACTATTGGATCTGCCCAGAGCCACTCTGATCTGCCATAACCAATCGCTAGCGTTCGCCTTAGCCAATTCCTTCACCACTACTGTAACAGAGCTAGCTGCCGTAGCTGGAAAATCAAACTTTTCCCGAACCCTGTGGGGAGGAGGGCCACAACATCATGGCCACCAACAAAACTCAGCAAAACTTGTTCTTGCTCCGGCTTTAGCTGTTGGATATTCGGCAGCGTTGCCACAACGGACCGAATGGCTTTCCTCGCATCTTTCTCCGCCGCCATTACGGAACTACAACACAAACTAGCACACGACACCAACGTCATCGTTCTCAGCCACTCCCTCTGTTCGCTTATTGGACAGGTAGAAAATCAACCTGCAGAATCTGACTTACGGACCTCATGGCCAGACCTATGTACAGAAGCAAATAAATTTGAGCGGAAGTACGTAGGACGGCAGAGCCAGGCTAAGTGAGAGTGGCGCGGCCAGAGGAATTTTGGTTGGGTGCTGCGGCATATTAAATATATTACAAATGTTTTTTTTCTGCGTGAGAAATACAATGTGTGGCGGGAGGGCGTGACAAAAGACCGAATGAGTGACTGTCACGCTCAATGCGTGACACTTGAGAGCCCTGCATTAACAATGGAGCTAGCTAACTAACTAGCTTTCGACAGTGACATGATAGGCGGCAGTGTTGTTCGATCGATTTGGCTTAGGCAGTAAAGGGTTAAAATAAATATTGAAGTCATTCATTGTTGTAAATAGCACTACAAGTTAGCTTGTTAAAGACTTTCAATTTGAAAATGTCAACACCTCTTACTAGAAATTTAGGAAGTAAAGATCGGATGACTTCCAAATCTGTTAACTTATAAGTGCTGAAAAGGTGGGTTAAGCTAAGTCGTTTTAAATAGGCATGTTAACGTTTGAGTTAAATTCCAGTTTGCAGCCCTGTTTTTAGAGTTAGATTACACTGAAAATATAATGATTCCATATCTCTTCGTAACAACATTTTGAATGGGAATTTGTACCATATTTTAAATAACAGATCATGGTGGAGAACATGGCTCAGGCTTTGTTGACTGCCCTGACTAGGGCAGCCAATACTTCTTCAAGCCTTACTCCATCTCTACAACCCGGCATCCTCCCCAACTCTACAACTAACGTTACCAGTCAGACCCCCACCACCCCCACCATGACTTCAAGCGTAAACCAGTCATTAAAGAGGTAAGACTGAAGATGGCAAACTTTAGACAATATGTCTAAAAAAACACTTATATATCCAGTTGAAACAATTACATTTCTGTTATGAATAAAAATGAGAGTTCCATTATTCTTGTAAATGCTATCTTGTTTGTCTCCTTTTGTAGGCAGTTTCCAAATAGGTTTTTGTCTAAAACAGATAAGAGAGGAAAAGGACGGTTTTCAAGCTCTGCCCGGTCTGTTCCTGTAAAAAACTTTGACCTATTAATAAATGTTATGGCAGGACCCACCAATCGGACCCCCACGGGTTCTAAGGAGCTCGAGCTAGCCCAGACAGGGCTAGGTAAACGAATGGTGTCAGTGCCTGAGGACAGCAAACATAAAGAGGTCTTAATTTGATGTTATATGTTGCTATGAAATGATTATGACATTTACGTAGGCCTCATTTTATATATTATTGATTTCACTGCCCTTTGTCCATTGCAGATGATGCCACTTAGAACTCAACAGCTTTATTGTGATTTTGATGTATTTTTAGATAGTGTCACTGATAGGAGAGGAGTTTTTAAAACTCCGCCCCTTTGAAGGAAGGTGGATGTTTTTCAAGGCAACAGGTATTGTTCACAGAAACAAGATCTTTTTTGCACTGATGGTTAGCCCTTATGCTTACTGCTGGTGTGGTTGTTAGAGAGCAGTGTGACATTTTCCACTATTGTTATCATACTGACATAATTTTATGTTATGATTTAGGAGGCAGTGGCCAAAGGAAGCTCTCTATCGTCCCCATGGACACAGAAGGCTACTCTGTCCGGCAGCTTCGCGCTGCATCAAACAATGGTAAAAATGTCCTCTTTTTGGTTCCTCTGCAAGAGGAGTTGGACACAGAGCCACTTCCCTACAATGCAGCAGAATTTGCAAGGATGCCACAGGTGCCTTGCCTGACTTGCAATACAACCATGCCCCTGCAAATGTTGGCACTTCATGCCGAGAACTGCCAACCAACAACAAAGGTGAGTTGTGTGATCTGTGATTGGATGTCATGTTGATAAGATGTTTCAATGTCAATTGCAATCACAATGTCAATTGGGCACAATCCAACAAAACTACAGTCTGTGTTAATTGATCTTTACACTGTATTACGTATTATGTGCACTATTTAAACGATTACATTGTGTAACATGGCTCAACAACATTGCTAACAGGAGCAGAGTGATGTGGTGGTCATAGAGGAGAATGATGCCATTGGCACTTCAGAGGAGCAAGGGGTAACTGTTGCCAAATTTGACCTACTTGAAACAAACTATGGAAAATGGCGATTAATGAACTTTGTTATAAATCTTTTATCTATTTTTTAATAATTGTTGTCATCAGTGTTTTCTGTTGTAAGTGATGTTGAATATATGGTTTCCTATTTGTCAATATTGTCATCTGTACAGGTGTTCCCTATATGCCAAAAAGTATTTCCTACTTCAGTGCTCCCTCTTCATGGCAGTGTTTGTGCAGAAAGGTAAAACAACTTGTTAATTTTAATGCAGTATCACATGTGAAAGCATTTATTTTCCAGCTATTGCATAGGAAGTGTACAAACAGAAATGGCACAGAAAACAATTGTGCTTGGTGAATAAAATGTGTTTTAAAGGTATAAGGTTTTGAAAAGATTGTAAGAGTATGGTAAGCAATGTATGGTAATGAAAGAGGATCCAAGCTATTCTACACAATTACTGTGGTATTGACATGTGCCATAATGTTTTGTGTTATGTCCCTTTGTTGTAAGATCCTTCTGCAACAACACAATTGTGGAGCCTGATATGGAGGTTCCAGGCCTTTCATCTGCAGATTCCTCTGTGGCTTGATCAGCCCTTCGTTTGACAACTTCTTTAGCAACAGGTAACAAAGCAAGACTATTGTGATATAGGGAGACACTAAAGCTTTCTTGGACCTGATCAACTGTTTATACAATCATCATGTCAGCTAAATCCTTACATGAATCCAACATTTTTATATCCTGTTTGGAAATGAAACTGTTCATTATCAGTGAAGTATAATTACACACATTCCATCCTTGTCTCACAAAAAGCATGGAAAACAGCAGATACCCCCCTAGAAGCCATGCAGCTATTTCTAGAAGAACTGAGGCAAGGAGGAGAAGACCAGCCACCTCTACTGCTGTCACTGGATGCCAAGGATGATGATGAGGAGCGGGAGAGTGCCCTTATTTCTTTTTACAAAGAAATGTGTCAAAAGAGCCAATGGACAGCAACTTTCAAGTGCCGCATTCTAGGTATTGTTTGATAGATGCAACACATTAATTAAACATTCTATATGTTAAAGTGCAATCAGCATTAATACGGTTTTTATGGACTCCGATGCCCTTGGAAATCATGCCTATATTGTATCAAATTTCTGTAATGCCCCCATAATAGTTGTACAGTAAATCCAGCAATTTATCATTTCACATATGAATTGGGACATTTCCCAAACTGTATGTGATGAGTTAGTACCATGGTCTTTAACTATATCTATTTCAGAATGACACATCTGTGTTTACATGTACTTTTGTTTTAACCAGTAGGTGGAAGAGCAGAGTGACAAAATATGAACATTTTGTTAGAGAAGGAAGTAAAATACTTGTCTCACATAAGTGTTTTTATTGCAGGGGATGCTGCAGTTGGTGTGGGGGTTGCTAGACATACCCTGTCATCAACCATTTCCAAATTAAAACATGGGTTTAAACTGAACTTGGGTTTGTACTTTTCACTAACATTTGGCATTTAGTGCTATTCAAACATTAACTAATAGGCTGGAGAGAGATATGGATACCAGTGTAAACACATTTCCTGACACTAAATTTCTCAAATGTGTTATCTTCAAACTGCCCTTATAGTACCTGTCATGTTCTTCAATTAACTTTGATTTGCTTGTGTATTTATCTGTAATTGTTCAGGAAATGCAGCAGTGACTACAATGTTTGAAGGACAAACAGACCACCGTGTGCCTGCAGCCCTCATTGAGTGTCCTGTTCCTTATGGCTGGTAGGATGATTGGCCACTCCGCAATTCATGGCGGTCCTACTCTGTCAGGGCTTAGTCTGGCAGTGGTGGATGCCTTGAGATATGGCTCTAAGGAAACGGCCACATCAACGCTCTACCTAGAGGACTGCTCAGATATAGATCACAGGGAAACCATCGGTCTGGTGAGTAAAGAATAACTTCTGTCACAAGATCAGCGTCATTCATGTCTCATGTCCACAAACTGATGTGTATATTAATGTTACTTTGTTGAAGTTGCTGAAGGAAGAATTGAGTGAAGAGTCTTCACGAGTAACCAACCTTTGTCTGGAGTGGTATTTCCCGGTGCCAACCAAGGAGACAAACAGACTACTTCTCTTCCAGCAGCTGCTTTCTCATGCTGTAATTTGTATTGAATGCATTTGGGAAAACAGCCCCAATCTCTGAAAAAACTTTTTTAAATATCCTAACCCATAAGCCATATTATAGTCACTCCCTATACTCGCGCTTTGCATCATTTATTAATCAATGTATATGATTACTTCTTTATAAATGTTACATGGAATAATGTTTTTCCCCACTTGTCAGATGGTCCTAGAGTCCATCACATGGCCCCCATCAAAACAAACATATGACAGTGACGACAGTGATGATGAAATCTCAGATGGCACAGTCAGCCTCATCTCTGGATTTCTTCGAACCTTCGTTGAAGAGGGTATAAGTTCTAAAACAAATACATCTAAATATACAAATATCTAGCAGACAATCATCAAATCATGTTCATAAATATACAGAAATACCATATGTAATAATCCTTGTTCTATTGCTTAAGCATCCTCAGACATTTTGCGGCAGCTTTTGAAGTTCTGGATCGGTTGGGAGGTGCCATCCAATACCCTCAAGCTAGAAATTGTCAACTCAGGTGGTTGTAACCACCTACCAACTTCAAGCACCTGCTATGAGCGTTTACGCATATCAAACCACTACACCAGGTACTCTGCTCTAAAAGCGGATCTAATGATATGTCTTCAGTCTGTTGAGAGTGGGTTTGGCCTGGTGTAATAAGGTGAATGTGGCACAACTTCAAAAACATATTTTATTTTGCTTGTGTTATGTTAACCCAACATATAGCTTGGTTTTTCTTAAATCTGCTAAAGAAAATGTATTGTGTTCACCACCAAGACATGGTGTATCCTCTTGTTTTTTAAATTGATCCATCCTTTTTTTCACAGCACATTCTATGTCATTTTTCAGCAGCATGAGTTAACCGAACCTTTAGATGCCTGAGTTCTAAATATTTCCGACGGTGCCCACAGGAAGTATAATACTCGTAGCAATGCTACTAGCATGCTAGTGTTACCTGTTAGCCTTCTCATTAGTACATATTGAAGCCATACAGCGTTTGTCGCATAGTTTTTGTCTATCGGAAAATATTCAGTTGGAATTTTCGAAATCGCATATGCAACGTTACGCTCGCTGTGAGACCCGCATTCGAACGATATGTGCGACGCTACTCGTTCTACACTGTAGATTCTACAGTATAGTAGAGTCGTTGAGCTGCAGGAATTCGGCGTGCTCCTAGCATTGTGCTTTTGGATGTGCTTGATTAAATTGGTACTATTGTACTTTGCAGTACTACCACTACCCCTTAAAACATTTAATTTGCAGACATTGCAAACAGCCGACGGACTTCCGACGGTTCACACTGCAGCGTTTTTTAACGCTCTGCACCGCTCGCCTTCCCACAGTGCCCCACGCTCGGGGGCGTGTTAGTCGTTTGTAGGCTGGGCTAGCGAGCTAGCAGTGGCACAGAACAGTCACGTAATGTGACAAGACTGAATTTAAAAGTAGGCTATAAAAACACACTAGGAACACTGACGACATCGGCAACCATGCACTATTAGTTTAATGTAATCTTTAAATTCAGGCTCGTCACATTAGTAACTTGGTAAATGATAACCATTTTGGGCCAATATTGGGCAAACATTTGTCACACTGTGGCTTAGGTTAATACATCATCTTTACAAATCTGCTATTCATGTCTCTGGTTGTACATCAAATGACCTTCACATACTGTACAGTTTTTGCAGTGTACAGTATTTTATGTGTTGGCTATATTGATTTTGAAAGGTGATGTCCATGATGGTGTTGATCATTTAATCAAGTTACACTTTATTTTGCAAGTCTGTTGTAGACCATTAGATGCTAATGCCATCAAGAAGATATGAACAGAATGTCAACTACAGCTCTGTAGTTGAACAACCTGATGTTCAACAACTGGTTAGGGTTAGTTAATAGTAATTTAAATCAACCATTTGTTGATAGTTTACTGCGTATATATTTAGCATTTATAGATAATAGATGTTCTGATCTTCACTTATGCCTTGCGGATGTGGAGTGAGCTTATCTCTCTCAACTTCCACCTCCTCCATCCCACCCCTAGACCTGGTCCAGACCCAGATGTCCCAGAGCGAGAGGGGGATATCAGGGAGATGTTTGTCAGCTCCTACCATCATGACGGATACCCCTTCGATGGCAAAGGAGGGTCATTGGCCCATGCCTTCTTCCCTGGGAAGGCTGACATGGCAGGCGACACACATTTTGATGATGAAGAGAGCTGGAGTTACGGATACGGGGGTGAGACAAGCAGTAAAGTATCCATAACAGAGCCAAGTGGTGGCCAGATGGGTCCAGTTGTTATTTTATGGTAGCATAGATATAACTAACACCAGCAAAGAGTACAATTAATATAATTAATTAACATGAACACATCCCATTTGCACCATTTGAAAGTATTTTTTAAGCTTATATTTGTTCAGTTATATTTGTACTAGGGGCAACATTTTGTTGCTGCTTTAGTCACGTAAATTAGTCACGCTCCGAGCATATGATATTTTTCATGCCACCTAATCTTTGTGTAGATTCCACAAAAAGTACCATGAAGTAGATGTAGAAAGTTATGGGAGGACGTGAGTCGGGAGGACGTGTCTGGAGAAAGAGCGGCGCATTAAAGCAGTGCTGCTCCTCCTTCAAACATGCCTCTTTATTGGCAATTTAAATTAGTTTCCAAAATCACAATTTGAATATCATCCATCAGCCAAGAACCAATTTATTTATTGAGAAATCAGCCATGTAAATCGCAAGGGATTCCATTACTGAACTATTCAAGTTATTTGCAACACAAGATTGAGTGAGTCATATCTAGCTTGTACCCAGAAACCTTAGCTTCTGCCTTTGCAGTTCCTTATTGAGACCCTTGGTGGGATGCTGTCACAGATATGAAGCTTGCACAAGTTCAGTCAGGCAAGACCGATCCCTGCACTCGGGCTTAATCGTAGTGTACACTACTCACTCCCCCCGCTAAGAACGCCCTACCTTCCCCCGTTCCCTGGTCGGGCGCTCACTGGGGTTCAGGTCGATTAGCATTCCCGCTATCAATTAAGGGCGTCACATGATCCGTGCCTTTAAATATGATTCTCTCCCTGTGTAGTTTGTTCATGCTATCAAGTGCGCGACCCTCCACCACCCCGTCGCCACCCGGTTCCTGTCTCAGTCTTCCAGTCTTCGGCTCGATTGGTCGTCGGCTGCCGCCACCGCCACCAGTGTCTGGACTCTGTGGGGGATTCTTCTTCGGGCGTTGGGCAGGCGCACGTTGATCTATATAATTCCCTGTGGGGTTCAAGCTCCAAACACCATAGTACATTTATTATTCTGTAATAAACGTATTTCACTCATCCCAGGTCTGATTAAAATGCTTTTGTAACTATGTGTAGCAATATTTTTGGCACACAGCTAGTTTTATCGATCAAGAATTATAGAGGTCAGTTTAGAATTTATTAACAGGTCCAACTATGAGTTTGCATCACCATGTAATTCCTTCAAATAATGCCCAGGACAAATGTAACTACGGACAGATGCAAACACTTCCAAATTATACTTCTCCGTATTTAAATGCATGATTTTGAAGTGCCACAGCCCTATAAGTGCCACAGGCCTATAGTCATTGAGTGACTTTTGCAAATTTGATTCTGGGGGTGAAGAGTCCTGTTGCCTGCTGTAGTTTCAGAAAAATCTTTTGTGGAGTCCGCTTGTCTTTAATAAGTTTGTCACAGAAAGCAGTGCACTTCATAGACTATTTCATTTTCACAAACCACTCATCAGAGCAATACACCTACAGCATTTCACATAGTGTCGCGTGAGATCAGTGGTTCAAGCGCTTAGTGGAGCTCAACACTGTGATATTTATTTCTCACGAGGTACATAGTGCCTACAGAGGACCAAGCCCTATTTAGAAATGGATAAATAAATAAATGTCATGCATTTATACAGAAATAAATGTATTAATTAATGCACAATTGTCAATCAAGTAATATTTATTTCTGTATTTAAATAATGATTAATTTATTCATTTATTTATTAATGTATTCATTCATTTACATATTCATTTATTCATTAATTTCTGTTTTTATTCTTCCTAATATGATAATGAGGTGGCCAGTAAGCATAGAAACTGACGTTCAAATATTGCAATCAATCTAGCTAACTCTTGTACAAGCACTTAAGCATTTTCAACCAGAACCAAAGAGTATAGAAGCATAAGAGGCAAAACTCAATAGAACGTTCCATTGCAACATCTGCACCCAGCAGCAGAGCTACACCTCCGCCATCTTGGACTGTGAATACAGTAAAACATTACTCCAACAAATAGCTGTATAAATGTACAAACAAAATTATAAATATTTTATCGCCATATATAATGTTGCTACATAAATAATGTGTCAAACAATTACATTATATATATAATACAATACAAAATTATTTACTTGCTGATTACATATATTAAAGAATCAAAGCCGAAATGTGAAAACCATTCATTCAGAATTTCCTTCATAAACAACAAAAATTATAAAAATTACTGTACATGATTAATTTGTTTATTTATTTAACTTGATTTCTAGGAATTTAGAAAACTTCAAAAATATAAACTTTGATAGCATTCAAAATAAATTTACTGAAATTATGAATACATGGCTCCAAACAGACAGGCACAAATGTATTAATAAGATTAATTTGAGTTTTATTTGGTAAAAACAAATGTCATTACGGAAAAGTGAAATTCAAAAAGATTATGAATATGGTGGACTGAATACAATTGATTTTGACATTATGAATGTAGTGTTAAAATTAAAATGGTTGCAAAACTTTATTAAAAACGAATAATCGACTTCCGGCGATGAGACTGAAGCGAATGGTCGCATAAACAACACCTCCCCGTCGGTCGGAGTTTATTCCCCAACTTAAATAAGTTTGACTTTTAAAATGTGCGCCCATTGATGATGGAGGGGGAAAAAACAAGAAGAGCAAGGGAAAGCCATATGGGAAAGTGGAAAAAACTGATAAAACAGCGACTGAAGGGGCCAACATGGACGAACGTTAAGATGGCGGACGCAGCCAAAATACCGAGCTAACATTGGCTGCGGTGGACATGGAAGTTAACATCGCCACCATACGTGAAGACATAAGAAATATGGCCACGGAGATGAAGTCCGAATTGGGCAACTTTTGAAACAGAATCAGAGACGATTTGAAACAAGAGCTAACTGACGTACGAGAGGAAATTAAACAGAAGCTGGGCGAAGTGGTAGCCGACCTCAAAGCTACAACTGACAGGGTGGGCGAAGCAGAGACGCGCATAGCCGAACTAGAAGAGTGGAACGCTAACTTCAAAGAGGTGCTGAGTAGCTCCCTACAAACTCAGGAACGTTTACAGATGCAGCTTACCGACCTGGAAGCACGCTCGAGGCGTAACAATCTCCGCATTTATGGCATCCCAGAGGGGACTGAGGGAAACAATATCCAGCAGTTTATTGACAATTTCATTAAAAAAGAGTTGGAGCCCCTCGTCGAAGCCGAACTGGGTATACAGCGATGCCATAGAGCGCTCGGCCCCAGGCCACCAAACGATGCGGTCAGTGATCGCATGCTTCCAGGAGTTTAAAACTAAAGAACTGGTGATAGTCGATATGTCTTTGTTAAGGGATACCTTGACCAGAAAGAAGTCACATTAGTCAATGTGTATATTCCACCAGGGCAGGACAATTCCTGTATTAAGGACATTTTTGATTTGATAGCCTCTGAGGCCTCTGGTGTCTTAATATGTGGAGGAGATTGGAACACTCAGTTACAACCAAAGCATGACTCCTCTAATGCACTTAAGAGGTTAACTCCTAATGCCAGGATAACAAAAACATTTTTGATGGAGCTAGGACTGATCGATGTATGGAGGGACTTCCACCCTAAAGAAAAACAATTCACATTCTATTCAGCAAGTAAAGGTGTATACTCGAGAATTGACTATTTTTTTTACTTACAACTCACACAGACTTAAGGATTGTAGGATAGGAGTCAGAGACATATCTGACCACTCAGCTGTTTATTTAACTGTGCACCTGGATAACAAAAAGAAAAACATGCTTTGGCGACTTAATACAAGCATCCTGAATGACAGGACGTGTAAGGAATATGTGCAGAAGGAACTTAAAGATGATATGGAATATAACAATAATGGAGAAGTATCGCCAAGTGTTTTGTGGGACGCTGCAAAAGCAGTGATCAGAGGAAAGCTTATAGCATTGACCTCACACAGAAAAAAGGAAAGATATAAAAAGCTGTCTGGTTTAGAAGAGAATCTTAAAGTTTTAGAGAGGGAACACATCGAAAGTAAGAAACCTTGTACTCTAGATCAAATAAGAAATGTCAGAAAGGAGATAAACAAACTATGTGAGGGAGAATTAGAGAAAAAAGCCAAATTTGTAAAGCAGAGATATTATGAGAATGGACCAAGGGCCCTGAAGCTTCTGGGATGGAGGTTGAGGAAACAACAATCAGACAGCTCCGTATATGAAATTAGGGACCCTGGAACTGAAAAAGTGTGCCATAAGTTAGAGGATATTGAACGCATTTTTGAGAATTACTATAGAGACTTGTATAAGGAACCAAATACAACTAGCCTGCAGGAAATAAATTCATTTCTGGAGTCATTAGATCTACCCACTATAGGTGAAAAACAGAATAAAGCCCTGATGACAGAGATTACAATGGAGGAAATAGAGAAAGCAATTTCTAGATTAAAAGCTAATAAAACACTTGTACCACTCGGCTTCCCAGCCGAGTGGTACAAGGCCTTTAAGGATGATATAATACCTATGCTTTTTGATTGCTTTAACTATACACTTAAAAACGGTGAACCACCAGGCACATGGAGGGAGGCAATCATTTCGGTCATTCCTAAAGAGGGGAAGGACAGAAAAGAATGTAGCTCGTATAGGCCAATCTCTGTACTCAATATTGACTACAAGCTATATGCGTCAATATTAGTAAAAAGGTTAGAACATATAATAGTAGAACTAGTGGACCCAGACCAAACTGGCTTTGTGCGTGAAAGACAGACACAAGATAGTATTAGACGGGTGCTACACGTTATCGATCATGTGATTGAGGGGAATATTGGAGCCACTGTGATTAGTTTAGATGCGGAAAAGGCGTTTGATTCGGTTCGGTGGGAATATCTGTACTTGACGTTGGTAAGATTTGGCTTTAAGGATGATTTTATTAACTGTATCAGAACTCTATACTCCTCACCAAACGCCAGAATAAAGATTAATGGACACCTCTCTCAGGTTGTCAACTTGGAGAGAGGCTGCCGCCAAGGCTGCCCCCTCAGCCCCGCCCTCTTTGCTCTGTTTATAGAGCCCCTGGCACAGTTAATCAGGGATGACGAGGTGATAAAAGGAGTCATGGTTAGAGGTTTGGAGCAGAAGATTTGTCTGTACGCAGATGATGTATTGCTCTTCATTACGACACCAGAGGTCAGCATTCCTAGACTGATGTCCTCGCTTACGGACTTTGGAACTTACTCCGGATATAAATTAAACGTACAAAAAACACAAACTCTAAGTTATAACTACACTCCTCAGACAGACATGCTAAATAGATTTCATTTCAAATGGACCTCATCAGACATTAAGTATCTGGGAATCAAAATACCTAAGGACATTTCCAAAATATATGATAGCAATTATGGCCCCGTAAGTAAAAACATCAAGGCAGATATTGACAGGTGGTCCCAACTGCCCTTAGATATGCATGAT
The DNA here is from genome assembly GCA_023658055.1 of Thaleichthys pacificus. NCBI lineage: Eukaryota > Metazoa > Chordata > Actinopteri > Osmeriformes > Osmeridae > Thaleichthys > Thaleichthys pacificus. The sequence goes on along the minus strand of CM042862.1, from coordinate 15,794,802 downwards.
AGAATAGAAACTATAAAAATGAATGTACTCCCCCGGCTCCTGTATTTTTTTCAATCCCTACCAGCTGTAGTACCACTGCAACAATTTAATGAATGGGATAAGTGGATATCAAGATTCATATGGGGAGGTAGACGACCAAGAATTCAATTCAAAACACTGCAACTTCCTAAAGACAGAGGGGGTAGAGCATTACCATGTTTAACAGACTACTACAAGGCGGCACAATTAAGACCACTAGCATGTTGCTGTAATCCAGTGTATATAGCAAAATGGAAAGATTTGGAAACTTCACAGCTAGATATACCGCTACAATCTATATTAGGTAGCAAAATATTGTATAGGCAGCATGTTAAAAGTTTAAATCAATGGACTAAAGTCCCTCTTGGGATCTGGTTTAAGGAATGTAGATCGCCACCACTTGAAAGACGGTCGAGGCTGCTGCGATGGGTCGCTTTTGATCCAGACTTTAAGCCGGCGAGGATTGATGGGAGGTTTAAATATTGGCATAGGATTGGCATCACTTCTTATTGTTTAATTTCGTCAAAGGGAGAACTGGATAGTTTTCAGAAAATTTCAGAGGAGTATGGTTTAGAAAAACTCGAGGTATTTACAAACCAGGACATACTTTGATAAGGAGATTAAATCTAAGTGGAAATGTGATGCCAGTTTAATTGACGTATTTATTGACATATATAAAACTATGGACAACAGGAAGCTTGTTTCAAAATTATACTCAAGCTTTCAATCCAGTAGAAAACACTCAACGGATAAGGTTAGATTAAAATGGGAGAAAGAATCTGGACTTGTCATTTCAGAGGAGGACTGGTCAAATATGTGCTCTGTGCAGTCCACTTCCACCAGCTCGGGTCTTTGGAGGGAATTCTGTTGGCGGAATCTGATTAGATACTTCACTACCCCCAAATTACAATGTGCACAAACAGGTGAGGCAGGAAGGGGCCTATGTTGGAGGAAATGTGGAGAACAACTGGCAGATCATTTCCACATATTTTGGAGCTGCCCGGCCATCCAGTCATACTGGCAGGTGGTAGTACAAGTAATACAGACAGTTTTTGGAGATGGATTTGACTGTTCCTTTTCTACAGTTTATTTGGGCAATATCGCAGCTCACCTTTTGTTGCAAGACAAATATTTATTAAAGATATTACTGGCAGCCAGCAAGAAAGCTGTGACACGAAAATGGCTACAGGCCGAACCTCCAACAGAGTCTGACTGGATGGATATTGTAACTGATGTTCAAAATATGGAGAGAATTACTTTTTCGCTGAATCTACGGTTTGATACATATTTGCAGTATTGGGAAAAATGGATTGTGTTTGTGACCTCACAGAATCATCACTGATCTGTTATTGTGTGAATTGACATTCATTGTACCATCAATATAAATGTATAGGTGACCAACTTCTTGTTCCATGTATGTGTGTATGTCTCATTGTATCTTTGTTTCTTTAAAAATAAAGTATAAAAATAAAATTAAAAAAAGAATAATCATTTTGGTATAAAATTCCTTATTCAATCTTGGAAAAATTTGGGTGTACTACATTTCTTTTACAATGTGACATGGGTAAATTTCTAAGCTGCCTTTGAAACTTTAGACTTTCCACCAACAGGTCCTTCTATACTGGAAACTAATATTCAAGTACAATTTTTGCCCACACAATATGTCAATTTGGAAAAATAGATGTATATTATCAAATAGAAAATCTTTGTGTATACAAGACTGGTGGGATAAAGGAATATGATCCATTTTCCATATTATGGACATAGATGCTAACATCTTGGATTATAAAAACTTTTGTAGCAATTTTAAAATAAACAGCTCTCAAAATAATTATAACAAAATTATTAAAAATATCACTTTACAAATGATTAGACAAATAAGCAAACAAATTAAATACACAGTGGCAAATCCTATAAACTCCATGAGCCAAGTACTTTTTACAGATAAAAAATGCACGAATATATTTCTGAGAAATGTCTGGTAAAAGAATGCTATCAGAGCCCGGTAAGTCGATCTTACATTCTCAATCATCATAGCAAAAAAGAAAGAAGTTAAATAAGGTTGAAGTATATTTCCTATCCCAAAGCCCCCAAATGCAAATAAGTACACTATTAATGATATCTATCCTAGCAAAGAATGTCTAAGAGTTAGATTTAACATGGAAATATGTAATGTATGCTTATTCTGTAATTCTGATCGAGAAACATTAGATCATTTGTTTTTCTATTACAACAAGATGGGGCAAAGGAAAATCTTGGGGTGGCACACCAAAATCAAAACACATAACAGAATTTCAGGAATTATATTTTGCTCTTGTACTTAATAGGCTAGATGGCATTGTCAAGCGTCTGCCTGAAAAACGCAGAGACAAAAAGCGCATATGGAATTTAACAGAGCTGTACTGACGTACCATAGCAAACAATGGGGTTTTAAGTGCAATGTTTTAAAAAGACGCTCTCGTTGTGATCGGCCCAAATTGACTAAGTTAGTAATAGGCTACTCTCTAGACTGAAGTAACCTTTAGTTTGTCTAAACTAGCTAGCAAGGTAAGACAGTCAGTCCTCCCAAAATACCAAATTGAACTAGCACTAGCTAATTAGACTAACTACTGTAGTTAACCAACGTAAGCTAGGTTGCCTACTGTAAATAGGTCATTTAAAATTCAAAAACAGTTTATTGAATATTTGTACTGACTTTTTTCTTGGTATCTGCACTTAGCAGCGTCCAACTGTTCTAGTCTTCATAGACGATAAGCTCCCTCATCTTCTATGTACCGTTATATAGGCTATATACTGCACTCTCACCTGGCCCAGTGCAACCTCTTGTGGGGGGAGGGGTGACAGGATCTGAGTGTGGAGATACCTGACAGGATCTGAGTGTGGAGATACGTGGATTTCTATGACGAAATGTTTCAATCATAGACTTCTTTCTATAGGCTAAAATGTGTTTTTTTAAATATTTTTTTTAGGCTGATTTGTCCTACAGTGAAGTTGAAATCCCGTTTTCCATGAATGAAAAACATAATATATATCTGGATGAAGGACAACATGCGACTAGCGATGGGGGGGCCAGTGGGGGGCCAGCAATTTTCTCAGGGTGGCCGTGGCCCCCCCTGCCGGCGCTACTGACTCCGCTGTTAAGAAAGATGGACATTATCAACTTGCACTTCCGTTAAAGCAAAGAGAAACCAAACTGCCAAACAATCGCCATCTGGCAGAACAACAAGAGCAATGTCTCTGAGAAGAAAGTTCCAAAAGAATTCTGCATTCCATGAGGAGTACAGCCACAGGAAGAGCTCAAGCCTGCCAGTGGAAAGGTATGGTACATAGCGCATCATGGGGTTCGCCACCCAAGGAAAGGCACAATTCATGTCGTTTTTGATTGTTCTGCTTCGCTACAAGGAACTTCCCTTAATGATAACCTGATCCAAGGTCCCAATCTTACCAACACATTACTTGGTGTTTTGCTACGGTTCAGACAGAAACCAGGGGCCAGTTGTTCAGAAGTGATCTGATCGGATTTAGGCTTTTGGATTGGATCATAAATTGGATCATAAATCTTGAAAATGGGTTGTTCAGAATAAAAAAAGGATTCTGAGATTGGATTAGATCACGTAATCCAATTTTGGTTTTGATCTGGATTAAACCTTCAATATGAGTTGTTCTTTTTAGTAACTTTTTAGTAGGATTGGGGTACCATTGATCTAAAAAATCTAGATCATTTTGGTCCCAGCAGAAGGGTGGATTCAAGGTGGATTTCAGGAACAAAATGTAATAAAACTTGAAATTGGTCAAATAAAACTGTATTTGTATCATGTAATTCATATAAATTTATTTATATGTAAGAGCAGAAGTACCGATTCTTCCGGCAGAGGAACAAATCATTCTTTCCCAACTTCAGCAAACCAAAGCCCGACTTGAGATCTTCCTCCTAATAGGAGAGTTTCAAAAACTCTGATTATTCTCTCCACAACCGAAGGCTAACTTTGAAAGTTCTTTAATCTTGTTAACTTTTAGACATTTACCCTTTTTCTGATTTTGAAACACATGTTCAAAATATTTACATTGTATTTGTGAAGAATGTATATTTGTTTGTTTTCAATTGTTTGTGGGTCAGATGATGGCTCTGACAGTTTGGATTGTTTTATTTAGACTTTTTCTGTGGCTTCAAGTCAAAACACTTAAAAGTGACCACATGCTGGCTATTGAACCTGTTCTTTACTTGGATAGCTTACTACATTGGCCTACATTGTTATACGTAGTCCCATTTACAACACTGGGAATCCAAATTTGGTAATATTGAAAAGTTTGTATCTGGATCAGGGTGATCCAATCCAATTTTGCTTTGAAAAACCAGTACAAATGTAAAATGGATTACCTGATCCTGGATAGCAAAACAAATTCTGATACAGGTTAAAGTTGCACCTTCAGACCAGGACTATCTGCTCTTCCTATTGTGGCCGAACGGTGAAGTCAGCCAACCCCTCATTGAGTACAGAATGACCGTACATCTGTTCGGTGCTACATCCTTGTCCAGCTATGCCAGTTATGCTTTAAGGAGATCAGCGGAGGACAACAGGGACGCATTCTCAGCTGAAGCCATTGATACTGTTCGGCACAATTTCTATGTGAACGATTGTTTAAAATCTGTTCTGACAGAAGAAGAATCTGTGTCTCTGTGTGCAGAGTTAAAAGATGTATTGAAAAGGGAGGATTTAACTTATCCAAATTGATAAGTAACAGCAGAACTGTGGCTTCAATTCCTGAGACTGAGAGAGCCAAGAAAGTGAAGGACCTGGATTTGGAGAAACAAACTCTTCCCATTGGAATACAGTGGTGCGTGGAAGAAAATATTTTCAAGTTCCAGGTCCGCCTGAAACCCAAACCTGTGACTAGACAAGGTATCCTTTCTTCCGTAAGCTCAGTCTATGATCCACTTGGATTTCTTGCCCTGTTAGTTTTTAGGGCTAAACACATAATACAACAACTGTGTACACTCAACTACGGATGGGATCAGGAAATTCCAGAAGCTATCTGAAAACAATGGCAAAAATAGTTGATGGGCTTGAAGCAGATCCCAGAGGAAAATGTTATTGCTCAAGGGTTGCTATTCTACAGCTCAGGAGACAAAACTGTGACTCTCAGTTCAGCCTTGTTTTAATTTCAATTTTGTCTGAACCATTTCTTATATGTTTCTCTTAAAATTCACTTGGAGAAATAGATGAGACAGAACAATATTAGCAGGAGTCATAGTTGAGACTTGATGGAGATAACTCAGTCTCGTTAATGGTTCATTTTGTTCTTCTTAGGAAAGAAAAATGAGCAGTACCAGAGCTGATATTGAGCAATATCAGTCATATATATTTATAAATGAAAAAATCTTAAAGTTCTGAAACTTTCAACAAATGCTTAAACAAATGGACCCTTTATTTAATGTTAAACAAAAATGAGCTTTTGAACTGAGGGCTGATAACATGCCAGACGGTTTCTCTCCTCTTTAGTCCAGAGGACGCAACATCCATGGTTTCCCAAAATAAATTCACATTTCAACCACAGAACAGTTTTCCCACTTTGCCTCAGTCCATTTTAAATGAGCTTTAGCCCACAGAAGATGGCAGTGTTTCTGGATCATGTTCACATATGGCTTCTTCGTTGCATGATAGAACTTTAACCTGCATTTGTGGATGGCAAGGCAAACTGTGTTCACAGACAATGAGTTCTGGAGGTGTTTCTGAGCCCATGCAATGGTTTCCATTACAGAATCATGCCTGATTTTTATACAGTGCCTGAAGATCACAGGAACGCAATATTTATTTCCCCCCTTGTCCCTTACATTTCTCCAGATTCTCAGAATTATTTTAATATATTATGTACTGTAGATTATGAGATATTCAAAGTCTTCACAATTTTAAAGAGGTTCACCAATCAGATTGGTGAACCTCTGCTCATCTTTACTTTTAAGAGACTCTGCCTCTCTAAGATACTCTTTTTATACCCAATCATGTTACTGACCTGTTTGCATTTTACCTAGTTTGTTGCAAATGTTCCTCCAGCTGTTTATTTTTTCGTAACACTTTATTTTTCCAGCTTTTTATTGCCCCTGTCCCAACTTTTTTGAGCCATCAAATTCCAAATTACCTTATTAGTGTGTTTGCTGCAAGCAAAAACACTATTGTTATTCTGCATACTTATATATATATTTTTTTTTTCGTCGCCTACTCCTTTCACACCGTTTAAGCTAGAAACACCATTCAAACTTCACTTGATAAAGTCTGAACTGCTCTAGTGTGCTATTACTTTTCTCACTGATAACTTTTAAAGTTTTTAAGATATTAAAGTGCAAAAAAAAAAGAATGAGTTTCAATGGTTCAGAAATGTTCAAGTCTAATTCCATTGTGACGTCATGCACTGACAGAACTGTTTCTCACCGCGTCAATTTTTGACACTGTTTAACACTTTCCTGCCTGAATATGCAGACTTTTGAAGACAAGATGTAGGGCTTTCTAATGATGTAAATATTTGTATAATTATGTTAGGCAAATCATCCTTTATCAAGACGATTTCACGGAGCCATTCTGACAAAACATTTCTCCGTCGTCAATACTTTTTTAGAAAACCTCATTTTTAACCACTTTAAATACAAGCTAGAGGACAGGTTAGAGTGTATGAAATGTGCTTACTTTTGTCGTGAATTCAGAACAGCAGACAGATTTAAGATATACTATTTTGTTTCAAAGTTATGACCACTGAAGTGATGAGTGGGATAACGCAATTCCAAGCTAGCGCGATAGCTCTCCATAACTAAAAACGGTTCTACTTTTTTCCACAATCGACCAAATTGGCCAAACAAGGTATGTACATTGATCTTAGAGTGTACATAATCTAGCTAGATCATTTTTCTTTAAGCAAGTTTCACAAAAATCGGCAAAAATCGAGGCTCAACACTGTCATAGCCGACCGTCACGAACAGCCAAACCGGGATCACGAAAGGTTTACTGCAGCTGGCATTACTACGAACAAAGGCTTCGTAACTGAAACGTTTTTACTTTTAGTTGACGATATTGAACACAGATGTTAAGAAACTTGTCTTTACTCTAAATATCTTCTCCGTTTTCAATTTGAAGCAGTAAATCTAACATTAGGAATTCTCCCACGACATCCGCTCGCTCCGCTTTGACAAATATGTTTTCTCAGTCCACCATACATTAGACAAGCTAATTTTCGAGCACTTTCAATACAAGATACAGGCCATGTTAGAGTTGATATATATACATAATTGTGTGGGCAATGTAGAACAGCAGACAGATTTGAAATATGCTCTTTTGTTTTACATTTACATTACATTTACATTTAGTCATTTAGCAGACGCTCTTATCCAGAGCGACTTACAGTAAGTACAGGGACATTCCCCCCCGAGGCAAGTAGGGTGAAGTGCCTTGCCCAAGGGCACAACGTCATTTTGCACGGCCAGGAATCGAACCAGCAACCTTCGGATTACTAGTCCAATTCCCTAACCGCTCAGCCACCTGACTTTTAAAGTTATGGCCATTCTAGTGACGAGTGCTTACAACGCTGTCATCATAGCTGCCATAGAACGGCGAAACCAGGTCACATAGCTAGCGATATTGGCGATATTGACAACAGAGGTTAAGGAACTTGTCTGTAATCAAAATATCGTCTCTGTTTTCAATTTGAAGCAGTATCTAGCTTACTGTAGGAAATCTCCCATTGACTCCTCTCTCTAGCTTCGCTTCAGCCAAAGATGGACGACGATGATGACCATGCATGCATTATTCACGCCTACAGTACGGTGTTCTGTACAAATACCACTTTGACATACATGATCCGCTGGCTAGATGTAACATGATCTTATCTACTACCCACAATAGTTCAGCCTTTTTGCAGCAGCATTTTAATCAGAGTTAGAGTAGCTTTTGCAGTTGCACAACAAAGTCACATAATGTGACGAGATTGAATTTAAAAGTATTAAAAAAACGCACCAGGGACAACGACAACATCGGCAAACTTGCACCATGGATTATTATATTTATGTCATTTTTAAATTCAGTGTCTGAACAGGACTGGGTGTGCAGGCACACATGATTAGTTTCTCCTCCATCGTGATACTGAAACCTAGATTCTAGGTTAGAAATGTTGACAATGACCAACGGTTGCTACGTTACAAGAAACAAGGAATCAATCCAATTGGCCAACGCTCTTCACTGTTCCAACTTTTTTCTGTTTCTACGTCTTTCAATTATTAATACTTTTCAGAATGGGTTTTATTCGCCAAGAAACTTCACACAGACAAGGAATTTACTGTGGCAGGAAGGTGCACACATTAAACATATAAGAATCTTAAATAAGAAGTGTACAAGTCTAACTCATACTAAGGAGATACAAATGTAAAAGATTTAGAATGAAATAAAATGGCTATAGTGCCCAGGAAGCGGAAGGACTCAGTGTTGACTGGGGAGTCACACAGGGTGATGGGGGTGACTGTCTTAAGAGCATTGAGCTCTAACATAACGCTTTAACATTTATGAAATTAAATAAGATACCCTTTTCATCACTCTTTTTTCTCCTTTTTCAATCGTGAGCAAATATTGCAATGCATAACAATGACAGATATACTTGTAACACTGTCTCACCATTTTGGTTTCAAAGCAACACTTTGTTTACCTTCATACTGCTGACATACTTTTATCTGCTATGATATTGATAACTGTTATGCAATATACTCTTCATCACTATATTTGCTCATTTTCTAACTTCAAACTTTTTTTCTCAGTCTTTCATTCTTTCATACTTTTAACGCTTAAAAATGTATGAAAGTCAATAAGATACTCTTTTCATCACTGTTTTTTCTCCATTTTCAACAGTAAGAAAATATCGCAATGCATAACAATGACAGATATACTTTTAACACTTTTTCTCACCATTTTATTTTTAAAGCACATACCTCTTTTAAAAATGTTGTAAAACCTTCTTCACTATTCAAGCCATCAAAACAATCGTTTCAACTGCTTTCAGCAAACACACACATTTTCTTCAGGAAATGTACCTTTCTAGTTTATTTCTTAAAATTGTACAGTTCCTAAGTTTAAACATTTGATGTTTTAAATTATTTATTGTGAATGACTTATGAGTTTATGAGATCAATCAAATCATTGCATTCTGTTTATATTTTCAATTTACACAGTGTCATTTCTTCACAAATACAATTGATTTGAAACCTGAAATAACCCCTCTTCAGAAATTATATTCTTTATAAGGTTTTAGTGCGTGGATGTTTGTTTAGATTTCCGAGTTCTTAAATTATTATAGTATCACCAACAAATTCATCTGGATATACAGTACCAGTCAAAAGTTTGGACACATTTTCCAATTTGTGTCCAAACTTTTGACTGGTACTGTATTTCAGATAGAGTATTTCATGCAGAAAGAGAAAGGCAGCAGTTAGATGTTGAAAGTCATTCGACTTTGTATGGTACTTGAATGTTGCATCACAAAGGAACAGAAAAAAGTACACCTTAAAGTGTATGTGTGTGATAGTTAGTTGTGCAACCACTCGCTAACTGCAGCTAAGGCCATGTGGAGTGAAACCTTTACACAAAGGCAGCTCTCCTGCAACAGGATTGGTGAGCACTGGTCTAAGAAATAAAAAGGTAAATATGTGGCCCAGTGAGAGCCGCAACCTATATCCAATTAAAGATGTATGGCATGTCTTGAAGATTGCTCTCCATCAAAACTACCCATAGAACTGGACAGAACTTTTGTATTATTAATACAGTGTGACCTTTTTTCCCCACTTAACCCTTGTGTTATCTTCGGGTCATTCTGACCCATCAGTCATTGTGACCCACCGTCGTATTGCGACAACTTTACCGCATACAAAAGCAAAGTGAAGCATTTTCTTTTAACCGTCGGGCCGTCTCAGACCCCCCACATTGCGAAGGTTAAAAGAAAATGCTTTTTATTTGTTTTTGTATTGGGTAAAATTGGGTAAACACAACGATGGTTCGTTGTGAACCTTTGGGTCATGTGACCCGAAGGAAGCACAAGGGTTAAAAGTATCCCTTACATGTGTGGAGTATGGTGTGTAGATGAGTGGGGGGAAATGTTCATGCATGAAACTCTGTTGCAGTGACAGATAAATAATGTATTGTGCTTATTAAAGTTATGGCTTATGAACTTAGAAGTGTGAGACATAAATAAACATTATGTCTCACACAGGGCAGGGGGAGTCATGGGTGCGGGCGGAGAAAGAGGAACAACCCAGACGAGTTTCGACCACAGAGTGTGGGAAAAAGGCTGTATTTTGCGTCTCTATCTCTTCATTTTCAGAAACAACCTTGAAATCGGGTGGAGACGGCACCCGAGCAGGTGGGACGCGTCGGCAAAAACAACTCCCTGCTGCACAGGAGAACAAGCTCAACCCTCTTCTTGTGTTTTTTGTTTTACTGCACTGTATAATATATGCTGGGGCAGGGACAGATAGTTTGTTGGACTTCGTGAACCAACCCAAACTCTGTTGTGGGTAGGGAAACGTAGACAACCCCAGAGCTCTGTACTTTCAAACTGCTGCATTAAAGCTGATATTATCGGACCTCTGCGACTCCAGACCACTCTTTCTAGAACAAAGACTTGTGTCATTGAATACCATCATTGGGTGTGCTTTGCCTTCGGCAAGGGCACAACATTTTTTCTCTCACATATATCTTATTATTATTTTCCCACCCCTAAGGATCAGTCAATATTTGGACTACATAGACAACATCGTTGTCAAAATGTTTGTCTTGGTCACGATTGCATTGCTTCTATTGGGATTTATGTTCCGTTGCACAGTTTAGGCTGAACTAAAATTTTTGTGGCAAAAAGTGCCTTGTGTCAACAAAGGGTACTCAGTGCTAGCCTACGTCACAACGTCAGCACACGTTAGCAACGACGCATGGATACAAAGTGCATAGATGTGCTGTTGCACAGCGAGTATGGTGCCGTGGTGTACTAGCAGAATCATACATGTACATTTCAGCAAATCAAGACTTGCATGTACAGTAAGTAATGTAACATTATCCACGTCCATGGAGGCTGACGGGGCTCTCACGTAGCAAACAAATCAAAGTTTTACAGCAACCTACATTAAAATCTCACCACCTGGCTGTCTTCACAATAGTCATATCGTCATAACACTTCCCTCTTTGTTTTTTCGTGTAAAATTGAACTATAAAATTACGAAAATACTACTATGACGCTTTCTAGCATGGCTGCCGCCTAAAAGACTAGGCGGACTCACGGGTGACCCGCACTCGCTCAAATTACAAAGACTTTCACGACCTAAATCAAAAATCCGAGATGGCAGTTCCACTCGAAATCGCTTTCTCAACAAAGTCCAATGGCTGGGAATTTTTGGGGGTGGTATTTTTCACTCATAATCTAAGCTCCAACTTGCGTGCTAGAACGTCTCTATCACGTTGTATCCATGCGTCGTTGCTAACGTGTGCTGACATAGTGACGTAGGCTAGCACTGAGTACCCTCCGTGCAACGGAACGTAAATAAAAATACAAGCAACTCAATCGCTAGCAAGACGAAACTTTTGACACCTACGTTGTCTATGTAGTCCAAATATTGACTGATCCTTAGGGGTGGGAAAATAAATAATAATAATAATAATATATATGTGAGACAACAACACACCCAACTAGAGAGGGTACAATTTCTGGGGAAATTGTAGGGTGTGCTTGCTTGCGTCGGTTGCACAGTGGTCCATTTTTTAATGACATTTTTACAACTGATATTTCTGTATATTTTATATAAAAATGCATAGGGCCTACTTATTATTTATAAAGATTACATAGATTTAAAAGCATAATTTTTTTGCTGCTCATTTACAACTCAAAATACGAGTGAAGTGTAGAATGAAATATGATGTCTTCTCATTTCCCCTGCAAGAGGCAGCCTCATAGCTGAATCAAAACGAATAAATTTGGCAGACTGGTGTAAAAATTGACCTAATCTCTATGACTTGAAAGTCCTTTTAAGTTTTCCCTTCTCGTGATATTTTCAGGCATTTAGCCTACTCATATTGCATTCATTCATTAATAAAGAACCCCCCCCCTTTGAAGATTATTCTACAACGTTACCGGCAGTAGAAGATGGAATCGCGATTCAAACAGTACCATCTGCTAACTGCAAATATGCCCCCAAAAAACGTAAATAATCTTGACATTTATTTAGTGGAAAATCGCTCATTCATAAAAAGCTCACTGGTAGCGATCATTGTCAGTAACAACGCAAAATGCGATATAGCCCTGTGTGGAGAAACTGCCCCGGTAAATTCTACTACTACAGTACAGTACAGTACTAGACTACTGCTGTGTTCGTCTTGGTAGCGATTGCGTTGGTTCGATTCGATTCAACGTTCCGTTGTACGGTTTAGGCTGAAATTAATTATTTTCATGAACAGATTGACGAAGTTTAAGATGTGGCAATGAAGTTCAGGTTAGTAGTCAGATAGTTTCACCTATTGAAAGACTTTTGATTTAAGTAAGGGGAGTGCCGAACATGTTCTGTCGCCGTTTGACTTCCTAAACAGCTGTGTAGATGTTTTTGTAGTGTGTCTCGCGTAGGCTACAGCGTTGCAGTGAGCAACACTGGTTTGAAACCACAGGTAATGATAATTTCACCAACAAATCGTTTACTTGTAATGTAATGTCATAATAAATCCTACAACGAAAATGTATTTGTGAGGAATGTTTATTTTAAAGATTGAAAACAGATGCATCATAGACCACTGTAGTATGTGTTGCCCGGGCAACAGAGGCTAATGTCATTATGCTAATGCTTCAGTGAAATAGTAGACTACCGTTTCCGAAATTAGATGTGGGCCTACTTCCTTAATAATATCAGCTAATATTGTACATTACATTTCACAATTGTGTTTCACATGACAAAAGTAAAATGAGTAAATAGTTATCACCCTGGCCTCTTTGCTTGTGGCGTTTCTGCAGCTGCCTTGCAGTAAAGCTATAGTTAGCCTAGCTATCCCCCAAGTTAACAGATGCGAAACGAATGTTCTGCTACAGGTAGTCACGCGTGTTTTCGTGACGTTACTGACGTAGTGACGTTAGTAACGTCAGTGACTGTGGCTAGCAAATTAGCCACCGTTAGCTTCACTTTTCGCCACAAAAACTTAACTTGAGCCTAAACCATGCAACAGAACGTAAATCCCAATAGAAGCAACTCAATCGCTACCAAGACGAAAGTTGACACCTAGGTTGTCTATGTAGGCCAAATATTGACTGAGTTTTAGGGGGGCAAAAAGAAGAAAAATAATAATAAATATAGCTGCAAGCAGCAATGGGGTGGCCAAGCAGGTCAGATGACCCAGAAGAAACTTTCGACATCCTCAGAAGAGGGTTCCAAGTACACGCAGCAAGTTTGGCATGAATCCATCAAAGATTTGCTGAGATACGACACAACTTTCTGTTTGGCGGCTCTGCTGCCGATTTCGATTGGCTGTACCGGACAAACGGTTTCGAAAATCTAAAATCATTTTGATAGTTTTTGTGAGGATTGCATTGACTATAGCTTGTAGCTTGACTACAGGTAACTAGCGACTGCGGTGTACCTGGCTTCCTTTGCAGTGGCTTACAGTCTCGCTAAACAGAGAATCAGAGACATGACAAGCTCGTCGGCTTTGGCTGGATTCGAACCTCTGACGTTGACGTTGCCAGAACACCAACTTATCCTAATGAGCGATTCTCAGTGCTGCAAATCACAGTTCAGTTACTGGGTAAAAATATAAGCAGTTTTTCCTGTGGTAAGCGGTTGTCCGATTTGGCCCAAGTTTAAACAGCTGTAATTCAGTCCTATTTTGACATGTCAAGGTGATTGTGGTCTGAAGATAATCTGTCCCAAATTTGGTGAATATTTGATACATTTTGTAGGAGGAGTAGGACAAAAACGTTTTATTAATTAATTCAAAATGGCGGCATCAATTCGGCTGGTATCACAAGTTAACATGTGTCAGACACGGGATAGCCCCCCTAGAGGTTAGAGGACACATATCTACAAAGCACAATAAATCTGACTCTTCTTGAGTATAGATCCCCTGAGAATGAAACATTATCATTACCATTATACTGTTAGACAGCTACTGTGGCATACCTGGCTTCACTAAACAGATAAACCAGTATCATGTCATGCTTGATGTCTGTGGCTGGGTTCGAACCTATGACCTTGCACTTCAGAGGAACCCGTCTTATCCCAGTGAGCTATTCTCACTGCAGGGAAATGCTGTGTTCAGTTACTGTATGAAAAAAAGTAAGCAGTTTCTCCTGTGGGAAGCGTTGTCAGATTTGACCCAAGTATAAAAAGCTGTAATTCAGTCCTATTTTGACATGTCAAGGTGATTGTGGTCTGAAAATGATTTGATAATATGTCCATGAAAATAGGAGCAACGGCAAACAAGGAGTTTGTTTTTATGAAAATTCCAAATGGCCGACGCCCAAAATGGCGGACACGGGACAGTGTGATATATTTCGACTTAGTATGCCACATAGAATCAGAAGAGACCAATCTTGTGATTTATGACAAATCTGTTCAGAAATTATGATGCAAGAAATCCGATGCACTGGCTAGATGTAGCATCACTATATCTACAAAGCACAATAAATCTGACTCTTCATGAGTATAAATCCCCTGAGAATGAAACATTATCGTGACCATTATGATTATACTGCTCGACAGCTACTGTCGCATACCTGGCTTCACTAAAAAGATAAACCAGTATCATGACATGCTTGAGACTTTGGCTGGATTCGAACCTACGACCTTGCACTTCAAAGGAGCCCGTCTTATCCCAGTGAGCCATTTTCAGCTCTGGGAATTGCTGTGTACAGTTACTGTATACAAAAAGTAAGCCGTTTCTCCTGTGGCACGCGTGGTCAGATTTGGCCCAAGTTGTTGCCCCAACAGCTGTAATTCAGTCCTATTTTGACATGTCAAGGTGATTGTGGTCTGAAGATAATCTGTGCCAAATCTGGTGAATATTGGATACATTGTGTAGGAGTAGGGAAAAAAGTTTAATTCATTCATTCAAAATGGCGGCCTCATCAATTCAGTCTGGTATCATGCGTTAACATGCGTCAGACACGGGATCTCCTAAGATATCACGAGACATAGGAATCACTTAAATACGACAAACAAATCAACAGTTATTGGTCAAAACACAGTTTTGTCTATTGTAGCGCCCCCTAGACCTCAAATGACCCTACCTTTTTCGGACCTCTTAATAACAGGGTCATGAATCCATACACCAAGTTTGGAGTCAATGCATCAACGATTCACTAAGATATGACCTCACTTCCCTTTTTCCAGATCATTTGCTGAATTTGATTGGCTGTAACTAACAAACGGTTGCGAAAATCAAAGCTCCAGGGGATAACTTTTGTGAGGCTTGGTCTGAAGATCATCTGTGGCAATTTTGAAGAAGATTCGTCAAGAATTGTAGGAGGAGTAGCGAAAAAACGCTTTTCGTTAACATTCAAAATGGCGGAGAATCTATATGACTGGGTATGACGTCATAGAGTGCGTTGAACTTGTCTTGATCCAGGGAATCCAATGATACCTCATTTTGGAAAATGCGGCATATGGTTCAAAGGTAACGTGTGTAAACACACATTCAACTTTGACCCATTGGTGGCGCTAGAGGGTTGGAATGGGAGACATGAAACTTGGTGAAAGTGATGAGGGGACAGGTCCCAAAGAGTGTGCCAAATTTCACAACTTCTGACAATGTGGTTCTAGGGGCTGCCATAGACTCCCATGGCAGATGTATAATAATAATAAATATAGCTGCAAGCAGCAATGGAGGGTCCAAGCAGTCCAGAGCAGGACATGGCCTCCATAGCACTTGTGCAACAATTAAGTCACAACAACCTGTTGCACTCATGCAACACACCAAGTTTGGTTGAAATATCTGTTTGCGTTCAAGAGTACCGAGTGTTCAAAGTGTTCATTTCTGGTATAACACCGCAGGCCTCCTCTGCTCCTCGTGAGAACAAAGGAACCGAAGTTTGGTGACAATCGGACAAATGGTTGTTGAGTTACGCTCTCACGTCTCGTTTGGCGGCTTTGCCGCCGCCTTTGATCGGCTCTACCGAACAAACGTTTTTGAAAATGGAAAATACATCTGATACCTTTTGTGCAGCTGGGTCTGAAGATAATGTGTGCCAAATTTGGTAATCATTGGACAAAATTTGGGGCGTGAAAAAGGTTTTTACACTTTTCCATAAAATCCAAAATGGCGGCCGCGTCAATTCGGTTGTTATGAAATATTATCGAAGGTCAGGCTTGGGATCTCACAACACATCAAGAGACAAAGAAAATACTTTATTAAGGTAAAGACTTCAACAGTTATTAGCCAAAACACGTTTATGCTTCCGGCCACGCCCCCTTTTAGTCACATGACACCATTTTTGGAGGACATCCTCAGAATAAGGTTCAAAGTAGGCGTAACAAATTTGGTGCCACTGCCTCAAAGAACTGCTGAGATATGACTTGCCTTCCTGTTTGGCGGCTTTTCTGCTGAATTTGATTGGCTGTACCGAACAAACGGTTGTGAGGATCAAAATTATTTTCGATAACTTTTGTGAGGCTTGGTCTGAAGATTATCTCTGGTAATTCTGACGAAGATTTGACAAAAATTGTAGGAGGAGTAGAGAAAAAACCTTTTTCAATTAATTCAAAATGGTGGCCGCATCAATTCGGCTTTTATCACAAGTTATCATGTGTCACACACGGGATGTCCCAAGATATCATGAGACAAAGGAATCACTTAATAAAGGCAAACAAATCAATAGTTATTGGCCAAAACACATTTTTGCTTCCTGCGGCCACGCCCAGTGATCACATGACACCAAATTGTGTGGACATCCTCATAAGAGGGTTCCGGGTCATCATACCAAGGTTGGTGTTGATATCTCAAAGATTTGCTGATATATGACTTCACTTCCTGTTTGGCGGCTTTTCTGCTGAATTTGATTGGCTGTATCGAACAAACGGTTGTGAGGATCAAAATTATTTTCGATAACTTTTGTGAGGCTTGGTCTGAAGATTATCTCTGGTACTTTTGACGAAGATTTGACAGAAATTGTAGGAGGAGTAGGCTTTCAAAGGGTTTTGATAAAACCGGAAATTGCGGAAATTCTATATAACCGGAAATTGACGCCATGGTGTGCGTTGAACTCGGCTTGATCCAAGGAATCCATCGGAACCTCATTTTTGACAATCGGACATGCGGTTCAAATGTTGCGTGTGTAAACACAAGTCCAACTTTGACCCATTGGTGGCGCTAGAGTGCCCAGGTATGAGACATGCCACTTTGTGAATTGGACCAGGGGACTGTCCCCAATGAGTGTGCCAAATTTCACAACTTTCGACCAAGCGCTTATGGGGGCTGCCATAGACACCCATGACGGAAGAAGAAGAATAATAATACCACCAATTACAATAGGTGCCTCGCAGCTTCGCTGCTTGGCCCCTAAATATAGCTGCAAGCAGCAATGGAGGGGCCAAGCAGTCCAGAGCAGGACATGGCCTCCATAGCACTTGTGCAACAATTAAGTCACAACAACCTGTTGCACTCATGCAACACACCAAGTTTGGTTGAAATATCTGTTTGCGTTCAAGAGTACCGAGTGTTCAAAGTGTTCATTTCTGGTATAACACCGCAGGCCTCCTCTGCTCCTCGTGAGAACAAAGGAACCGAAGTTTGGTGACAATCGGACAAATGGTTGTTGAGTTACGCTCTCACGTCTCGTTTGGCGGCTTTGCCGCCGCCTTTGATCGGCTCTACCGAACAAACGTTTTTGAAAATTGAAAATACATCTGATACCTTTTGTGCAGCTGGGTCTGAAGATAATCTGTGCCAAATTTGGTAATCATTGGGGCGTGAAAAAGGTTTTTACACTTTTCCATGAAATCCAAAATGGCGGCCGCGTCAATTCGGTTGTTATGAAATATTATCGAAGGTCAGGCTTGGGATCTCAGAAGACATCAAGAGACAAAGAAAATACTTTATTAAGCTAAAAACTTCAACAGTTATTAGCCAAAACACGTTTATGCTTCCGGCCACGCCCCCTTGTAGTCACATGACACCATTTTTGGAGGACATCCTCAGAATAAGGTTCCGATTAGGCGTAACAAATTTGGTGTCACTGCATCAAAGAACTGCTGAGATATGACTTCACTTCCTGTTTGGCAGCTTTTCTGCTGAATTTGATTGGCTGTCACGGACAAACGGTTGTGATGATCAAAATTATTTTCGATAACTTTTGTGAGGCTTGGTCTGACGATCATCTCTGGTAATTTTGAAGAAGATATGACAACAATTGTAGGAGGAGTAGAGAAAAAACCTTTTTCAATTAATTCAAAATGGTGGCCGCATCAATTCGGCTTTTATCACAAGTTATCATGTGTCACACACGGGATGTCCCAAGATATCATGAGACAAAGGAATCACTTAATAAAGGCAAACAAATCAATAGTTATTGGCCAAAACACATTTTTGCTTCCTGCGGCCACGCCCAGTGATCACATGACACCAAATTGTGTGGACATCCTCATAAGAGGGTTCCGAGTCATCATACCAAGGTTGGTGTTGATATCTCAAAGATTTGCTGATATATGACTTCACTTCCTGTTTGGCGGCTTTTCTGCTGAATTTGATTGGCTGTACCGAACAAACGGTTGTGAGGATCAAAAATCTTTTCGATAACTTTTGTGAGGCTTGGTCTGAAGATTATCTCTGGTAATTTTGACGAAGATTTGACAAAAATTGTAGGAGGAGTAGGCTTTCAAAGGGTTTTGATAAAACCGGAAATTGCGGAAATTCTATATAACCGGAAATTGACGCCATGGTGTGCGTTGAACTCGGCTTGATCCAAGGACTCCATCGGTACCTCATTTTTGACAATCGGACATGCGGTTCAAAAGTTGCGTGTGTAAACACAAGTCCAACTTTGACCCATTGGTGGCGCTAGAGTGCCCAGGTATGAGACATGCCACTTTGTGAATTGGACCAGGGGACTGTCCCCAATGAGTGTGCCAAATTTCACAACTTTCGACCAAGCGCTTATGGGGGCTGCCATAGACACC
Source organism: Thaleichthys pacificus (assembly GCA_023658055.1). NCBI lineage: Eukaryota > Metazoa > Chordata > Actinopteri > Osmeriformes > Osmeridae > Thaleichthys > Thaleichthys pacificus. The sequence goes on along the minus strand of CM042862.1, from coordinate 15,775,622 downwards.
CATGACGGAAGAATAATAATAATAATACCACCAATTACAATAGGTGCCTCGCAGCTTCGCTGCTTGGCCCCTAATAATAATAATAATAAAACTAACAATAACAATAGGTTTCCTCCTTACGGAGGAATCCTAAATATAGCTGCAAGCAGCAATGGGGTGGCCAAGCAGGTCAGATGACCCAGAAGAAACGTTCGACATCCTCAGAAGAGTGTTCCAAGTACACGCAGCAAGTTTGGCGTGAATCCATCAAAGATTTGCTGAGATACGACACAACTTTCTGTTTGGCGGCTCTGCTGCCGATTTCAATTGGCTGTACTGGACAAACGGTTTCGAAAATCTAAAATCATTTTGATAGTTTGTGTGAGGATTGCATTGACTATAGCTTGTAGCTTGACTACAGGTAACTACCGACTGCGGTGTACCTGGCTTCCTTTGCAGTGGCTTACAGTCTCGCTAAACAGAGAATCAGAGACATGACAAGCTCGTCTGCTTTGGCTGGATTCGAACCTCTGACGTTGCCATTGCCAGGACACCAACTTATCCTAGTGAGCGATTCTCAGTGCTGCAAATCACAGTTCAGTTACTGGGTAAAAATATAAGCAGTTTTTCCTGTGGTAAGCGGTTGTCCGATTTGGCCCAAGTTTAAACAGCTGTAATTCAGTCCTATTTTGACATGTCAAGGTGATTGTGGTCTGAAGATAATCTGTCCCAAATTTGGTGAATATTTGATACATTTTGTAGGAGCTAAAGCGCTGTAAGCCTGCTGTGAGGACATCAAAACAGTGGACCAGTGAAGCTATGGAGGATCTGCGGGCGTGCTTGGACTGCACTGACTGGGACATGTTCACGACTGCTACAAATAGTCTGGATGAGCTCACAGAGGCTGTGACATCATACATCAGCTTCTGTGAGGACTGCTGTATACCAACACGCACCAGGGTAAGCTACAACAACGACAAACCCTGGTTTACAGCTAAACTCAGAAGGTTGAGGTCAGCAAAAGAGGCCGCGTTTAGGAGTGGGGACAAAGACAGTTTTAAGGAGTCGAAGAACAGGTTTAGCAAGGCGGTGAGGGAAGCTAAACGACTGTACTCGGAGAGACTAAAACACCAATTCTCTGCAAACGACCCTGCTTCTGTCTGGAGAGGGCTCAGGCAGATTACCAACTACAAGCCCAGAGCCCCCCACTCCACTAACGACTCCCGCCTGGCCAACGACCTGAATGAGTTCTACTGCAGATTTGAAAGACAATTGGATAGTCCTGAACTACCCCTTCCCACCCAGGAGGCCTCCCTCCTACCCCCCTCTTCAGTGACGACTCTCTCCATCCAGGAGGGTGAAGTTAACAACATTTTCAAGAGGCAGAATCCCCGCAAAGCAGCTGGGCCGGACTCTGTCTCTCCAGCCACCCTCAAGCACTGCGCTGACCAGCTGTCTCCAGTGTTTACCTACATCTTTAACACCTCCCTTGAGACATGCCATGTGCCTGCCTGTCTCAAGTCCTCCACCATCATCCCTGTGCCCAAAAAGCCAAGGCCAACAGGACATAATGACTACAGACCCGTCGCCCTGACCTCTGTGGTAATGAAGTCTTTCGAGCGCCTGGTGCTGGCACACCTTAAATCCATCACAGACCCTCTACTGGACCCCCTGCAGTTTGCCTACAGAGCCAACAGGTCTGTGGACGATGCAGTTAACATGGCCCTCCACTTCACCCTACAGCACCTGGACTCCCCAGCATCCTATGCCAGGATCCTGTTTGTGGACTTCAGCTCTGCCTTCAATACCATCATCCCCGCCCTGCTTCAGGACAAGCTCTCCCAGCTGAACGTGCCTGATTCCACCTGCAGGTGGATCACAGACTTCCTGTCTGACAGGAAGCAGTGCGTTAAGCTGGGAACACAAGTCTCTGACTCCCGGTCCACCAGCACCGGATCACCTCAGGGCTGCGTCCTTTCTCCTCTGCTCTTCTCCCTGTACACCAACAGCTGCACCTCCAGTCATCCGTCCGTCAAACTCCTGAAGTTTGCGGACGACACCACCCTTATTGGGCTCATCTCTGGTGGAGACGAGTCTGATTATAGGTGGGAAGCGGCCAACCTGGTGACCTGGTGCAGCCAGAACAACTTAGAGCTCAATGCTCTTAAGACAGTGGAGATGGTTGTGGACTTCAGGAAGAACACAGCCCCACTCACCCCCATCACCCTGTGTGACTCCCCAGTCAACACTGTGGAGTCCTTCCGCTTCCTGGGCACCATCCTCTCCCAGGACCTCAAGTGGGAACTGAACATCAGCTCCCTCATCAAGAAAGCACAACAGAGGATGTACTTCCTTCGGCAGCTGAAGAAGTTCAACCTGCCAAAGACAATGATGGTGCACTTCTACTCAGCCATCATTGAGTCCATCCTCACCTCCTCCATCACCGTCTGGTACGCTGCTGCCACTGCCAAGGACAAGAGCAGGCTGCAGCGTATCATCCGCACTGCTGAGAAGGTGATTGGCTGCAATCTACCTACCCTCGAGGACCTGCACTCCTCGAGGACCCTGAGGCGAGCGAGAAAGATTGTGGCCGACTCCTCCCACCCTGGACACTCCCTGTTCCAGCTACTCCCCTCCGGCAGAAGGCTGCGGTCCATCAAGACCAATACCTCACGCCACAATAACAGTTTCTTCCCTTCCGCTGTTGGCCTCTTCAACAAGGCCAAGGGACCACACTGACAATTGACTTCCTGCTAAAACACTGCTCTTGCACTGCATTGCAAAATTGTATCTTGTACATTTGTATTTTTTGTAATATTTGTATTTTTATATTGTAAATTTGGCAACTTATTTTTTTAGCTTTTATTGTATATCTTTATTTTTATTGTATATCTTATTTAATTATAATTCCACTTAGTACTGCTAGTTTATGTACCCTTAGTATAGATAGTCCACATATTTAAATTTTAGGTCCCTATATGTTTATTGTATGCACCTTCCTGCCAAAGCAAATTCCTTGTCTGTGCAAGCTTTCATGGCGAATAAATCCAATTCTGATTCTGATTCTGATTCTGAAAAAGGAGGAGTAGGACAAAAACGTTTTATTAATTCATTCAAAATGGCGACATCAATTCGGCTGGTATCACAAGTTAACATGTCTCAGACACAGGATCGCCCCCCTAGAGGTTAGAGGACACATATCTACAAAGCACAATAAATCTGACTCTTCTTGAGTATAGATCCCCTGAGAATGAAACATTATCATTACCATTATACTGTTAGACAGCTACTGTGGCATACCTGGCTTCACTAAACAGATAAACCAGTATCATGTCATGCTTGATGACTGTGGCTGGGTTCGAACCTATGACCTTGCACTTCAGAGGAACCCATCTTATCCCAGTGAGCTATTCTCACTGCAGGGAAATGCTGTGTTCAGTTACTGTATAAAAAAAGTAATCAGTTTCTCCTGTGGGAAGCGTAGTCAGATTTGACCCAAGTATAAAAAGCTGTAATTCAGTCCTATTTTGACATGTCAAGGTGATTGTGGTCTGAAAATGATTTGATTACATGTCCATGAAAATGGGAGCAACGGCGAACAAGGAGTTTGTTTTTATGAAAATTCCAAATGGCCGACGCCCAAAATGGCGGACACGGGACAGTGTGATATATTTCGACTTAGTATGCCACGTAGAATCAGAAGAGACCAATCTTGTGATTTATGACAAATCTGTTCAGAAATTATGATGCAAGAAATCCGATGCACTGGCTAGATGTAGCATCACTATATCTACAAAGCACAATAAATCTGACTCTTCATGAGTATAAATCCCCTGAGAATGAAACATTATTGTGACCATTATGATTATACTGCTCGACAGCCTCTGTCGCATACCTGGCTTCACTAAACAGATAAACCAGTATCATGACATGCTTGAGACTTTGGCTGGATTCGAACCTACGACCTTGCACTTCGAAGGAGCCCGTCTTATCCCAGTGAGCCATTTTCAGCGCTGGGAACTGCTGGGAGTTACTGTATACAAAAAGTACGCCGTTTCTCCTGTGGCACGCGTGGTCAGATTTGGCCCAAGTTGTTGCCCCAACAGCTGTAATTCAGTCCTATTTTGACATGTCAAGGTGATTGTGGTCTGAAGATAATCTGTGCCAAATCTGGTGAATATTGGATACATTGTGTAGGAGTAGGGAAAAAAGTTTAATTCATTCATTCAAAATGGCGGCCTCATCAATTCGTCTGGTATCATGCGTTAACATGCGTCAGACACGGGATCTCCTAAGATATCACGAGACATAGGAATCACTTAAATACGACAAACAAATCAACAGTTATTGGTCAAAACACAGTTTTGCCTATTGTAGCGCCCCCTAGATCTCAAATGACCCTACCTTTTTCGGACCTCTTAATAACAGGGTCATGAATCCATACACCAAGTTTGGAGTCAATGCATCAAAGATTCACTAAGATATGACCTCACTTCCCTTTTTCTGGATCAGTTGCTGAATTTGATTGGCTGTAACTAACAAACGGTTGCAAAAATCAAAGCTCCAGGGGATAACTTTTGTGAGGCTTGGTCTGAAGATCATCTCTGGCAATTTTGAAGAAGATTCGACAAGAATTGTAGGAGGAGTAGCGAAAAAACGTTTCTCCTTAACATTCAAAATGGCGGAGAATCTATATGACTGGGTATGACGTCATAGAGTGCGTTGAGCTTGTCTTCATCCAGGGATTTTGAAAATGCAGCATATGGTTCAAAAGTAACGTGTGTAAACACACCTTCAACTTTGACCCATTGGTGGCGCTAGAGGGTTTGAAATGGAGACATGAAACTTGGTGAAATTGATGAGGGGACTGGTCCCAAAGAGTGTGCCAAATTTCACAACTTTACATTTACATTTATGCATTTTTATTTTTTTTACAACTTCTGACCATGTGGTTGGGGCTGCCATAGACTCCCATGACAGATGTGTAATAATAATAATAATAAATATAGCTGCAAGCAGCAATGGCGGATTCCTCCAAAACATTGCGAACCATTGAAAAATTCATATTCTTCACAAATTGTCACTGTATAGAAAAATCCATGCTGTAAACTTACCAATGGGAAACCAAATCTGAAATGCAATATCATCAAGATCCACAAGGGCTTTTATTTCAAGCCAAGGAGTGAAGGGAAGGAACTTGGTGAGCCTACCCATTCCAGAAAGCCTTGTATCTTTGTGTATCAGGGCGTGGCCTGTAGCGTCACCTATGGGTGATATTGGGCCATTTGTGGTGCATGAACAATTTCATGCTCCAAACTTTGTGGGAACAGTTTGGAGATGGCCCCTTCCTGTTCTGACATGACTGTGCACCAGTGCACAAAGCAAGGCCCATAAACACATGGATGAGCGAGATTGGTGTGGACGAACTTGAGTGGCCTGCACAGAGTCCTGACCTCAACCCAATACAACACCTTTGGGATGAATTAGAGCAGAGACTGCGAGCCAGGCCTTCTTGTTCAACATCAGTGTTGGACCTCACAAATGCACTCCTTGTGGAAAGCTTTCCTAGACGAGTTGAAGCTATTATAGCTGGAAAGGGTGGGCCAACATCATATCCTATGGTTTAAGAATGGGATGTCACTCACGTTCATGAGCGTGTAAAGGCAACCGAGCGAATACTTTGGCAATTTAGTGTATAAAATAGATACAAATATAAAATGTTATCAAGAGATAGGAAATCGTGCAGCATAGTACAAAATGCCTATTACAAACGTATTGTAGCTCTATAGGCTTTCAATGGAACTCCTAAACGATCAAACCATGAACCCACACAAAGCTAGCAAGTAAAACAACCATGGTACCATTGCTACGTGTTTAATGCTCTAACTATGCAGCAAACTAGGCTACCTAGCTACAGTTTCGAAAAGAATAATTTATGATGTGAAGACCGTCAGAACAACTTGGAACGCACAAACAAAATTACATCAACAATGACATGTGAAAATAGAACAACCCAACCGCACAATTACGTACAGTATACTAATTTCAAACGCGTCTCACGAAGCAAGTATAATGTTAAAGATTTTACGGCTTGCTAGCCTGTAATACTGTCTGTACAAAGAGAAATCCTTAGCTCAGCTAGCCTAGCTAGATTAGCTGCTATCCTGTTTACAACAGTATAAAAGTCTTCAAGTTATCATACGAATACAAACGCTAAAATACATGTTTTGTACTGCCGTTGTAGGCTCTTATTACTCACTGTCAAATGTAACAATGATAATCTCTGAGGGCTGCAGGAGTCTCGTCAGTCGTTGTCTTCAAGTCTTCTCCAACAATAAAATAAAATGGTCTTCTTCTTGTGAGTCGTACCAAGCTTGCGCGTGTGTCAAGGGGCTCTGGCCCCTTGTGTGTGTGAGAATGTGGAGCACGTGCGCACAGGAGCAAAGGGAGAGAGGATTTGGGTAAACAGCCCTAGAAATTAGCCAAGCCTGCATGTTGCCCATTTTGATTGGCTGTACCGGACAAACGGTTTAGAAAATCAAAACGCCATGGGATAACTTTTGTGAGGATTGGTCTGAAGATCATCTCTGGTAATTTTGAAGAAGATATGACAACAATTGTAGGAGGAGTAGAGAAAAAACCTTTTTCAATTAATTCAAAATGGTGGCCGCATCAATTCGGCTTTTATCACAAGTTATCATGTGTCACACACGGGATGTCCCAAGATATCATGAGACAAAGGAATCACTTAATAAAGGCAAACAAATCAATAGTTATTGGCCAAAACACATTTTTGCTTCCTGCGGCCAAGCCCAGTGATCACATGACACCTAATTGTGTGGACATCCTCAGAAGAGGGTTCCGAGTCATCATACCAAGTTTGGTGTTGATATCTCAAAGATTTGGTGAGATATGACTTCACTTCCTGTTTGGCGGTTGTGAGGATCAAAATTATTTTCGATAACTTTTGTGACGCTTGGTCTGAAGATCATCTCTGGTAATTTTGATGAAGATTTGACAAAAATTGTAGGAGGAGTAGGCTTTCAAAGCGTTTTGATAAAACCGGAAATTGCGGAAATTCTATATAACCGGAAATTGACGCCATGGTGTGCGTTGAACTCTGCTTGATCCAAGGAAGCCATCGGTACCTCATTTTTGACAATCGGACATGCGGTTCAAATGTTGCGTGTGTAAACACAAGTCCAACTTTGACCCATTGTTGGCGCTAGAGTGCCCAGGTATGAGACATGCCACTTTGTGAATTGGACCAGGGGACTGTCCCCAATGAGTGTGCCAAATTTCACAACTTTCGACCAAGCGCTTATGGGGGCTGCCATAGACACCCATGACGGAAGAAGAATAATAATAATACCACCAATTACAATAGGTGCCTCGCAGCTTCGCTGCTTGGCCCCTAAATATAACTGCAAGCAGCAATGGCGGATTCCTCCTAACATTGCCAACCATTGAAAAATGCATATTCTTTACAAATTGTCACTGTATATAAAAATCCATGCTGCAAATATTCACAAAAAATCGACTTTTCATCTCACAGTCAACTTTTTCTCAGATTTGTGTACTAAACATTCTCAAGAGTCTTCATATGAACTTGTGATTGCATCAGAGTATCAGTTTTTGACTGGCAGATGTGTAAAGCATTTTTTTAGCATTAGCAATAAATTCGATTTGCTTTATATCAATCATTTTTGGAGATACGAAGTTGCCTTTGCACATGGTAACATGTTGTAGTGTCTTCCACCGATATACCAAGTTTAGTGTTGATATATCAAAGATTTGCTGAGATTTGACCCAAATTCCTGTTTGGTTGCTTATTGGCCAATTTTGATTGGCTTTACCAGACAAACGGTTTAGAAAATCAAAACGCCATGGGATAACTTTTGTGAGGCTTGGTCTGAAGATCATCACTGGTAATTTTGAAGAAGATATGACAACAATTGTAGGAGGAGTAGGCTTTCAAAGGTTTTTGATAAAACCGGAAATGGCGGAAAATCTATATAACCGGAAATTGACGTCATAGGTGTGCGTTGAACTCGTCTTGATCCAGGAAATCCAGTGGTACCTCAGTTTTTGAAAATCAGTCATACGGTTCAAAAGTTGCGTGTGTTAACACAAGTCCAACTTTGACCCATTGGTGGCGCTAGAGTGGTCTAATGGGATACATGAAACTTGGTGTAGGTATAGAAGGAACTGTCCTTAATGAGTGTGCCAAATTTCACAAAAAGTTATCCGAAGGGGTCTAGGGGCTGCCATTGACTCCCATGGAACTAGAATAATAATAATAATAATAATAATAAAACTAACAATAACAATAGGTTTCCTCCTTACGGAGGAATCCTAATAATAATAAAACTAACAATAACAATAGGTTTCCTCCTTACGGAGGCAATCCTAATAATAATATAGCTGCAAGCAGCAATGGAGGGGCCAAGCAGTCCAGAGCAGGACATGGCCTCCATAGCACTTGTGCAACAATTAAGTCACAACAACCTGTTGCACTCATGCAACACACCAAGTTTGGTTGAAATATCTGTTTGCGTTCAAGAGTACCGAGTGTTCAAAGTGTTTTTTTCTGGTATAACACCGCAGGCCTCCTCTGCTCCTCGTGGGAACAAACGAACCGAAGTTTGGTGACAATCGGACAAATGGTTGCTGAGTTACGCTCTCACGTCTCGTTTGGCGGCTTTGCCGCCGCCTTTGATCGGCTCTACCGAACAAACGTTTTTGAAAATGGAAAATACATCTGATACCTTTTGTGCAGCTGGGTCTGAAGATAATCTGTGCCAAATTTGGTAATCATTGGGGCGTGAAAAAGGTTTTTACACTTTCCCATAAAATCCAAAATGGCGGCCGCGTCAATTCGGTTGTTATGAAATATTATCGAAGGTCAGGCTTGGGATCTCAGAAGACATCAAGAGACAAAGAAAATACTTTATTAAGCTAAAAACTTCAACAGTTATTAGCCAAAACACGTTTATGCTTCCGGCCACGCCCCCTTGTAGTCACATGACACCATTTTTGGAGGACATCCTCAGAATAAGGTTCCGATTAGGCGTAACAAATTTGGTGTCACTGCATCAAAGAACTGCTGAGATATGACTTCACTTCCTGTTTGGCAGCTTTTCTGCTGAATTTGATTGGCTGTCACGGACAAACGGTTGTGATGATCAAAATTCTTTTCGATATCTTTTGTGAGGCTTGGTCTGAAGATCATCTCTGGTAATTTTGACGAAGATCTGACAAAAATTGTAGGAGGAGTAGGCTTGGCCTCCTCCTACAAAACCAAAGGGTTTTGATAAAACCAGAAATTGCGGAAAATCTATATAACCGGAAAATGACGCCATGGTGTGCGTTGAACTTGGCTTGATCAGCAATGGCGGATTCCTCCAAAACATTGCGAACCATTGAAAAATTCATATTCTTCACAAATTGTCACTGTATAGAAAAATCCATGCTTGAATATTTCCACTCCTAAACGATCAAACCACGAACCCAGACAAAGCTAGCAAGTAAAACAACCATGGTACCATTGCTACGTGTTTAATGCTAGGTAGCTCTAACTATGCAGCAAACTAGACTACCTAGCTACAGTTTCGAAAATAATAATTTATGATGTGAATACCGTCAGAACAACTTGGAACGCACAAACAAAATTACATCAACAATGACATGTGAAAATAGAACAACCCAACCGCACAATTACGTACAGTATACTAATTTCAAACGCGTCTCACGAAGCAAGTATAATGTTAAAGATTTTACGGCTTGCTAGCCTGTAATACTGTCTGTACAAAGAGAAATCCTTAGCTCAGCTAGCCTAGCTAGATTAGCTGCTATCCTGTTTACAACAGTATAAAAGTCTTCAAGTTATCATACGAATACAAACGCTAAAATACATGTTTTGTACTGCCGTTGTAGGCTCTTATTACTCACTGTCAAATGTAACAATGAAAATCTCTGAGGGCTGCAGGAGTCTCGTCAGTCGTTGTCTTCAAGTCTTCTCCAACAATAAAATAAAATGGTCTTCTTCTTGTGCGTCGTACCAAGCTTGCGCATGTGTCAAGGGGCTCTGGCCCCTTGTGTGTGTGAGAATGTGGAGCACGCGTGCACAGGAGCAAAGGGAGAGAGGATTTGGGTAAACAGCCCTAGAAATTAGCCAAGCATGCATGTTGCCAATTTTGATTGGCTGTACCGGACAAACGGTTTTGAAAATCAAATATATAAATTAGTTTGAGTGAGGGTTGCTCCAACGATGATGGATGCCAATTCTGGGGAAGATTGGAAAAAAATTGTAGGGGGAGTAGGCTTTCAAAGGTTTTTGATAAAACCGGATCCACAAGGGCTTTTATTTTAAGCCAAGGAGTGAAGGGAAGGGGCTTGGTGAGCCTACCCATTCCAGAAAGCCTTGTATCTTTGTGCATCTGGGCGTGGCCTGTAGCGTCACCTATGGGTGATATTGGGCCATTTGTGGTGTGGTAGTTACTCTTGGCCTATACTATCAATGTTTCACGATTTGGAGAACTTTTTACCATTGCATACAAAATCGGAAATGCAATACCATCAAGATCCACAAGGCCTTTGCTAAAGACCAAGCAATGAGTGGGGGCTTGGTCAGCCCACACTCTCCTGAAATGTTGCGTGTGCGTCTTGCCAAGCCTGCGCGTGTGTCAAGGGAAAGGCTGAGTGTGTGTGAGAATGTGGAGCGCGCGCGCTCAGGAGCAGAGGGAGACATTACATTGCAAATTTCCTTAGCAATTAGCCAAGCACGCATGTTTCAAATATTCACCAAAAATCTACTTTTCATGTTACAGTCAACTTTTCCTCAGATTTGTGTACTAAACATTCTCAAGAGTCTTCATATGAACTTGTGATTGAATCAAAGTATCAGTTTTTGACTGGCGAATGTGTAAAGCATTATTTTAGCGTCAGCGATAAATTCGATTTCCTTTATATCAACAGGCATGAAAACGGGTCGGGTGAAAAAGGTGAGAAGGATATTACCCCTCTAAGGGGGTCCGGGTGCATGCTCCCCCATAAGAAAAATTTAAATATTCCATATTTTAAAGCATCAATCTGATGCATTTGGAGATACTTATTTTGCCAACCTGGGGAGAGCTGGAGAAACTTAACTTAAGCCATGAGTCAAAAATTATTATGGCCTCCTTACTAAGTATTATGCAAGCCATTTCATGCCAGCCTGTCACTGGGTCTAACATTTACAGTATATGAGGCACAATGTGGTAAGGGCACCACAAATGGCTTAATGCATAACCCCCACAAGAGATGGTGGACATGCTGTAACTTAACTTGTCTACTCTTCCATCATGATTGACAGCCAATACAAGTACCAGCGTACTTTGAAGTCAAAATGCGTATCCGCTACACAAACTGCGTACAGGTTGGCAGGTCTGCTTATTGATAGAACGGCAGGGACTGACTGGGAGTAAAAAAATAGGCCCTGGACTTTGATCCAGACCGGCCCACCAGAACCGGTCCCATACGCCACTACAGCGAGCGCCCTGCTAATGCATGCAAATTCTGCCTGATGTGATGCTAGTTAGGGACTTCCATGCTTAATGCGAGCGTTTTTGGAGCTTGAAACAAACAAACATAGCCGTTTGTGCAATTGGTAAAACGTTGGCTAGTGAAAGTAATTACGTTTACGTTTCTTAGCCTGGTTTTCCATCTTTATATTGTCTCAAATTAGCTTTCGATCAGTGTCACTGTTGTGTAAGCGGCACTAAGGGCTGCATACGTTCATTTGGAATTTTCCACCGGAGCTTTAGCTAGCCGGCTAACGTTGCGTTCTCTCCTGCTGTGTTCAATGACTCAATTCATCAAGCTGTAGCTAATGTTAGCTAAGTCTGTCAACAGAGCTCCTGGGTAACTTAACTTAGATATACCAGAAAATATAAAAAATGATTGAAACCATCATTCACCAAATTCAGTCAGGTAAATCGCCGAGGCCAGTGCTTTCAGCTTCTGATGGTGGTCTGCACTGGTGATGCAAGGCCCTTCGCGTTAATATTTCCATGCACTCGCGCTCCCTTCTGTCACGCGCACCTGTTCGCAGTTCACTGAATGAATATACCCCCCCCCCCCTCCCTCCAAAACAATTTCTCATCAAATCTACACGATTCACGTAGGTCACCTATTTTGGTTTCAAAACGGCGAATTTCGCCGAAAGGTGAGGGATTTTCATGTCTGATCAATCATTTTTGGAGATATGAAGTTGCCTTTGCACATGGTAACATGTTGTAGTGTCTTTCACCGATATACCAAGTTTAGTGTTGATATATCAAAGATTTGCTGAGATTTGATCCAAATTCCTGTTTGGTTGCTTTTTTGCCAATTTTGATTGGCTGTACCGGACAAACGGTTTAGAAAATCAAAACGCCATGGGATAACTTTTGTGAGGATTGGTCTGAAGATCATCTCTGGTAATTTTGAAGAAGATATGACAACAATTGTAGGAGGAGTAGAGAAAAAACCTTTTTCAATTAATTCAAAATGGTGGCCGCATCAATTCGGCTTTTATCACAAGTTATCATGTGTCACACACGGGATGTCCCAAGATATCATGAGACAAAGGAATCACTTAATAAAGGCAAACAAATCAATAGTTATTGGCCCAAACACATTTTTGCTTCCTGCGGCCACGCCCAGTGATCACATGACACCAAATTGTGTGGACATCCTCATAAGAGGGTTCCGAGTCATCATACCAAGGTTGGTGTTGATATCTCAAAGATTTGCTGATATATGACTTCACTTCCTGTTTGGCGGCTTTTCTGCTGAATTTGATTGGCTGTACCGAACAAACGGTTGTGAGGATCAAAATTATTTTCGATAACTTTTGTGAGGCTTGGTCTGAAGATTATCTCTGGTAATTTTGACGAAGATTTGACAAAAATTGTAGGAGGAGTAGGCTTTCAAAGGGTTTTGATAAAACCGGAAATGGCGGAAATTCTATATAACCGGAAATTGACGCCATGGTGTGCGTTGAACTCGGCTTGATCCAAGGAATCCATCGGTACCTCATTTTTGACAATCGGACATGCGGTTCAAAAGTTGCGTGTGTAAACACAAGTCCAACTTTGACACATTGGTGGCGCTAGAGTGCCCAGGTATGAGACATGACACTTTGTGAATTGGACCAGGGGACTGTCCCCAATGAGTGTGCCAAATTTCACAACTTTCGACCAAGCGCTTATGGGGGCTGCCATAGACACCCATGACGGAAGAAGAATAATAACTAGAGAGGGTACAATTTCTGGGGAAATTGTAGGGTGTGCTTGCTTGCGTCGGTTGCACAGGGTCCGTTTTTTAATGACATTTTTACAACTGATATTTCTGTATATTTTACATAAAAATGCATACTTATTATTTATAAAGATTACATAGATTTAAAAGCATCTTTTTTTTGCTGCTCATTTACAAATCAAAATACGAGTGAAGTGTAGAATGAAATAGATGTCTTCTCATTTCCCCTGCAAGAGGCAGCCTCATAGCTGAATCAAAACGAATACATTTGGCAGACCGGTGTAAAAATTGACCTAATCTCTATTACTTAAACGTCCTTTTAAGTTTTTCCCTTCTCGTGATATTTTCCGGCATTTAGCCTACTCATATTGCATTCTTTCATTAATAAAGTACCCCCTTTGAAGATTATTCTACGACGTTACCGGCAGTAGAATATGGAATCGCGATTCAAACAGTACCATCTGCTAACTGAAAATATGCCCCCAAAAACCTAAATAAGCTTGACATTTATTTAGTGGAAAATCGCTCGTTAAAAAGCTCACAGGTAGCGATCATTGTCAGTAACAACGCAAAATGCGATATAGCCGTGTGGAGAAGCTGCCCCGGTAAATTGTACTACTACAGTACAGTACTAGACTGGCAGTGCTCGTCTTGGTAGCGATTGCGTTGGTTGAATTGGATGTAACGTTCGGTTGTACGGTTTAGGCTGAAATTAATTATTTTCATGAACAGATGAACAGAACAAAGTTTAGGCTGTGGCAATGAAGTTCAGGTTAGTAGTTAGACGTTTGACTTCCTAAACAGCTGTGTAGTGCTAGATGTTTTTGCAGTGTGTCTCGCGTAGGCTACAGCGTTGCAGTGAGCAACACTGGTTTGTAACCACAGGTAATGATAATTTCACCAACAAATCGTTTACTTGTAATGTAATGTCATAATAAATCCTACAACGAAAATGTATTTGTGAGGAATGTTTATTTTAACGACTGAAAACAGATGCATCATAGACCAATGTAGTATGTGTTGCCCGGGCAACACAGGCTAATGTCATGATGCTAATACTTCAGTGAAATAGTAGACTACTGTTTCCGAAAGTAGATGTACTTCCTTAATAATATCAGCTTATATTGTACATTACACATCACAATTGTGTGTCATATCACAAAGTAAAATGAGTAAATAGTTATCACCCTGGCCTCTTTGCTTGTGGCGTTTCTGCAGCTGCCTTGCAGTAAAGCTATAGTTAGCCTAGCTATCCCCCAAGTTAACAGATGCGAAACGAATGTTCTGCTAAAGGTAGTCACGCGTGTTTTCGTGACGTTAGTGACGTAGTGACGTTAGTGACGTAGTGACGTTAGTGACGTTAGTGACAGTGGCTAGCAAATTAGCCACCGTTAGCTTCACTTTTCGCCACAAAACTTTACTTGAGCCTAAAACCATGCAACGGAACGTAAATCCCAATACAAGCAACTCAATCGCTACCAAGACGAAACTTTTGACACCTAGGTTGTCTATGTAGGCCAAATATTGACTGAGTTTTAGGGGGGCAAAAAATTAATAAAAAAATAATAATATATATATGTGAGAGAACAAAGGTTGTGCCCTTGCCGAAGGCAAAGCACACCCAATAATAATACCACCAATTACAATAGGTGCCTCGCAGCTTCGCTGCTTGGCCCCTAAATATAGCTGCAGGCAGCAATGGCGGGTTCCTCCTCAACATTGCAACGTTTTTCAGAATTGACAGGATACAGACATGTATTTCATACATGTACACAACATTTCAAGACAATTGGAGCAATGGCTGATTTTAAGTTAAAAAAATATATAATTTCACAAATTGTCACTGTAGAGAAAAATCCATGCTGTTGACATTATGGGTTCTTGAGACTTTTTTGTTCCCCATGAGCAATAAGGCATGCGTACCAACTTTCAGACATGTTGGCCTGACAGGGTCAAAATGCCACCAAGTGTGTTCTGTGCTCTGGTCAGGCTCACCATGCAGAGATCCATCCTTTAAAAGCTTTGACTACAACAATAACTTCATGAAAGTGAGGATACACTTTACAAAAAACATACCACATGCGGCAATACTGTTTTCAAAGTTCCCCGGGACTGGTTTGAAAACCATGGATATTGGAACTCATCCTGAATTGACCTCTCTCTAGAATCTCAGTTAAACACAACTGACAAGAGTCATGCGGGCAACTGCCCCACGGTAGAGCTAATGTCTATCTATATGTAAAGATAACGTTGTATCAAGGCCTGTTGGGCCTTGATACAATCTAATGTAAAATCTAATATTTTCTGGCCATTCTGCAGTTTGTGGGGACTTTCCACACCAGCACACTTTTACCATCTCCTGTATTCTGCATTATTACACTTTTTCTTTGAAACTTTCATGTAGGCCCATACTATAGCAGTTACGGATATACACAGAGGAAACTCATGAGAGTGAATTTGAGATAATGGTAGAGGGAGGATGTTGTACCTTTGTGCTTCTCTTTTTCGCCAGTCCTATGAAACATATCTGGACACCACTGCGTTTGCTTTTTAGTGTTTGCAATGCTGGGAAGAAAACTATAGTTTTTATTTGATTATACGTTGCCCTGGAACAAACGCTGCACCAAAAATGAACATTGTGTAATAAATGGCACCCTCGAAACGCCTCCCTCCAAAAATCAGAAAACGGTTATTTAATTGGTTAAATTAAAACACAGTATTTATTACAAAAGTAATTCACAAGTGTAGCGTACTATAATTCCCATGAAGCACTGGCAGGCACAAGTGTCTTACTTGCTACAGGTTTATTTGAAGCTTCTTCTCCAAATCCACCGTTAAAACTAAACTCACGCTGTAATGAGAAAATAAAGACCACATTAGCTTAATATGAACATACAATGACATGTGCATCATGTAAATAACGTTCACCAAAGTAAAATACAAACACAAAACAACATACTTTGTTTACTGGATGCTGTAGCGTACACAAGGGAATAGAGGTTTCCTTAGATTGCTAACAACCTCTATAACAACCTTAAACGTATCACTTAGAGTGAATGTGCATAAAGCTCCAGGACCTGACAACATCCCTGGCTGTGTTCTCAAGGCCTGTGCTCCTGATCTGGCAGGGGTGTTCACTGACATCTTTAACCTCTCCCTGTCCCCGTCTGTTGTCCCCAATAGCTTCAAGGGGGCCACCATCATCCCAGTCCCTAAGAAACCATCAGTGAGCTGTCTCAATGATTACCGCCCTGTCGTACTCACTTCTGTTGTGATGAAATGCTTTGAGAGGTTAGTCAAAGACCACATTACATCCTGCCTGTCACCTGCATTAGACCTACTCCAGTTTGCATATAGGCTGAACAGGTCTACAGATGATGCTGTAGCTTTGGCCTTGAACACTGCTCTCTTTCACCTGGATCAGAACAACATACGTGCGGATGCTCTTCATCGACTTCAGCTCCGCCTTCAACACCATAGTACCATCCAGGCTCATCATGAAACTACAGGACCTGAACATCAGTCCTTCCATGTGCAGCTGGATATTGAACTTCCTGACAGACAGGCCACAGGCAGTACGGCTAGGTAACATCACCTCAACCAGTCTAACACTCAGCACTGGTGCCCCACAGGGTTGTGTGTTAAGCCCACTGTTGTACTCTCTGTTCACCTATGATTGTGCAGCCACTAACAGCTCCAACACCATCATTAAGTTTGCTGATGACACCACCATTATCGGTTGCATCAAGAATGGTGATGAGTCAGCCTACAGAGCAGAGGTGGCAACAATGACATCCTGGTGTCAGCATAACAGCCTGTTGCTTAATGTAGCAAAAACCAAGAAGTTGATAGTGGACTACAGGCGGCTGCAGGGAGAACATGCACCCATTCACATCGAGGGCACAGCTGTGGAGAGAGTCAAAAGTTTCAGATTTTTTGGTATCAACTTCAGCGAGGATCTGAGCTGGACCACCATATTGGTGTGGTTACAAGGACAGTGAAACAGGCTCTTTTTTTCTGCGGCGACAGCGGAAATTTGGCACGGACTGCACTATACTGACCAATTTTTACCGCTGGACCATTGAGAGCATACTGACTGGTGGCATTACAACATGGTTTGGCAACAGCACTGCTCAGGACAGGAAGACACTACAAGAGTGGTCAAATCTACACAGCGTATTACAAGGACTGCATTACCATCCATTCAGAACCTTTACAGCCAGCACTGCAGGAGAAAGGCCAAGTGAATCATTTTTTGACCCTAGTCATCCCTGCCACAGTCTTTTCTCCCTCCTGCCTTCTGGAAGGCGATACAAGAGTATAAGGACTTGTACCAGCAGATACAGGGATAGTTTTTACCCACATGCCATCAGGATGCTGAACTGTCCTTGAAATATATTTTTGCACTACAATTTTTTATATATTTTTTTACCCTTTTTCTCCGTTCTCCAGTATTTAATTTTTTTTTATTCTCTAAGTTGAACGGACATTGAGCACAAAGAATTTCATTACTTATAAATGCTGTTTATGAGTATATGATAATAAAGTTGAACTTGAAACTTGTATCAGAGCATTAAATTGTCTGTGCTTCGCTTGCTGTTAGGTTGTCGACTCTGCAAAAGCAAATACCAAAAAGTATCCTATCTAGTAAACACAAACTTACCTAGACTAAACATACATGGGGTGGCACCGTTCCTTACCTAGTGTGTTAACTCAGGTTCGCTGTGTGACGGTGTATGCCCATGAAGGGCAGCTTACCTATTCCAAAGCCCCGTGTGCAGTGAACAAAAACAAACCAACCTAAAGCACAATACCAAAATAACTGCTCTATTAAAAGAGTGCACTATGAAGCAAACCATTCTAACAAAATATTAACAACATTTACAATGATTTCAATAAGAAGTCTCTCTGACTCGACAACTCTCTAAACAAGCAACTTTCCAAAGCAATCTCTGAAACAGCTGACCAGTGCGGTAATTTTATGTTGACAACTAAACCGCTGATTGGAAGTGCGCGGCTGATTGCCAATCACGAGGTAGGGAGACTGATAGCCAACCGCCAACAAACGCCGACTAGACCATATCTGCATGCAGCGAATAGAAAGAAAGAGGGGAGAATAGAAAGAAAAAACACACAACCACAACTATACAGACTGAATTACGATATTTTAAACATGGGTCCGTAACAAAAAATGCTCATTCACTTTTCTCAATTAATCTTATCACTTAAACACACTGGTTTAGCATTTTTTTCCACAAGGAAGTCTAACCTCAACAGTGGATCCTTGGTCTTCTGGAGCAGATATCCTTTTCTTGGCTGCACAGGATCTCTTGCTGGAACGTGGCATCTAAAAGAAAACAGAAAAATCATCAAAAACTATTAAATGTAACATACCACACTACTGCTTAACAATTTCATAATCTTACATTATCATAACTTCATACTCAACAGTTCTAGTATACAGACCTTTAAGAAAATATTGAAATGGTTAGGATTCTCAAAACACCAATTTCTTTACTTAAAAATAAATATTTAGACATCCATTATTTCCCTTTATTCAATTTACACTGTCTACATTCAAATTTAAGTCTGTAAAATGTAAACATACAGAAACGAACTTGACTATAAATACAAATTAAGACCAACTGAGAACAATTTATCTTGCAAATGGTTTCCACTTTAAATTAATGTTTCACCAAAAGAATCATGACAGTTTATCACAAATAACCAAACCTTACTGTTAAGATACTGCCAAGCCACTGACTCACATTAGAAAATGTAAACAAATAAACATAGCCTATAAGATGTACCTGTAGGTACATTACATAATCAAGAGCATGGAGTAGGAATGGATGAATGACAAAATACCCAACTTTTACTTGTCATTACAAAATACTCCACCGAGCCCAAACCATTGAATATTTCCACTCCTAAACGATCAAACCACGAACCCAGACAAAGCTAGCAAGTAAAACAACCATGGTACCATTGCTACTTGTTTAATGGTAGGTAGCTCTAACTATGCAGCAAACTAGGCTACAGTACCTAGCTACAGTTTCGAAAAGATTAACTTATGATAAACTTAGAACGCACAAACAAAATGACATCAACAATGACATGTAGCTAAAGATATAATAACCCAACCGTAGGTACGTACAGTACATTAATTTGAAACGCCGTCCACAGAAGCAAAAACTAGCCTTAAGGGTTATAGCTTGCTCGGCATATGTTTGACCTCCTTGTCTATTTGTTCGTCTATGGCCGCATTCCAAATGTGTCGAAGGACACATTTGGAACTCACTATACTAATTTAAATTACATCAACAATGACATGTAAAAATAGAACAACCCAACCGCACAGTTACGTACAGTATACTAATTTCAAACGCGTCTCACAGAAGCAAGTATAATGTTAAAGGTTTTACGGCTTGCTAGCTTGTAATACTGTCTGTACAAAGAGAAATCCTTAGCTCAGCTAGCCTAACTAGATTAGCTGCTATCCTGTTTACAACAGTATAAAAGTCTTCAATTTATCATACGAATACAAACGCTAAAATACATGTTTTGTACTGCCGTTCTTATTACTCACTGTCAAATGTAACAATGAAAATCTCTGAGGGCTGCAGGAGTCTCTTCAGTCGTTGTCCTCTCCAACAATAAAATAAAATGGTCTTGTGCGTCGTACCAAGCTCGCGCGTGTGTCAAGGGGCTCTGGCCCCTTGTGTGTGTGAGAATGTGGAGCACGCGCGCACAGGAGCAAAGGGAGAGAGGATTTGAGGAAAAATTAGCCAAGCATGCATGTTTCAAATATTCACTAAAAATCGACTTTTCACTTTTCATCTCAGTCAACTTTTTCTCAGATTTGTGTACTAAACATTCTCACGAGTCTTCATATGAACTTGTGATTGAATCAGAGTACCAGTTTTTGGCCGGCGGATATGTAAAGCATTATTTTAGCGTTAGCGATAAATTCGATTTGCTTTATATTAATCATTTGTAGAGGTATGAAGTTGCTTTTGCACATGGTAACATGTTGTAGTGTCTTCCACGTGACATTCCAAGTTTGGTGTTGATATCTCAAAGATTTGCTGATATTTGACCAAACTTCCTGTTTGGTTGCTTTGTTGCAGATTTTGATTGGCTCTACCGGACAAACGGTTTTGAAAATCAGAAATCCCTACGATAACTTTTGTGAGGCTCAATCCGGAGATCATCTATGGTCATTTTGAAGAAAAGTCGACCAAAAATGTAGGAGGAGTAGCGAAAAAAACGTGTTTCCTTAATCTTTATTGTACAGAAAAATCCAATATGGCGGCCGTTATAGCTTCTAGAGGCTTTTTTGTTCCTCATGAGAAATACGGCATATGTAATGAATTTCAGAATTTTGGGACTTATGGCCTGCAAATGGCATCACTTTGAAAATTGACATATTGGGGCGTGGCCTGTAGCGCCACCTATTGTCTCACATGGCCCATGTTTGGTATGGTAGCTACTAATGGTCTGCAGTTTCAACATGCCAAATTTCACAACTTTTTACGGTACTGGTCTAGGGGCTGCCATTGACTCCCATGGGTAAAAAAAATAAATAATAATACCACCAATAACAATAGGGTTCCCTCCTACCGGAGGAACCCTAATAATAATAAAACTAACAATAACAATAGGTTTCCTCCTTACGGAGGAATCCTAATAATACTAACAATAACAATAGGGGCCTCGCAGCTTCGCTGCTTGGCCCCTAATAATACTAACAATAGGTGTTAGTACAACCCCTAAATAGGGTTCCTCCTTACGGAGGAATCCTAATAAGAAGAAAAGGTAGAAACACTTAAGTGGCTTAAGTGTTTGGCCACCAATAATACGTTGGCCACCAATAATACGTTGAACCCTTCCCTTTCGATTGACACCCTGTTTGACCCGATAGGAGCTTCCATTCCAGCTAGAGCACCTGTGCGTCAGATATAGCCTACCCTGCCAGCGGTCCTGAGACACGTGTGAGTTTGCGGTGCAGTGGGGGCGTGATATCACCGTGGGGCCATTGTGTGCTGTGCCCTAAGGGGGTTTTTAGGTAAGGGGGATGTCCAAGTGACAGACATCTTGTTCGGCCCGGTGAGGGATTTCTAAGTGTGGGTGCTCTAAACCAGTGGTTTTCCACCTTTTTTGAGCAAATTTTTTACATTGGAAAAATCTTGCGGCACACCACCGACCAAAAATGTTACAAAATGACACTGTAGCCTAATACAGTATATCATTGGGTAAGCTCAAGCCTTCGGCGAGCACAACCATTGTTCTCTCTCATATATATTATTATTTATTTTCCCACACCTAAAAAACCTTGGTACCGATTGAGTTAGGCTTGAATTAAGTTTTTGTGGCAAAAAGTGCCTTGTGTGTACAAAGGGAACTCAGTGCTAGCCGTCAAAACGTCATCACACGTTAGGAACGATGCATAGATACAACGTTCTAGTAAGACAGATGATATCAGCGAGCCCTCAGCATTAGCAAAGAGTATTCACCTTATTCCGCCCCGCCCACTTTTTTCTTTTTGCACTTCCGTTGTATTGGCACTTCCGCTTTACCGGGGATATCATTCAATTCAATGGAGAACTGCCGAGAAGTCCCGCTGCTAAAATATTAAATAATTAAGTGGATTTGTGCTATGTTCGTGTGCTACAACAAGTCAACAATACACCCTTTCACTGGATGGCTTGAAAACAACTTTTAAATGTTTATATAATTCGTTTGCCGTTCAGATCGCTGCCCTGCGCTCTGCTGTGATAAACAGGCGTTACATTAGCCACAAACATAAGATGTTCTAACGATTTCACTGCAGGGCATATGCATTTGCTATAATGTGTTTAAAATCTTAGGTCCTCTAGAATTCAGTCCTGGGATTAATTTTACAGTACATGTTTGAGATTCCCCTGCAAAACCGACCAGCTAACATTGTTAGCAGTAGAACGTTAGCTTCTTGTTTATCTACTTGAGGCTCTAGTTTTTACATCAGGTCTCTGCTATTAGCCATAAACTGCATATATATGAGTGACAAATTACACAAATTGTGCTGTAATAATAAATAGTAACAACTTTTTCATCGAGGGTCTTTGGTACAAGCTTTATGCAACGTGTTAAAACTTACATGATATAGGGTGTGCACTAGTAATCAATTCCCTCCTATTTAATGGCAATTAGAAAGACGCATCTATTAAATAATTTGATTGCTGCGTTGTTTCAAAAGCTTTACATTACATTTAGATGCACTGCAGCAGTTGTTTTGCTCACAGCCATGCCCATACATTTGGTTATAATCTTGTATCTACTAATATCGTAAATTGAGAATACTAAAACATACTAAAATATAGCTAGTTTATCTCTTATTACACACTTTATGTTGCAAGTGATACGAGCAGACAAAAGGAAACTTCAGTGGGTCTTTTAAATTCAACGCCTTCAGCCAGGGACGCAGATCCGCACCTCTTCTTTCCATGGTCAAAACCAGAGGTGGCACCACAGGTCCAAATGTGGTGGAATTTTTTTTTTGACATATCGGGGGCCTTTCTTCGGGACCAGTCTATATTTTAATGAACAAGTCAACTTCTATGTCCTATTTGTATTCTTTTTTGATGGACAATGGACAATGGTAAACATTCACATACATTTGAGTAACTTAGTAGACACTTACAAACGAGGCATGTACAAATTATAGTTACAGTACATGATTGTACAGTTAAGTACATGCTTGATTTATGATTGGATTTTTTTTCTCTTTGGGTCATGTGATTCAAAAATTAATTAAATCTAAATAATCACAGCCAAAAACAGCAACTGCAATAAACGCTGTAGTTTAAAACAGTAAACTAGAAAAACCGCACCACTGATAATATATACTCATTTTAGCTCTGTATTGAAAGCAGAGGACTTAAAAAATCATTGATAGACAAAGACATGAATATCGTAGAAACTTGCTTTAATTTCATAACACTTAATGTCAAGATTTAATGTATATACATTTCATACAGTTCTCTTCTACAAAATAGGTGGTTGTTTGAAAGAGAGCCATTAAAGAAAGTCTCTTAATTGTGTTTTTGTATGTAAGATGTAAGATAGCAGTGATAAATTGGTGTAAGTGTTAAGAACATTACAACACATTACCTTGATTTAAAAATCTAAATTAATACGGAGAAGTACAGAAACCAACTTCACTGTTTTTAAGCACTTCAGAAGCATTTAACATATTAAAATGTTTTAGTAGTATTTTCAATGAATTAAAACTCCCCAAAAGTGTTTTTCCTTTGGCTGTTTTTAAGAGTAAAGAGTACTCCTATTTTATTTAGGTTGAGAGCTGCACACCTCTTCTGGTGAGTGTGAAGAAGAGCCACACTGTTAAGCCTCTGTGCTTTGGTAGTTGTTCTCAAGTAGTTCTTAAGTTGGCGTAGGTTGGAGAAAGATCTCTCAGACGATGAAGAGGAGGCTGGTATCACTAGAAACATTTGAATGAGTTTTACTACTTCAGAGTAGAGCCGGCTAACCACCCCCAAGCCTCTTATTTCTTTGATAATGTAATTTACAGTTGTGACATCCTTTCCTCTCATTAACTCTGGTAACACAGCAAGCTGATTTCTTAGTCTGACAGAATCTACATCTGTGCCAAAGTGAGCAGTCACTAATGCAAGGTCCTCTGAGGGCTGGGTATCCCCCTTTGACGCAGCAAGGAGCACTGTCTCCATGGATTCAGGGCCGGTCCTTCCTATAGGCGACACAGTCGTGTGTCTTCGCCTTGCTCTTATAACTGCTGCCATATCGCTTGGAAGTTTCCAGACTCAATCAAAACGTGCTTCCTGGTTAAGACCTGCTTTTATGAGGACGCACTCTCGCCAGGCAGTTTTAGTATAGGCCTAAATACCACGGAATACGTCATCAGGCGCACTTAACACCTCTCCTCCCATCTCTTTGCGGCACACACCCACTTTCCCTTAAACCCTCCCAGCAGCCGTAATCTGCGTTTTTACTCAAGTGCGCTGCCTTTGTAAATACGGTGTTATGTCTTTACCCGCAATTTCACGTCTGAAATGGGCACAATCCTGTTAGTAAATGAGGTCCTCAGTGTCTCTACTGGCTCCAGAATCTTCAGACACAAACTTAGACCAAAAAGAAACTTGAATGTTGACATAACTTCATAAAATCCTTGGGCCTTTGAACCAGAGTCTGTTGTGTCAGTTGATCCAATGTTGTAAAGGCCATTTTTCACAGGCTGATAATGGTGCAATAATGCCTTGACTGACTTCCCTCGCACCGCCCATCTTGTTGGGCACAACTTACGGAGTTTTCCCTGGGTAGCCGCCGGTCCGATTTCTCCACTTTCAAACATGAGGTCTCTCTTAGCCATTTCAAAGGCCTCCTCTCTTTTGGCTGTCCCCATGACAAATGCAGTGATGTCTTTTGTGTAATCAATTACATCTCATCCTAGGAGCAGCCTGTAACGCAAGATTCAAGGAGTGAGCTGTACAGTGAACAAACACTGCTTTGGGCTGCTCTGCGAATATCCGTGCCTGCACACCACTAATGTGGCCAGCCATATTCGCAGCTCCATCATAGCACTGGCCAAGTAGGTTTGCAAGGTCTAAATTAAAGCGGACTAATCCATCTTTAATCATTGTGACAATGGTGGCAGCATATTTTGCAGGATTTTCATAAAACCCAATGAAGTCTTCAAAGATTTCCAAGTTTTGTGAGACATGACGTATAACTATCGAATGTTGTTCTTTTGTTGAGATATCTGTTGTACTGTCTACAATTAGACTAAACCATTGGTTTTCTCTAATTTCAGATGACAGTTCCCTTGACACTTCAGTAGCCATTATGTTGAGGATTTCATTCTGAATCTCTTGAGAGTAATACTTTTCACGTCTCTGCATCCAAGATGCCAGGACTGCACTGTCTCTTCCTCGTAGTTCCAACAATTTAAAGAAAAGGCTCTGTTTATCTGCATTATGCCTTAAAGGCTGGCCCTGCTCTGCCAAAAGTTGCATAGTTTCCATTACTTTGATAAACCCATGTAATCAGTGAGTTAAAAATAATACCACCTCGCTCGCTCGCTATAAAGTCATGTAAACTAGCTAGCTTTCTAGTTAACATGTAGATAAAAATGCACACTACAGTACTCTGCATGATCCTTTTATTGTGATATAGGGACACGTTGAGGAGTTTGACATAGTTACCTTGTTTCTTAAGCTACCTTGTTTCGGTTTTCGGTTACCAACAATTCTCTTTTAGTACCGTTTTAAAGCGGAAAGTATCTAAACCGGAAATGAGAATACGCGGATGGCCGCGCCCATCGTGACTTCCAGAATAAGGTGAATAGAAGAACAATATAAGTTATTTGGCATTAGTACTAACCCTAAGTCTAGGAAAGTTGAGGCTACTTGGTTCCCCTTCGTTCTTTTGGTGAGCAGTCTCGCGAGCCCTACTCACCCGGCGTCATTGAGTCGACCAGCTAAATACGTATTTAGCACTAGCGTTGCTACCTGCATATACCTAACGTTTTGTCTACTACTATTGTCCAAACCCGAACGGGGTTTGGACACTCAGTTTCCGGTCTTTTCGCCAGCCTTTTCTTTTGCTATCGCCAGCAAAGTGTAAGTAGTATTATTTTAGGCATACCAAACAATCTACGTGTCAAATTTCATGAACATATATGGGCGTTTACATGTCTAAATAATATAGGAAAGTTACTTTGGCCGAAAGACCACTCGGCGACACTCGGGCGACGCTTGGGCGATGATCTTTACTCTGACAAGTGTGTCTGTGTTGTCATCGTACTGCTACTATATGGGTAGCTTAACACTACTTTGTCTAGCCAATGAAAATACACGATCATGTGTGATGTGATCTGTAGTCGAGGGGAGGAAGGGATGGGGGCTAGCAAACTTTGAGAAGAGTTCAACAAAACATCCAGCAGGTGGTGGTATACAGTCAAATTGAGATTTTATCGCATAGTTTGGAGATGTTGAAGCGTGATATCTTATTGTGGAGGACATAACTACGTCCCCGGATATGTTGACAGCATTGATGGTCAGTTTGGTGACCCTGGATCAAGTTAATATCCCCGTAAAAACAGCAGCGACGAGTGTTTACTACGAGGATAGAAGTGCGGTCGGGTTTGGACAAGGGTAGCGCACGGCTAATTTACCGGCGCCAGCGTCTTTTGACCGGCTCTAGTAAAGGCTAAGCTAACTCTAAATTTTTTTTACAATATTTAGCTCGAAAGGTAAGAAGTTAAAGCTTAACGTGAAATCAGTAAATCAGCTGAAAACGTGATACGATTATTTTTATCAATATTTGAAGTGGCATTTTATCAGAATGTTAGCTAAAAACCGGTCGGGATTGCACACAGTGACGTTAACTGGCAGCTGTGTTCCGTTTAGCTCCTAGATTCTGACCTAGCCCCGGTAAATTGTAGAGATAGCTAACTACTACACGTCTACTGTGTGTTTCCTTTCTTTCTTTCTTTCTTCCTTTTTTTTTATTTTTTACTTCTCCATCACCACGACCTGTCACATGCGTCATTAATTCTCTTGTCTCTAAGAAGGAACGAGGCAATTAGCTACCTGCTGCCACCCGGATGAAAATTAGCCTACATTACTTTGCCAGTCACTATATTACAGACACTTGACAATGGCATATTATTTGCAAATAATAATTAATAGGGGAGGGAATAGTGCTATTAATCAGAAAGGTTGCCGGTGTGTGCCTCGGCACAGTGGTTGAAAATCACTGCTCTAAACTTTGTGCCGTAAGATGAGTGTGCCTGGCTCTATGCTGTTCCGTATTTTATGAATTGTAATAATAAAGCATTATTGTTGTACCCTGAGTTTTCCCTCTCCTATGTTGAGATGTGTATTAGTACTAGCATGTCTAGTGACTCTCTACACTCCATTGCGGAAGTAAGGTTTATTACAATATGTTCCATCTAGAATAGGCTTATATTACTAAAAACCAAGTGAATGGAATACTAGGCCTATTGTATACAGTGATAGCATTGATTTTGATTGAGTTCGCATCATGTATCTTATTCTTAATTAGACTTTGACCCCATTCTACAAGTTTTCTGACTACTGCAACGCCTTAGCTCACACGCTCGCGACCAGATGTCGCAAAGTATGACCAGAGAATGGCTGTTTATCAATCCGAAGAACGCTAAGAACGCAAGTACAATCTTTTTAAGAACGTTCTTGCAAGCGTCCATGCGAGAATGGTCTTGCAAGACCGCAAGGACGGAGAATGAATTGAGATGCGCGGGTTTCCTTGGCTATTGCGCAATACCCTGGACTCGCTAGGTTATCGAAAAGTCGGAGCAAATTTCATCAATAAAATAAACACATATTCAACGACTACACTGCCCATTTTTCGTCACATTTGAATTCAAATGCTGATTTTCACGTACTGTTTAGCTGAAATATGAATAGTAAAAACTTAAAGTTATGAAGTTTGTCCACCTCTCCTGACATCTTGCAATGACTTCTGGGAAATCATGTACGTTCTCGCTGGCCAAGTCACCATCCGATGCATCCTCGATAAAAGGGGCGGATCAAGAACATTTCCGGGTATTTTTGGCGTTCTTGGTGACTTGTGTTCTTTGGATTGGAACCGTACTTGGGCAATGAAAGATGACGTCAAACGAGTTCGCAAGAACACAAGAACGGAGAAAAACGTGGATTGATAAACAGCCAATGTCTAATTTATACAGCTAGTTGCGTTGCAAGCGTGCACGAGTTTCGGAGCTAGGAACAAGGCGAGCCACTGTTCTGCGCAAGACCGGACGAATCGGTCTGGAATGATGGCGCGGTTTATTTTGCGCGCTCGCTTGCCTCACTGCGCCACTGAGCACTTTTCATAGAAATGAATGGGGACGCCATCTTGAAAGAGCAGGCTCGCTGTGTCTACTGTATATAAGCAGAGAATGTCTAATGTACGGTGGCCCTGAAGTGCAAATCACACCCACTAACATGAGTGCATCCCCCAAATGAAAACACTCCCCCCAAATACGAGTCAACTCCCCCCAAATAGGATGACTTGCTCACCTTCCCCCAATACAAGGACACGCTCCCCCAAATGGGAAACGACATTACATTAACTCAAAAACACATTACATTAACTCAAAACGGAAAGGGTTGGTACTACACTTCGTTGCTGAATGGATGCAGTAACTAACAATAAATTGATCGACATAAGTACAAAATGCAATAGCCTGACAGAGTTACGCACCAGGACATTTGTTTGGCTATCGAAGCATGTAGCAAGTAGTAGGCTACTTATGCAAAAGTATAAATTGCGTGTTAAACGTCAAAATCGATAGCGAAACAACCATCCTGGTCCACGTAACTCTGTCATTACCATGAAGTTGATCGTTTTGGTTGGAATAAAAGAAGAAACATTGTGTTAACAATTCAGAGTCATGACTTGCACTACACTTTATTTTAATCAGGGACATTCCTATAAAATAATCTTAGATATGCTGTTAACGTTTCACAACATTAAAATAAGTAGCCTATGCGCACGCTAAAAACACAGTTGAAGGAAGCAGGACTTTTCAGAAAAAAAAACTAATAGTCCACAACAGAAGAACGAAATGCCACAATGACAGAGTTACGTGGACCAGGATAATTATTTGGCTATCGATTTTTACGTTTAACACGCAATATATACTTTTGCATAGCCTACTATTTGCTACATGCTTTGATAGACAAACAAATGTCCTGCAAGTAACTCTGTCAGGCTATTGCATTTTGTACTTCTGTCGATCAATTTCTTGTTAGTTACTGCATCCATTCAGCGACGAAGTGTTGTACCTACCCTTTCCGTTTTGAGTTAATGTAATGTGTTTTTGAGTTAATGTAATGTGTTTTTTGAGTTAATGTAATGTCGTTTCCCATTTGGGGGAGCGTGTCTTTGTATTGGGGGGAGGTGAGCACGTCATCCTGTTTGGGGGAAGTTGATTCGTATTTAGGGGGAGTGTTTTCATTTGGGGGATGCACTCATATTAGTGGGTGTGATTTGCACTTCAGGGTCACCGTACTAATGATATAAGGCTATGGTCCGAACATGGACACAACAAAAGTGCTGTGAGCATAGATATATATAAACACTGTGAGCGCCCAAAAGACACTTCACGGAACTGTCTTTTGGGATTTTGTTTCCGCCTGTTGTAAATTCTGTGCAACACAGCTATATTCCGCTCGACAACCTGCCACGGAGCAGGCTAGTTCAGCGTTAAAAGTTACCTTGGTTACTTAGCTAGGAAACCAATAAACCACTGTAATTAAACGGAACTCGCGGAAACTTGCGAGATTTATTGAAATAAGCCTGTCTTTTCCTTAATCTACGTTTATATAATACCCCACAGGTAGCTACACAGACCGACAAGGAAGTGCATTGAGGCTATATCACAACAAACCACCTAGAATTGTTGGTTAGCTCAACGTTAGTTTATTTATCTGATGTTTGCAGCAGACAGTGTGAAAATGACAAAGCTACAACTTTTGAATTCCTATCTAACTGAGCGTTTAATGGTGGCAATTGGAGAGATTCTGGAGGTTGTTGAGGGGACTGTTCTAAAATATGAGGAGGAGACTACCCGAACTCGTCAAGAAAACCAAGTGTTGAAACGACGGTTGCATGAAATTGGACTTGGAGTAGAGTGGACAGGTGAGACTGATGCACGAAATCTGAACGTGTCACACTTGGTATTAACTTTAGTTTCATTTAGACCCGTTTAATTGGAGTTCAATGGTCTTTAACGTGCTAAAATAGACACATTACCGAACCCTTTCTGGACAAATAAACATAGAAAATGTATTTGTACACACATTTCTATTAATTTCTATACAATCTGTGTATCGGACTGTGTCTAGGTTCCATCAGACCACTGTCATCTTCTGAGACAGTCTCTCCTGCTGGTCAGCACCAGTGGAGTTCCAACCAGGGACAAGACATAGAACCCTCATTTACTGGACAGGACAATGCAGTCTCTGACCAGAATGAAGGCCCTACCACACCTAACCAGGGGACCACAGACTGCATCCAGTGGAAATATCTGTACAAATCAAGTTCAGAGTCCACACATAGTCCTGGTCCAGAGACAATTTCATTAGGAACATCTGTTTTGACAAATATGAAAAAGGATTTGGACTGTAATTCTTGTTTGCTATATAGTCCCTTGGACAAATGTATTGTGGATAGAATAGATGTGCACTGTGGTCTTGAAGCCATCAAAGTTGAACCCCTTGACCAGAGTATTGACTCTTGTTCAGGTTCTGTTTCTGACACAGGGTTTCATGACCTGGAGACAGCTTCAGCATTGACAACACATGCTGCCTCAGTCACCAGGTCTGACCTGGAGTCAGGAAGGACAGAGGTCAGATATAGGGACTGTTATCTCGGTACTGACCCTGCATCAGCTAATGTGTCAGACCAAGAAGACATTATTCAACACATAGATAATGCTGGGAAGCTAGACTGCCTGGTCACCTCTCAAATCAAGCCACGGTCACTGAGCAATATAGGTCTCAGGTCACACCCTTGTCCACACTGTGGCAAAACCTTTAGCCATGTTTCACGACTGAAAATACATCTGCGCATTCACACCGGCGAGAAACCGTACGTATGCGCCTTGTGTGGAAAACGTTTCAACAACGACGGCACACTGCGCAACCATCGCCGTGTCCACACAGAGTTGCGACTCTATGATTGCCCTATATGTGGAATGAGTTTTAAAGATGCTTACACATGCAGAAAGCATCAACGGGTTCATAATAGCATGCATCCTCATTCATGTAGTGTTTGTGGAAAAACCTTTACTACATCTGCAATTTTGTCCAAGCACCTCAAAACTCACAATTTTAACATTGGATGAGTTATGAGTTACAATTGGTGGCTATTAGGATCGAGTTAACAAAGGTTGAGTGACTTTGTTTAAGAACTTAGGGTGTGTCTGTTTATACACATTTTTGTAGAAACATCTTTGTGTGTGGTGTTTGTATGTGGAATGGGTCTGTATACTGACCTTGGATCTTGTTTAGCAATCCATCCACATACAATCTGTGTTGGTGGTGGATATCTTGTCCAAATGTAAAACAAACTGCTTTATCCTTTGGAATCAACAATTTGCTTGCTTTTTATATATAATTCTTTGTCAAAATCCAAGAAAATCATAACTGCAGTGAACAGCTACAGTTGAAACTGACTGCCAGGATTTATAAACAGGACCTAGTTTATATTTATTATTGCAACATGTGTGTGTGTTTACACAACCCCCCCTGTGAACTAGCTCAAGCTTGACCTCAACACTGGATGATGGACAGTGATGTCATCTAACAGTGTGTTTAGACATTCAGTGTTTCATTACTCCAGTCATTCCACATTTAGTTGAAATTCTCTCCAGTCTACACATTCAATAAAAAGTTGTTCACTGGCAAAGGGAAATAGTCTACAGAACAAATATGAATAATAAAGTGTCCTAGAACATAACTGCACTCAGGATAACATTTTCAGGATTCAATTCACCACTGGTGGGGAAGAGTTACTTGTAAACATGGTGTTCTCCTTCCCTTTGAACTTTCTCTGCAATTCCCAATGGTTGTGACTGGAGACATTTGGTCATTGGTCTGATATATTAGCCTTACAACACATTATATTAAGTAAACATATAAAAACTGGTTGAAAGATTTAAGTAGAACGCATAGTATCTAAGTATTTACATGTTGTGGTGAATTATATATATTGTTACACGAGTTGAACAATGTAGAATATGGGGGCTCTCCAGGGGTAAAGTGTATAAATATGTTTCTTATATACTAGTATTATAATTGGACCAATACACTGTTCTTATTGGTCCAGAGACATTCTCTAAAGTTAACAAATCCTCCTGACAGTTCGCAGAGGTAAACAAACGTTTTTTGAAACTCCACAGAGTTGTTTGATATGTTGCCTTGGAGATGTAGTGACGTCACCAGTGCAAGTGCAGCTGATTGCTCTGACAACATTGCGTCTGCTCCAGATTCGCCGTGTTTGATTTGGGATCTTCCCACGTATTGTTGTAGTATATAAGAAACCAAATGTTTACTCTTCGACAGGTCGGCAAACGCTTTGTCGCCTCGATTTGTTAAAACAATACGTTTGTTAACCGAGACCGTAGTGTTTGTAATATTTTTTTTAAAGTGACTAGTTTTTTGTAACATTGGTTGTCCTGTGTCCCTTTGAGTTAGACTAGCCAGAGCACCACACTTATAAAACAATGATGGTAGAAGGAAAGCTTGGCAAATGACTGAAGAAACCTTTTTTGTTTGTACATGTATATAAGAACAAACCCATCTACTACTGTGGCTGTTTACTAGCAGAAATAATTTTAAGCTGCTTTTGTCCACCAATGGCCTACTTTGTAGTATTTTCTTGTGTAAACTGTTGATTAATTTCTATGATGTATTTCATGTCTAATCACAAGGTAAGACATGTCACTAATTGTAATACAATACCATTTCATAAACAGGTTATTTTTATGTGTTTTTTTTTGTAGAGCTCGCATTCAGAGCTTGTCAGCTTCTCCTGCAACTCTTGTTTCAAGTGTCTGCATTGAATTGTCAGTATATTTAGTTTAGTATTTCAATGGACATCTCAATAAAAATTCAATGTATTCCCATTTTAAGATGATTTCTTAAACTTGAATTTGCCCACAATAGACTGAACTAAAGATAGAGGTACCCTCTGCAAAAGGATTGTAATACATGACTTCAACCATTTGGAGATTGGAGTGAGCTATTAACAAAATGAACCTCAGAAAATGCTGCATTTTACAGTCATGCATTCCAAATGTATTGACATGAATGTACAGAAACCTCATAGTGTACATTACTCCTTATATACGTGTAAGAAGAACTGAAGGGCAGAATTTGGGGGTAACTAATTCATGGCCCATTGTGAATTTCCAGACTTTCTATTTTTATCCACATGCTAACAGTAGTGTGGGGGAAGTTTCCTCCTCCCCTATGGAAACCATTGTTCCCAACAGACTGTATCACACATTTGGAGTACACAACCCTATGAAAGGATGGTTTAATAACAGTTTGAGAAGAAGAGGAATTGATGGAAGACTAAAATTATCCATCAATTCCTTCCTCCCCCCCCCCCCTAAAGGCCCAGTCACACCATAACGTTCTGGTCAAAGTTCTCTGAACGTTCTAATCGTTCAATTTCGAGCGTTCTAGGGCGAGGTGGACACATCATGCCGCCTAGACGACATAAGGGTGCGAGGGGGGCTTCTGCTACTAGCGAGTGAGTTGTTCGCTTCAAAGCAAATGATGAATAACAACCAAGTAACGCTAGGGTAACGACTGCCTAACGTGTGCAAAGTTAGTCAAACGATAGCCAAACGTGTGCAACGTTAGTCAAACGTTCCACAAACGGTCTTCAGCGTTATCCAGCGTTTAAAATTAAACGTTGAAGAACGCTGGTCGCCAGGAGAACTTTTGTGCATGTTCAAAACTTTTTTTTTGGAACAGCGTTCTCCGACGATCACCGACGATTACCAGCGTCACCAGCGTCCACACAACACTCTTCTGGCGCTATACCAGTGCTATACCAGCGACCATGGACGATTACCAACGTTTCCTCTAACGTCATAGAACATCGACCAGAATGTTATGGTGTGACGGGGCCTTAAATACACTCGTGGCTAAAAGTATTGGCAGTGACACATTTTGTGTTTGGCAAAGTTTAAAAAAGACACATACACATTGTATGTACAGTTACAATGCACATTTCTTTGGTTTTATAACCTTTTATTGGCAAAAACGTTCTATATATGCAAATAGTCCCCTCTTTTACAGCAATCCAGCAAGTGGACATCGGTCTCCCTGACGGACAACAGCGAGTTCCTGGTCCCTTCCCTTCCTGTCCATCCACCTGCCTGTGATGCTGCGCCTATCACACGCCCTCAGCCCTGTGGCTACCACTGGACCGTTGGACATTTACCAACTCTGACCCAAGTTGAACACCAGATTGGGTGTTGTGGTTTCAAAACCCATTGACACTTTCCTGATGTATGACTATGTTTGGCCTGTGTTCTGCACCTTTCTTTTGCCAACCGTCTCTGGAGGAGGGGATCCCTCACTGAATTGCTCCTCCCAAGGTTTCTTCCATTTTTTCTCCTCTAGTGAGTTTTTCCTTGTCTTCTTTGAGGGTTGAGGTTGGCTGAGGGGCAGTTCTATGGGTGTATGTGAAGCCCTCTGTGACATTGCTGTACAAGGGCTATAAATACATTGGATTTGATTAAGACTTTACTCATATGCAATAGGCATGTTCAGCCAGGTGTTTTGTTTAGTATACGGTGCCTAGTTTCATTTCTTGGTAACTGAGTTTGTTAATGATTTCTCTGAAAGTATGTTTTTGTATTGATTTTGTTTCATTGTTATTACGTATTGATTATCTTACTATTTAGATAATAAACTATCATTTTGCATTGCACTGGTTCTCCTTGTACGTATCTCTCACACTAAGGCGATGAATAGCTTACTTTGAGCTAGTTAGATTGATACGGCTATTCATATAGACATATACCCACCGCTCAAGAGCGCCCGGTCCCAACACAAGCTCTTCTCCTGTCTGGCCCCCCAATGGTGGAATCAACTCCCCACCTCCATCAGGGACACTGACTGTCTCCCCACCTTCAAGAAAAGGCTCAAGACGCACTTGTTCCGGGAGTACAACGGCACTTAGGAATGCTTGGCTGGACCTGATGTTAATTTCCTCCAGGATCACAATGACTCGTATTGAGAGACTTGTTGCTCCTGTTGGTTAGTTGTGACGGTTTTAAATTCTTGTACTCGCTGTGAAATATTTTACTGTTGACTGTTGTTTTTGTCTTCTCCCTTACAGGTACACTCTTGCACTTTTTTGAGTTTCATGTTGTTTAATTGTAACTTGTTTAACTGCATGCTCTTATGGTTCTTCCCCTTGGCACTTATTTGGTTTTTCACAATGTATACTTCATGTTTTGGCTGCTTGCAATGTTTGGGGCTATCTCGTTGTTATGATCAGTGACCTATGCTCTTTTGTAATGCTCTCTCTTGGAAGTCGCTTTGGATAAAAGCGTCTGCTAAATGCATACATGTAAATGTAAATATACCAGAGAATGTCTGCATATATACTTTTCAAGTAGGTTCATCCTAAGGCCTCTGAGTCACTTTTAGTAGGGTTTTCCATGCTCCGAAGTTATACCGTAGCCTCTTTGGGTCAGTTTGCATACTGTGATGGTGGATTAACTCCATATCCATAGTATAGATGAACAGCTTATAAGTGAAATTATGCTTGCATTGAGATCGATGCCCTGATCAAGCACAGATTGTACGATTCTGACCTACGTTGGAGATATAGTCGTTTAGTGCACTAAACGGTCAGATATTAACGAGCTTGCCATCAAATCAAATGGTCTTCGAGTTGGGGATGAGTAAACTCAAGCAACTCCGGCCTTACACAACATTCCCAAGTACCTTGGGGTCTTGTTCGCAAGTGAGGGGAGAATGGAGCGGGAGGTTGGCCGGAGAATCGGGGCAGCGGGGGTAATATTGCATTCGCATTAGGGCTGGGCGGAATGACGGTATATACCGTGCGACGGTAGAAATGTGTCTACCGGGAGAGATTTGGCTATACCGTTTCAACCGCGGTATACTTTTATACTATATTTTTGTATTACACGTGTCAATTAAATGTCTGGTTGTTGTATTGTATATAAGCCATCATATAAATCGCATTCTTGCAATATTTAGAATTGTAGTTGAACTTCTATTTGATTTGCTATTTTCGTTTGACCTTGAAGCACATTTGCGTTGGTCTGACGGAACGGAGTGTATTTTGTCTAAGCGGACCACATTCATGCCGATGCTAATTAATTATATATTTGATGACCCATTCTGCAGGTAACCAATTCGATTTGTTGTTCAAGTTTTATGTCTCGTGCTGTAAAATTATTGTTGTAAAATTACACTGGTGGCGTTGCTAGCATTCTTGATCTAGGATGACTAGTGAAGGCTAACTACTTACTAACTGAGAGTGAGGTCATGCCGGGAAATATCAAACTGAGGCTTTAACATATCGACCGGGCTTTAACGAGGTTGATACGCCGAAACCGAAGTTAGATATGGATAGTAAAACTCAAGACTGATCGCTTTCGCTCATTTTGACATTTTCGTCGCAGGGCATTACGGATCCGTATTGAGCTGTGAGTAGGTCACCACGCGGATGGCATGACTGCGCATCCGCCAATCGGAACGCTCATACTCGTAACGTTTTGGAGTCTTTTGTTTTTAACTCAAGTGTTGTCTCATGTGAGGCAGTTGTTTTTGTTTGTAATGAATAATTGAGTGTGATGATTGTATGGTAGTATGAAGTATGGTTATTTTGTACCATTTCTTAATTGAATTTACAGAACAATTACTATACCGTAATGATATGGCCCGTATCAGATTCAAGACTCTGGTACTGACCTTCAGAGCGGTGAACGGGACTGCACCCGACTACATCATGTCTCTCCTGCAGCCTTACACCCCCACCCGCCACCTACGGTCTTCTTCTGACAACCGTCTGGTGGTCCCACCGCTCAAGAGCGCCCGGTCCCAACACAAGCTCTTCTCCTGTCTGGCCCCCCAATGGTGGAATCAACTCCCCACCTCCATCAGGGACACTGAATGTCTCCCTACCTTCAAGAAAAGGCTCAAGACACACTTGTTCCGGGAGTACAACGGCACTTAGGAATGCTTGGCTGGACCTGATGTTAATTTCCTCCAGGATCACAATGACTCGTATTGAGAGACTTGTTGCTCCTGTTGGTTAGTTGGGTCGGTTTTAAATTCTTGTACTCGCTGTGAAATATTTTACTGTTGACTGTTGTTTGTCTTCTTTTTTACAGGTACACTCTTGCACTTTTTGAGTTTCATGTTGTTTAATTGTAACTGGTTTAACTGCATGCTCTTATGGTTCTTCCCCTTGGCACTTATTTGGTTTTTCACAATGTATACTTCATGTTTTGGCTGCTCGCAATGTTTGGGGCTATCTTGTTGTTATGATCAGTGACCTATGCTCTTTTGTAAAGCTCTCTCTTGGAAGTCGCTTTGGATAAAAGCGTCTGCTAAATGCATAAATGTAAATGTATATACCGTAACCGTGATATAAAATGACTCATATCGTGATAGAAGATTTTGGCCATATCGCCCACCCCTAATTTGCATTATCGCACCGTTGAGCCGGAAGGCAAAAGCTCTCAATCTACCGGTCAAGTTTAGTTCCTACCCTCACCTATGATGAAAGTTGGGTCATAACCAAAAGAACTAGGTCGCGAGTACAAGTGGCTGAAATGGGTTTCCTCAGGAGGGTGGCTGCGGTCTCCCTTAGAGATAGGGTGGGTGCTCAGTCATCCGTGAGGAGCTTGGAGTAGAGCCGCTGCTCATTTGCGTCAAAAGGAGCCAGTTGAGGTGGTTTGGGCACCTGGTAAGGATGGCAAGTAAAGGGTGTGGAAGTAGGCCAAGCATTATTAGAATAAACTGGTCTATATTTGATATTTTCAGTACAATTTTGAAAAGATTAGGATGAAGGATTTCATGCTATTTTCAGAGATTAGCGATTGATTTGAATGTTGTTAAAAACTTTATTGAAAAAGTAAAGGGTGTGGAAGTAGGCCAGACATTATTAGAATAATCTGGTGTATATTTGAGATTTTTTGACACAAGTTTGAAAAGGTTATTGAGATTTGCGAGGATTTCATGCTATTTTCAGAGATTAACGATTAATTTGAATTTAGTTAAAAACGTTATTGAAAAAGTAAAGGTTGTGGTTTGAGGTTTTATATCCATAGAAAAATATAATGGAACACATACATTTTCTAAATTGTATGGTTTAGTTTTCACCCGGTCCCTAACTCGATGCTGCATAGTAGTGTCTTCCGAATGTCGAATATGAAACTAACTTCACCTCTCCGACCCAGCGAGGTGAAGTTAGTTTCATATTCGACATTCGACATTCGTCTCACATTCGGAAAACGCTACTTTGCAGCGTCGAGTTAGGGACCGGGTGAAAATTACCCATACAATTTTGAAAGATGATGACTTTTATAATATTTTTATGGATATAAAAACCAAACTGTTACCAGATTATTCTAATAATGTCTGGCCTACTTCCACACCCTTTATTTTTTCAATAATGTTTTGAATAAAATTCCAATTAATCGCTTATCTATGAAAATAGCATGAAATCCTCGCTAATCTCAATATATTTTTCAAACTTGTGTCAAAAAATCTCAAATACACACCAGATTACTCTAACAATGTCTGGCCTACTTCCACACCCTTTACTTTTTCAATAAAACTTTTTTTTAAATGATAGAAAATCGCTAATCTCAGAAAATAGCATGAAATCCTTGCTAATCTCAATATCTTTTTCAAACTTGTGTCAAAAAATCACAAATATACACCAGATTATTCTAATAATGTCTGGCCTACTTCCACACCCTTTACGTTTTCAATAAAACTTTTTTTTAAATGATAGAAAATCGCTAATCTCTGAAAACAGCATGAAATCCTTGCTAATCTCAATATATTTTTCAAACTTTTGTCAAAAAATCTCAAATACACACCAGATTACTCTAACAATGTCTGGCCTACTTCCACACCCTTTACTTTTTCAATAAAACTTTTTTTTAAATGATAGAAATCGCTAATCTCAGAATATAGCATGAAATCCTTGCTAATCTCAATATCTTTTTCAAACTTGTGTCAAAAAATCTGAAATATACACCAGATTATTCTAATAATGTCTGGCCTACTTCCACACCCTTTACGTTTTCAATAAAACTTTTAAAAAAATGATAGAAAATCGCTAATCTCTGAAAATAGCATGAAATCCTTGCTAATCTCAATATCTTTTTCAAATTTGTGTCAAAAAATCTCAAATATACACCAGATTATTCTCATAATGTCTGGCCTACTTCCACACCCTTTACATTTTCAATAAAACTTTTTTAAATGATAGAAAATCGCTAATCTCAGAAAATAGCATGAAATCCTTGCTAATCTCAATATCTTTTTCAAATTTGTGTCAAAAAATCTCAAATATACACCAGATTATTCTAATAATGTCTGGCCTACTTCCACACCCTTTACGTTTTCAATAAAACTTTTTAAAAAAATGATAGAAAATCGCTAATCTCTGAAAATAGCATGAAATCCTCGCTAATCTCAATATCTTTTTCAAACTTGTGTCAAAAAATTTCAAATATACACCAGATTATTCTCATAATGTCTGGCCTACTTCCACACCCTTTACGTTTTCAATAAAACTTTTTGAAAAATGATAGAAATCGCTAATCTCTGAAAATAGCATGAAATCCTTGCTAATCTCAATATCTTTTTCAGACTTGTTTCAAAAAATCTCAAATGCACACCAGATTATTCTAATAATGTCTGGCCTACTTCCACACCCTTTACTTTTTCAATAAAACTTTAAGAAAAATGATAGAAAATCGCTAATCTCTGAAAATAGCATGAAATCCTTGCTAATCTCAATATCTTTTTCAAATTTGTGTCAAAAAATCTCAAATATACACCAGATTATTCTAATAATGTCTGGCCTACTTCCACACCCTTTACGTTTTCAATAAAACTTTTTTTTAAATGATAGAAAATCGCTAATCTCTGAAAATAGCATGAAATCCTTGCTAATCTCAATATCTTTTTCAGACTTGTTTAAAAAAATCTCAAATGCACACCAGATTATTCTAATAATGTCTGGCCTACTTCCACACCCTTTACTTTTTCATTACGGCCTTGGTTTATTCTCATTGCCTGTTTTTTTTTAATCTTAAATGTGCATTTAAACACAGTGGCACAAGTTGTGGCAATGAGTTTTGCCAAACAAAGAAAACCATATCTCTGACAATAAATGACAACACAACACCAGGCTTAGGTCTCAATCATGTCTCTCTCAGCTCTGAAAGCCGGAGGACCATCTTTTATAGGGCACAAGAATGTAAACATAGATTGTGACAGTCAGGCAGTAATGACGTTACAACAGTCTCAGAGAAAGAGATTCACTGCTCCCAACACATGACAACTCTCAGACTAGAGAGTTCATAGTTGGAGCTCTCCTTGTAGTCATGACAAGGAACGTTTAGCCAGTACTTTCTCCTGACCCCGAACATCCATTAACCCTGACACATAGACACAATCTACTCTTATTAATAGCAAGTTTACATGAGAACGTACTAACTAGTATCCAATGACTTGTTCTATTGATAAGTGAATAATGTAAGCACATAGGAAATCCCAATTTCTTCCACACTCTTCTTTCATTGGCTCCCTTGCATAGACCTGGCGCGCGCGTGTGTGTGTTTGCGTCATCAACCCTAGTTGAATCTCTGGTTCTGGTGTCGTAAAAACTCAACCATATAGGTGTCAAGCAAATGGTCACCAGAGTTTGCGTCTCCATCTAGACCTTGTCAAACAGTATCTCTTTAAAACAAACAAACCCCCCCCTTAGTCCTCAGCCCCAAGATAAGGGTCTTGTGTGTGTACCCAGAGTTCAGATTCGGGGGTAGGCCTCTCTTTGCACACAAGGAATGCTGAACACAGTATCATTTTATACAGAATAAAAAAGTTACATCTTCAATTTTTCTGACAGGCAGACACTCCA
This sequence comes from Thaleichthys pacificus, assembly GCA_023658055.1. Lineage (NCBI taxonomy): Eukaryota > Metazoa > Chordata > Actinopteri > Osmeriformes > Osmeridae > Thaleichthys > Thaleichthys pacificus. Next base: position 15,734,633 of record CM042862.1, on the reverse strand, counting down.
TGTGATGGGGTGTGTCGAGGGGTTACATCAGAGTAATCTTACACATACCTCTCTCTCTCTCTCTCTCTCTCTCTCTCTCTCTCTCTCTCTCTCTCTCTCTCAGTATTGACTGGATTCAAAATATTCCTTACATATGAAGTGTTTTACCTAAGACTTGACAGCTGAGACTGTCAATGGAACCGTTGTGGTGGATGTGATCCTGTCTTCTTGTATGAAATGATTACTCATCTTCTATAAAATTAGCGAGGATTTCATGCTATTTTCATAAATTAGCGATTAATTGGAATTTTATTCAAAACTTAATTGAAAAAGTAAAGGGTGTGGAAGTAGGCCAGACATTATTAGAATAATCTGGTGTGCATTTGAGATTTTTTGACACAAGTTTGAAAAATATATTAAGATTAGCGAGGATTTCATGCTATTTTCAGAGATTAGCGATTTTCTATAATTTTTTAAAAACATAATTGAAAAAGTAAAGGGTGTGGAAGTAGGCCAGACATTATTAGAATAATCTGGTGTGCATTTGAGATTTTTTTAAACAAGTCTGAAAAAAATATTGAGATTAGCACGGATTTCATGCTATTTTCAGAGATTAGCGATTTTCTATCATTTTTTAAAAACATAATTGAAAAAGTAAAGGGTGTGGAAGTAGGCCAGACATTATTAGAATAATCTGGTGTGTATTTGAGATTTTTGACACAAGTTTGAAAAAGATATTGAGATTAGCGAGGATTTCATGCTATTTTCAGAGATTAGCGATTTTTTATCATTTAAAAAAAAGTTTTATTGAAAACGTAAAGGGTGTGGAAGTAGGCCAGACATTATTAGAATAATCTGGTGTGCATTTGAGATTTTTTGAAACAAGTTTGAAAAAGATATTGAGATTAGCGAGGATTTCATGCTATTTTCAGAGATTAGCGATTAATTGGAATTTTATTCAAAACTTTATTGAAAAAGTAAAGGGTGTGGAAGTAGGCCAGACATTATTAGAATAATCTGGTGTATATTTGAGATTTTTTTACACAAATTTGAAAAAGATATTGAGATTAGCGAGGATTTCATGCTATTTTCAGAGATTAGCGATTAATTGGAATTTTATTCAAAACTTTATTGGAAAAGTAAAGGGTGTGGAAGTAGGCCAGACATTATGAGAATAATATGGTGTATATTTGAGATTTCTTGACACAAGTTTGAAAAATATATTGAGATTAGCAAAGTTTTCATGCTATTTTCAGAGAATAGCGATTTTTTATCATTTAATTTTTTTTTATTGAAAACGTAAAGGGTGTGGAAGTAGGCCAGACATTATTAGAATAATCTGGTGTGCATTTGAGATTTTTTGAAACAAGTTTGAAAAAGATATTGAGATTAGCGAGGATTTCATGCTATTTTCAGAGATTAGCGATTAATTGGAATTTTATTCAAAACTTTATTGAAAAAGTAAAGGGTGTGGAAGTAGGCCAGACATTATTAGAATAATCTGGTGTATATTTGAGATTTTTTGACACAAATTTGAAAAATATATTGAGATTAGCAAGGATTTCATGCTATTTTCAGAGATTAGAGATTTTCTATAATTTTTTTAAAACATAATTGAAAAGGTAAAGGGTGTGGAAGTAGGCCAGACATTATTAGAATAATCTGGTGTGTATTTGAGATTTTTTGAAACAAGTTTCAAAAAGATATTGAGATTAGCAAGGATTTCATGCTATTTTCAGAGATTAGCGATTAATTGGAATTTTATTCAAAACTTTATTGAAAAAGTAAAGGGTGTGGAAGTAGGCCAGACATTATTAGAATAATCTGGTGTATATTTGAGATTTTTTGACACAAATTTGAAAAATATATTGAGATTAGCAAGGATTTCATGCTATTTTCAGAGATTAGCGATTTTCGATCATTTTTTTAAAACATAATTGAAAAAGTAAAGGGTGTGGAAGTAGGCCAGACATTATTAGAATAATCTGGTGTGCATTTGAGATTTTTTTAAACAAGTCTGAAAAAAATATTGAGATTAGCACGGATTTCATGCTATTTTCAGAGATTAGCGATTTTCTATCATTTTTTAAAAACATAATTGAAAAAGTAAAGGGTGTGGAAGTAGGCCAGACATTATTAGAATAATCTGGGGTGTATTTGAGATTTTTGACACAAGTTTGAAAAAGATATTGAGATTAGCGAGGATTTCATGCGATTTTCAGAGATTAGCGATTAATTGGAATTTTATTCAAAACTTTATTGAAAAAGTAAAGGGTGTGGAAGTAGGCCAGACATTATTAGAATAATCTGGTGTATATTTGAGATTTTTTGACACAAATCTGAAAAATATATTGAGATTAGCAAGGATTTCATGCTATTTTCAGAGATTAGCGATTTTCTATAATTTTTTAAAACATAATTGAAAAAGTAAAGGGTGTGGAAGTAGGCCAGACATTATTAGAATAATCTGGTGTGTATTTGAGATTTTTGACACAAGTTTGAAAAAGATATTGAGATTAGCGAGGATTTCATGCTATTTTCAGAGATTAGCGATTTTTTATCATTTAAAAAAAAGTTTTATTGAAAACGTAAAGGGTGTGGAAGTAGGCCAGACATTATTAGAATAATATGGTGTATATTTGAGATTTCTTGACACAAGTTTGAAAAATGTATTGAGATTAGCAAGGTTTTCATGCTATTTTCAGAGATTAGCGATTTTCTATCATTTAAAAAAATGTTTTATTGAAAAAGTAAAGGGTGTGAAAGTAGGCCAGACATTATTAGAATAATATGGTGTATATTTGAGATTTTTTGACACAAGTTTGAAAAAGATATTGAGATTAGCGAGGATTTCATGCTATTTTCAGAGATTAGCGATTAATTGGAATTTTATTCAAAACTTTATTGGAAAAGTAAAGGGTGTGGAAGTAGGCCAGACATTATTAGAATAATATGGTGTATATTTGAGATTTCTTGACACAAGTTTGAAAAATATATTGAGATTAGCAAGGTTTTCATGCTATTTTCAGAGATTAGCGATTTTCTATAATTTAAAAAAAAGTTTTATTGAAAACGTAAAGGGTGTGGAAGTAGGCCAGACATTATTAGAATAATCTGGTGTGCATTTGAGATTTTTTGAAACAAGTCTGAAAAAGATATTGAGATTAGCAAGGATTTCATGCTATTTTCAGAGATTAGCGATTTTCTATAATTTTTTAAAAACATAATTGGAAAAGTAAAGGGTGTGGAAGTAGGCCAGACATTATTAGAATAATATGGTGTATATTTGAGATTTCTTGACACAAATTTGAAAAATATATTGAGATTAGCAAGGTTTTCATGATATTTTCAGAGATTAGCGATTTTCTATCATTTAAAAAAAAGTTTTATTGAAAACGTAAAGGGTGTGGAAGTAGGCCAGACATTATTAGAATAATCTGGTGTGCACTTGAGATTTTTTGAAACAAGTTTGAAAAAGATATTGAGATTAGCGAGGATTTCATGCTATTTTCAGAGATTAGCGATTAATTGGAATTTTATTCAAAACTTTATTGAAAAAGTAAAGGGTGTGGAAGTAGGCCAGACATTATTAGAATAATCTGGTGTATATTTGAGATTTTTTGACACAAATTTGAAAAATATATTGAGATTAGCAAGGATTTCATGCTATTTTCAGAGATTAGCGATTTTCGATCATTTTTTTAAAACATAATTGAAAAAGTAAACGGTGTGGAAGTAGGCCAGACATTATTAGAATAATCTGGTGTGCATTTGAGATTTTTTTAAACAAGTCTGAAAAAAATATTGAGATTAGCACGGATTTCATGCTATTTTCAGAGATTAGCGATTTTCTATCATTTTTTAAAAACATAATTGAAAAAGTAAAGGGTGTGGAAGTAGGCCAGACATTATTAGAATAATCTGGTGTGTATTTGAGATTTTTGACACAAGTTTGAAAAAGATATTGAGATTAGCGAGGATTTCATGCTATTTTCAGAGATTAGCGATTTTTTATCATTTAAAAAAAAGTTTTATTGAAAACGTAAAGGGTGTGGAAGTAGGCCAGACATTATTAGAATAATCTGGTGTGCATTTGAGATTTTTTGAAACAAGTTTGAAAAAGATATTGAGATTAGCGAGGATTTCATGCTATTTTCAGAGATTAGCGATTTTTTATCATTTAAAAAAAAGTTTTATTGAAAACGTAAAGGGTGTGGAAGTAGGCCAGACATTATTAGAATAATATGGTGTATATTTGAGATTTCTTGACACAAGTTTGAAAAATGTATTGAGATTAGCAAGGTTTTCATGCTATTTTCAGAGATTAGCGATTTTCTATCATTTAAAAAAATGTTTTATTGAAAAAGTAAAGGGTGTGAAAGTAGGCCAGACATTATTAGAATAATATGGTGTATATTTGAGATTTTTTGACACAAGTTTGAAAAAGATATTGAGATTAGCGAGGATTTCATGCTATTTTCAGAGATTAGCAATTAATTGGAATTTTATTCAAAACTTTATTGGAAAAGTAAAGGGTGTGGAAGTAGGCCAGACATTATTAGAATAATATGGTGTATATTTGAGATTTCTTGACACAAGTTTGAAAAATATATTGAGATTAGCAAGGTTTTCATGCTATTTTCAGAGATTAGCGATTTTCTATAATTTAAAAAAAAGTTTTATTGAAAACGTAAAGGGTGTGGAAGTAGGCCAGACATTATTAGAATAATCTGGTGTGCATTTGAGATTTTTTGAAACAAGTCTGAAAAAGATATTGAGATTAGCAAGGATTTCATGCTATTTTCAGAGATTAGCGATTTTCTATAATTTTTTTAAAACATAATTGAAAAAGTAAAGGGTGTGGAAGTAGGCCAGACATTATTAGAATAATCTGGTGTGTATTTGAGATTTTTTGACACAAATTTGAAAAAGATATTGAGATTAGCGAGGATTTCATGCTATTTTCAGAGATTAGCGATTAATTGGAATTTTATTCAAAACTTTATTGAAAAAGTAAAGGGTGTGGAAGTAGGCCAGACATTATTAGAATAATCTGGTCTATATTTGAGATTTTTTGACACAAATCTGAAAAATATATTGAGATTAGCAAGGTTTTCATGCTATTTTCAGAGATTAGCGATTTTCTATAATTTTTTAAAAACATAATTGAAAAAGTAAAGGGTGTGGAAGTAGGCCAGACATTATTAGAATAATCTGGTGTGTATTTGAGATTTTTTGACACAAATTTGAAAAAGATATTGAGATTAGCGAGGATTTCATGCTATTTTCAGAGATTAGCGATTAATTGGAATTTTATTCAAAACTTTATTGAAAAAGTAAAGGGTGTGGAAGTAGGCCAGACATTATTAGAATAATCTGGTCTATATTTGAGATTTTTTGACACAAATCTGAAAAATATATTGAGATTAGCAAGGATTTCATGCTATTTTCAGAGATTAGCGATTTTCTATACTTTTAAAAACATAATTGAAAAAGTAAAGGGTGTGGAAGTAGGCCAGACATTATTAGAATAATCTGGTGTGTATTTGAGATTTTTTGAAACAAGTTTGAAAAAGATATTGAGATTAGCGAGGATTTCATGCTATTTTCAGAGATTAGCGATTAATTGGAATTTTATTCAATACTTTATTGGAAAAGTAAAGGGTGTGGAAGTAGGCCAGACATTATTAGAATAATATGGTGTATATTTGAGATTTCTTGACACAAGTTTGAAAAATATATTGAGATTAGCAAGGTTTTCATGCTATTTTCAGAGATTAGCGATTTTCTATCATTTAAAAAAAAGTTTTATTGAAAACGTAAAGGGTGTGGAAGTAGGCCAGACATTATTAGAATAATCTGGTGTGCACTTGAGATTTTTTGAAACAAGTCTGAAAAAGATATTGAGATTAGCAAGGATTTCATGCTATTTTCAAAGATTAGCGATTTTCTATCATTTTTTAAAAACATAATTGAAAAAGTAAAGGGTGTGGAAGTAGGCCAGACATTATAGCTAGCTACAGTACAGTAGCATGAACGTGTGCTTGATCGACTGTAGTGCTAGTTATCGATCAAAACAAAACAAAGTATAAAAGCCAAAACTAGTACAGTACCCCTTTTGTTGGGTGGTCCACTTAGGTTTCTTATGAGATTATGAGACTTTTTCATTTCAAACACTTGTACAGACATCTACCAACCCGTCTGCTACGAGGAGAATAAACCCAACAGAATCCCAACTCTTGCGTAGTGGATGCAACGTTTTTTTTAAACTCCCCCCACTCCCCTACCCATTGGTTTACAGCTTTAATTACGCAAATGTGTGCTAACTTGATATCCAGAGTTGCGTTTTGGATATCAATAATTCGAATTGTTGATATCCAGAATTGCATTTTGGATATCAAGAATTCGAATTGTTGATATCCAGAATTGCATTTTGGATATCAAGAATTCGAATTGTTGATATCCAGAATTTAATTGTTGATATCAAGAATTCGAATTTTGGATATCAAGAATTGCATTTTGCATATCAAGAATTCGCATTTTGGATATCAAGAATTGCATTTTGGATATCAAGAATTCGAATTGTTGATATCCAGAATTATTTTTGATATCAAGAATTCGAATTTTGGATATCCAGAATTGTATTTTTGATATCAAAAATTCAAATTGTTGATATCCAAAATGCAATTCTGGATATCCAAAATTCGAATTCTTGATATCCAGAATTCAATTCTTGATATCCAAAATGTGAGTTCTTGATATCCAAAATGCAATTCTTGATATCCAAAATTCGAATTCTTGATATAAAAAATACAATTCAAAGCTTTTTTACTAAGTATGCCAGGCCGTTTTATCATTTAACCAATGAATTGTTGATATCAAGAATTCGAATTTTGGATATCAAGAATTCAATTCTGGATATCAACAATTCGAATTATTGATATCCAAAATGCAATTTTTGATATCCAAAATGTGAATTCTTGATATCCAAAATGCAATTGTTGATATCCAAAATTCGAATTGTTGATATCCAAAATGCAATTGTTGATATCCAAAATTCGAATTGTTGATATCCAAAATGCAATTCTTGATATCAAGAATTCGAATTTTGGATATCAAGAATTCATTGGTTAAATTATAAAACGGCTTGCCATAGGCTCGGGGCCTCCTCGGTGACCCGAGTAGCAGGCTTACTTCCTCCAGGCTTCTCGATTGCGCACAGGCGTTGGTCTAGACCAGCTGTAACTGAACGGAGATCCTCGCAGATATCAGTTTGCACAGACATAGCCTGTTTCATGGTTGATACATCCATGCTTAGACGTTCGATTTTCCATAGCAGGCAAGAAACATCAATGCTGTTGAATGACACAGGCGGAAGATCATCCAAATGATGAGACACAAACCGAGGGATTTTGTCTCCAACCTCATTAAGCACTTTCAGACAGCTCTTAATGTTATTAGCGTCTTTTTGCTGTCCTTTGTGCGAAATACAGCGTTGATTGGTATTCGGGCAGAGCTCAAACAAAACTTTCTTGGAGCTCTGAATCCACTCTGACCCAAAGTGATTGACAGTCAACATAACAATATCATCCTGACTTAGAGTTCTCATTTTAACCACAAGAAAGTTCAATAGTTCATCCTCCACCACTATTTGACCGTCTACCGTGGTGTAAATCTCCGGTTTTATTCGAGATTTACTCAGAGCAGCCGCGTGTTTTGCCGCTGCCTCCGCCATCTTTGTCCCTAAGACGTAGGGCATAATATATGATACACATGACAAAACATAAGTATTACGCAGAAGGCAGCAGGCCAAGTAATTTGCTGACATTAACACTCAAGCAGCAGGAAGCAAAAAGAGCGATACCAGCTATCAGATGTGCCAGGAAGGGTGTGGTGACATCAACAGAGGAAGTAATTGAGACTTTTAAAGATTTCTATCAAGACCTGTATACAGGTGGACCAACACCTTCAGAAAATGACTTTTCCAACTTCTTTAGTGGACAAGAGCTTTCTACGTTGACAGCAGAAGATAGCGGGGATCTAGATTCTGCCATTACATTAGAGGACTTACTTAAAGCAGTAAAAGCTACAAATAGAAGCAAAACACCCGGCATAGATGGGATACCGGTTGAACTATATCTTGAACTCTGGGACATTCTTGGACCAATATGGATGGACACTTTAAATTATGCTGTTGTAAAGGGTGCCTTTCACAGGGACTTGAACACAGCCCTGATCACAGTCATTCCTAAACCCGGTAGGGACCCCTTGGAGTGTGCCAATCACCGCCCAATATCTTTGATAAATGCTGATCTCAAAATATTTTCCGAAGTCTTGTCCAGAAGACTTGAGAAAGTTATAGGGGACATTATTATCCCGGATCAAACTGGTTTCATCAAGGGACGCGAAATTACCACCTGACAGTGGCCTGCTTTTTCTAGACGCTGAAAAGGCGTTTGATCACCTGGAATGGCCGTTCCTTTGGAGGACAATGAAAGAATTTAAATTTGGTGATATATTCATGAAAATTATTCAAACACTTTACGCCAATCCTTCAGCCCGAGTGTGTGTCGGGGGAGGTATGTCAGAGTTATTTGACATAATACGGGGCACGAGACAGGGGGACCCTCTGTCTCCCTTACCTTTTACATTGTCCATAGAACCCCTGGCACATGAAGGACTGAAATATTTGGTGTCTATTCCAATATGTAATGATGGTATTCAAGGACACAAATCTGTGTTCTAGAAAGAGTGGTCTGGAGTCGCAGAGGTCCCATAATATCAGCTTTAATGCAGCAGTTGGAAATCAAGTACAGAACTCTGGGGTTGTCTACGTTTCCCTACGTGCAACAGAGTTTGGGCTGGTTCATGAAGTCCAACTAACTATCTGTCCCTGCCCCAGCATATATTATACAGTGCAGTAAAACAAAAAACACAAGTAGAGGGTTGAGCTTGTTCTCCTGTGCAGCAGGGAGTTGTTCTTGCCTACGCGTCCCACCTGCTCGGGTGCCGTCTCCACCCGGTTTCAAGGTTGTTTCTGAAAATGAAGAGATAGAGACACAAAATACAGCCTTTTTCCCACACTCTGTGGTCGAAACTCGTCTGAATTGTTCTTCTTTCTCCGCCCGCACCCCTGTCTCGCCCCGCCCTGTGTGAGACACAATGTTTAAGCCTGAGCACACTTCTAAGTTCATAAGACAGAACTTTAATAAGCACAATGCATAACTTTAATAAGCACAATATATTCTTTACACACTTGATCAGAAACTCTTCCACAATCTCCCCTATTACAATTGGTTCAACATCACATTCAATATCACTTTATGCTGATGATACATTGGTTTATTTGGCAAATGTCCAGCGAACGCTTCCATGTGTCTTAACAACACTGGAGCATTTTGGATACCTTTTAGGATATAAGGTGAATCTTTCAAAATCTGCCCTTATGCTTATTAATACAGATAAAGATAAGGTATCTCTCCCAGCCAAGATTAATGTCATAAATGAGGTCCTATACCAGGGTGTTAAAATAAATACTTCCCCTATGTCTGTGGCGAAACTAAATTACTCAACAATTTTGAAAAAAATTGAGGAGGATATAAAGAGATGGAAACATTTGCCAAGCTCAGTACCTGCCCGTATTTCATTCATCAAAATGAACATTTTGCCCCGCATTAACTTTGTAAGCTCAATGATCCCACTTGCACCTCCAGTGGGATACTGGAAAGAATTGGAGTCCTTACTAAGAGGTTATGTGTGGAATGGTAAATGACCACAGTTAAAATGGTCAGCTCTTCAGGTTAGTAGAATGGATGGGGGAATGGCTTGTCCTAATTTCAAGTTATACCACTGGGCGTTTGTACTAAGAAGTTTCAGGTACTGGATAGATGAGGCCTATATTTCCGGATATAGGCCTCATGGAAAAATATAAAAGAAGAACTAATAGCACCTTTTAGATTAAAAGACTTTCCTCTCACAGGCGTGCATATCAAGAGATGTACTTTACACTATGGTCCAATTTTGACATACATGATTCAAGTGTTCAGGGCAGCAGAAAAATTCATAAACTTCAAAAACATATGGTGTAAATCATCCCCATTATGGAATAATAGTCACCTTTTGTCTGGGGGGAAACCTTTCATTAACAAACATTGGGAGGTTAAGGGCATCAACACACTGCAGGACATTAATGGGGCTGGTACAATACTTAATTTTCAAGAGTTGGCATCTCAATATAATATTGATAAACATTCTCTTTTATTTTATTTTAGAATAAGATCGGCCTGTAAGGCCTACAGGGTTCCTTGGGGGTCAGAGTTAAAGGAGCATCCCATTTTTAGCTGGATACAACATTCTCCAAAGCAAATAGTGTCATACCTCTATGATAGATTTAACTAGATTTAAGTATACATCCACACCAGGAATGAAAGCCTGGGATAGAGACATAACAGAGTCAGATGGCTGAGCGGTGAGGGAGTCGGGCTAGTAATCTGAAGGTTGCCAGTTCGATTCCCAGCCATGCCAAATGACGTTGTGTCCTTGGGCAAGGCACTTCACCCTACTTGCCTCGGGGGTAATGTCCCTGTACTTACTGTAAGTCGCTCTGGATAAGAGCGTCTGCTAAATGACTAAATGTAAATAACAGATTTGGGACAAGAATTAGACTGGGAAGCCATTTGGGACAACGTCTCTGGTGCCTCAAAAAATCCCCAATGGGTTGGGTATATCTGTATCTATATAACATGTTTCCTGATGTGTTTGGTTGTATGTCTTTGATATGGAAAGAAGAAAAAAATCCAAATAACCGTAGCAAAAGATGGCAGTCCAAAATAGAATGAAAATAATTTCTGTTTGCGCTTAATTTGAGCTGCATCATTCTCTATGACATTGACATTTTCTGAAGAGATGGACAATTTTGACAGCTTTGTAAGAGTCTCTCTCTAAATGCAACTTATGTACCTCTTGCTGTAGCATTTCACACAAATGACATTGTCCCCCATTGTCTTGGTTGTCATTTATGTCAGGAACAATCTCTGGTTCTGGTCCAGCTGCAGAATAAAGCTGTCTCTTTCTCACTGCACAATGGTACCGACCCTGTTTATCTGCTGCTCTCTTCGCAGATGCGGTTGGATCGGCTAACTCAGGTCCCAGGTGTTGTGAAGGAGCAAAGTCAGGGTGGTCGGGGTCAGGGTTCGGACAACCTGTATAATAAACATAAAGACATAGACCATTTAAGCATGTGCTCTTAAGTGACTATATTTTACCAAATGTTTTTATCAGAAATATTTATCTATCAAGCATTGCACAGTCAGTCGGTGAACAAGTTAAGAAAGCTTTATTGCTTGCGGCCGGCCCACAAGGAGACAAATACATCACAGTTTTCAACTTTTTGGACACTGGAGAGTTCAAGTTAGGCCTAACAAAGCAAGCTTTACAATGAACACTGCTGTTTGTTAGCCTGGGCCTAGACCTTAATTGTAGGAAATGTCCCCTCTGTAATGAAGGCTACAACATTTCATTTTAATGGAGAAGGGCAGTTCTTGTTTCATCCTTTAAAAACTGCACAGAACACAGTACCTTCAGTAGAACAGCAGACTTAGGACAAAAAGTGTGAAGTAAAAGCTTGTACTTTTTTTGTGTCAAGTGTAAACAAACACTTGATGAAACGTTAGTCAAAATTGAGTTTGCTTGCAGTACATAAAAAAAACGAAAACAAAAGTTTTCAGTTTGTTACAGCTCCTACTTTTGCCGTTACATTTACACATGTAACTTCACCTTCTACTGTGTCCAGTGGTGTAGTGGTAAAAATAGAGGTGGGTAAACTATGAATCTTATTATTTATTTATTTATTTACAGGGTCGTCAAGCAAGCACCGCCCCCGCCCCCCCCCCCCCCCCCCCCCCCCCTCATTTTTACGTTTCATTACGCCTATTTGGATGGAACCGGTAAGGTTGTCTTGTATCTGCATCATCGTATTTAAAAGAACGTTAATAATAGTAGGCTAGCCGTTTGTCCCTGTCTTAATGCAATGTTGTGCAAACCAAAACAACGTTTACATACGTGAATTGATCTTACTCTGTACTTGAGGCCTTTTGCGGGCATCTGTGGGAGTGGGAGCACTCGATGGTCTCTTCAAAAATCGCCTGATATCCATGGCTAATTAATCCATTCCGAACAGGTAGACTAATCCACAACGTGTATGTGTGTAGCTACATAGGCCTACTTCGTGGATCCTGATTGATGTCGCCGCAGCAACGCATTGATTGGAGGGTCGCTCACAGACCGAGGTTAAGTTAGTTTCATATTCGACGTTCGACATTCGTCTCACATTCAGAAGACGCTACTTTGGACGCTGCACAGCGTCGAGTTAGGGACCGGGTGAAAATTACCCATACAATTTTGAAAAATTATGACTTTTATAATATTTTTATGGATATAAAAACCAAACTGTCACCGGATGATTCTAATAATGTCTGGCCTACTTCCACACCCTTTATTTTTTCAATAAAGTTTTGAATAAAATTACAATTAATCGCTAATCTATGAAAATAGCATGGAATCCTCGCTAATCTCAATATATTTTTCAAATTTGTATCAATAAATCTCAAATATACACCAGATTATTCTAATAACGTCTGGCCTACTTCCACACCCTTTACTTTTTCAATAAAACTTTTTTTTAAATGATAGAAAATCGCTAATCTCTGAAAATAGCATGAAATCCTTGCTAATCTCAATATCTTTTTCAGACTTGTTTCAAAAAATCTCAAATGCACACCAGATTATTCTAATAATGTCTGGCCTACTTCCACATCCTTTACGTTTTCAATAAAACTTTTTTTTAAATGATAGAAAATCGCTAATGTCTGAAAATAGCATGAAAACCTTGCTAATCTCAATATCTTTTTCAAACTTGTGTCAAGAAATCTCAAATATACACCAGATTATTCTAATAATGTCTGGCCTACTTCCACACCCTTTACTTTTTCAATAAAAGTTTGAATAAAATTCCAATTAATCGCTAATCTCTGAAAATAGCATGAAATCCTCGCTAATCTCAATATCTTTTTCAAACTTGTGTCAAAAAATCTCAAATACACACCAGATTATTCTAATAATGTCTGGCCTACTTCCACACCCTTTACTTTTTCAATTATGTTTTAATAAAATTCCAATTAATCGCTAATCTCTGAAAATAGCATGAAATCCTTGCTAATCTCAATATCTTTTTCAGACTTGTTTCAAAAATCTCAAATGCACACCAGATTATTCTAATAATGTCTGGCCTACTTCCACATCCTTTACGTTTTCAATAAAACTTTTTTTTAAATGATAGAAAATCGCTAATCTCTGAAAATAGCATGAAAACCTTGCTAATCTCAATATCTTTTTCAAACTTGTGTCAAGAAATTTCAAATATCCACCAGATTATTCTAATAATGTCTGGCCTACTTTCACACCCTTTACTTTTCCAATAAAGTTTTGAATAAAATTCCAATTAATCGCTAATCTCTGAAAATAGCATGAAATCCTCGCTAATCTCAATATCTTTTTCAAACTTGTGTCAAAAAATCTCAAATACACACCAGATTATTCTAATAATGTCTGGCCTACTTCCACACCCTTTACTTTTTCAATTATTTTTTTAAAAATTATAGAAAATCGCTAATCTCTGAAAATAGCATGAAATCCTTGCTAATCTCAATATATTTTTCAAATTTGTGTCAAGAAATCTCAAATATACAACATATTATTCTAATAATGTCTGGCCTACTTCCACACCCTTTACGTTTTCAATAAAGTTTTGAATAAAATTCCAATTAATCGCTAATCTCTGAAAATAGCATGAAATCCTCGCTAATCTCAATATCTTTTTCAAACTTGTGTCAAAAAATCTCAAATATACACCATATTATTCTAATAATGTCTGGCCTACTTTCACACCCTTTACTTTTTCAATAAAACTTTTTTTTAAATGATAGAAAATCGCTAATCTCTGAAAATAGCATGAAATCCTTGCTAATCTCAATATCTTTTTCAGACTTGTTTCAAAAAATCTCAAATGCACACCAGATTATTCTAATAATGTCTGGCCTACTTCCACACCCTTTACGTTTTCAATAAAAAAAAATTTAATGATAGAAAATCGCTAATCTCTGAAAATAGCATGAAAACCTTGCTAATCTCAATATCTTTTTCAAATTTGTGTCAATAAATCTCAAATGCACACCAGATTATTCTAATAATGTCTGGCCTACTTCCACACCCTTTACTTTTCCACTAAAGTTTTGAATAAAATTCAAATTAATCGCTAATCTCTGAAAATAGCATGAAATCCTTGCTAATCTCAATATATTTTTCAAATTTGTGTCAAGAAATCTCAAATATACAACATATTATTCTAATAATGTCTGGCCTACTTCCACACCCTTTACGTTTTCAATAAAGTTTTGAATAAAATTCCAATTAATCGCTAATCTCTGAAAATAGCATGAAATCCTCGCTAATCTCAATATCTTTTTCAAACTTGTGTCAAAAAATCTCAAATATACACCATATTATTCTAATAATGTCTGGCCTACTTTCACACCCTTTACTTTTTCAATAAAACTTTTTTTTAAATGATAGAAAATCGCTAATCTCTGAAAATAGCATGAAATCCTTGCTAATCTCAATATCTTTTTCAGACTTGTTTCAAAAAATCTCAAATGCACACCAGATTATTCTAATAATGTCTGGCCTACTTCCACACCCTTTACGTTTTCAATAAAAAAAAAAATTTAATGATAAAAAATCGCTAATCTCTGAAAATAGCATGAAAACCTTGCTAATCTCAATATATTTTTCAAACTTGTGTCAAGAAATCTCAAATATACACCATATTATTCTAATAATGTCTGGCCTACTTCCACAACCTTTACTTTTCCAATAAAGTTTTGAATAAAATTCCAATTAATCGCTAATCTCTGAAAATAGCATGTAATCCTCGCTAATCTCAATATATTTTTCAAACTTGTTTCAAAAAATCTCAAATACACACCAGATTATTCTAATAATGTCTGGCCTACTTCCACACCCTTTACTTTTTCAATTATGTTTTAAAAAAATGATAGAAAATCGCTAATCTCTGAAAATAGCATGAAATCCTTGCTAATCTCAATATATTTTTCAAATTTGTGTCAAGAAATCTCAAATATACACCATATTATTCTAATAATGTCTGGCCTACTTCCACACCCTTTACTTTTCCAATAAAGTTTTGAATAAAATTCCAATTAATCGCTAATCTCTGAAAATAGCATGAAATCCTCACTAATCTCAATATCTTTTTCAAACTTGTTTCAAAAAATCTCAAATGCACACCAGATTATTCTAATAATGTCTGGCCTACTTCCACACCCTTTAAGTTTTCAATAAAACTTTTTTTTAAGTGATAGAAAATCGCTAATCTCTGAAAATAGCATGAAAACCTTGCTAATCTCAATATATTTTTCAAACTTGTGTCAAGAAATCTCAAATACACACCAGATTATTCTAATAATATCTGGCCTACTTCCACACCCTTTACTTTTTCAATTATGTTTTTAAAAAATGATAGAAAATCGCTAATCTCTGAAAATAGCATGAAATCCTTGCTAATCTCAGCTAGTCATGAGACGTGAACATATATGAATAGACTATACCAGGATTCTCCAACCCTGTTTCTGAAGAGCTACCTGCCTGTAGGTTTCAGCTCCAACACTAATCTAGCACGCCTGATTCTAATTATTATCTGGTTGATCAGGTAACTAGTAGCCTGGCTGCCAGCCCAATTTATCCCCGCCCACAAAATAATTTGGTCGGGAAGTTGGGTCTGGGGAGTCTTGGTTGGGGAACAACTATGTCCGAACAGAAGCTGTTCGGACCAATGAAATTGTCAGGGCGGGCTTTATACGATGATGGACAGATGATCAACAGTAACGTAATCAACCACGTCACCAAAGAGCGCTTTGGTTGAATTCGTTTTCAACAAACATGGCTACCGCTGGAGAGCTGGGATGTTATGATTCTGCCATCGAGTCTGTTTTAGAAGACATCGACAGCGCATTAATTTTGAAAGAGGAACAGAGAAACGCAATCAAGGCATTTGTCGATGGAAAATATGTTTTTGCCGTCCTTCCTACGGGGTTTGGTAAAAGTTAACATACTACGTTGCTCTGATTGGTTGTAGGTCTATCCAATTGAGCGAAGAGGCATTTGTTTTCCGGGTTCGGTTGAAACACGCCCCATAGTCACAGCCCAACGGAGAGTTCTCAGACTCATATTCTGACTAGAATTATGAGTATGACAAGAACAGGTTTGGAGACCCGGACTACATCTGGTAGGTAGCAAAATGTATAGGCTACTGTGGTGACACAACGTCCTATTTTCCCCAGATGTCCTCTTGATGTGGAACTAGGGTCAGTCAGAATTCTATTGATGGTATTGTTTTTAATCTAAGACTCTGGACCGCATAGAAGTTGAATACCCCTGATCTAAAAAAAAATCCCTCTTATTTCTCTGGTTTCCTATTGAATTGTAGGTGGACCAGAGTCCTTGGATCATGACTACCTGGCCTGACAACACCAAGCTGACCTTGTCCAAAGCCACTGTCACAGCCCACATGGTGGACTTGTCTACCTGGTGTCCAACCCGGATTCAGCCTGAAGAAAGGACACAGTTCACCTATGTTTATTGAGCTGCTGGTCTTTTGAACATGCAAAATTTTATTAAAGTGACTTTAAAGGTAATCCAATCTGATCTCACCAGCAGAAGCAGAAGACAACACCTCGTAGTCCGACTACTATTTGATTGATATTTGATATGTCAGCAACATTAGATCAGAGGAATGTGCCCATATTGTGTACAAGCTTTTACCTTTACATCTCATGTTCTAGGGATAAGTAGTTATTAGAGGGGGCAGGTATCAATGTAATGTTTTATGTGAAGCTATTAAATGAATCCAAAGTCACATATTGTACGAATTATAATCGCTTTTTTTTATAAAGTTTGTTTGCAATACACCATCTCCATTGTGTTTATTTCATTGGATTCATAAAATTGATCATATCTTCATTTATCTTACTAGCTAATGGATTGTACTGTGGCCTGTAATTATTTTGGCTGTCTATTCTCTTGCTGCGGGTTCTCCATTGCATCATCACTGTGGGGATGAGATGGGTTGTCCATGATGGCCATCAGCTACTCTCATCCTTCTTCTCCAAGCTGTCCAGCATGATCCCCAGCAGAGAACTCACCTTTGATGAAGTATCTTGTTCGTCTTCATCAACAGAGACTAAGTTCAGTTCTGTTTTTTTATGTGACTAAAGTATTATTGATCTGCAGATTGGGAGAGAAAACAGACCTCTGACAATAAATGATGGCAAAACACCAGGCTTAGGTCTCAATCGTGTCTCCCATCTTCAAAGGTCGGAGGATCATGTTTTATAGGGCCAAATAAAGTCAACATAGCTGATAGTCAGGTATTAATGGTGTTACAACAGTCACAGAGAAAGATTCACAGCTCCCAGCCCATGACCACTCAGGGCAGAGAGAGATCATAGGTGGCGCTCTCCCCGTCATCACAAGGGACGTTTACCCAGTACTTTCTTGTGATCCTGAACATCTATTCAACCTGACTACACACAATCTACTGACATGAGAGCATACTAACTTAGTATCCAATGACATTTCCTATTGATTTGTGAAAGTTCTATTGATTAGTGAATAACTTAAGTACATGGGAAATCCCATACATGCATGTACAGTGAGACAGACACAGTGATGCAACATGTGTCCAAATTGGACTGTAATTGGAATGCTTAATAACACCCATTGGAAATGCCCTAGGAATTAATGACTGCATCTTTTGTTATGAACTGCATCATTTCAACATATTTGAGAAATAATAAAACACAATGCCTGCCTTTTCCCTCCCACGTGAACAACATGTGGCCTATAGGAGTTGGTTTTGGATTGTGTTGGACAGTTTAGCATCTATTAATAGCTCCAAGAGGAAAGTTTAGTAGTTTTATTACAAATAATTGAAAGCTTAATGTATGCCAGTAGGCCTAGTGCTTCAATGTATTGGGTGGTATAGTCTCATACATTTTTTGTGCGTATGTGAACTATGTGAGATGTCTTCTAAATCACTCGGAGCCGGTCAGTTGTTAACATCCAGTTTTACTTCTGCATTTACAATTGGAAAAACGTGTGAATGTAGACGGACAACCTTGTAGAAAATCCTCCGTTGCTATGAGGAAATCCCCACAATGCCACGCTATAGCTACTCGGACCAGCTACATTTACATTTACATTTAGTCATTTAGCAGACGCTCTTATCCAGAGCGACTTACAGTAAGTACAGGGACATTCCCCCCGAAGCAAGTAGGGTGAAGTGCCTTGCCCAAGGACACAGCGTCATTTGGCACGGCCGGGGAATCGAACTGGCTACCTTCAGATTACTAGCCCGACTCCCTCACCGCTCAGCCACCTGACTCCCTACATATTTGAACAGTAGATGGCGTAGTGCTGCCAATTTAGTGGAATTTAATCTGAACCCAAATATGTTACACGTACAATACATTCATAACAATTAGGACAATGATTACGTTTTTTGGGGTCTCAAAACATCCAACTTAATCAATTTTCAAAATCAATGTTGAACTAAACCAAACGTCAACAGATTGCAAAGTCTACAATGGCCGCAGTGGGCAACGCTCTTAGCATAGAAAATGTTACGCCTTTGCAAACAGAATTTACGTAGCCTGCCTACTCCCGCCCACATGATAGTCATTAGCATACATTGTTGATATCCAGAATTCAATTCTGGATATCAAGAATTCGAATTGTTGATATCCAGAATTGAATTGTTGATATCCAAAATTCGAATTGTTGATATCCAAAATGCAATTCTTGATATCCAAAATGTGAATAGTTGATATCCAAAATGCAATTGTTGATATCCAAAATTCGAATTGTTGATATCCAAAATGCAATTCTTGATATCCAAAATTCGAATTCTTGATATCCAAAATGCAATTGTTGATATCAACAATTCAAATTTTGGATATCAAGAATTCATTGGTTAAATGATAAAACGGCTTGCCATACAGTAGGCTATTTAATTCATGTTTCATCAAAATATAAGTTATGTTGTGCTGCACTTGAGAGCCTATACGATTTGTATGTCGTGCTACTCGTAAAGTCCGAATGATTGTCTCAAGAAAATAGACGTACTTTGGAGCTGCACTTGAAAAACGATGTTGATGTCGATGTTGTGCTACACTGTCCTATTATCGGAATGAGGGTAATATGTGAATTATGTTGTAGTTACGACTGCTGTTATGTCACTGTCTGGTAAAAGCGAGCATCCTTCTTTGTATTCATTTGTACGAATCACTTTTAGTAGAACTATTCACTTCTGATTCTTGATTACGTTGTAGGCTACTTGCTGTTATAGGTATACTTACTAAATGCACTATATGCCAATTAATTAGCATATAATCGTCTGGTAAATGAGTATAGCTACATTATTTTACAAATGTAGGCTATATAAAAAGGCCCCTGCTCACAGGTCCCTCCTACCAGAATTCAACTTCTATTTCCCTCTCAGTAAACTACTTGCCACACAACTGTTTTGTGTTTACAATCATATCCATTTTATAGATCCTGCTTCCCACAGCCTAGTTTGTGTCTTCTAACTTGCAATGTACAGTGCTTGGTTTTAGTACCTGATAGGCCAAGCCTGGACCTTCCCTTTGTGAATGGCTAGTGAAAAACATCTAATAAATGATGACATTTTGATTGGTTCCATCACATTTATTTTAAACAAAAAACTATAATGATATATTTAACAAAAAAGGTAGAAAAAAAGAAAGAAAGTGATCATTTAAATAAGAGTTTTAACAAGTTTGAGGCTTGATCATGAAAACAGGTCAGGGATGTTTACGGCAGGCAGCACAGACATATTCCTCTCAGTTGGATTTTAGCACAACAGTGATGGAACCTTCTGAGGCAGCTGTCACAGCCAACCTGAGATTTTGGATAAACATTAAGATTAATTTGTGGAATGATAATGAATGATCAAACATTAGGAATGGCAAAGACTGTCACTGTCACCTATAATAACATTACCATTTATACAAAGAAATACCAATGCTTCATTATAAATGTGTCTAGTAGTGAAAAAAGTATTGTATTCAATACCAGTTGACAAGCTATTACCCAGTTAGTGTCGCCATCCAGATTGTCCACATCCCCGCATTGTTGGGGTGTGTCAGATCTTATAGCCCCAAGATATGGGGGGGGGGGAGGATTTCGGTAGGTATAAAAAACAGTGTTGCCAAAATCCTACTCCCCTTCTAACTTTTACATTTATGCAACTAGTATCAAAAGCTTTTTATGGCACACTCAACCGGCATGAGAAGACACCAAAATAATTTTTGGGGGGTGTCAGATCTTATCGTCCCAAGATATGAGGGGGGGGGAGGATTTCGGCAGGTATGAAAAACAGTGTTGCCAAAATCCTACTCCCCTTCTAACTTTTACATTTATGCAACTAGTATCAAAAGTATTCTGGTAGGAGGGACCTGTGAGCAGGGGCCTTTTTATATAGCCTACATTTGTAAAATAATGTAGCTATACTCATTTACCAGACGATTATATGCTAATTAATTGGCATATAGTGCATTTAGTAAGTATACCTATAACAGCAAGTAGCCTACAACGTAATCAAGAATCAGAAGTGAATAGTTCTACTAAAAGTGATTCGTACAAATGAATACAAAGAAGGATGTTCGCTTTTACCAGACAGTGACATAACAGCAGTCGCAACTACAACATAATTCACATATTACCCTCATTCCGATAATAGGACAGTGTAGCACAACATCGACATCAACATCGTTTTTCAAGTGCAGCTCCAAAGTACGTCTATTTTCTTGAGACAATCATTCGGACTTTACGAGTAGCACGACATACAAATCGTATAGGCTCTCAAGTGCAGCACAACATAACTTATATTTTGATGAAACATGAATTAAATAGCCTCCTGACAGTTTCCTCAAAGCCTAAGACGAGGGAACCTAGGCTTGTAAAAATCGCCTCGGTTCGTCAAACTACAACTAATACGCTAGGTAGGCAGTGCGCGTTCACGCGTAGGGGAGTGGGATTCTGCGGGGGAGTGAGAATTCGGTCCAACACCGGCCCTAGCACATTTGGCGCTCTAGGCGAGCTTCACTCGTGGCGCCCGCGCACCCCCCTGCACTGGGGGTGCAGTGAACTTTTCTGGGGGGTATCATGATTACAGAAAGGGATTGTATTATTTTTTTATATTGATACCATTTTTGAGACTGCTTAACGATCCGAGTGTTAATCAGGAACGGAGCCAGTTGTAAACATTAGGAGCTTTTCCCCAACCTAGGACGTATGGGTTTGATGTGACGCAAGATAGGGACTTCTACAGTTAATGCGAGCGTGCATTGTGCGCGTGCCATTAACCATTATTGGCCATTATTTGACCGCAAAAGTTTTGAGATTTATGTAAAATAAACAGATGTTTTTCAATTGGTAAAACCTTGTTTAGCGATGCCATCACTCCGGCCCTGCTCCCATCCATCCTCCTGACGCGTATCGTTACGGTAGGGCCGACCGTCCCAGCTATTGGTAGCCGATCTGGGCGAACTTTTTGGAAAAGACGGGCTATGGACCCAACCAACTGTATTTGGGAGGGGAGAACTCCCTCACATGGTACAACCCATGCAGAGGCTGAGGTGTCTTTTTTTTTTTTTTTTTTGGCTGGATGCATTTTTTTGCGCCCCCCTCTGAGTGGCGCCCTAGGCGACCGCCTATACCGCCTGTAGGAAAGACCGCCCCTGGTGTGCTGACATGGGCCGATTGCGGCCGAGAACTGGCATATTTCGACCAAATTATGGAGTTATCTGGACCAGTTTATTTGAGTGTTGGGAGTTGTGGGTTGGGCTTGTTCTGTTCTGTAGGGCCTATTTCAATAAAAAAAAAATAAGGATAATTTTTGAGTGTATCTATTCTTGATATACGTATCATGTATCATATGTTGCACAAAATTTGAAAAACAACACAATTTGAATTGGCCGCGGGAATATAGGATACTCGCGCACCCATCCAGCGCCTGTGTGTGAGAGGCGCTCACATTTTTCAACTGTCATTCTGTTAACAGTCATTAGAGGAAGCAGTTCGTTGTCAGGTAAGGCTGTTTAAATAGAAAAATACACTATATGATACTTTTCGGGATATTTAATATTACAATAATAATGTGTTGCTAAGTCTAGCTTACGTTAGATAATGTTTATGATATTTAGCTTACTAGTAATAGTAACCTAGCTAGCCTAGTCTAATGATGTGTTGCAGCTAGCTAGCTACAATGTGTCAGGTTTGGATGGACTTGTTACAATAGCCTACCACCATCCTCTAATAGAGAGATATCAATAGTTGTATTCATTATACAGCTTGAAACGTTCTTACTTTGCTTCATTTTGAGATGCAGCTTTTTAGTCGACATGTTACAGAAGCGGGTGAAAACTCGATAGCCACTTGTACAGTACCCAGCTAACACAGTTACGTTGCCGCAACGTCATTCGATGACCAAACATACGTTCCAACGCCAAAGACGTTGCGGCAACGTGGGAAGTGAAAGACGCCATGAGGTAACGGCAACGTCACAAAATCACGTTGCCAGTCCGTAACCGCGACATCGTGGCAACGTTATTTTCCGACGTTGCCAGTCTGTAACCACGACCTCCTAGCAACGTACTATTTCCGACGTTGCCAGTCCGTAACCGCGACCTCCTAGCAACGTCATTTAGTGACGTTGCCAGTCCGTAACTGCAACGTTAACTAAGTAACCTATAATTCTCAATTCTACTGCTTATATTGGGGCGGTTCATATGCAGACCTCATTTGCCCAAAATGCTACTTGTTCTTGTATAATAGGCTACATGGTAGCCAACTTTAGGAGGACTATGTTTGTGTGATGTGTAGCCTAACTCGAGCTAATCATAAACAAGGCAGCATTTCCATGTAACATTGTCATTTTATTTCAAACAAAGTGCCAAACAGTGAATTAAAATCTTATGCCAGTCCCTGCTACAGGTCCTGTCTGTTGGCCCTGACAATGAAGCACAAAATAAGTTAGTGTTCTATCAACATAATTGCACGTGTAAAAAGGGGCTATACAAGTCATAAAAAAATCACATCTAGTCCGTGGCCTTGTCCGTGGCCTTGTTGAAGAGGCCAGTAGCAGATGGAAAGAAACTGTTCTTATGCGTCGCACGTGTGATTCTGAACATTCCAACCGACTATTTTCCGATAGACAAAAACTATATGACAAACGCTATAGTATGGCTTCAAATTTACAATTAGTAGGCTAACAAGTAACACTAGCAGGTAGTAGCATTGCTACGAGTATAATGCTAGGTTGCTAGGTAACGGAAGCTAATTAAAGCTACCTAGCTGCCGTTTTGGACAAATAACTGGTGGAAGCGTCGGAAATATTTAGAACTCACGCATCTGAAGGTTAAAACGAATAAACGTATCCAAAAACAGATGTCATGTACAAATGGGAAAAATTAGTGACATGATACTTTTATAGACGCCATTGCTGTGCATGCCATGACCGACTGTGATCAAAACGTGATCAGCCACGCTAGCTCCACAGTCTTTGAAAATTCCGGGCTAAATAAACTATTTTGGGACAAGGTTTTCTAACAGTTCTGAACGTTTATTTTCACTGATTCTTTTGTGGGTGATTTGTGAAACGCTAAACTTTGATAACATGTAGGCCTATGCATTTTCAGTATTTCAACATAACTTTCTGGAGGGTTTAACCTCTAGCTACTGTAGCTAGCGAAATCCTAACGTAAACAATGTGAATCTATAAACAGGCTAAATAGCCTCAATTTCAAACATATACGTAATAGCATGCCCCATCCAATTTCTGAAAATATGTTTATATATTTAAAACTATTTCTGTAAAGAAACTCACCTTTGAAGTAGCTAATTTCCAGTTGAAATCCAATGCGTACAAGACGGTTGAACCCCTGCAAAATCTCTTCTGAAACCCCAGTTTCAGCGATGCGTTGAAATGGGCATGCGCAAAGTTGTTGCTCAGGGGCAGACTGAGGGGCAGGTTTGCTAAGGAAGAATTGTAATATTCTGTGATGACTTGTCTTTGGAAATGAAACTCTTAAGAGTCGCTTACCTTTTGGTCACATTTAACAATTTTGTATTACAAAATTATTGGAGCACAAATTTGCATTGTGTGTCATACAGCTTTGGTGTGCTATACAAAGAATGTTTGCTTAATCATGTTACACATCACACATTGATTGCTTTTGTACATGTTTATAGTAAAGAATGAAAGACTAAATTATATTCCAAATTCAGTCTTTTATTTATTAAAGCTATGTTTCTGCATATGAGAAAATTGATGACCAATGACATGCTGGGGCTGAGCTGCACATGAATTACATGCATTGTCTACATTTATACGTGCTGGGTGCAACATTTAATATTGTGTGTGATTGAAATTCATGTAGACTATGGCTACATTGCAAAAGTGTCAGAACTGAGAGCAGTCCAGTGTGATCTCTCCATCTCTGGATAGACCACTATATTGCACTCGAGATCCGGCTGTCCTGCGACCAAAGAGCGACTTAACGGCAACTTAACCCATGGTACCAAAATTAATGTATCCAGCCGACCAAGGTACAACGTCACAGCAACGTTGTCCACGGGACCAAAAAATAACGTAACCAGCCGACCAAGGAACGACGTCGCGGCAACGTTGTCCACGGGTCTAAAAATAAGGTAACCAGCCGACCAAGGTACAACGTCGCGGCAACGTTGTCCATGGGACAAAAACATAACGTAACCAGCCGACCAAGGTACAACATCGCGGCAACGTTGCCCACGGGTCTAAAAATAACGTAACCAGCCGACCAAGGTACAACGTTGCGGCAACGTTGTCCATGGGAACAAAAAATAATGTAACCAGCCGACCAAGGTACGACGCCGCGGCAACGTTGTCCACGAGTCTAAAAATAACGTAACCAGCCGACCAAGGTACGACGTCGCGGCAACGTTGTCCATGGGACCAACTGGCAACATTCCCTTTATAACGTTGCTACGACGTTGCCAGAAGGTAACGTCGCGGGTTACCAACTGAGCACTTACTGGCAACGTTGCCACAACGTCATGTGTTAGCTGGGAGTACACTTTAACACAAGAAACGTTCAATACTCATTCAAGTAAGCGGATCGTACGCTTATTTGAGTGAGTATTGAATAAAGCAGCGGATGAAAACGATCTGTATTCGTTGTACAATCTGTTGGTAGCCATAATCGCCTCTGACTTGATGCTGGTTACAAAACTGCTCGAGAACGTCCTCTCGAGCAGGAGATTCCCGCTCAAGTCAGGGGCGCCCACTTTAAAAGGTAATTTATGTTCACATCAGAAGGAGTAGCCTATGGAAGATTATTCCTGTCAAAATTCAAACAATAAATGACATTCTCAAATGATAAATTAAATG
Organism: Thaleichthys pacificus; assembly: GCA_023658055.1. Classification (NCBI taxonomy): domain Eukaryota; kingdom Metazoa; phylum Chordata; class Actinopteri; order Osmeriformes; family Osmeridae; genus Thaleichthys; species Thaleichthys pacificus. Next base: position 15,709,069 of record CM042862.1, on the reverse strand, counting down.
CTTAAACGTGTTACTAATTGTCTATGTGTTTAACTTCTAGGCCCAACACAATTGACCACAGAAACAGCCTCAGGAATCAAACGGAGCAGTCGTTTTTGTTGTAAGTCAACAGAAGTAGAAAAATATCAGCTCATTTAGCAATATTTAATTCTAAAGTGTATTTTGGTCAATCCATTTATTTTCTTCATGTGTTTAACCCCTAGGCCCAACTCAATCGGCAAAGGAACCTTGTAGGCTACTGTAAGTTCATAATGTTTATGTTTTTTCAATGTTTTGCCCAAGACTGGTGCTCTGAAGTTCATCTGCACATCTGGACTTTTTAGTTGTCACAAATGTAATCTCCTTTACCATCTGTAGTCTACCCTTTGGCCATAATGACTGAGCGTTATTCTGAATACGTTAAGTCATCAAATCTGCGAAGAAAGTCAACAGCCACAGTCAAGACACGTTTAGAATCATACTTTACAGATAGTCTTACATCTGTAGATGAAGTTAATGATCCTGTTGAAAGTGCTTATCCTGATTGTGTTGAACAAGTTGCTGAGTGTGATGAAGTGGAAAATGATGATCATAGTGGTCAGGATTTGGAGGAGATGGTCACTGAGTGCACAGCAGAGGCCTATCCTGAGACAGTGGGTGACTTTGAAAATGTGGTTGAGAGCGATGATGAAATTCAACAGCCAACTCTAATTTCTAGCTTGATGAACTGGGCTGTGGAGTACAGTATCACTTTAGTTGCATTGACTGCCTTGTTGTCAGTGTTAAGGCATCACCACCCATCACTACCTAAGGATGCAAAAACACTCCTCCATACTAATAGAAATTACTTAATCAAACAAGTTGCAGGTGGTGCATACTTTTACTTTGGGATTGTAAATGCTCTGTCACGTTTCTTGAATAATACTTGGTTGAAAATTCCACACAATCAAACTACAATACAATTTTGATGGGCTGCCTCTTTACAAGAGTTCATGTATCCAGTTGTGGGCAATTTTGATGTTAGTGCAAGGATTAAAAAAAACCTTGCTTGATTGCTTTGTTTGGTGGCAAATCAAAACCTCTTACTCTGGGAGAATACTTGAGAGATCTAGTGACAGAGATACAAATCTTAGCAGCTGGCTTTACGTTTAAAGGAAAAACACTGTTTATAAAAATAACATCAGTGATGTGTGATGCTCCTGCACGAGCATACATAAAAGCCATAAAATATCACACTGGATATGCAGGCTGTGATAAGTGCACATTACATGGGGTTCATGTAGATGGTAGAATGACTTTTCCAGACAGCACAAGCCCTGTTAGAACTGATGAAAGTTTCAGACTTCAAATGGATGAGGAACATCACAGAGACATCTCCCCTCTTACTGAAACTGGAAGTGGAATGGTTTCTATGTTTCCCCATGATTACATGCACCTTGTCTGCCTTGGAGTCACAAGGAAGCTCCTAGAGCTGTGGGCAGGAAGCAACGGCCGTCTTAAGTGCCGCTTGCCATCAAAAAAAGTGAGTCAGTTGTCAGAAACACTTTTGTCATTCAAATGTCACATGCCTACAGAATTTGCCAGAAAGCCCAGGGGTCTCATTTATAAAACTGTGCGTAGGATTGTTACTAAAAGTGTATGTGCGCCCAAAAGCCTAGAATGGCGTACGCCCCCAAAAAAATCTGATTTATAAAACCGTGCGTACGCACACCTGTAAGCAATGTTCCCTTTATAAATCACAGACTACCCATAAGTGTGCGTACGTGAATCTGCATTTTACCTCGCCCTAAACACGCCCATTTTTGACCATAAATGGTCATTGCAAAGCACCTCATGAATGACCCTGGCATGCGATTCTTCTTTATGGTGAATCATGGCGCATGACAACTTCTCAGACACTGTTAGCCTATTGGCGGAGGCTCGAAAACCACATTATTTGGTGGCCGGTGGATCACCAATAAAAAAACAGTGCGAGTGGCGTCAACTGTGCCAGTGATACCGCGAGTCGAGATACAATTTTGAAAACAAAAGCGTTTTGTTATTGAACAGTAGTCTATTGAAGTCTGGACTGATAACGAGGACGTAGAGTGTAGCGATTGCGCGGGAGCTTAGCGACTGTATTTCCAGTTTTTGACATATGATGATATATGCACAGTATTAAAGAAATATATTTAGTTATACAATGTGTTCTGCAGTTATCTAAAGGTAGGATATGTGATGTTATCCTGTATTCCATGCAGTCGGGCTCGGGCATCTCCCCCTCCTACATCCCGTAGTGGACAATCTGATGGTGAGACATACAGCGCTGAATTTTTATTTAAAATTTGAGTTGGATTGTACAAGGTGTTTATGGAACAATTATCACTCAGTACAAGCGCAAATAACTCTGCTGGATTTAATCTTCATGATAATGATGAAATCGAGTGAAAAAAACGTGTGTGGGGAAATCAAAATATATTAATATTACGAGTAATGTTCTTCCCACATTCACTTTCTGCAGTCTGACTACAGTACGGTCATCTGCGTCGCCAATTCCAACTGTTTCCAAAATGTGCGTAGGCCTACGGGAGGGTCAGAGTTTACGTGGAGGACCGCACATTCTCCCGTCAAGTTTGTTTTTTATAAATCACAACCTTTGCGTGGAAAGTGGCGTACGCACATTTTCAGCCCCGTTTTGTGCGTACGCAAGCTTTATAAATGAGACCCCAGATCTGTTGAAGAGAGACATAGATGGAAGGCAACTGAATATAGACAATTTTTATTGTATACTGGGCCGGTTGCACTAGTTGATGTTGTTAGCGCACCAGTTTACAACAACTTCATGCTGCTCTATGTTTCCATACCCATATTGGCATGTCCAAAACTGTGTGTGGAGTTCTGCGATTTTGCAAAAACTTTGCTTGTATCTTTTGTACAACACTTTGGACAGCTTTATGGCAGGGAGAATCTTGTGTACAATGTGCACGGCCTTATTCATCTCAGTGATGACGTTAAAGAACATGGCCAGTGTTTGGACAACATTTCTGGGTTTCCCTTTGAGAACTACCTTGGTCAAATAAAGAAAATGATTCGCAGCCCTCAGTTTCCAGATGCGCAAGTTGTAAGGCGAATGTCAGAGTTTGAAAATGCAGATTGTAGTGCAGATACACCAAATGAAACCAAACTCAGAAAGCCACACAGTGAGGGTCCACTGCCATTACACATCACATATCCAGTCCTGCAGTACAAAGAAATACATCTTTCGCACCTTTGTGTCAAGGTGTTCACAGGAGATAACTGTATATGTTATAATGGTATGGTAGGCATTGTCCAGAATATCATTGTGGTTGATGGGGATCCATATTTGGTGTATAATGAGTTTAATAATTGTTCAAGTTTCTTTGACTACCCGATAAATTCATGCCAGTTGGGAGTGTTCCTTCTCAAAGACTTGTCCCAGGAACTAAAATGCATTAGGATGGATGAGACTGTGACCAAGTATGTACTACTTCCATTCAGGAACACATTTGTAGGCATGCCATTGCTCCATTTGTCATGAATGGGAGCTGAGTGTTGTGTTGTGTTGGGGCTAAGTATAAAACCTGAATTATTTTTGTGCTGAACAAAATGTCTAGCATAGAGTATCAAAAGATGTTGTACATAAAGTTAGCATAGGTAAAAGTTTATACTTTTTCTGAAACTTTTCTACAATCATATATGTTAGTTTTTTTTAAATCATTTGGCATGTAAAACAAAATGTGTGTTAACTGTTTAATGTTCTTTGCACCTGCATTTAACCAATGAAAATAAATTGTTATACCATGGTCTAGGTCAGGGGTGGGCAATTAATCTTTACAAGGGGCCTGAGAAACCTGAAATGTGTTGGAGGGCTGCATCAACGATAACTTGAACTTAATTCTGCTTTTCATTCATTTTCTCAGTGAAGTATATATTTTCATTAGCTGCTACTGGTTATCAGAAGAATAAGGATATTCTGTAAATATTTATATAAATATATGAAATTGTGGTGTAGGTCAAATAGGAAAAGACTATAGAAGTAATACACAGTAAAAACAAAAACAATCATTACATCAGTGTTTCATTTTATTTCTAACTAGTTAATCTACACAAACACTGAAAAGTTGTTTTGCAGTAGGCTATGTTAAAGATATGCAATTGATCAACTTTATACAAAAAGCAATACATGCTTTTTTCAGTTAATTTTGTTCAGTGAAAGAAATTCAGTGGGCTTGAACAAGTGCATCGAAATCTGGCTTAATGTCTGAGGTGGATATGCGAAGGACAGCTGACAGGTGATCATAAGGGTCTGCAGCTTAACTAGCAAACTATCAGTGGCCCGCACCCACTGAATCAGTCAAGTTCTTGTATTTGTCTGCGTGTTTAGTCCCTTAGTGCCGATTCAAATTGTAATCCTTCAACATAGCGACCTGTTCACCACAAACTAAGAACACAGCTTTGCCTTTGACTTCAGTAAACAGATACTTTGAAGTAATTAACACTTACTTGATCCACAAATACGTTTAGCTGTAGTAGGACCTTATTCTGTAGACTAATTCCTTTTCTGTTCATAGACAATGTACCATATTGTTGACTTTTTGGACACGGGAGACACAGAAGTTGTTCCAGCCTCTTGGGTGGAAAATGGAAGAAGCTACTGGCCTCCCTACAAAGCCAGGGAGCGATGCAACAGGGCCATAATGGGAGCAGACCCACCTGAAGAATCGTGGGCAAATCATAACATCAGGATCTGGGCAACTAAAAGTATAATTTAATTCATTATGATTAAAGTGTTAGCAACCACAATTGACATTAGATTTATTTAAGAATTGCATTAATTTAATTTAATTAATTGTTTCCATTTTAATGCAGATACATTTAGTGAGGCACGGCTGCTGCTACCAAGGGCACTGCTGACATCAGATCTTCAAACTGAAGATGAGGAGGACCAACGTCCAGCTTATAGGAGAAGGAAGAGAAGGTAAGACAGAGTTTAATCTCTTCATAATTCTAAATGAGGTAGTAACCAAAGCAGATCATCCATAAAACACAACTTATTTTGTTCAATAGAGGCACAAACAGAATTTAGGACTCAGAGAGCCAAGATGACAGCACACATCTTCAACCCAGAGGGGTAAACACCAGGGCACCTTTAGGTTTACCCCCAGCACCAGTTATTGCTCCTCCAACTCCCACCAGACCAGCCATTGCTACAAGTGTCCCCAGACAAAACTTGAGCATGGCAACCCCTGACCGGCCCAGGGTAAACAACCAGCCCACCAGACCAGCCATTGCTACAAGTGTCCCCAGACAAAACTTTAGCATGGCAACCCCTGACCGGCCCAGGGTAAACAACCAGCCCATGTGTGATCGTAAGTGTTAAACAGCAATTATTACAAAAAAACGTATTCATTTCTCAAAAAGGTTGTATGGGGCTTAATTTGTAATGGGCTTAATTTGTATTTGAATATACTTTTAAAAACATGTCTGACTGCTTGTGTCTTAACCTGTTGCCCTTAGTATATGCCCAGGTATTAACTTGGTGGGTGTTTTTGTTGTATTTTTCAGCAATTCTCCGTGACATTTTGACGACAATGGAGACTATCAAGCATCAACAGCAAATGATTTTGCTACAGTTGCAAACAACTCGTCAACCAATGGAGGTGCCAGATGTTTCTGGCATTCCATTAACATCGCTGGATGAACTGATCAAGCTTGAGGAGAGCATTGCTTCACAGGTGGAATACAAACGAAAATTGGTAGGTGAATGTTCATGTATTTGTTGAATTGATATTTGCTGAGACTTTTGACCTATGGTGCTTTTTAATGAAAAAAATAAAGATATGTGATATTATAGATTCAGTGCCTATAAAAATTATTATAAGCTCCATTACGTATTTTTGTTTGTTTCTTAAGAATCTGTGCGATGCAATGCAAGTACTGCATCTGCATCCGATGGAGATATAGAAAAGTTTATTAAAAGGTGGCTGCAGCTTGCATCGGACCGAGATGGAGGAAGACGAGAGTGGGCAATGAGACAAGCTAATTCTTTGTAAGATGTGTTCCAAATGTTGTTTCAAATCTGTCTATATGTGACGGGTATGTAACGGACGTGGTCTTGCAAGTTCCGTCAGAGGTATCTGGCCAATGTTCACTCCCACGGGGAGTCGAACCTGCCACCTCTCGACTTCCCAAGTGCCACCACTACCAACTACGCCAAAGAAAAGCTAGCTATTCGTTGACGCGGGTGGCCCATTACATACCTGAGGAGTGAGTTTCACCAGTTCACACCGGTTACATATATATACCGTGTATGTGTGTGTATATTATTTGTATATATCCTTCTAGCATCTGTCTGTCTATATATCTATCTGACTGTGTAAGTAACCATGTTTATCTGCCCCTTCCCTCCTCTCCTTTTCTCTCTCTATATTCATCTTATAGGGTACATCTCAAGCTTCAAAGGGGCATGCTTGAGGAGGCTGCGGTCATTACACACACATACACAAACTGTTTTTATTCAAATAAATTCTTAAAAATGGATATGCATGGTGTAATATTTGCTACTGAAAAGTAGCACATGGTAATTATGGGGTTAGGTATGGGGTAATGCAGGAGGGATTGCCACAAAATTATCATAATTTGTGTTAACTCTAAATATCAAAAGATAATCATTACAACTAGAGTTTCAGTGTTACAATGAACACATTCCTTTTTTTATTTTGTGCTCTGTGTAGGCCCTAAGTGTCAATTTCATTTTTTAAAGCTAATATTGCATTGGTAAAAGGAAGAGCCCGATTTTATTCATGCACAGTCTCCAGGACCTGCTTCAAGCAAGTTGGCAACGTAATATAGGCCTATGTGGTTTTGAAATCTTCTGGCATTATAGTGGATCCGTCATGACATTTTACAGGCTGTCAACTGGCTAACATATGGGCTAGTTCTGGCAGTTTTGTCGGGGTGATTCCGGCCCAATGTTGGAAATACTGGTTCAGTTTCGGCTGCCGGACCCGGGCCAGTGTACTTGGGCCAATTCTGGGGCGTCATTCAAACCAGATTGGGCCGAGTAATTTCTTCTGGCCTGCCGGATCTGGGCCATGATCAGGCCAAACCATTTTGGCTACCTGGGCAATGACAGATACCTTTAACACTGTCTCACCATTCTGGTTTCAAAGCAACACTTTTTTCACCTTCATACTGCTGACATACTTTTGTCTGCTATATTGATAGAGCTACTAGTAACTGTTGTTATTTATGCAATATGGCAGCACAAAGCACTCTTGAGCGGTGGGACCACCAGACGGTTGTCAGAAGAAGACCGTAGGTGGCGGGTGGGGGTGTACGGCTGCAGGAGAGACTTGATGTAGTCGGGTGCAGTCCCGTTCACCGCTCGGAAGGTCAGTACCAGAGTCTTGAATCTGATACGGGCCGTGACGGGAAGCCAGTGGAGGGAGATGAGGAGCGGGGTAACATGGGAGCGTCTGGGTAGATTGAAGACCAGACGGGCTGCCGCATTCTGAATCCTCTGGAGAGGGCGGGTTGCGCATGCTGGGAGACCGGCGAGCAGCGAGTTGCAGTAGTCCAGCTTTGAGAGGACAAGTGCTTGGACTAGCAGCTGGGTGGAATGCTCAGACAGGTATCTCCTGATCTTCCGGATGTTGTAGAGGGTGAATCTACACGACCGGGAGACCGCAGCAATGTGGGCTGTGAGGGAGAGCTCGTCATCCATGGTCACCCCGAGGTTCCTGGCAGAGGATGAAGGGGTCACCGTCGCCGATCCCAGGGTGATTGAGAGATCGTGGGAGATGGAGGGTTTGGCCGGGATGATGAGGAGTTCTGTTTTGGCGAGGTTCAGCTGGAGGTGGTGCTCGGTCATCCAGGCGGAGATGTCTGTGAGGCAGGCCTCGATCCTAGCTGAGATCCCCGGATCAGTCGGGGGGAACGACAGGTACAGCTGCGTGTCGTCAGCATAGCAGTGGTAGGAGAAGCCATGGGAGGTGATGATTGGTCCAAGCGAGGTGTTGTAGAGGGAGAAGAGGAGCGGTCCAAGGACAGAGCCCTGTGGGACACCAGTGGAGAGCTGGCGGGGGCCTGACACTTTGCCTCCCCAGGAGACCTGGTAGGATCTTCCCGACAGGTAGGATGAGATCCACTGAAGTGCAGTGCCAGTGATGCCCATCTCAGAAAGTCTGGCCAGCAGGATCTGATGGTTAACCGTATCAAATGCTGCAGAAAGGTCCAGCAGAATGATGACGGATGACCTCGAAGCCGCTCTGGCAGACTGAAGGGCAGAGGTGACTGACAGGAGGGCAGTTTCAGTGGAGTGACCAGTCTTGAAGCCCGATTGGTTGGGGTCAAGCAGGTTGTTCTGAGAGAGGAAGTTTGACAGTTGGTTAGATACAGCGCGTTCAATCAACGCGTTGTTTTAGAAAAGAAGGGTAGTAGTGATACCGGTCTGTAGTTCTGGAGGACGGCAGGGTTAAGGGAGGGTTTTTTGAGTAGAGGGCTAACTCTGGCCTGTTTGAAGGCAGAGGGGAAAGTGCCGGGGAGCCCATTATAGGTTGGCTAGCTCTCGACACTCTGAATTTTACGAAAATGTAAATGGAGTTAGCCTATACTCCAAATATAAAACGTTATGTCACAGCATTGTACTTTAATATGTAAATAGACACCTACAGCATATGTTAACATCCCTGCTTATAAATCCAATCCTAATATATCGTCAACGTCAGAGTTTGAATAGTCGATAATGGGTCACACCCATACACTTTCACAATAGACTGACTTTAATATGAATTCCCTTCTTTTAACGGCAGATACTCATCGTGGTGACCGTCCTACATTGACCTGTGGTGAGTTCGCATAGACACACAAATGCTGCCATTATATTTATCTTTCTATGAAAACGACGATGACATTGAAATACATTTCCTTTTTTTAACAGTAGACACTCGCTCTCCAGGCAGATATTTCTTCTCAAGAACTGGTAAGTTAGTTTTTTGAGGGTTCATTTATTTTTTCCTTAACATTATGTACAATGAGCTATTATGATTAATGTACAAAAATGTTGCAGACACATACAGCTCTGAAATTGTGTTGAAAATGTTGCACACACATTACTCTAAATGGGCGGTAATTTCATTTGTGTACAGCTTTATGAACTAGATGTTCAACTATTTTTGTTATGGTTCTGTCAACTAAATTACTTCATTTCTTTGGTAGGTCTGTCCTGGGAGAGAGGAAGCTGTGTGCCTTGGGTGTGTTGGTCTCACCCCCACCAAATTCTCGGTGTTGGTTTGAAAAAACCTCACCTTGAACTGAAATAAATCTCTCTTGGTTTGGGTTTTCTTTAAACCTCACCTTGCTAGAAATCCTTTCTTGAAATACGAGAATTATAAATCAACTTGAAATACCAGAATTATAACAACAATTTGAAAGATCTGAATCTCTCTTGGTTTGGGTTTTCTTTAAACCTCACCTTGCCAGAAAAATCCTTTCTTGAAATACCAGAATTATAACAACAACTTGAAATATCTGAATTACTACCCAACTTGAAATATCTGAATTACTACCCAACTTGAAGCATCTGAATTATCATTGTTGGTTGACGAAAAACTGTAAGCATTTGGGTGATATTGTGTTTAACTACACACCCCACACAAGTTTAACAACCATCTTTGAATACTACTGATATATATTTGTATATTGCCAGGGCTCTCAAGTTTTGAAGACAGGCAAGAGTGACCCTCCTCCTCCCTCCTCCTCCTCCTCCATCATCATCATCAATTTCCGCAAGTGTGTGAGAGAGAGAGACACGAGAGCAATGTAAGTCTCAAACATAACATGTTTTCATTTTTTTTTGCCAGTGCTGCCTGCTGGAATTGTTGAGCCTTCTGTGATGTGACCTCTCCAGCCTCAAGGAGCCTGTTGAGCGTAGCTCTGGTGGTGAAATCCACATTGAGTTTTTCTCCTTTCAGTGAGACAGAAGACATAGAGAAAGCTAGTCAAATACAGGCATCTTATAAGTTTCAGGTTTATTGCCATATACTCATAAATAACATTTATCAGTCATGAAATTTGTTGTGCTCAAAGTAATCGCAACTTTACATAATAACATTTTTATAGAAAGTTGCTAAATAGTAGAGGTAAAAAAAAAGGATTAATTTAAGTTGAAGGATTAATTGTGAAGTTGAAGATGGTTGAGCAGAGTTTAGCATCCTGATGGCCTGTTTCTGATGCTCTTATATCTCCTACCAGATGGCAGAGGGGTGAATATATTGTGATACCACACTTTTTACAATTTGTATCCATTTTCCATCATCAGAAAGACCACTCAATCCATAGAAAAGGTGTATTTGTTGTCAATAAGCATACAGGTTTATCTCTCTATTTGACTTCAAAGCATTACCTGGCAGTTGGTGCAGTGTGTCCTTGTAGGGGATGTCATGGACTTCTCCTCGTAGTGCTGCTGGTGTCATGAACCTCGAACAGAGTTTCTTGATGAATTTCGTCATCTGCAAAATGTAATGTAATAAAAGATACAAATGCATTCTTAATGCAATTGCTACTCAATTGTTAAATGACTGAGTAAATTTAAGTTTATATAATTAAGTTATCTTTTCACTCTGTACAAGTAATTTATCAAGGGACACATGTAGTGCACAGAATCAACAAATGTCAGCTGTTTTGAAATAAGATAGCTTAATTGTCTTTCTTGACAAAGTAACACAACCTATATTTCACAGGGGTGTTGCACTTCAGAAAGGAGACATAAAAATAGCCCAACCCTCCCATTTACCTCTCCATACAGCAGGAATATGGAGGTATTGTCTCTCTGGAGAAGGAGGTTCAGTGTAGAGAACACTGGGAATGTGGCCTGAAGGAACAGGAGGTAGACTTCCGTCAGGGGATTGGAAAACGCCTCCATCAGCCTTCTGAACCTTGGTTGTTTGTCATCTGCAAATAGACAGATTGTTAGTATTGGGTGTCTCATATAACGATCTTGAACTAGTGCCAATTTAATGTGTGACTTACTTAAAGGTCACATGACATGCTGTTTTTGGATGCTTTTATATAGGCCTTAGTGGTCCCCTAATACTATATCTGAAGTCTCTTTCCCGAAATTCAGCCTTGGTGCATAATTACAGCCACTACGAGCAGTCCCACAATGAGCTTTCCTCAAGACGCGCTGTTTCTGTGTCTGTAGCTTTAAATGCTAATGAGGAGGAGAGAGGCAGGCACCATGCGCTAATGTTTACAATGGATGTATTGCAATGGCTTGTAGCGCCGTTGCTGTAAGATGCCTTGAATTTGCCCATTCTCATCTGATCGCGCGCGCCATAACACCAACAGCAGAACAGTTATCCAAATGCAAAGAAGTGTACAACACTCGCGTTACAGCGTGTGTATTCACACACATACTAGCTATCTACCTTTACATTAGCGACAGTAACTCAGCTTTTAGCTGCAGAGCTAATTACAGCCACATTCTAAGGGTAGCAAGCTAGGAACCATATACAGTAAAGCAACAAAATGATATAGCGTTAGTTAACTTACTTGTCCGATGTTTGTAGCTGGACTTAAGAGAGTTAGTACTTATCCAGAATTTAATTTCAGCAAGACCAGTAGTGGCTGAAATGTTTGGCGCAAACATACAAAACTTTGGGAAGTTGTGTCGGCGCATTTCCAGAGAAAATAAAATGAAGACACTGGATCTTCAGAGGCTCGGATGAAGGAATAACTGTAAAAACACTTTTGTTTTCCCTTGTACAATACAAACTGAGCAAATGTAATGCTTCTACGTTTGCAAGCCATGATGTCTCTCGAGGATAAAAACACTTGCATGGTCGTAGCTCAGTTTCTTATGGGCGGGCCAGATTCTCTGGGCGGGCAAAGCAGAGAGAGGGGAGGTAACCATCCTCCTTGTGACGTCACAAGGAGGAGATTTTCAAACAGAGCAATTGAGCCTTCATTTTCTCAAAGGCGGAGAAGAACACCCAGGGCTTGGTTTACACCTATCGAAAATTCTAGCCACTGGGGGACCAAAGGCAGGCTAGGGGAACTCATATTAATGTTAAATAACCTCCTAAAGTGAAGTTTTCATGTCATGTCACCTTTAAAGATTTGAAGTAGCTAGTGAGTGAGAGTGGGAGTCAGATGGCTGAGCGGTGAGGGAGTCGGACTAGTAATCTGAAGGTTGCCAGTTCGATTCCCGGCTGTGTCAAATGACGTTGTGTCCTTGGGCAAGGCACTTCACCCTACTTGCTTCGGGGGGAATGTCCCTGTATTTACTGGAAGTCGCTCTGGATAAGAGTGTCTGCTAAATGACTAAATGTAAATGAGTGGGCCATACTGCTGCAGAATGCGGGTGATGCACATCTCCAAACTCAGCCACCTCACAGAAATGTACAGCAGCATTTCCATATAATCACTGCCATGGAGTTCACAAAAGTTAACCCAAATTTTCCTCAGTTTGGGTGTATAACACTGGAGCTAATTGAATTACAAACCTTTCAAGTAACCTTTACGGTTTGTGCTGCCCTTAAACCAGTATCCAACGTCAACCACAAGGTCCTCAGTGTCAAATCCAGATATCTGCAGAACATGAACGTAAAGATGTATTAGTTTTGTCATGATACAGCTAATTATTTACTTAACCTTAGCTTACCAGATATTTAATGGAAAGCAAACATGTTGAAACTTACTTCCAAAAACCTCTTCCCTGCATGTTTGGCAGTGTTATGGATTATATGGCAGGGGCATCCATGAATGTAAATGCTGGGATTTTCCTTTAGCATTTTTGCCGCAATTGAATTTTTGACTCCAATGTTAACCGGGGCATTGTCAACTGACAGGCCGACACAATTTTTCCATGGTATGTTATGCTCTATCAGGACGTTGATTTTTGTATATATGACATCAGTTGTGCCACAGCTTCTTCCACTTGTGGTGCACATGTCGAGAAATCTGTGCACAACTTTGGTGGTATCAAATACCCTTACAGTTAAGGGGTTCATCTTCTCTAGTCCTGTAACAATATTATACTTAACTAACTCTGCATGCAGGTATTATTTCAGTTTGTGTGACTTTGAGGAAATGGAAACAGGCAATTTAGCTGTCAACGGTATACCTGTGTCATTTGAGCCATCCATGACCAGTGTAAAGGGATTTTCCCTCATCTTCATCACCAGCTCGTTCCTATAATGTGGTGCAACTGCTTGATTAATGATGCACGTAGTTTTTGTGCTGGCACTCTTGAAATTTTGAGTTGCGGGAGAGTCTTTGAAGCATTCCCTGTACAAGGGGCTGAAATGGTCAGCCACAGCAAATGAAACATTGTGTTGAACCATTGCTACGGCAACTTTCACCTCGGCTCTCCTTGTCTGCAACAGAAACAAATGAAAAAAGATATAGCTATGCTGAATACAAATTTGAGTGTTAACACTGATTTAACCCATGTCTGCATGCCCATTAAAATCTATGAATTTCAGTAACAATAAAAATACATTACAGAGCAGTATTCTGTCCATGTCATGGTTGATGACTCATATATGCCATAAACATAGAATTGGTTGTATTATTTAGGAAACATGGTGCTCATGAACATTTTAATCAACCTTTTGGATTTAATGTGCTATGTACCTTGACCTCTTGCACACTAATTTCTGCAGTCACTGGCAAGGTAAAGTTTTTGACTGTGCTGGTTGACTTCAGTGCCTGCTGTTTGTCCTGATGCTCCTTACTTTCTATGTGCCTTGTCACATCCCGCACACCTTGATGGGCACAGGAGTTCTCTTGGCGGCAGATAGAGCACCAGTAATAGGAGCGGGTGCTTCCTACACTAATAAATGGCCATTTAGAGGTCCATTCATTATTAAAAGAGCTCTTGTAGGTGGCTGCTCCTGGTATTTTCTCCCTTTTGTTTTGATGGTCTCTTCTGACACCCTAGCCATCTCCCCCACAGTCTCTTCCACCTGCACTGTCTCTTCCTCGTCCACCTGCACTGTCTCTTCCTCTTCCACCTGCACTGTCTCTTCCACCTGCACTGTCTCTTCCTCTTCCACCTGCACTGTCTGTTCCTCTGTCTCCTCTAATGGGCCTACCCTTTCCGCCACCTTCTCTGGGCCAGCATCCTCTAACCTGGTCTTTTTAGGGGGCTTTCCTCTCAGGGCGAATGTGAGGATGCTTAATTGCTTTTTACATGACATCTTTGAAAGACAGATGCAATGATTAATGCATCCATGGCCAGAATATAATTATAAAATATGACATGATTTTAAAAGTGACCTATAACATCGACTATGCAATACACTTACATTTATTTAGTGCTAATAAAATTATTAAGCCTATTTGGAGAGAAATATTTATAATGTGACAATATGTCAGTCATCGTGTGATAATGAAAATATGACTAGGCCTAGACTACTTGTTCTGAGCAGGTGTTGTCAGTGAACAGGCTGTAAAACTGTTGGCTAATGCTGGGTACACACTAAAATATTTTGTATAAATATATGAATATATATTTCAGTTACGAAGCCTTTGTTCGTAGTAACGCCAGCTGCAGTAAACCTTTCGTGACCCCGGTTTGGCTGTTTGTGAAGGTCGGCTATGACAGTGTTGAGCCTCGATGTTTGTGAAACTTGCTTAAAGAAAAATGATCTAGCTAGATTATGTACACTTTAAGCTCAATGTACATACCTTGTTTGGCCAATTTGGTCAATTGTGGAAAAAAGTAGAACCGTTTTTAGTTATGGAGAGCCATCGCGCTAGATTGGAATTGCGTTATCCCACTCATCACTTCAGTGGTCATAACTTTTAAACAAAATAGTCTATCTTAAATCTGTCTACTGTTCTGAATTCACGACAAAATTACGAGGTTTTCTAAAAAAAGTATTGACGACGGAGAAGATACTGTAGCGAGTGGTACGCAGGGCTGCCAACTTTTCCAAAAACCTTGGCGTGAGATTTGGTAGCAACCCCCCCTGGGGCGAGCTATCGCAAGCTTTCCCCCCCCCCTCCTTAGGCGAGCTTTCGCGAGCTTCACTGCCCCCCCCAGGACAGTTTACACGGCTGTTTGCGCGTCAATGACGCTTCACTCCGTTAACCTGCGCCTCGTCCGTTACTGTTTACAACGTTAGCTTGGCTACTTGTTTGGCGTTGCCTTTTCAGCGTGAGATATACAATGTGTGGCGTGAGAGCGTGAGAAATGGTTGAATTGCGTGTGTCACACGGCGAAACCGTGAGAGTTGGCAGCTCTGGGTACGTGACAGTGGAGCGAGTGGTACGTGACAGTAGCTAGTGGTACGTGACAGTAGCTAGTGGTACATGCCAGTGCCTCTACTGGCACGTGACAGTGGCTAGTGGTACGTGCCAGTGCCTCCACTGGTACGTGACAGTAGCTAGTGGTACATGCCAGTGCCTCTACTGGCACCTAGTGGTATGTGCCAGTGGAGCTAGTGGTACGTGACAGTAGCTAGTGGTACATGCCAGTGCCTCCGCTGGTACATGACAGTAGCTAGTGGTACGTGACAGTGCCTCCACTGGTACATGACAGTTACTGTTCTGTTGATAGTGGTACGCAAGTGTCTCGTGGCAGTTGCATTGGGTGTCTTGCAGCTTTTGTTTACTGTCATGTAGCCTAACTGCCCCGCGGCCATTTTAGAATAGAACAGGCTATAAACTTTTCTTTTTTAAGATATAACTTGTTTCTGTAAGTTAAACTAGCCTATATGAAAGTTAGAGGAATTTGTTTGACAATTTAGTTGAATATCAGAAAAAGAGCAGCAAGCAGTGTGCCACTTTGCTTGCTGCTCATTCATAAAAATCAAGAAGGAGCAAACATTTTCATGTATTTCAAACTGTCATAATTCAAAATTGGCTGAATATTTGAAAAAGCTGAATCATTTGGGAATAGCTGAATGTCTTGTGAACATTTTAAAGGTTGAATGGTGTCTCTAGCTGAAAGTATGCTGAAGTAGTTACGTTTGAAAGAGGAGGAAGCTTTTTCATGATTTGAAAGGATTTACCATTACTTTTAATGGGAGAATAATTTGCACAAAAACCTTAATGTCTTAAAAAGTATAAAAGTGAGAAATACCAAATGTCATAGCCAACATCTCCTGAAGGAGCTGAACGTTTTGATACCAAAATTGCAGGAATCGGTGAAAGGATGCAGGACGAGTTAAAGGCCAAAAAAACGGCGAAAGAACTAAGAAGTTGGAATAATAGTAATAACTAGAAACGGCTGTTCCTGCGAAACAGCAGTGAGAATGCTGAAAACCTGAATGGGGATAGCTGACCATGCTAAAAAAGCTGAAAATAGTGAAAATTTAGTAGAAAGTTATAAGCTGAAGCTTCAAAGCGCCCGAAAGGTATTTTTTAAAGGGGCTGGAGCTAGACGAAGGCAGAAAAGTACAGAAAAGAGAAGAAAAATGCAAAACAAAAAGTTTAAAAAATCAGAAAGAAGAGAAACGATGCATAAAAATTTGAAAATTTAGCAGAAAATTATTTGCTGGAGTTTCAAAAGGCCTGAAATGTATGTTAGAAAGGACCTGCAGCAAGATGAAGGCAGAAAAGAGAAGAAAAATGCAAAAGTACTGGCAGTTGGAAGGTACTGCTGTGAAAGGTATTTTTGAAAGGACCTGGAGCAAGATGAAGGCAGAAAACAGAAGAGAAGAAGAAAAATGCAAAACAATAAGGGCAAAAATTCAGAAAGATGAGCTGCAGGAAAATGTGAAAATTTTGCAGAAAACCAGTTGCTGAAGTCCGGGATGAACGAATTTGAAGGTAAAAGGACAACACTGGAATGACTTGAACTTGCTGGAAAAACGTAGCAACCGTTGGTCATTGGCAACAGACTGGCAACATTTCTAACCTAGAATCTAGGTTTCAGGTTCAAGACGGAGGAGAAACTAATCATGTGTGCCTGCACATCAAGTCCTGTTCAGACACTGAATTCAAAGATGACAAAAAAAAAAAAACTTTTAAATTCAATCACGTCACATTACGTGACTTTGTTGGTTGTGCAACTGCAAACGCTACTTGAACTCAGATTAAAATGCTGCTGCAAAAAAAGATGAACTACAGTATTGTGGGTATTAAATAAGATCATGCTACATCTAACCAGCCGATCATTTCTTGCAAGTGTGTCAAAGTGGTATTTGTACAGACTGTATTAACACCGTAGGCGTGAACAATGCATGCATCGTCATCGTCGTCCATCTGACTTTAGCCGAAGCGAAGCTAGAGGATGCATTGGGAGATTTCCTACAGTAAGCTAGATACTGCTTCAAATTAAAAACGGAGAAGATATTTGAGTAAAGACAAGTTACTTAACATCTGTGACAATATCGTCAATTAAAAGTAAAAACTTTCCAGTTACGAAGCGTTTGTTCGTAGGATTAACGCCAGCTGCAGCAAACACTTAACGTTACCCCAGCCCCGGTTTGGCTGTTCGTGACGGTCAGCTATGACAGTCTTGAGCCTCGATTTTTGCAGATTTCTGTGAAACTTGCTCAAATAAAAACGATCTAGCTAGATTATGTACACTTTAAGCTCAATGTACATACCTTGTTTGGCCAATTTGGTCGATTGTGGAAAAGAAGTCGAACCGTTTTTAGTTATGGAGAGCCATCGCGCTAGCTCGACTATAGTAGAGAACAACAGAAATTTAGCTAGAATCCACACCTCAAACAAGTTAACCTAGACGCAAAACTATACGTCCAATCCAAAAAATAAGGATATTTTCCGAGACCCGAGACTCTGCCGAAACCATAGATATCCATATGTCTGTGCGGTCAGAAATACAACTCTTGGCAGTTTCGAAAACGTGTACCCAATTCTGCTTTCATGGTGCGTGTCTGTTTGGTTGCCACGGTGATGGCACAGCTGTGATAGCTAACGAGCTAGGCAGAGAGAAAAACGAACATTTACCTAGAATCCACACCTCAAACAAGTTGACCTAGACGCAAAACTACACGTCCAATCCAAAAAATGAGGATATTTTCCGAGACCCAAGACTCTGCCGAAACTAGAGATATCCTTTATATGTCTGTGCGGTCAGAAATATGTCTCTACCGGCAGTTTCGAAATCGTCTTCCTTCTTGCTTTCTCTGACGGATTTTACCCGCCTCTCCATTGAAGTTAGTGAGACAATTTGAAAGGCTGCTCTCGCTTCAAGGCTCATAGCTGAAAATCTGTAAATGTGAGCTCTTAAGTAGTTACATTGGCTGAAAGAGGGCAAGTTTTCCTACATTTTAAGGTATAATTTGTTTCTGTAAGTTAAACTATATGAACGTTAGAGGAATTTGTTTGACAATTTAGTTGAATATCAGAAAAAGAACAGCAAGATAAAAATCAAGAAGGAACAAACATTTTAATGTACTTCAAACTGTCATAATTCAAAATTGGCTGAATATTTAAAAAAGCTGAATCATTTTGGAAAACTGAATGTCTTGTGAACATTTTAAAGGTTGAATGGTGTCTCTAGCTGAAAGTATGCTGAAGTAGTTACGTTTGAAAGAGGAGGAAGCTTTTTAATGATTTGAAAGGATTTACCATTACTTTTAATGGGAGAATAGTGAATAGAGAATAGACAAAGGTGATGTATTTTTGTCTCTTAATTTTTCAGCCCCACGTACCTTGCGTTTCTTAGCCTGGTTTAGCCAAGGAGCTCTCCACCTTTTACTCATTTAAAAACTATTTGATAAATCGAATATAAAAGCTACATAAAATAAATGTAAAGTAACAGCTAGCTGGCGTCAGTTGCTTGTAAAATGCATAGATAATGTTTAACAGTAACATCTCAATTTAGCTTGCACCCAAGTTAAAACATATTTGAGTGTGCTAACATTAGCAATAACGTCAGCTAGTTTGAGGTGTATGCATAGGCTAACCATTAAATTAGCAGAACATTTCCCGTATTTAACAATGATTAAACATGGGCTTACCTGAAAGTGATGCACGGGCACCATCTCGCAATCTCTTTCTTTTTTTCTTCCCCTGACTCCTGTTATCTTTTTAAGCCCATTTTAGAAAAGTTAACCTAGCCTACTGTCAAAGTTCGTCAGGCCACTTAGATAGGGAAGGGGACCCACAGCGAGCTTGGGAAATTGAGTGTGTATTAGTTTTTTTTTTTTGGGGGGGTGCACCATCGTAACTTTTTTTGAGCATTTAAATACGCTATCTCTTGTTCTGCCTGTTTTGTAATATACGTGCCTAATATTTCTATACTAAAATAATATCAGCATTATAAGTATTATAACTATGATGATTTTTTCAGTTGGCTAATTTTTGGTGCCCTCTCAGGAGTTGGTGCCCTACGAACAGCGCGTAGTGCGCGTTATGGGAGCGGCGGCACTGGCTACTAAACTACACAAACACTGTTTTTGACGTGATTTAACATTATATTTTGATCGAACGAGTTGCAATAAAGTACTCAGATTAAGGAAAGTTATGACTGCGTTCATAACGTTATATAACATTTTAGTTGACATTGTCCAGGGCCCTTTAGATGTGATGTGCCCCGTTGCCTTAATGGTTAATCCGGCCTTGGACTGACTCACCATCATCACATCAGTGATATTAAAAGGTCAGTTTTTGCTCATTCTTAATGCAACCTCATCAATGAGCTCTTCAAAGTCCAGTTGGCGCAGTATGTCATGCTCTATTAACTAGGCACCGAATCAAGGATTTGGTTTCGGCTGAATATTGGGCTTTTTGACGGGAGTCGGTTTCGGCTGAACCTTAGATTTTTTTTCCACCGAACCCGAACTCTACGCTTGCACTACGCTGGTCGAAATATTAGTGGCGCGGCCGTTGATTACGGGAAGGTGTTTACGTAGGTGGACCGTTCAATGCAGTAGGCTGAGAGAAAGTGAAAATGGAACTTGTGAGCAGAAAAAGTGTTGTAGCCTATGCAGTGGCGATTTCTGAAGTCTGCCCTAAAGTATATAAAAAAATTATGGTCGACTATTTACTATTGTGTTAACATTTGAAATGCGTTAAGAACACGTTCATCTCGAAGACGAGTTTGTTCAGAATCAGCTACGTAGCAGGTCGACTGACTGATTTCCTTCTCATACAGTCCAGTAGCATCACAGTGCATTTCCCTGTTGAAGCCCAGCTTCAATGGACTTCAATGGGGCTGCTTTGAACAGTTTTTTTTATGTCCCGCCCACGGACGCTCAGTGTCTCTGGGGGTGAATGGAGGAGTGGGCTGGCCTGGACGCTGGGCTTCTGCGTGATGATTGGAGGGCCTGTCGAAAGACTGCATCTCCTTTTGATTGACAGCGATTTTGTACTATAAAAAGTCGCCGAAGCTATTCGAGCTCAGTCCTATCGCGGATGTTGGCCCCACTCTCGTGCTTTCTTTGACCGGACATTTTCGCACGTTATTTTTTTTTCACTCTGAATGTTTCTAATGTTATGCGCGGTGCCGTTGACTCACTCGACATCGGGCAACCTGAGGCCCCCCTGATTGCGAGGCCCAGGGCTGCAGCCCCTAAAGCCCATTGCCTTAATCCGGCCCTGCATAGGCCTACATGCATACACATATATAGTACATGATATAAGCGCAGTAGCCTACATTCATCCTCACAAGTATCTATGAATTCGTATCAATTAGATACTCTTTGGCCTTGTTTTTATCTAGCCTACATATTCTGAAAGAGTTGAGATCATTATTTTCGCTAGCAAGATCTCATTCGATTATTAATTTCCATTAAGCCCACTGCCAGCAGGCACATTTAAATAATGTGATCTGATTGATTGGGGTAATGGCACTTAAGATGAGCCTATACATTTCCCCAAAACTTTCGCATTTAGCTTATCGGCAATTTTTTGCCAAGCTGCTTGTCTTGCTCTGGCAGCGGTGGCGGTGTTTGACTTAGCCATGATAATATGCTTATTGTCTTCGTAGAGACTCATTATAATAGTTTGCTCGGATGGCGAGAATAGCCATAGATATCTCTCTTTTGTCTTTTCCGCCATCATACCGTTAGAAAATCACGGTTTTGGTGATCGACCTTTCCTGCCTTTTGAAGTAGGACGTGCACGTGCAATTTCCCTGATAAATGTAGCCTGATTGAAATTAACCACATGATTTGGATGCGGATCAGCCGTTGACAAACCGATATTTGCTGTTCTCACTCATCTCGCTAATGTTAACGGGCTAAAGGGACAATTGACTTAATTAACTTAGCTTCAACCCTTACGACGAACGGGGCCCTGTATACAGGTCACTGACAAAAAGCTTTGTCATCAAGAACCTTCTATCTGAAATAAATGTTTCCCTTGTGATCCCACCCTTTTTAGGCCTAAAATTGACATTTCAGCCCAGAATAGGTGAGAGACACAGGCAATAGCCAGACTATGCAGTCATGTCAAGCGTGCCATTAAGAGGATCTAAAGAGTATCACATATTTGAGTCTTACCCATGACAATAGTGAGCTCAGTTAACCAACTGACGACTGTGTGCGTCCTCTTAAAAAACTCCAGGGTAAAGGGACTCTGTTCAACAAGAACAAGTCTAGTTTTGAAGTTTAAAATGGAAAATGACACAATTGCTTCTCCCCCCCTCCATGTTTTTACTTATGAATTTATATTGATTATAATTGTCACAAACCCTGTGAAAAATAAAGTTCATTTATTAAACAGACCTGTTTCATTAATAGATTCCTTTTTTCATTTACCTTTGTTGCATAAGGCAGGCTGATATTATGTATGTTTTGATTTCATTTTCTTCCAGGTAGAAGTAGACACGCTCTTGTGCTGATACCTATGTCTTTGATGGAACATGCCAGGCTTGAGTTGGGGGGGACAGATGTGTACCCCATGTTTATATTGTGGGTGTTTATAGCAGTCCTATCAGGTGGTTGCACTGTTCCAAGCCAGAGATGAAACGTTCATGGCTTCACAGCCACTTCATCGAAGAGGAAATCCAACCAGACATACCAGGTGATTATTATCCCCGTAACCAACATTGAACACTATCAGAACTATCAAGCATCATTTCTGTTCATACCAACCCCAACTAACCTAAATTGTTAGGCTACAATCAGTACACTGGTAGACAGTCAAAAGTGTATAATGTTTAATTTATTGAAGGTTGTGGAGACAATGGTGATAAATGACGAGGGAAAGGTAATGATGGCGGACGTGGAACTGTAGCTGGGCTGAGTTGGATGGTGTTGAGGGACCAGCAGAGGTCCTCAGGAAGGGTGTTGAGGGATTAGGCGAAGTCCTCAGATATGGGGACACCCAGGAAACTGAAACTGGAGATAAAGATTACTTGTATTATGCTGATATTAGTTTTACAGTAAGTTAATCAATAAACACAGTAGGAATAATTTTGGCCACAAGTTACTTTGAGAGAATGCATGTGAACGTTAAACATCAAGAGTCAATGAGTGAAAAACAAATACTTGTACAAGTTTGTAACATATCCCCCTGTACTACTAAAACACAACTTGATTATACAACATGTATGGCACAAAAGTCTCAATTCATATGGGTACAGAAGAGTAACAAAAAAAATTTGCTTAGCCTTTACTAGAGCCGGTAAAATGACGCTGGCGCCGGTAAATTAGCCGTGCGCTACCCTTGTCCAAACCCGACCGCACTTCTAAACACTGGCTACTGCTGTTTTTCCGGGGATATTAACTTGATCCAGGGTCACCAAACTGACCATCAATGCTGTCAACATATCCGGGGACGTAGTTATGTCCTCCAGAATAAGATATCACGCTTCAACATCTCCAAACTATGCGATAAAATCTCAATTTGACTGAATACCACCACCTACTGGATGTTTTGTTGAACTCTTCTCAAAGTTTGCTAGCCCCCATCCCTTCCTCCCCTCGACTACAGATCACATCACACATGATCGTGTATTTTCATTGGCTAGACAAAGTAGTGTTAAGCTAGCGTTGAAATACACTCATATGCTAACCCATAGTAGCAGTACGATGACAACACAGACACACTTGTCAGAGTAAAGATCGTCGCCCAAGCGTCGCCGAGTGGTCTTTCGGCCAAAGTAACTTTCCTATATTATTTAGACATGTAAACGTCCATATATGTTCATGAAATTTGACATGTAGATTGTTTGGTATGCCTAAAATAATACTACTTACACTAACAAAATGCTGGCAAAAAAAACGGAATAGTAGTTTACAGCGGTCGGGATTGGACACAGTGACGTTATAGCTCTACGTAGCTACCAATCGCCGTTGCCAGGTGAGGCTACACTGGTGTATGCAGATAGCTACATGTTAGAGCTAGCTAATGTATTGTTAAGGTTAATGTGGGTATGAACTTAAGAGTATCTTTTTATCTAATTTCCGACAAAATAACCATTTTGTACTGTACTGTGGTAAGGTTTTCTATGCTAATGTGACAGTTGGAAAACCTCGGTGCTACTATACAGTAACGGGTAACATCAAATGCATTGCGCGAGCGAGCTAGTGATGTTAACCTACTCCTTACGATACTGACGGTTAACCTAAAAAATACTCGACATGACGGATAAAAGAATATAAATTGGACAACAAAATGATTAATCTAAAATAAGCATGGCCTTCTGTATGATAAACAACTTACCATTCACGCTTGTTCATCACGAATGGCTCCTCTTCCAGGTTAATTCCTCGACTGGTGTAGTCGACCTTGTCCGATGTGGTATTTTTTATACAGCCCAAGGACCCGAACATTGGCCAGCGGAAATGTAGGTTACATTGCTTGATTTCGTTGCAACAACTGAGTTTATAACTTTAAAAAGTTAACAATAACCAAACGAGCAAATAAATGTATGGACTATAATCGTAAAATGTCTAAACTATGCAGGTGCTTAAAATGGTCTGATTACAGAGCTGCCAACTCTCACGGTTTCGCCGTGTGACACACGCATTTCAACCATTTCTCACGCTCTCACGCCACACATTGTATATCTCACGCTGAAAAGGCAACGCCAAACAAGTAGCCAAGCTAGCTAACGTTGTAAACAGTAACGGACGAGGCGCAGGTTAACGGAGTGAAGCATCATTGACGCGCGAACAGCCGTGTAAACTCGCCTGGGGGGGGCAGTGAAGCTCGCGAAAGCTCGCCTAAGGGGGGGGGGGGGGGGGGTTGCTACCAAATCTCACGCCAAGGTCAGCCCTTTGATTAATCTTATGGGCTATATTATTGCTCAGGCTATTTATCATATATAAAATATCTCTGTTCAACGTTTTGTATAATGAACGAAAACGATAACAAAGTAAAAATAAACGACTTCATTTATACTATCATTTGTCTATTTCCTAGTCTTCTATTTCAACATATGCTATTGGCAGATGTCAAATCTAACTAATACTAATATAACCAATATATATTATCACGAGTAATTCACCTCAAAGTTAATTCCTCGACTGGTGCCAACGGTAGCTCAGGCACATTGCGAGGTTCTGAACAAGTTCGTAAGCTTAAACATTTTTTAAAGTTACAACCTTAGTTGACCGAATTAATGTCCAAGTAGAATCGTATTCTAAGCTGTCTAAACATATTCCTATGTTCAAACTGACTGAAGAACGAAATAAGGACGTGAAAAAATGAAGATAGCGTGGCTCATTGGCTGGTCAATTCCCATGATGCAAGGCGGTAAATAATGTAAAAATTTGCCGATAAGTTTGCCGTTTGTTCGAAATACAAATGTAACTTCATGAATTTCGTTTTTTTAATGTGTCTGCTTAGAATGTAGTGTTTTGTTGCGTGGTAATTGGGTGTGCTCACGCCTTCGGCGAGCACAACCATTGTTCTCTCACATATATATTATAATTATTTATTTTCCCACCCCTAAGGATCTGTCAATATTTGGACTACATAGACAACGTTGATGTCAAAAGTTTCGTCTTGCTAGCGATTGAGTTTCTTGTATTTTTATTTATGTTCCGTTGCATGGTTTAAGTTGAAATTACGTTTTGGTGGAAAAAAGTGCCTTTTGTCAACAAAGGGTACTCAGTGCTAGCCTACGTCATAACGTCATCACACGTTAGCAACGACGCATGGATACAACGTGCATAGATGTGCTGTTGCACAGCGAGTATCGTATCGTGCCGTGGTGTACTAGCAGCACATGTAGGTTACATTTAGCGTTAAGCAAATCAAGACTTGCATGTACAGTAAGTAATGTCACATTAAATAATGTATTTAAACTCAAGCTTGTGTGGTGCGTCGCTGTCTTCAATTCCACAGCCTAAACTTGATGTCAAAAGAAAGATCAAATTGTCGTATTTGGCATTGTTACTGACAATGATCGCTTCCAGCAAACTTCTTTTGAATTAGCCATTTCCGCCTAAATAAATGTCAAGCTTATTTAAGTTTTTTGGGGGCATATTTTCAGTTAGCAGATGGTACTGCTTCAATTGCGATTCCATCTAGCTAATAATACTGCCGGTGAGAACGTTGTTACTTAGAAAAGCTTGTTTCAAGGGGGTTCAGCTTGTTTCAAAGGTGGTTCTTAATGAATGAATGAATGACCCTTACAAAAAAAAAGTATACTTCAAGTTTATTTTGTAAGTATACTTAGTATAAAAAGTATACTATTATCATGGTACTTAAGAGTATACTAGCAGTGTACTTAGTTATATACTATTTTTGTACTAAGTAAACTGAATTGGCCCACTTTTTAGGTCATTTAGTACACTTTAAAGTACACTTATAGTGTATTTGAGGTTTACTTTTGAATACTGTAAAGTAGCCTGTGTAGTGCACTTTCAGTTCATAAAGTATATTTCCTAAAGTACTTCAAAGTATACTTTGGAATACTCTAAAGTAACCTGTGTAGTGCACTTTCAGTTCATGAAGTATACTTCCTAAAGTACCTCAAAGTATACTTTACAATAAATGTAAATTTACTCTGATTTACTAATATATTTAATGTTTAGGGGCCCTTCACACACCACTGATCTTGCATCACTTGGCGAAAATGGGGGCTTTCACCAAGTGACACCGCAGATCCTTAGCTGAATGAAGCTAATTATTGTGTATTCATACATGTTGAAATAATACAGCTCCTCTTATGAAACGTAACACTCATTTAACTCATGGTTACAATGGTAAACCGGCACACTGTGTGCCTGGGACTCCAAGTAACTCCAGCAGTGACAATGTGCCTGGGACCCCAGATAGTTTAATGAGTGACAGTGCTCTTGGGACATCAGATAATTTTGACTTTGACACTGATATGAACTATTGCTCTACTGACTCGGAACAGGAACCAAATGAAGCTGAAGTGATCAGCTTTGAGGATGAACTGAGACTGTGGGCCTTAAAGTACAAAGTGACACACACAGCGCTTAATGGTTTAATGTCCATATTGAGAAAGCAAGGGCACCTGTTGCCTGTGGATTGCCGGACACTCCTTGCTACACCACAGCATAACACAACTGAGCCGAAATGTGGTGGGCAGTACAAGTACTACGGCTTAGAAAAAGGTATTTGTCGTTATTTAAGTCAGATGGAGAGTAAGGATGTGCACCTCAGCGTAAACATTGATGGCGTTCAATTCTGGCCAATACTGGTGAAGTGTGGCCATTTTGATCCATTTGTTGTAGCCATGTTTAGTGGACAAAGTAAGCCAAGTCCTCTTGAGGAGTATTTAAAAGACTTTTTCACTGAATACAAACATCTCAAAGACAATGGAATAGTTTTTAAAGGCCAGACTTACACTGTCAATATTGATGCTCTCATCTGTGATGCGCCAGCAAGGGCATATCTGAAATGTATTAAGGGTCATACTGCCTATGAGAGTTGTGAAAGATGTTCAGTCAGAGGTACTCGTGTTGAGAGAAGAATAGTTTTCAGTGAACAGGAAGGCACTTCTCGAACAGACGACGGTTTCTCCAGAGTGGAGTACAGCAACCACCAAACTGGTATCAGCCCCTTCATTGCTGCAGGAATTCCTTGTGTTAGCTCATTTGTCTTAGATTATATGCATGTCGTCTGCTTGGGAGTAGTTAAGCGCCTGTTAGTTTACTTGACTCGTGGCCCAAAAGTCTGTAGTTTATCTGTGAGGCAAAAGGATGCAATTTCTCAAAAACTAAAAAACTACCTGCAACAAGTCAAGAAACATGTGAGGAGCGGGAGAAGTCCCTTGGAACAAGTGACCAGGCGTTTGTCTGAAATTGAGCATTCAGAACTGGACAAGCCAAAGACAACCTAAAGTCTTTGCCTCTGTTAAAGAAAAGGACAGTTGTTCTCTTTTGAGGGACAACGGCTTTGCTTTTATTCGACAGAAACATGCAGATGGGACTTCTGCTTGTGAAATTCTGCGCCAGCATTACACTAAACCATTATTTCACCAACCGTGTAGCTCTGGACTTCTGAACATAGTGTGCATAGGAAATGGTCATGTCAGGATGAAAAATGCACTACTGCAAGAAAGGGATCTGTTCCGGAAGGTGGCCTGCCTCCCACAAGAAGCTGGTGGTTTTGTCCTCATACCCCTTCGCCATGGTGTGGAACACACATATTAAGGTTAAAACTTAAGTTTTAACTTAACTTAATGACTCCTGCATGTTCTTTCTCACTGCATCCATAAACCTCCCTGGGCCTCTCTGTCCTCTTGCCACAATATCATACTTAAAAACTTATAGTAACATGCATATGCTTTCCTTTCCAGGTCATGTACACGAGGGCTGTTTGGAGGGAGGGGACCCTAGAGGAGGAGGGAGTAGTTCCTGACAATTGGATCGACAGAGAAATGAAAACAGTCAGATGGCCACGTAAAATGAGCGTTACAAAAACGGAAAAAGCTATTAAGGACCAAATTGACCCCCAGGATGACTGGATGACATTCTCATTAATCAAAATAAAAATTACTTCAGGCAAGTTTTGCGTAGATGAATAGAAAATGTAATACATTTCCAAGTAAAATTATTGTTCAATTATTTTGTTTGTTTTAAGGTGAATAGTGTCATTTCAAGCGTTGTGAATGTGACACCTACAACCTGACCAGCCAGGCGGAGGAGGAGGACGATGAGGTGATTACACCGATGAGGAAGCGCACTAAAAAAGGAATTCCAGAGTGTTTTGTCAGAAATTGTATGTTTCTCATTCTCAAATATTTAATACATTTGAAATATAAAATCGGTTGATACAAATTGGGCCTCAAATTTGAGACATCAATGTTTCTAAACATTTTTTGCAGAATTAACGGATGAGGATGAGGAGAGCTTCAGGGGTAATGGTTTTCTTCCAATGAATTCATAATTCCAGTTTCAAAATAAATCAAATTCTTTAAGATTAAATATTTGGATATGCTTAGTTTTACATGATTACCTCTGTATAGGCGTCAAGCTACCCACCTTCCCTACTGCACCAAGGAAGCTGCAGCTGTTGTTCTTGTTTGAGCGATATCGATTCAGCCGACAAAGACTCATTTATTTGCAAGACCTTCTCGGGCCGTACATTGCAAATATCACACGCCGCAGCAAGCTTTATGCTTTATTATGAGCTTATGTATGGAGGATTATAGGGGCCAAAACTAAATAAATAAATACTTGGATAAATAATTATATAACACAAAGCTTAAATAAATGACTAATTATATAATTAAATGCCAAATTGACATACAAAATATATAAATTACAAATTAAATGAGACACTAAATATATAAATGTTACATGTATTTGTGTATATATATATATTTACGTTTTAATGTGTTCACATTTATTTATTTAGACTTACATTTATTTATTTATACTTACATTTATTTATTTATCTTTACATTTATTTATTTATACTTACATTTATTTATTTATCCTTACATTTATTTATTTATACTTACATTTATCCACGGTGAAACTTGCTGCAGCAAAATAAATCTGTCGTCCCCCCGTCACAAAGTCAGGGGGCGGGTTAAAGCCTCTGATTGGTGAATGAACAGTATTACACACCAGGCAGGCTCAACCAGTCGATCAAGCTCTCTTCGATCCAGAAGGATAGCGAATTTTGGCGGGTATGGATGCCAAGCGATAGGTATAGTTTAATGAAAGTTATTGAGCATTATTTAAATAAATCAAGACACCAGAATGTCCCAGAAGACATACCCTCAGCTGCTGCGTGAGGCTGCATCCTTAATTGAAGAGGCCCTCAACTCGTCTACTACTAGTAGTAACGTTAGTAGTACTAGTACTACTAGTAGTAGCGCTGTCGTTACCCCATCACGTCTAGACCCTGGGGCTAACGTATAGCATATAGTACATGATATAAGCGCTTTCAGTACATATATCCTCATAAGTGTCTATGAATTCGTATCTAGATACTCTTTAGCCTTGTTTTTATCTACTTATTCTGAAAGAGTTGAGATCATTATTTTCGCTAGCAAGATCTCATTCGATGATTAATTTCCATTAAGCCTACTGCCAGCAGGCACATTTAAAGAAATGTGATCTGATTGATTGGGGTAATGAGGGACTTAAGATGAGCCTATACATGTTCCCAAAACTTAGGCATTTAGCTTATCGGCAATTTTTTGCAAAGCTGCTTGTCTTGCTCTGGCAGCTGTGGCGGTGTTTGACTTAGCCATGATAATATGCTTATTGTCTTCGTAGAGACTCATTATAATAGTTTGCTCGGATGGCGAGAATATCACCGCTCTCTCTTTCGTCTTTTTTGCCATCATACCGTTAGAAAATCACGGTTTTGGGGATCGACCTTTCCTGCCTTTTGAAGTAGGACGTGCACGTGCAATTTCCCTGATAAGTTTAGCCTGATTGAAATTAACCACATGATTTGGATGCGGATCAGCCGTTGAAGAACCGATATTTGCTGTTCTCAATCTTAATTTAGCTTCAACCCTTACGACGAACGGGGCCCTGACTGTGTGACATTACTAAAACAACCAATGAAAACAATGGCAAGACATAACTAGATAAACCCCAAACGACCACTAGAGGGAGAACATCTTATACATAAATACAAAGTTCTTACAGAAAGAAAATGATTGGTGGGGTCAGTTCTGAAAGTAGTTCTTTGACTCTAGCCTTTCATTTACATATGATACTATTGTTGTAATTTATTATCATATAAAGACTATGTCTGTTTAACCTGTAATTTATGTACAAGTTTATTGAATACTGAATTTAAAAAAATAAAAAAGCTGACTATATTTGGCCAGACAATTTATGGTGAATGTATTTGTTCCGACAATATTGTCATCTGGTAGATCCTGGGCATGTTACAGATTTTATGTCATACTTGATTTGTGCACCCAGTTTAATCATTTTGTTATAGAATTTTCAGATATACTTTTGTATATCTTAAGTAGTTAAGCTATGCTACCCAGCCTGCTTGACTACCCTTGTAATTATCATTGTCAGTAGCTATCTGATTCATTAGTAAATAGATTAAATGAACACCACTTTGGCCAGGCTGGGAGACCAGCTGACCCACCACCTTGGCCAGGTTGGGAGACCAGCTGACCCACCCACCAGCTGAACACCAGCTTGGCCAGGCTGGGAGACCAGCTGACCCACCAGCTAAATCCATCTGAACACCAGCTTGGCCATGCTGGGAGACCAGATTAAACCAGTTAAATCCATTTTAAACCAGCAAAGACCAGCCAACCAGCCTAGGCTGGTTTTAGCAGATTTTTTCAGTAGGGGGGGCACAGCAGATTTGTATTTTGTACTGTAGTAAAAGGGTCTAGCGATGCCACTGGTAGATACAGGAGTTGTTACTGAAACAGAATTAAAGTATTCTTCCAAAACATGGAATTTGTTAGAAGGCCTAATGCATTTAGCTGTATTTTGCGCTTGGTGCGGTGGGTGGGTCTGTGTCTGGGGCTCTGGGCTAAGCCCCTATCTCTTCATACTCTAAAATCGCCCCTGGTCCGAAGTTTCTGAAGTATTTTACCTGGCATCGTTTTTTCTTTATATAAATATCAGAGATCCATAACAAGTTATAAAAGTATCACTTTTGGTAGTCTTCCGAGTTTTTGGTGGTTTTCTTGGTAACCTACGTAAGTGTCCCAAATGACCTTACTTCACCCTCAATTTGATTATTAACAAGCGCAAATTAGCTGAGCCCATACAGTTGTCTAGAAGGAAATAGCAATTGTCATTGCTATCTGAGGAGCGGAAGATCTGGAAAAGCCTCCCTCATCATATAAGTGGCATGCTTATTATTATTCAAATGAATGGTGAGCAATGTCAGGCTATATTTGTCTCCTTTCTTGCTGATCCAAAAAATTATCCGATATGTGCCTCAAAACAGGGGTTAGATCCGAATTGTGAGTTTTGTTATCCATTGCACCACTAATATTGGCTTTATTTATAGGCCTATATATCGTTTAATTTAGCCTACTGTAATGTAATTACTATAATTTGCCTACCCTCAAGCCCAGCAGAGTATATGCTTGTTGTACAATGCTTTGTTTGTCTTTTATTTGTAGTACAAATACAATTAACGTCCACAAGGTGGCACAGCCGTAGCATCCCACCTACTGATTGTTAGACGGGGCGAAATGCTGTGTGTGCGTTTGCAAGCGCATGTGTGTGTGTGTGTGTGTGTGTGTGTGTGTGTGTGTGTGTGTGTGTGAGGGGAGGTTTGCGTGGAGGTAACCGATGTCTTCTTTAAATATTAAATGTGTATCATTGTTTGGTCGTTGGGATATGGTGGTCGCCGTGGTCATTTTACTGCATCCTCGGCGAAATCTACTATTGACAAATGAGATGGGGAAAAGAGAGGGAAAGCATCCTATTGCAGATGCTTTTCCTAGACCCCCCCCCCCCCCGCCGCAACCTCCCTCCCCCCCACCGTCACACATCGAGAAGGGAGGGCTGAGGTTGGACGCAGAAGAAAGCTATCTGAACATCCCACAGCGCTGTTTATATTTTTCTATTAAGAGAAAGGGGATTGTAGGCTTGATATCGAGTGTGTTAGCACAATATAGGTTTAGGTTGGGCTGAAATTGTGATACCTACTGAATCTTTTAGATTGAGTTCTATAATAGATCTGTGATCTATTAAAGCAAAATGTGCCGAAAACAGCATCTTATCAAGCACTAGGATCAGGTACGTGGTCAATTCTTTCCATGTTTTTACTTTTGACTACTTTGTTTCTTATTGACAGTTTTTTGGTTGCCCAAATATGTAGGCTGCATGTGCTGCTTGTAGGTGGGTGTGTCATCTTTAAGATGTGTGTATCTCCCGATATTGCTTTTCCATGGGCAGTGGAGTGTGTGTGAGTGTGTGTGTGTGTGAGAGAGAGAGACCAATGAGTGCAAGTCTGTATACATTTGAACACCACAAACACATTTTGGTTAATCTATTAGCATGTATTCTTACAATTCAAGCTCAATTTTCAACAGTCCTGCGTCATCATGCAAAATTCTGCGACTCTCCGTTGCACCACAGCAATTGCTGTAACCTCGATATAGTCAACATCTACAGGGCCTATAAGGTAGTAATAGTTATGACAAGTTTCTTTGTATCAATGTTTTAAGAATAGTTTGCTGGGTCTATAGCTCTGCTATTAGAATTTGAAGGTAACCTAAAATTACTTTGACAAAAACAAACAGCATTTAAACAATGTAGCAAAGAGGTCTAAACTAAGGTTTTGGAAACACCGGATATTTCATATAAACAAAAAGGATTATGAAAGTAACATGTATTTACATAAATATGTTGGGCTTTTGGCAAAGTAAATGAGTATAATGATTTCTTTGAATTGGATTAATTGATTCAAAGACGACTCTGAGTAGATCTTGGTGTATATCTTTGTTTTATTTATTGACACCGGGGCAGTCTCCCTCACAGTTCCAACTCAACTTAATGCTACTGAAGTAGAAATAAAGCAAAAAAGTGATTCAAATAACCAATTCTTTAACAAATCTATTTCAGTTTGTTCACCTTCCAAATCATACTCAGCGATCCAAACACCAACATTTCTACGCTCAATTAGCATTGTCCCTGTTCAGCCATGGCTTCAAACTCCATCACCACCAAGCTCACTGCTTGCGGTGGCAGGGAGGAAGGTCAGAGAGTGAACCAGCTTATGGAGTCAAGCCAAGCACCTGTCACCTCCCAACCAACAATCTCCGGACAACCAGCCACACCCTCTGGCCCAGGGAGGGCTGCTGAACTGGACCACCTGGCAGTGATCAGCGAGAAGATGGAGAACAGTAAATAAACCTCCCCCCAACCCCCGCCCCACCCCATCCTCTTTATTCTGGAGTGATATATGACACAGTCTGTGTCTGATGTGGAGATATCCCCTCACCTCACTAAATTTAGCTAAATGTGTCCTTATTTGGGAAATCAAACAAAGAGATGAATTTGATTTAATGTTATGCCTTTCTCCCGTCTCAGCTATATGACATCCCCTGATTGGCCACACACATTTGTTTAGCCTTTAGTGAAGTAATTCTACCACAATAGTGTTTTGGAACAACAAAAATGTTAATGAAACACAATGGAATTACTGTTATGTCTTTCTTTTTTTTGTAAACCCTGTCTTCCCTTACTTCTGTATATCAATCTATATCCTCTGCAGGTAATGGAATTTGTCCTGCCTCTGCAGACCCCTCCCCCCCTGCATCCTCCCTCTCCTCCCCGCAAAAGCAGCAGCATACCAAGCCAGGTGGGCACCAACTGAATGGTCGCTCCCAGCTGGGCAGTCGCTCTGGCTCGTTGGGCCATTCAGCGGGGTCCCCTAGACCCTCCCTCAGTCGCAAACCCAGTATGCTGCCAGAGGGCCCTGGCGATGGGTCCAAACCCAGAGACTATCTGATTTTAGCAATCCTCTCCTGTTTCTGCCCTCTGTGGCCCATCAACATCGTAGCTCTGACCTTCTCTGTAATGGTAAGTTGTTTTGGAGTACCTACCATTGTGCATAATTTTTTTTCACCTCAGCACATTGAACCCATTCCCATATTTGCTCACATGACAACGCAGTTAAACGAGCAAGTAAAATACTCTCCTGTGAAGCAAATTCAATATTCTTAGTCCACCTATATTATTTAGTATGATTGTGATAGGCTAGTGACACACATTTTATATTTGCAAAGTTTGCTGCTTCAGTTGTTGTGGTATTGATTCATGATTATTGTGCAGACTGATCAGATGCATTTTAAATCAAAGATTCACTGGCCTAAAAATATGAACTACATCACAAAAATCCACATTTCACTGTTTTTGGGCCCTAGCAAACATGACCAGCTAACATAATTTCATTAAGTCCTTTCATCAGCACATGGGAAAGTGTGAATGAGTTCTAGTCAGGTGAAATCACTCTATCATTCTGATTGGATTATAAGAGCAGATTGATTGCTATAAAAGGAGGGACTTGTTTTTGCCAATAAAAGCCTTTAAAACGTGAAGAAAATATCTACAAATACTGAACCAGCAAACTTTGCAAAACACAAAATGTGTTACTGCCAATACTTTTGGACACGAGTGTACATTCATAGCCAGACATTTGATATGCATGTGCATAATCACATGAGAAATTGTAAGAAAGGTACTGTACATGTCATGTGGCTTCACAACATTTGATCATCTTTACACCCTGATTTTGCAGTCCCGGAACAGTCTGCAGGAGGGGAACATCGATGGGGCACGGCGCTTGGGTCGTAATGCCATGATACTATCCATTGTCTCCCTAGTGGGAGGGATCGTTATCATTACTGCAGCTATCATCTTCAACTGGGGACGTGAGTATGACAATCACAGTTAAAATGTTCTTTATTTCTGTGACACTATTTTGGCACTTTTAGGTTTCCTATTTTTACCCATTTGTGCCATTATCTTTGTTTGTTCACTTGCTCGTGTCTTTGTTGACAATTTTCTTCAGTTATTTTGTATTTTCATTGATTGTATGGTAAGAATTTTATAATTGATCCACATACATGCCCAAATCTAACTTCAATCTGTCATTCATTTCTGCCAGTTATTTTAAAATCCTGAGGGTTTTGATTAAACCTGCATCCAGGATGGCAAGACTGCACAAACAACAAGCAAACTAACAAGACTGTACACTTTCCAAAATCAAAGCACTATTCTTCTCAAGAGCCTGCAACCTACCCTCTGTCCTTTAATCTGGCTCTTGCTGCATGAGCATGGAAGGCCTGTACATGTTCTCAGACACAGACAACTTTAACTCTACCTCCTACAGCATGTTTTACCCAGAAAGCAGGTGTTGTGCAGAAGGTATGGCAGGAGCAAATGCAGTCTTATGTAAAGATCTTCTCTTCAGGTGGATGGTAAATCACAGTTTTCTTCGACAAGCCTCCCAAATCACTCCAGTCTGCTAAAGCTAGAGTGAAGTGTCACTGGAAATCAGCGAGGGAGTCAGGTGGCTGAGGGGTTAGGGAATCGGGCTAGTAATCAGAAGGTTGCTGGTTCGATTCCCCGGCAGTGCAAAATGATGGTGTGTCCTTGGGCAAGGCACTTTACCCTACTTGCCTCGGGGGAATGTCCCTGTACTTACCGTAAGTCGCTCTGGATAAGAGCGTCTGCTAAATGTAAAATGACATCTGTTTTTAGGGGATTTTCTAGTCCTATGTCAATGAGCTCCTTAACAATGTAAAACAAAGTGATCGTTTTATTTGTGACACCAAAACCACTGTAGCTAAACATAAAGACTGAAGGTCTAAGTTCAAATAAATAGTCATGCACTTTGTATGAAAGATGTGATGAATTAATGAAAGATGATGATTGGGACTTTTTGTCGTAAATTATCATTGCCTCGGTAAGGTTTGGTTCAAAATATTGAAGTGAACTAATT
Source organism: Thaleichthys pacificus (assembly GCA_023658055.1). Taxonomy (NCBI): domain Eukaryota; kingdom Metazoa; phylum Chordata; class Actinopteri; order Osmeriformes; family Osmeridae; genus Thaleichthys; species Thaleichthys pacificus. The sequence continues at coordinate 15,673,330 of CM042862.1, read as the reverse complement.
TGTCTTTGCTTTTTTTGTACTGTAGTTTCCAATGACTGCAGTCAATGCTTTCAATCACACATGCATATTTGTACATACATATGTATGTACAAAGACATGCATGCACGCACACACAATCACAGATGCACACATGCAGATATGCACACACAAATCACACTATACACATACTGCGGCTGTGTACATGTGTAAGTATACGGCAAGAAGGCTGACCAGTTGAGAAGGAAAATAGGAAAGAGGGAAGGGCGAAAGGAGAATTGGATGAGGGCTGAACTGCAGTCTTTTGTTTTGCACAGATGGAGAGGATGCAAGGGAAAGGGTTGGGGTTCGCGGGTATCTCTTGTGTGCAGTAAGGTACATATTCTGAACAGAGCACAGAAACACAGACTTGTAGTCTTAAGATTCAAGGCAGGCATCTGCTGCTTTAAGAAAGACTAAATTTAACATAACTTACATAGAATGCTAAAATGCAGAAATATTGCAGAATGATCACAATGTATCTTTACCCTTACCAAGTGAGACATCATACCACTCCCAATGCCTTATATCTTTCTCTGCAAAGTTTTGATATCTCTGGTATTAATATTTTACATTTGTAACACAATGGAACATCAGTATATGCACTGAATAACTGCTTGAATTGTCTGTTAGTCATCAATGGCTTTTAGGGGAGTAATTTTTTCTCCCTTGTAAGATATCACCCTTTGCATATTATTTTGCTGTATAATGTTTCTCTGGTGAGGATAAGTTCTTATCTGCTGAGTGTTTGTCCATGTCTTTTTAATATTCACTGAGCAGAACCTTTTTATCCTTTGAGGGTCAGTGTCCTAGTCAGTGTACCGTGATTGGAATGTCTCCCAAGTCACAAAGGGACAGCGCTTTCTTTTGGCAAGTGACATAAGCAGTATGCTGTGTCTGTGTATTTAGGTGTGTGTGTATGGGGGGAGGCGGGGCAGATAGAAAGGAGTATGTGATGCTTTTTGAGGACAGCAGTTAACACTTCCACTTTCTCTTACTGTTGAGAGGTCTCATAGCGCCTATTACCCTGTGCATATTCAAACTATAGTTTACTAAATGTTTACACTGTTTCAACTAAAGGTTTAATGCTTTTATACCATGAGTCAGTGTCTTTGAAATACTTATTAAGCAGTATTTTAAATGTGAAGCCTTGTCCAAGGCACAAGGCTCTTGCCACAAGCGATTAAGAAAATTGCAAACCAAAGCAAATTAACTCATACCTGTCAGTTATAGTACATAATCACCAATAAACCATAGCTATCAGCCTATCTGATTCCATGGTTGGAACCACCCCAACAATTTGAGACTTTTCAAAAATCATAATACCACATTAAAATCACAATTTCACATAAAAAAACATAAAGTGTTTTTTATGTGAAATTTGTGGGGCACAAATGAACAATTTTCCACTTCTTGACAGTAAATTTGATCCGTAACAACAATATATGAAAGTTGCCAGTTGGCCTATGCCAAACAAGCATGTTGATCGAATGTACAAGGTGTTTTCCCAAGTCCTTGTCTTTAGAATACAGTGAACTTCATCCTTGATGGCTTTGGGTTCTAGCTAAAGGGTTTCCCATTGGACATAACAAGTGAGAATAAGCCACTCTGACAGTGCATATGGAAGTTGGAGGTCTCAGACAGCAATGGCTCCCATACCCTTTCACTACTCTTACCAAACTGTAGCATGTCTGTTTACTAACCACTTTATACAAAGTACAATTTTAGCTCAACTTGTATGGGGCTTCAAGTTAATTTCGTTTTTCAATGATTGTTCATGACTATGTATATATAAATTGCTTGCTTTAAACACAGAACTGTAGATACATCTGTGTAAAAGTGTCATTATATGAACTGTACTCGATGCCTTGCTTCTTTCCACCAAATTGATTTATTTACAGTGACTGTTAATTTATCATTTACATCTTCGAGTAAATACAGTAGTGCTCAGTTCCTTTTATTATTGTCAAATCATGATCATGAGCACAAACACAACAGTCCAAAGAATGTTCATGTCTTTAGCTATTCATCTGGTAAATGACTTTATCACTTTATTTGAAAAACTGATGTAAAAAGCATGTTTAAAGGTTATTAACCACCAGTTCATGATCATTTATGACACCAGTGATTTTTTTTACACCTTTCTGATATCTCAGGTTTGTTTTTATTCTATTGAACTCTATCTTTTCATTCAAAGACACGCCTTTCTTTTCTTAAACAATTTCTGATGTCATAAGTGTAAACTAAATCTTATGTTTAACATAATCTGCTCTGTTTGATATAGTCTCTTTTGCATCTTGAAATGAAGAGAAAGCTGCAAGCTATAAAAATAGTAACAAACTATCTGCAAAGTCAATAATAGTGTAATAGTGTTGGTATGTATTGCTATAATCCTAAATCAGACTTTTGTGCAGACTTGCCTGTGCATGCCTTAAATGATTGCTTTAAGCATACAGTATGAGTATGTATGTGCACCGCACAGTATGTTAATCAAATGTATTGATTCAAGACTATTGATATTCATCCTATACTGATGTTGACTGTTCTTGAATATGTTTGATGGAAATAAACCCCATTTTAGTACTACTATAACTTTTTCACATTCAAATATTTCATGCATTAGACATAATATATGGGGACATATTTGAGAAATGCCAAGAATGGGGTAATGTATTTTTTGCTGGGGTAATTCACCCTTAACGCCCGATGCAACAAACCATTTGCGATACACTGGAAGTCATTCATTGTCAATGGGGCAGTTTGCAATGGATTGGACTGCCAACATGTCAACTCCTGCGTTGGTTGTGGGACAATTCGGAAGTTAGGATCAATTAAGTAGGCTAGGCCTATTTCTATTATATTAAAATACTATTTTTACCACAAAGTGTATTCTGAAAGTAATATGATGAACATGTTATTGTATAACCAAATAGTCAACATATTTAATTTTTTTCAAGGAAAAAACCTTTGAGACTTTAACACTTTGTTCAGAAACGACTAGATACCTTTTTGCTTCAATGTAAAGTTAGGACACTAAATGTTAATTCCATCATAAGACCAAAACTGAGCAGCACACATCAACTTCTGTCTTGTTTCTACCGTAGCCTAGTTCATTGTGTCGCAGGTAGGCCTACACATTGTGTGCTAAAAGAGATGGATGCTATATTCGACAAAGAGAAGTAGGCCTACAGCAAAATGCATACGCATCTGGTGGGGATTAGGAATAAATCAGTGGGAGTGTTTCCATCCAATGGAAAGATTAAGTAAATTATTTAGGGAAGGTCTGTGTGGTCTGAGTTTTCCTATGTCTACTGTCTGTTTGTCATAGCCCAAGCACAAGGTGAAAAGCAAATGAACACACTGGGTCCTTGCTTGCACCCAGAAAGAAATGTGGTCAAAATAATGGAAATTATTTAGTTTAGACTTTTAAAATTAATTAATAAAATTGATATTTATATTTCAATTAACGCTTAAGGGTGTGTGTTCCAAGCCCCAACCCCAGCTCCTCAATAGAGCTTGGATATATTGCGTTTCTGAAATGGAACCCAGCTTGTTGCAGTCATTTATATTCTATAAATAACAATTATATAAATATAGCTGCAAGCAGCGATGCGGGTTCCTCCGCAAAATGGCAAAATATTACAAAAACGTACATTGTAGAAGGTCAAGAGTCGGACAACAAGAGAGCAAAACTACTTCATGTTTGGCCAACAACAATAGTCTGACTGAGGATTTGAACTCATGAGCATAAGGTTACAAGTCAGTCTCTTTATCCTCTCTGCTACACACCAACTGTTGAGATCTTATGAATAGCTTTGGTCAGCTTTGGGACAAAGATTAAGAAACGATTGACATTTCAAGGTAAAATTGCATGAAATTGCGCATGGTACATCAGAATGATGTCACCTTGAAGCCAATAAGGTTTGAAAAACCATCAGTCAAAATTATATTTTATTTATTGACACAAAGATATTGAGGCAATGTGGACATTTACATAAATACACCCCTTTCAGACATTTTGTATTGCATTTCTCATTCCATTTCACCTTATATAAAGACACATCTGCCCGCACACTATCCCCATCCATGCTGTTTCTCTCTCTCCCAGCGCAGGTCACGCCAAAGCAGAAACGCTGCAGCAGCCGCATGAGGTTTAGGTGCAGTCCAAAAATTGCCTCCCACAATCAAAACATTAACCACAACATTATTTTCAAACTTTCTCAAAGATGGCTTGAAAACCACAGATATTGACTCTCTTCTTGAGTAGATCTCTTTCCAGAATCTCAGGCAATCCAGGATCAAGATTAGCCTCATAGGCAATTGATCAAGGGCAAAGCCCACGTACAGCCTGTTATGATAGCAAAATGCCCGACTCTCTTTCCATTAAACTACACAGCATGCACACTCAGGGTGACCAACAAGATTATATTAACTAACAAACAATAACATTACAAACATCTAACTGAACGAACACAATAACTGAAATCCCTTGCGTAGTTGTTGTAACCAAACTATTTTCCACAAGTCTTTGCGTTTTTTTACATGCTGCACTGCATGCTGGGTACCCAAGAGCGCTGACACTGATTATCTAGCTGTGCTCCGACTGCGTGATATGACGAGATGCTAGTGGCGCGCTAAAGGCCGATATATGCTTCTGCGTTTTTCGAAAAACGGACACATGGGAACGCCCTCCTCTATGGGGAACGCCCTCTCTGAGCTCTCCGAGCTCTCCGAGAGCCCTCGGAGAGCCCCGGAGAGCTCGACGTGCACCTCCTGAATTTTCTAACTATCCGTCGTAATTTCGGATAGTTACGGATACCCCCTTGGCTGTGATTGGTCAGTATTAAGAACCGCTTGCGTCAGGGGCGGGGGCGCCGTGATAAACAGAACGAACAGAATCCTTTGACCGCCATTGCTGTAAGTTTTTACAATTCATATTTCAGCTAAACAGTACATGTAAATCTAGCCTGGCTCTGCCGTCCTACGTACTTCCGCTCAAATTTATTTGCTTCTGTACATAGGTCTGGCCATGAGGTCCGTAAGTCAGATTCTGCAGGTTGATTTTCTACCTGTGCAATAAGCGAACAGAGGGAGTGGCTGAAAACGATGACGTTGGTGTCGTGCGCTAGTTTGTGTTGTAGTTCCGTAATGGCGGTGGAGAAAGATGCGAGGAAAGCCATTCGGTCCGTTGTGGCAACGCTGCCGAATATCCAACAGCTAAAGCCGGAGCAAGAACAAGTTTTGCTGAGTTTTGTTGGTGGCCATGATGTTGTGGCCCTCCTCCCCACGGGGTTCGGGAAAAGTTTGATTTTCCAGCTACGGCAGCTAGCTCTGTTACAGTAGTGGTGAAGGAATTGGCTAAGGCGAACGCTAGCGATTGGTTATGGCAGATCAGAGTGGCTCTGGGCAGATCCAATAGTTTTAAACTTCAACAGAGTACCCGCCTACAAGGAAGTCAACGCTTGTCAATGGAGCGAGGCCAGACTCTCTGTACAAATGAAATGTACGAGAGTCTGGTTAGGACCAGGCTAATGTAAATCAGCATCTGAATTAAAATGTGATGAGAAATGGGCAGTGTAGTTGCTGAAAATGTGCGTATTTTATTGATGAAACGGCTAATTTGTAAATTTGCTCCGACTTCTCGATACCCTAGGTAAATAAACACTCCACGAAGACTTACAAAAAACTCTTCTGGCGGTGAATTGTTTTCAGCAACCACAGCCTACGGAGAACCATAAACAAAGTCTATAGTTCGTATCCGTGCGTATCCGTGCGCCCGCCCTCCGTAAACGGAGACGCAGAAGCATATTTCTATGGCAAGCCATTTTATCATTTAACCAATGAATTCTTGATATCCAAAATTCGAATTGTTGATATCAACAATTGCATTTTGGATATCAAGAATTCAAATTTTGGATATCAACAATTGCATTTTGGATATCAACAATTGCATTTTGGATATCAAGAATTCGAATTTGGGATATCAACAATTGCATTTTGGATATCAACAATTCGAATTTTGGATATCAACAATTGCATTTTGGATATCAACAATTCGCATTTTGGATATCAACAATTGCATTTTGGATATCAACAATTCGAATTTTGGATATCAACAATTCAATTCTGGATATCAACAATTGTAATTCTTGATATCCAGAATTGCATTTTGGATATCAACAATTCGAATTCTTGATATCCAGAATTGAATTCTGGATATCAACAATGTATGCTAATGACTAGCATGTGGGCGGGAGTAGGCAGGCTACGTAAATTCTGTTTGCAAAGGCGTAACATTTTCTACACTAAGAGCGTTGCCCACTGCGGCCATTGTAGACTTTGCAATCCGTTGGCGTTCGGTTTAGGTCAACATTGATTTTGAAAATGGATTAAGTTGGATGTTTTGAGACCCCAAAAAACGTAATCATTGTCCTAATTTTTATGAATGTATTGTAGCCTACGTGTAGTTATCTGGCCGGGTTCAGATTAAATTCCACTAAATTGGCAGAACTACGCCATCTACTGTTCAAATGTGTACCTGCTCCGAGTAGCTATAGCGTGGCATTGTAGGGAATTCCTCATAGCAACGGAGGATTTTCTACAAGACGGAGCGTGCCTGCTGTAGTCCGTCTACATTCACACGTTTTTCCAATTGTAAATGCAGAAGTAAAACTGGATGTTAACAACTGACCGGCTCCGAGTGATTTAGAAGACATCTCACATAGGTCACATACGCACGAAAATGTATGAGACTATACCACCCAATACATTGAAGCACTAGGCCTACTGGTATACATTAAGCTTTCAATTATTTGTAATAAAACTACTAAACTTTCCTCTTGGAGCTATTAATAGATGCTAAACTGTCCAACACAATCCAAAACCAACTCATTTTACATAAGTAGGCCTATGTTGTTCACATGGGAGGGAAAAGGCAGGCATTGTGTTTTATTATTTCATAAATATGTTGAAATGATGCGGTTCATAACTAAAGATGCAGTCATTAATTCCTAGGGCATTTCCAATGGGTGTTATTAAGCATTCCAATTACAGTCCAACTTGGAGACACGTTGCATCACTGTGTCTGTCTCACTGTACATGCATATGGGATTTCCCATGTACTTAAGTTATTCACTAATCAATAGAACTTTCACAAATCAATAGAACTAGTCATTGGATACTTAGTATGTTCTCATGTGGGTTTGTTATTGATAAGAGTAGATTGTGTGTAGTCAGGTTGAATAGATGTTGAGGGTCACGAGAAATTACTGGATAAATGTCCCTTGTGATGACGGGGAGAGCGCCACCTATGATCTCTCTCTGCCCTGAGTGGTCATGGGCTGGGAGCTGTGAAGCTTTCTCTGTGACTGTTGTAACATCATTAATACCTGACTATCAATATCCATGTTGACTTTATTTGACCCTATAAAACACGTTCCCCCAACCTTTGAAGATGGGAAACATGATTGAGACCTAAGCCTGGTGTTGTGCCGTCATTTATTGTCCGAGGTCTGTTTTCTCTCCCAATCTGCAGATCAATAATACTTTAGTCACATATAAAAAAACAGAACTGAACTTAGTCTCTGTTAATGAAGACGAACAAGAAACTTCATCAAAGGCGAGTTCTCTGCTGGGGATCATCCTGGACAGCTTGGAAGAGGAGACTGAGAGTAGCTGATGGCCATTATGGACAACCCATTTCATCCCCACAGTGATGATGCAATGGAAAACCCGCAGCAACAGAATAGACAACCAAAATAATTACAGGCCACAGTACAATCCATTAGCTAGTAAGATAAATGAAGATATGATCAATTTTATGAATACAAAGAAATAAACACGATGGAGATGGTGTATTGCAAACAAACTTTATTAAAAGAAAGCAATTATAATTCATATAAATGTGACTTTGGATTCATTTAATAGCTGCACATAAAACATTACATTGATACCTGCCCCCTCTAATAACTACTTATCCCTAACACATGACATGTAAAGGTAAAAGCTTGTACACAATATGGGCACATTCCTCTGATCTAACGTTGCTGACATATCAAATATCATTCAAATAGTAGTCGGACAACGAGGTGTTGTCTTCTGCTTCTGCTGGTGAGATCAGATTGGATTACCTTTAAAGTCACATTCATATTTTTGCATGTTCAGAAGACCAGCAGCTCAATAAACATAGGTGAACTGTGTCCTTTCTTCAGACTGAATCCGGGTTGGACACCAGATAGACAAGTCCACCATGTGGGCTGTGGACAGCGGCTTTGGACAAGGTCAGCTTGGTGCTGTCAGGCCAGGTAGTCATGATCCAAGGACTCTGGTCCACGAAGATCGAATTTTGGATATCCAGAATTGCATTTTGGATATCAACAATTCTCATTTTTGATATCAAAAATACAATTCTGAATATCCAAAATTCGAATTCTTGATATCAACAATTCAATTCTGGATATCAACAATTCCAATTATTGATATCCAAAATGCAATTCTTGATATCCAAAATTCGAATTCTTGATATCCAAAATGCAATTCTGGATATCAACAATTCGAATTCTTGATATCAAAAATACAATTCTAAGCTTTTTTACTAAGTATGCCAGGCCATTTTATCATTTAACCAATGAATTGTTGATATCAAGAATTCGAATTGTTGATATCCAGAATTGAATTCTGGATATCCAAAATTCGAATTGTTGATTTCCAAAATGCAATTCTTGATATCCAAAATGCGAATTGTTGTAAATTCCTGCGCACAAACCACTTTAGTCCGTGTTCGGAAACGTAAATTCAGACTTTTTGAAGTGCAGACATTAATGATTTAGCTACATGTTTACTTCATCTCCAAAAAATATATTAATTTAAATTAACAAGTTAAGAAATAATGTCACATTATCTGTTTTCAAAAGCCATTGGTTAATTGACATAAAATAAGGCCTTAGAAACTAAGCAGAGCGTCAAGACAAGTTACAATCAATTATGGCGTATCCGTTCTTTGACAACCCTGTGGTGGATGAAGGTGCTCAGATTATACAAAGAGCGTTTATCCCACCAGCCCCAAGGGTCTTAAGAGACAGAAGTAATGCTTCCCTGACCAGTATCTGTGGAAGAAGTATAGGTTCAGCAGGCCCAGCATAGTTTATCTAGATCTTTCTTAAAAACATAAATACATAAATAATATATATATATAAAATAACACTTTAGCAACTCTTAAGGATGGCAATGAACACATAAGAGCAGCCTACCATCCTTTGTAGAAAGTAATAGAAAGGAGAGTAGACTATAATAGTAGAAAGGAGGGTAGTAGACTGCAGTCTATATAGGTAGGCCTAGACTATGTAGTCTGCTGGAATCACACACAAGGAAGCAAACTCACTGTAGCTAAGCCTTGACACTGTTCAGTCTGTCTGCATCTGTCTATGTCTTTGCATGTGGGACATTCTTGAACGGGCAACTATGCCAGGAAATATGAAGGGTATACCTTGCTCCAAAGCAGTACCTGAATATTATCATCAGTTTTTCAAGTAATCTTGAAACACAAAGAATCAAGGAGACTTTTTATATAATATATATAATAGAAAATACTTTATATTTGTATAAAGTATTTTCATTGTTTAAAGTAGCCTATATGTTGACAAGCCTCTATATTACCTCTCCTCTGGCTTCCCCAATATTATAGGTGCAATATACTGTCCCCATGGGTGTATCCAGGCCCATTGGAAGACTCAGGGGGTGACTGCCTGTTGTACATAGTTGTTCCCCAACCGAGCCCCCCGGTTCGGTTGGGGAACAACTATGTCCGAACAGGAGCTGTCCGGACCAATGAAATTTTCAGGGCGGGCTTTATACGATGATGGACAGATGATCAACAGTAACGTGATCAACCACGTCACCAAAGAGCGCTTTGGTTGAATTCGTTTTCAACAAACATGGCTACCGCTGGAGAGCTGGGATGTTATGATTCTGCCATCGAGTCTGTTTTAGAAGACATCGACAGCGCATTAGTTTTGAAAGAGGAACAGAGAAACGCAATCAAGGCATTTGTCGATGGAAAATATGTTTTTGCCGTCCTTCCTACGGGGTTTGGTAAAAGTTAACATACTACGTTGCTCTGATTGGTTGTAGGTCTATCCAATTGAGCGAAGAGACATTTGTTTTCCGGGTTCGGTTGAAACACGCCCCATAGTCACAGCCCAACGGAGAGTTCTCAGACTCATATTCTGACAAGAATTATGAGTATGACAACGTCAGGCTATAAAGTTTGTCCAATCTTCACCAAATTTGGCACAGATCATCTTCAGACCAAGCCTCACAAAAGACATCACGTTTTTTAGATTTTCTAAACCTTTTGACTGGAACTGCCAATCAAAGTCATCAACCAAGCCACCATAAAAGAAGTGAGGTCATATCTCAGCACCTCTTTACTGCATTGACACCAAATTTTGTATAGGGACTAAAATAGTCTAAAATAATCCAAAATAGGTCATGCCATTTCACCTCTAGGTGGCGCTGCAATAAGCAAAGATTTGGCACCAATTATCTTCAGATCAAGCCTCGTAAACGTTTTCACATGGTTTTTGATTTTCAAAACTGCTTTTCGGGTAAAGCTGATCAAAGTGGGCGATGAAGCCGCCAAAACAGGAAGTGAGATAATATCTCAGGAAATATTTGCTGAATTGACATCAAACGTGGTACAGGTACTCGGGACCCTGTTCCAAAGAGGTCCACAAAAGGTTGTGTCATCTAACCACTAGGGGGCGATCCCGTGTCTGACACATGTTAACATGTGATACCAGCTGAATTGATGCGGCCGCCATTTTGAATGAATGAATAAAACCTTTTTTCCCTACTCCTACAAAATGTATCCAATATTCACCAAATTTGGCACAGATTATCTTCAGACCACAATCAGCTTGACATGTCAAAATAGGACTGAATTACAGCTGTTTAAACTTGGGCCAAATCTGACAACCGCTTGCCACACGAAAAACTGCTTATATTTTTACACAGTAACTGAACACAGTAATTTCCAGCACTGAGAATAGCTCACTAGGATAAGTTGGTGTCCTGGCAAACGCAACATCAGAGGTTCGAATCCAGCCAAAGCCAACAAGCCTGTCATGTCACTGGTTATCTGTTTACACTATCAAACCTCGCCTCACTCTATCAAAATTATTTTTTATGATTTTCAAAAGCGTTTGTCCGGTACAGCCAATCGAAAACGGCAGCAGGGCCGCCAAACAGAAAGTTGAGACATATCTCAGCACATCTTTGATGGATTCACACCAAACTTGCTGCATGTACTTGGAACCATCTTCTGAGGATGTCGAAAGTTTCTTCTGGGTCATCTGACCTGCTTGGCCACCCCATTGCTGCTTGCAGCTATATTTAGGATTCCTCCGTAAGGAGGAAACCTATTGTTATTGTTAGTTTTATTGGGTGTGCTCAAGCCTTCGGCGAGAGCACAACCTTTGTTCGCTCACGTATATATTATTATTATTAATGTTTATTTTCGCCCCCCTAAGGATCAGTCAATATTTGGACTACATAGACAACCTAGGTGTCAAAAGTTTCGTATTGGTAGCGATTGCGTTGGTTGTATTTTTATTTACGTTCCGTTGCATGGTTTAAGTAGAAATTGCGTTTTGTGGTGAAAAGTGAAGCTAACGGTGGCTAATTTGTTAGTCACTGACGTTACTAACGTCACTAACGTCACGAAAACACGCGTGCCTACCTGTAGCAGAACATTCGTTTCGCATCTGTTAACTTGGGGGATAGCTAGGCTAACTATAGCTTTACTGCAAGGCAGCTGCAGAAACGCCACAAGCAAAGAGGCCAGGGTGATAACTATTTACTCATTTTACTTTGTGATGTGAAACACAATTGTGAAATGTAATGTACAATATTAGCTGATATTATTAAGGAAGTAGGCCCACGTCTACTTTCGGAAACGGTAGTCTACTATTTCACTGAAGCATTAGCATAATGACATTAGCCTCTGTTGCCCGGGCAACACATACTACATTGGTCTATGATGCATCTGTTTTCAGTCGTTAAAATAAACATTCCTCACAAATACATTTTCGTTGTAGGATTTATTATGACATTACATTACAAGTAAACGATTTGTTGGTGAAATTATCATTACCTGTGGTTACAACCAGTGTTGCTCACTGCAACGCTGTAGCCTACGCGAGACACACTGCAAAAACATCTAGCACTACACAGCTGTTTAGGAAGTCAAACGTCTAACTACTAACCTGAACTTCATTGCCACAGCCTAAACTTTGTTCTGTTCATCTGTTCATGAAAATAATTAATTTCAGCCTAAACCGTACAACGGAACGTTACATCCAATTCAACCAACGCAATCGCTACCAAGACGAGCACTGCCAGTCTAGTACTGTACTGTAGTAGTACAATTTACCGGGGCAGCTTCTCCACACAGGGCTATATCGCATTTTGCGTTGTTACTGACAATGATCGCTACCTGTGAGCTTTTTAACGAGTGATTTTCCACTAAATAAATGTCAAGCTTATTTAGGTTTTTGGGGGCATATTTTCAGTTAACAGATGGTACTGTTTGAATCGCGATTCCATATTCTACAGCCGGTAACGTTGTAGAATAATCTTCAAAGGGGGTACTTTATTAATGAAAGAATGCAATATGAGTAGGCTAAATGCCGGAAAATATCACGAGAAGGGAAAAACTTAAAAGGACGTTTAAGTAATAGAGATTAGGTCAATTTTTACACCGGTCTGCCAAATGTATTCGTTTTGATTCAGCTATGAGGCTGCCTCTTGCAGGGGAAATGAGAAGACATCTATTTCATTCTACACTTCACTCGTATTTTGATTTGTAAATGAGCAGCAAAAAAAAGATGCTTTTAAATCTATGTAATCTTTATAAATAATAAGTATGCATTTTTATGTAAAATATACAGAAATATCAGTTGTAAAAATGTCGTAAAAAACGGACCCTGTGCAACCGACGCAAGCAAGCACACCCTACAATTTCCCCAGAAATTGTACCCTCTCTAGTTATTAGGATTCCTCCGTAAGGAGGGAACCTATTGTTATTGTTAGTTTTATTATTAGGATTCCTCCGTAAGGAGGAAACCTATTGTTATTGTTAGTTTTATTATTAGGATTCCTCCGTAAGGAGGGAACCTATTGTTATTGTTAGTTTTATTAGGATACCTCCGTAAGGAGGAAACCTATTGTTATTGTTAGTTTTATTATTAGGATTCCTCCGTAAGGAGGAAACCTATTGTTATTGTTAGTTTTATTAGGATTCCTCCGTAAGGAGAAAACCTATTGTTATTGTTAGTTTTATTATTATTATTATTCTAGTTCCATGGGAGTCAATGGCAGCCCCTAGACCCCTTGGATAACTTTTTGTGAAATTTGGCACACTCATTAAGGACAGTTCCTTCTATACCTACACCAAGTTTCATGTATCCCATTAAACCACTCTAGCGCCACCAATGGGTCAAAGTTGGACTTGTGTTCACACACGCAACTTTTGAACCGTATGACTGATTTTCAAAAATGAGGTACCATTGGATTCCCTGGATCAAGACGAGTTCAACGCACCCTATGACGTCAATTTCCGGTTATATAGATTTTCCGCCATTTCCGGTTTTATCAAAAACCTTTGAAAGCCTACTCCTCCTACAATTGTTGTCATATCTTCTTCAAAATTACCAGTGATGATCTTCAGACCAAGCCTCACAAAAGTTATCCCATGGCGTTTTGATTTTCTAAACCGTTTGCCTGGTAAAGCCAATCAAAATTGGCCAAAAAGCAACCAAACAGGAATTTGGGTCAAATCTCAGCAAATCTTTGATATATCAACACTAAACTTGGTATATCGGTGGAAGACACTACAACATGTTACCAGGTGCAAAGGCAACTTCGTATCTCCAAAAATGATTGATATAAAGCAAATCGAATTTATCGCTGACGCTAAAAAAATGCTTTACACATCCGCCAGTCAAAAACTGATACTCTGATGCAATCACAAGTTCATATGAAGACTCTTGAGAATGTTTAGTACACAAATCTGAGAAAAAGTTGACTGTGAGATGAAAAGTCGATTTTTTGTGAATATTTGAAACTAGCATGCTTGGCTAATTGCTAAGGAAATTTCCAATGTAATGTCTCCCTCTGCTCCTCAGCGCGCGCGCTCCACATTCTCACACACACTCAGCCTTTCCCTTGACACACGCGCAGGCTTGGCAAGACGCATACTCAACATTTCAGGAGAGTGTGGGCTGACAAAGCCCCCACTCACTCCTTGGTCTTTAGCAAAGGCCTTGTGGATCTTGATGGTATTGCATTTCTGATTTTGTATGCAATGGTAAAAAGTTCTCCAAATCCTGAAACATTGATAGTATAGGTTAAGAGTAACTACCACACCTCAAATGGCCCAACATCACCCATAGGTGACGCTACTGGCCATGCCCTGATGCAAAAAGATACAAGGCTTTCTGGAATGGGTAGGCTCACTAAGCCCCCTCCCTTCACTCCTTGGGTTGAAATAAAGGCCCTTGTGGATCTTGATGGTATTGCATTTCAGACTTGGTATCCCATTGGTAAGTCTGCAGCATGGATTTTTATATACAGTGACAATTTGTAAAGAATATGCATTTTTCAATGGTTGGCAATGTTAGGAGGAATCCGCCATTGCTGCTTGCAGCTATATTTAGGATTCCTCCGTAAGGAGGAAACCTATTGTTATTGTTAGTTTTATTATTAGGATTCCTCCGTAAGGAGGAAACCTATTGTTATTGTTAGTTTTATTATTATTATTATTATTATTCTAGTTCCATGGGAGTCAATGGCAGCCCCTAGACCCCTTGGATAACTTTTTGTGAAATTTGGCACACTCATTAAGGACAGTTCCTTCTATACCTACACCAAGTTTCATGTATCCCATTAAACCACTCTAGCGCCACCAATGGGTCAAAGTTGGACTTGTGTTCACACACGCAACTTTTGAACCGTATGACTGATTTTCAAAAATGAGGTACCATTGGATTCCCTGGATCAAGACGAGTTCAACGCACCCTATGACGTCAATTTCCGGTTATATAGATTTTCCGCCATTTCCGGTTTTATCAAAAACCTTTGAAAGCCTACTCCTCCTACAATTGTTGTCATATCTTCTTCAAAATGACCAGTGATGATCTTCAGACCAAGCCTCACAAAAGTTATCCCATGGCGTTTTGATTTTCTAAACCGTTTGCCTGGTAAAGCCAATCAAAATTGGCCAAAAAGCAACCAAACAGGAATTTGGGTCAAATCTCAGCAAATCTTTGATATATCAACACTAAACTTGGTATATCGGTGGAAGACACTACAACATGTTACCAGGTGCAAAGGCAACTTCGTATCTCCAAAAATGATTGATATAAAGCAAATCGAATTTATCGCTGACGCAAAAAAAATGCTTTACACATCCGCCAGTCAAAAACTGATACTCTGATGCAATCACAAGTTCATATGAAGACTCTTGAGAATGTTTAGTACACAAATCTGAGAAAAAGTTGACTGTGAGATGAAAAGTCGATTTTTTGTGAATATTTGAAACTAGCATGCTTGGCTATATGCTAAGAAAATTTCCAATGTAATGTCTCCCTCTGCTCCTCAGCGCGCGCGCTCCACATTCTCACACACACTCAGCCTTTCCCTTGACACACGCGCAGGCTTGGCAAGACGCATACTCAACATTTCAGGAGAATGTGGGCTGACAAAGCCCCCACTCGATCCTTGGTCTTTAGCAAAGGCCTTGTGGATCTTGATGGTATTGCATTTCTGATTTTGTATGCAATGGTAAAAAGTTCTCCAAATCCTGAAACATTGATAGTATAGGTTAAGAGTAACTACCACACCTCAAATGGCCCAACATCACCCATAGGTGACGCTACTGGCCACGCCCTGATGCAAAAAGATACAAGGCTTTCTGGAATGGGTAGGCTCACTAAGCCCCCTCCCTTCACTCCTTGGGTTGAAATAAAGGTCCTTGTGGATCTTGATGGTATTGCATTTCAGACTTGGTATCCCATTGGTAAGTCTGCAGCATGGATTTTTATATACAGTGACAATTTGTAAAGAATATGCATTTTTCAATGGTTGGCAATGTTAGGAGGAATCCGCCATTGCTGCTTGCAGCTATATTTATTATTATTCTAGTTCCATGGGAGTCAATGGCAGCCCCTAGACCCCTTCGATAACTTTTTGTGAAATTTGGCACACTCATTAAGGACAATTCCTTCTATACCTACACCAAGTTTCATGTATCCCATTAGACCACTCTAGCGCCACCAATGGGTCAAAGTTGGACTTGTGTTCACACACGCAACTTTTGAACCGTATGACTGATTTTCAAAAATGAGGTACCATTGGATTCCCTGGATCAAGACGAGTTCAACGCACCGTATGGCGTCAATTTTCGGTCATATAGATTTTCCGTCATTTCCGGTTTTATCAAAAACCTTTGAAAGCCTACTCCTCCTACAATTGTTGTCATATCTTCTTCAAAATTACCAGTGATGATCTTCAGACCAAGCCTCACAAAAGTTATCCCATGGCGTTTTGATTTTCTAAACCGTTTGTCTGGTAAAGCCAATCAAAATTGGACAAAAAGCAACCAAACAGGAATTTGGGTCACATCTCAGCAAATCTTTGATATATCAACACTAAACTTGGTATATCGGTGGAAGACACTACAACATGTTACCATGTGCAAAGGCAACTTCGTATCTCCAAAAATGATTGATATAAAGCAAATCGAATTTATCGCTGACGCTAAAAAAATGCTTTACACATCCGCCAGTCAAAAACTGATACTCTGATGCAATCACAAGTTCATATGAAGACTCTTGAGAATGTTTAGTACACAAATCTGAGAAAAAGTTGACTGTGAGATGAAAAGTCGATTTTTTTGTGAATATTTGAAACTAGCATGCTTGGCTAATTGCTAAGGAAATTTCCAATGAAATGTCTCCCTCTGCTCCTCAGCGCGCGCGCTCCACATTCTCACACACACTCAGCCTTTCCCTTGACACACGCGCAGGCTTGGCAAGACGCATACTCAACATTTCAGGAGAGTGTGGGCTGACCAAGCCCCCACTCATTGCTTGGTCTTTAGCAAAGGCCCATGTGGATCTTGATGGTATTGCATTTCCGATTTTGAATGCAATGGTAAAAAGTTCTCAAAATCCTGAAACATTGATAGTATAGGCCAAGAGTAACTACCACACCACAAATGGACCAATATCACCCATAGGTGACGCTACAGGCCACGCGCAGATGCACAAAGATACAAGGCTTTCTGGAATGGGTAGGCTCACCAAGCCCCCTCCCTTCACTCCTTGGCTTGAAATAAAAGCCCTTGTGGATCTTAATGGTATTGCATTTCAGATTTGGTATCCCATTGGTAAGTCTACAGCATAGATTTTTCTATACAGTGACAATTTGTGTAGAACATACATTTTTCAATGGTTCGCAATGTTAGGAGGAATCCGCCATTGCTGCTTGCAGCTATATTTATTATTATTATTATTAGGATTCCTCCGTAAGGAGGAAACCTATTGTTATTGTTAGTTTTATTATTATTATTAATATTATTCTAGTTCCATGGGAGTCAATGGCAGCCTCTAGACCCCTTGGATAACTTTTTGTGAAATTTGGCACACTCATTAAGGACAGTTCCTTCTATACCTACACCAAGTTTCATGTATCCCATTATACCACTCTAGCGCCACCAATGGGTCAAACTTGGACTTGTGTTCACACACGCAACTTTTGAACGTATGACTGATTTTCAAAAATGAGGTACCATTGGATTCCCTGGATCAAGACGAGTTCAACGCACCCTATGACGTCAATTTCCGGTTATATAGATTTTCCGCCATTTCCGGTTTTATTAAAAACCTTTGAAAGCCTACTCCTCCTACAATTGTTGTCATATCTTCTTCAAAATGACCAGTGATGATCTTCAGACCAAGCCTCACAAAAGTTATCCCATGGCGTTTTGATTTTCTAAACCGTTTGTCTGGTAAAGCCAATCAAAATTGGACAAAAAGCAACCAAACAGGAATTTGGGTCACATCTCAGCAAATCTTTGATATATCAACACTAAACTTGGTATATCGGTGGAAGACACTACAACATGTTACCATGTGCAAAGGCAACTTCGTATCTCCAAAAATGATTGATATAAAGCAAATCGAATTTATCGCTGACGCTAAAAAAATGCTTTACACATCCGCCAGTCAAAAACTGATACTCTGATGCAATCACAAGTTCATATGAAGACTCTTGAGAATGTTTAGTACACAAATCTGAGAAAAAGTTGACTGTGAGATGAAAAGTCGATTTTTTGTGAATATTTGAAACTAGCATGCTTTGCTAATTGCTAAGGAAATTTCCAATGTAATGTCTCCCTCTGCTCCTCAGCGCGCGCGCTCCACATTCTCACACACACTCAGCCTTTCCCTTGACACACGCGCAGGCTTGGCAAGACGCATACTCAACATTTCAGGAGAGTGTGGGCTGACCAAGCCCCCACTCATTGCTTGGTCTTTAGCAAAGGCCCATGTGGATCTTGATGGTATTGCATTTCCGATTTTGAATGCAATGGTAAAAAGTTCTCAAAATCCTGAAACATTGATAGTATAGGCCAAGAGTAACTACCACACCACAAATGGACCAATATCACCCATAGGTGACGCTACAGGCCACGCGCAGATGCACAAAGATACAAGGCTTTCTGGAATGGGTAGGCTCACCAAGCCCCCTCCCTTCACTCCTTGGCTTGAAATAAAAGTCCTTGTGGATCTTAATGGTATTGCACTTCAGATTTGGTATCCCATTGGTAAGTCTACAGCATAGATTTTTCTATACAGTGACAATTTGTGTAGAACATACATTTTTCAATGGTTCGCAATGTTAGGAGGAATCCGCCATTGCTGCTTGCAGCTATATTTATTATTATTATTATTAGGATTCCTCCGTAAGGAGGAAACCTATTGTTATTGTT